>OW240920.1:71114521-71140509 GCA_933207985.1 Pelobates cultripes
GATTTTGGGACTGTTAATTATTGATGGATTACAATTAGTGATGTCCCAAACTGTTCGCCAAACGGTTCGCGAACGGTTTGCGAACGGTTCGCCACGGTTCGCCGTGGACTCATCATTGAGTAAACTTTGACCCTGTACCTCAAAGTCAGCAGACACATTCCAGCCAATCAGCAGCAGACCCTCCCTCCCAGACCCTGCCACCTCCTGGACAGCTCACTAAGAATGCAGCTTCACAATGGATGCTGTCCAGGAGGTGGGAGGGTCTGGGAAGGAGGGTCTGCTGCTGATTGGCTGGAATGTGTCTGCTGACTGTGAGGTACAGGGTCAAAGTTTACTCAATGATGAGTCCGCGGCGAACCGTTCGTGGCGAACCAGCGAATCAGCAGCAGACCCTCCCTCCCAGATCCTGCCACCTCCTGGACAGCTCACTAAGAATGCAGCTTCACAATGGATGCTGTCCAGGAGGTGGGAGGGTCTGGGAAGGAGGGTCTGCTGCTGATTGGCTGGAATGTGTCTGCTGACTGTGAGGTACAGGGTCAAAGTTTACTCAATGATGAGTCCGCGGCGAACCGTTCGTGGCGAACCGTTCGTGGCGAACCGTTCGGCGAACAGTTCGGGACATCACTAATTACAATACAAAATACATAGGTTATGGGTAGAATAAGTGTACTAAGCACATCAACTAGTGTAGGTACCATAAAGCAGTACTTTTTCACTATCCTGTTTCCCCAATTCTAACAAAGAATATGTTGCTTTCTGTGAGTGCCTTGTGAGCGTTCTAGGAACTTGCACATTGTATCAATTAGAAGCATACATGGATGACATTGCATATAATTTTTTTTCAATAAAATATCAATCTATTAGCATTATCTGCTCTGCTTTGGTTTTTGTTTTATGGCTAACTTTCCTGACGTAAATCTCTGCATGCATTAACATATTTTATTAATATATAGGTATCATATATTAGCATTATGTTGGCATATTCTGAGAAAACAGGAGAAAAATGCCTACAGTCTGAGATATGTAGTAAATATCAACCTATTCATATTTGTTTTTGAGTCTTCTCATATGAGGTATCTTACTCTTCAATTAAAAGTTTGGTATTGAGTGGAATTCAAACATGACATAATTTTTGCAAATCAATATGGCGGAAGAGCACCTTACTTATACAATATGAATCTTTGTTTATGTGTCATAATTAAATACAGTAACTATTTCAGTATAAACAATACCAGTGAGCATCAGTTTAGTTTAATAGTATTATTATACTTCATTTATAAAGCGCCATCACATTCCACAACTCTGTCCATGGGTAAAATCGGTACAAGTAAAAAGATGCAGTACAATATTACTAAGAGACAATACAAAATTTGACAAACTAAGACAGGAGGAGATGAAGACCATATTCCAGTGGGAACTTAGATGAAAAACACTGATGCTACATGAATGTATTACATAGTTAGAAAATGTTTAATGAAAACCTGAAAACTATTTTGATTGTAACAATGAGCCACATTGCTTTGTGGTACAGCAATGATCTCAGCAGTATATCTTGTTCTGTTTTCATCTATCGATTCTACAGAAATAAGTGCACTCTGCTTTAGGACGTTAATGAGCAAAAAATGTTTTAAATGTCCTACCTCTGCCATCTTTCATTTCATTGTAAAAGTAAAACGGCAAAAAGATATCCATACTATAAAGTAATTTGCTTCTATTTGACCTGTGATGTTTTTATATGGATACCATTTCAACTGGAACACCTATAGTATCAGGATGGTATGGAAAATAGAAAAAGTTATTTTACCTGTAAACTATCCCTCCTCCCCCCCAATGTAAACCCCCCAACCACATATGCATACATGATAACTTTGGTTGCATATGTACGACTTGTAAAAAGTGACATTTATGATTCTATGCTAATATTAAAGACCCAATAATCAAGGCCCTGTTAAAAAAATATTGCATGATAAACATATACTCTACATATAATTTTTTTCCATATAATTGTATTAAGGATGAACAATTAAAATAAATGTAAAATTATGCAAAATTGACATAATGATATTTTTTTTCTTATCCCTGAACAGTAATCTGTACATAGCAGATAAAATAACAAAGAATTCAATAAAGAAAGGGTCACATGACACTCAGTTATTTTGTTCCTGTCCTCCATAGAGCAGATGGATGGGGCCAAGTTTTATTTTGTGCACACCAGGCCGTTTTTGAAAAGGCACAGCCTGGAAAGTTCAAACTCTCTATTCATGAAAACCCATTGTACAATGCTTTTAAGATGTCTCAACTGGGAGAACTCTTTAGTGACATGTGGCCTAATCTATTCTCTACTGGAATCTTTATAGCATAGATTCTCCTAAAATCCTATGTTTGGTTTGCAGTTTTTTTGTTTATAGCCCCAAGGTCCAGCAGACTGGGCACATGTGTATCAGAAATCAGACTTGCAAACATCACTAGTTACATGTTTTAATTTTAACTATTAAGCTTAGGTCAGTGTATGTGCAGTGGCTTATTGTTATTTTAGTAACTATCTTGCATACTAGGCAAACTTTGGTATAGATTGTCAAATGCATTAAGCCAAGTACTTAATATCCTATGATAAAAGTATTATGTGAATGTGATGTCAGTAACCAATATGTTAGCCATCTATACTTGTCTGCAGCAAGTTATACATTGATCCACCACAACATGAAAACTACCTGCCTAATATCATGTAGGCCCCCCTTGTGCTGCCAAAACAGCTATGATGTGTTAAGGCATGGACTCTAGAAGACCTCTAAATGTGCCCTGTAATATCTGTCAGGAAGACATTAGTTGCAGGTCCTCTAAATCCTGTTGTTAGGTGGTGCCTCCATGGATCGGATTTGTTGTTCCAGCATGTCCCACAAATTATCAATTCGATTAAGATCTTAGGAATAGACATGTGCAATTTGTTACATTCCAAATTAAAATTCAGGCAAATTTTGGCAATTTGGACATCCGAAGTGCCGAACCAAACCAAATTGCCGAAGTGCCGAATTGCCAAATTGCCAAAGTGCCGAATTTTGGAAGTGCCGATCCGAACCTAATTGCCGAAATGCCAAATTTCGGAAGTGCCGAAGTGCTTCAGATTTCTGAAAAGTGGCAAAACATGAAAGGGAGGGAAAATTAAGGCAATAATGACAGGAATCTTACACTATCCCTAAACCGAAACCCTACCCATTGGAAACTCTTGGTGGTGGACAACGGGCATTATGGGCAACTGACCCTAGATGTGTAAGGGATTAGGGGTAGTGTTAGGGGTAGGGGATAAGGTTAGGGAATTGCCGAAGTCCCAAATTTCGGAAGTGCCAAACAGAATTGCCAAAGTGCTGAATTTTGGAAGTGCTGAAGTGCTTCGGATTTCTGAAAAGTGGCAAACATAGAGGGAAGGAAAATTATGGGAATAATGACAGGAATCTAACCCTAACCCTAACCCTACCCCAACCCTAGATGTGTAAGGGGTTAGGGGTTAGTGGTAGGGTTTGGTGGTAGGGTTAGGGGAAGAGGTTAGGGTTAGGGAATTGCTGAAGTCCCGAATTGCCAAAGTCCCAAATTTTGGAAGTCCTGAACCGAATTTCGGAAGTGCCAAAGTGCTTTGGATTTCTGAAAAGTGGCAAAACAAAAGAGGGAGGGAAAAATGACGGGAATAATGACAGGAATGTGTAAGGGGTTAGTGGTAGGGTTAAGCTTAAGGTTAGGGGTAACGGTAGGGTTAAGGGGTACAGTTAGAGGTTAGGGAATTGCCGATGTCTCAAATTGCCGAAGTTCCAAATTTCGGAAGTCCCAAACCGAATTGCCAAAGTGATGAATTTCGGAAGTGCCAAACCGAATCAAATTTTTTGCCCATGCACATCCCTACTTGGGAAATTTGTAGGTCATGGAAACACATTGAACTCTTTGTCATGTTCCTCAAACCATTCCTGAACAAATCTTGCAGTGTGGCAGGGTGCATTACTCTGCTTAAAGAGGCGACTGCCAGAGAACACCATTACCATTAAGTCGTGTATGTGGTGCAACAATGCAACAATCACTAGATAGGTAGTACATGTTGACTAACATCCACATCAATGCCATGGCCCAATGTTTCCCAGCAAAACATTGCCCAGAGCATAAGACTGCCTCTGTTGGCCTGCCTTCCTCTCACTGTGCATCCTCTTGCCATCTCTTGCCAAGGTTGCACACACCTGACCATCCAGCTGATCTAAAAGAAAATGTGATTAATCAGACCAGGCAACCTTTTTCAATTGCTCCATGGTCCTGTTCTGACACTCATGTCCCCATTGGAGGCTCTTTTGGTGGTGGACAATAGGCATTATGAGCAACTGACCCTTCTGCTGCTGTGCAGCTTCATATACTCAAACTGTGATGCATGGTGTGTTCTAACCTTTCTATTAATGCCAGTATTACGTTTTGCAGCAATTTGAACTATAGTAGCTCTCTGGGTGTTCGGACCAGAAGGGGTAGCCTTCACTTCCTACAAGCATCAATGAGACTTGATCACCCCTGATCCTGATGCTGGTTCACTTATTGCCATTCCTTGCACAATTTGTGGTAGATTCTTACCACTGCATAGTGGAAACAATGCTACAGACTTGCCATTTTGGAAACCCAGTCATCTAGCCATCACTACTTGGCCCATATCAAAGTAATAAAGTTCAAAATACAGTAGCTGTAATATTTGAATTCGCTGTGTTAGAGGATCTGCAATGCTAGCGGAAGTACAAAAAAAAACAAGCCCTGCACTCAAACTCCCACTACTCTTGGCGGCAGCAACGACCATAGTATACATCAGCCCCAATATATACAGTAAAAACCAAAGAAAAAAGTTACCTGTGCTATTTCCCAAATCCCTATTTATATTTAAACAAATGGAGGTTATTTAGTTACTCCAATGGCCATCATAGGAAATGCCCACATGTCATGTCAAGGCAAACCTCTCAGGTGGGTTCTACATTAACCATTCACCTTGCTTCCTTGAGCTTCTGGCAAATATATTTCTAATGAGACAGAGAGGGGTATTTTTTACATCAACACTACACACAAATATACATCTACATTCACACAAACCTATTCCATACATAAACATACTTACATTCATACACACACACAGTCACGGTTCACAAATACAGCATGGTAAGGATGGGCACTAGGGATGTGCATTGCAAAAAGTTTCGGTTGGTTCAGCATTCTGAAATTCGGGACTTAAGCAATTTGGAAGTTCGGCACTTCGGCACTTGGACACTTCGGAACTTCGGCAACTTCGACACTTTAGCAATTAGGCAATTCAGCTATTCGGATGTATCCGAATGTCCGAATTGCCTGAAATTTGTCCGAATTGACATTCAGAATGAAACAAATTGTAGATGCCCAGCTGTCAAAGCATCATGGGGATTGTACAACTGTTGATGATCTAACTTTTGGCAACCTGTGCACTATAGGAGCTCTTGCAATTTCTTGTACCAGGGCCTTTTCTGTATTAGTTCTACTACTGTGTAGCTGTAAAACTGTAAATGTAATTTAATGTAATACAATCTGAGTTATAATTAAATCAGCTCTGTTAACCCCCACAAAAAGATTATATCATCAAGATTAAATCTTTAAAGTGAAGGCTAACTTATCTTATAGTAAATGCATAACTTGACAAAACTTTACAAAAGGTGGAGCCACTACTGTCAAGTTTCATCACTTCCCATAGCTGATTAAAGAAACAGCAGTGATATTAAGGAATTATAATGAGATAATATCTATGGAAACTTCCATCTTCTTGTAGATATCTGTGTATCTGTGTTGTACTCTTGTGAATGGGCATCAGTACAGCACTAACATTAGCTCTTGGTAGACAAAGCCTCAGGAACTGAAGATCAAAGATGGTTGCACTCATAGGGGAACATCAAGTAAGTACAAATCACTTCTGCCGCAAGTACCTCAAGTGGCGATGTCACCATTGGAGGTTCTTGAAAAATATTTTTAAAAGTTACAGAGCCATTTAAGAATATCATGCTTCCATTTAATAGAAAAATGCTTCTAATAGATGCATCCTACTGGGAAAATGTATTAATTAAAAACTTGTAATGCAGCCCATCAGAAAGCATATTTTATTAGAATGCCCAGTAAACATGAAATAGAGCAATACAGGTGTGGAGCAGGTCAGCTTTAACACAAGACTATTACATCCATATCCAGAATATAATTTTTATTCATTACAAGAATATGATGTTTTAATCACATTCAGTCACTGAAAAAATAAAGTAAACTAGCTTATCATATTAAGTTGACTTTGGACAATGAATTATGCATTATTTGTCAAATGGAAACTAACTGAATGTATATAACAGCCATCCTTGTAAAATAACATGTTCTGCTTCATTTTTCTTTTTTTAATGTTTGGTTTATTTTTTTGCTTTTCCTTCACTGGTAAACAATATCTCTGCCAATTGTCAGCTGTGTTCAAATTCATCACATCTTCAGTGTCCAGCAGAGAAGGGAAAAAACAATAAACAAGTACAGATTGAAGGATTGTTCACAAGCGCTATCAATCCATTCAGCTGCTTCAATGATCAAACCGTGCCCCTAGGCTACGTAAGACAACTTACTAAAATAATTGTTTCAGCCTCAGTTAGTCTTTTCCACACTGCAGTCCCCAGCAAATCACATAGTAAAGGCTATATGAAAAGTTAGGCTATTGCTTGTTTGTTTAGTGATTCAGAGAAATAGCTCCCCTTAAATCATCAGACAGGTTGGGTAAATACTTTAGCCTTCTTTTAAATTGAATGTTTATTGTGCGTGATAACGAGGTCAGCAAAGCTTGCACTTATCACAACCCCAGCAATATATAGGGTTAAACACATATATGTTAACATTTTTTTAAATTAGATTTTTCTACATTATATACAATATTATTTATAAGATATATTTCACAATCCATTTCTTTGCTTCTCATAAAGCTGCTATAAAGAGCAATGCCTGGTGGTGGGTGTCACTGACAACATCTAAAGTTAATGTTTAATTTTAATTAGCTGTGCAAATTTAGGTGAATTTTAGAGAGTACAAATAAGATGTTACTTCCACTTCAGCCAGGAGCATATGTTTGGTCTGGTATCTTTATTATTTAAAGGAAAACTACAAACACCTTAAGCACGCTATGTAATTTATATGTGAAGAGTGTGTCTCCTTGTTTTCATATTACAAAAAGTGCAGATTTTGATAGAAACTGTAACTTTTATAAATTAAACTTTATATCGCTGAAAAGCTTTATGTGTGAAGAATGTGTTTTAATTCTTTCATTTTGGAAATAACAGATTTCAATACAAATTGACACTCTTATAAATTATATTTGTTACACTCCCATGGCTTTTCAAGCAGACACCAGGTCCTGTTACTTCCTGGATTGGTTAGCTTATTTGCAATGAATTCAAGAGGCAGCAATTACCCAGAGCACCTGGCTTGCAAAGACTTCTCATTGAGTTGCATTGGGTCTGGGTGGGGTCAGAAGGGGAGCATTTGCAAAGACTGCAGACAAAATATCTGCAGGTTGTTAGATGATTTTAGATATAACTCTAATGAAAAATGCACAATTGAATTTTTTTATTTGGTATATATCTACTAAACTGTGATTTTTATTTATTTTGTATTTTGGTTGTGTAATGTCCCTTTAATTTTGTTAAACCCACCCCTAGCTGTCAGACAACAGATTCTGTTAGTTCATGGTTTGGTTAGCTCAGTGGAGTTAAACTCAAAAGGCAGACAATTGCCCAGAGCGCGTGCCTTGCAAATACATCTCATTGAGCTGCATTGAGAAGTCTATAATTAGACAGGATTACAAAGGAAGGGCTTTCAAAGGCTGCAGACAAGAGATCCACAGCTTTTGCAAGCTGCTTTTAGATATACCCCAATGAAAAAAAATGCATAATTAGATGCATGCATGTTTCCATTGGGTATATCTAATAAATAGGGATTTAGGCCAATTATGTATTGTCATATATAAATAGGGGCATACATTTGTGGGATTTAAATGTAGTTTTGCCTCTGTATAAACCGCTGGTAAGACCACACCTGGAATATGCTGTGCAACTTTGAGCACCTGTTCTAAAGAAGGATATTATGGCACTAGAAAAAGTTCTGAGATGGCCTATAAATTGATTAAAAAAAGGAATGGAGCATTTTAGTTATAAAGAAACGTTAAGAAATTTAAATCTATTTAGTTTAGGGGAAAAAACAGCACCTCAGAGGGGATATGATAACATTATGCAAATATATTTAGGGACAGAGAAGTTATAAAAGTGGATATAGTATAATTATGGTATATACATACATAAAGGTATTCCAATGATATGATGGTGTATATGACCCTCAAAAGAGATAAAAACACATAACAATAATAGTGCAGTATGTTAATGGTAAAATAACATAGACAAACTATATAGGAGCCAATTAAAAGACTAACTCTGCTGTTAAGAGCCTGGATGGTACAATCCCCGTCTTAGGATATTAGGGTAGTGATGTGATACGGTATTCAATTCTCCACAGCCGTGTATATAAAAGAAAAAATAAAGTCCAATAGTATAGTATGTACAGTAAGATATCCTACTTATAGTATGTACAGCAGATATCCTACTTACAATTTCCAGAGCAATGACTTGCTCTGGTGGTGAAAGCGTGTGGTGCTATAATCCCCACCAAGGGATGTAGGTATTGAACAGGATTCAAAGTGCACCAGGAACAGTTAAAAAGCCATTGGTATGGGTGAAAAAAAGCTGTAACTTTATTAATATAAAAAAAATAAAATCTGTAAATATGAACAGGCTTCCAAACTCTTACTTAATGTGTTTCGCCCAAGTTAGGGCTTCTTTTTTTTTCAGTTGTAGAGTGCCACTCTGAGCACCCACTTGAGTGTCGGAGTAACACCGGTGCTCTGCTGCACCAATTTAGTAAGTTTGGCGTGATATGTCAGATATAAGTCGCTTATTTGCGGGTTCCTGCTCGGAGCTCTCGTTTAGTGTGACCAGTCTGCTCAGTGGCCAGGCCCCGTCCCCTTTTGCCTACTTTTGGATCAACAGCAAAAACATGTGAGAAAGGGTGAACTTGATGGACACATGTCTCTTTTCAGCCATGTAACTATGCAGTTTGTATATGGACAGTCAAGTTTCTTTTAAATGTTTATTTGCACCATTTTTTTCCAAGACTGAAAGACATGAAGTTGAATTAACATACACATTGTAGAATATATAATTCATTGGCTATACCTTTCTAAAACTTTGTAGGACCCCTTTTCACTTTAACACCTTTTGACATAGATTAAACAAGGTATGCAAAGTATGTTGGCGGTGTATTCATGCTACAAATCTCCCTTTCCAAAAGACCCTAAATGTACGCACTTGGGTTGTCACTTGGTGGTGGATGCCATTTTTTTTTTTATTAAACACTATAGTCACCCATTGAAATGAAGTGGTCTCAATGCAGTGTCACTGTCCTCTTAAGCCTACAATGCAAACTTTTTTTGAGTAACTACAATGCTTTCAGTTCAGGGTTAAGTCCACCTCTAGTGGCTGTCAGAGTACTTCTGTGGCTCGCGTAAAACGTGATGTGGAAGATTCATAAGAAAGTTTAAATGTATATGTGAAGCTTGCCACAAATAATAATAACAAAGTATTTAACCAGTATTTTACTCTGGTTTTCAAATTTGCTATGAATGCATATTATGTAACCAGTGTTCCTCTATGAGGATTGGACATCGGGGGAGGAGTGACGTTGCAGACGGCAGAGAGATAAACAGTGCCATAGGAGCCTAGGCAATGGAAAAAGGTGAGAAAAACAATATTTTTTGGGAAAAAAATTAATATTGAGGAAAGGGGGACCTGAAAAAGAGTAGGAACAGGAACAGGATATCATTATAAATACTGATTTGTTTGCCAAATGTTTTATTGTCCCTTTAATTACAACGTTTAATCAAGTGTGAAATAAATAAATCTATTTGTTTTGAAACATACTATTTAGTTTTATTGCATGTCTCCAGTAATGAATATGTTTGCAACATTGTCACGTGTCAACTTCCCTCACCTTTTCACATAATTGAAACAAATCTCCCAAGAGCACAGCTTATATTGCAAAAAACTGGAGGATATTTTGACATACTGCAACATATACAAGAAAAATAATACTCTACTTGTTGTGAATAGCACATTTTTCAAATGATAAGCATTTATGACATTTGTGATATTTTGTATGCTCAATGATAATTTAGTAGTAGAAATATAGTTGCTGTCTTCCCTTAAGTCTCTTGCCAACATGTCACATATCTATTCATGTTTTTTGAATATAGATATATTAGATTGACACACCAGAATAAAGTATACATTTGCAGATACTGTTAAAAAAGTGATGAGGACATTGGTTTACAACACTGAATATCAGTAAAACATCTATAAAATAATTTCTTAACAAAGCAAAGGTTAGGGACGTTAAATATAAATGTGAGAATTGTGAAAAGTAAGGATAATTGTTATTTCTAATTCAGGAACTTTATATTGCTGGGTTGGGAGACTAGAAAGGAGCCCCAAGGCTCCCTTTTCGAATACCTTAGCATTTATTTCTGAACATGGGTACTAGTTGCTGCATAACATTACTCTAACAAAAACTAGTTTTTTTTATAAAGCAGCACAAATAAAGTGCATGGCGCATACATAAATATGTCAATACATATAGTGAAAAAAATGCTATACCATAGACACATAATGATATCATCATAAATTTTACTGCTCTAAAAAAACTCTCATGTTTAAAAGATGTCTCACGAGTACAACAGAACCCACCACAGGTTTCATTGTGTTTTGGAAAGTTACAGGGTCAAATATAACGAAAGCCCATTTAATTTGCAGTTTGGTTTGCTGGGCCTGTGTTGCCTTTGAGACCATATGGCAGTTTAGGAATGGGAATTAACCCCATCTTGGCATACCATTTGCAAAAGTAGGCATCCCAGGGTATGTCCAGTGTTTTTTTTTTTTTTTTTTTAGCTTTAATTAGGCACAAATCCAAGCAACACACAAATAAACCAAGAAAGTTATAATGGGGAAAAGAGTGATTGAAAACCTGAGGTCAGTGGATAGTCAATACATTGTTACACACAAATCTGCACACCAGTCAAGCCATAATACTTCACTGATGGATTACTCAGTCAGTAGGGTATTGAGGAACCCCTAGTTTAGGTTTTCTGCCCACTCCTTATTCCATCCTTCTAGTTTGGTTCTCCTACCGCCGTTTCCTCCATTTTTATATTTAGCCATATGAGAGAGTGTGAGAGCGATAACACCAAATTTAACACACTTGCTCTCCATTCACAACTGAGACCTTGTAACACTAATGAGTCACATGACACCAGGGAGGGAAAATGGCTAATTAGGCCCAATTCGAACATTTCCATTTAAGGGTTATCTTACTATTGTTGCCAACAGTTTAGACATTAATGGCTGTGTGTTGAGTTATTTTGAGGGGACATCAAATTTACACTATTATACAGGCTGTCCACTTACTACTTCACATTGTAGCAGAGTGTCATTTCTTTAGTGTTGTCACATGAAAAGATATAATAAAATATTTTCAAAAATGTGAGCGATGAGGATAGATAGATAGATATCTCACATACAGTATCCAGCGCACTTGCTTAGTCACTAAACAGCAATTTAAAGTTTCACAGACTATTAGTTTTATTTAAAAACATCTAACATAGGAAAAAACTAATGGATGTTTAGTTACAGTATATGATCATATATTGCATAAGCATGCCACAACCTCAATGTACCCTATTCTTGGCAGGACCTACTCTAGCAACCCAATGCATGCTCTCAATTATATATAATAAATTCAAAATATACTAAGAAATGAATGAAATTGGGTGTGTGAGATAAAAAATAAATAATAAAACAAATATATATATATATATATATACATATATATACATATATAAAAATTTTATTAATAATATATGTATAATTATTTTTTTTTATTATTGTTAATTGCAACTTGAGGGATCAGCCTGACAACCCAGACAGTTCCCCTGCAGGCATCATGGTTAATTTCGGATCTGTTCATGTTATTGCAATGTGATCAGAAGGGTCAGATTGACTACAGGGTGACTACCTGGGTTGTTAGGCAATCCACCCGATTGAGATCTACACTGTAGGCAGTGGTGTATCCTGGTTTTGTGCTGCCCTAGGCAGGACAAAACTCAGGCGCCCCCCTCTCCCCACCCCCACCCAACCCTTCCTTCCCGCCCCACCTTCTAAATGCACACACAGTCAGACACACACACACACACACACACAGTCAGACACACACACACAGTCAGATACACACATACAGTCAGATACACACACACAGTCAGACACACACACACAGTCAGATACACACATACAGTCAGATACACACACACAGTCAGACACAGATACACACACACACACAGTCAGACACACACACACAGTCAGACACACACACACACAGTCAGACACACACACACAGTCAGACACACACACACACACAATCACTCACATTAACACTTTTTTTTTTAATTTAACCCCCACCTTTGGGGGTTCTCTTTCTCCCTGGGGGTCCAGTGGCTCCCGGTCGGGCTGATGGGCTGGCTACTGGGCGCTGAGCGGGCGGCTGGCAAGGGAGCACTTCCTCTGAGTGGTCTGCTCAGCTCCCTCGCACACTGCAGAGTGAGGCTGGGAGCCAGGTCGATGACGTCATATTCCGGCTCCCAGCCTCACTCTGCGGCGCGCGAGGGAGCTGAGCAGACCGCTCAGAGGAAGAGCTCCCTAGCCAGCCGCCCGCTCGACCATCAGCCAGCACCGCCCGCCAGCCAAGCATGTCAGTTAGCCGCAAGGCTAACAAGACATTTGCCCTGGGCATTTGGGGGGCGGCGTGTTTTTGCCGCCCCCTGAAAAATGCTGCCCAAGGCAAATGCCTAGTTTACCTCGCGGCTAATAAGTCCCTGACTGTAGGTATGTATACTGGTCTGGGGAGCTCACAATTTACACAACAGCATAGCATGCCTGGTGTCCTTAAGGGGTTAAAGCTATACAGTTGAACACTTACTCTATTTACTAATTTTGGATGGAGTAAGTCTTTAATTTGGTATATCTAACTTCTCATAAATCTAGCATTGGTCTACATGTGAATTTTACTGTACTCAGTGGCTGTAGCAGAAAACATCTGTGGTCTTTATAGTAATGGAACTCATACAGTTTACTTTTCAATTTGAAACGTGTGAAAAAGACAAATACATGTAAACAAATACATATTAAAGGCGTCAGCCATTAATGCATGGCATTTTGGAAAAATCTCAGAGATAAAGTCGTTAAAAACAAAATATCACCATGGTAAAATGTTTTCCTCTCTGAAAGTTTCTTCAAGTAACTTATCTTTTTAATATAGAAAGTACAGCATGTAACACTAACCCTTGTATCAATATATGACCCATAACATCACTGTGGGATTTTAAACTGTCATCTTGGCCTTTTACTGACGTTTACATTCACAGAAACAGTAAAAGTTATGGAAGAGTGCCATCAACTAGTTTTTTGCTAGCATTTCTGAACTGTTAATTTTTTTTACAATATATGAATATTAAAAGTCAGTAAATAAAGACCAACTAATATTGCTCTCTGGAATTAGGTAGCATTATGATATCAATAATAAAAAAACATATTTTGTAATATAGTGGGACTAAAAAAAAAAATTGACATATCTTAACAAATAAAATTATCACATGATTAATTTTAAATAGGATGACAGTCTTTTTTCCCCATCAATGTATACTATACAGAAGATGAATTATATTTAAATGTCAGTAGTTGTTAGAAGTCACTCACAAGTCTCCAATACCTAGAATAGATATCATTATGGCTGTCTACTGGATCATGTAAATGTCACAAAATACATGACTAGATCAGCAAGGACTCCTGCATATTTTCACAGATAATTTAATATGCATTGCAGGTTTCTGCACTAATAGAAAGATTTAATTTATAACGAGTTGTCATATATAAGAAAAAGATTCACAATATGTTTCTTTCTAACATCTTCCTCTAAAAATCCTGTTTTGCATGTGTAATAGATATAATTTTAGAATTAGTATATGTTGACCACAGAACATGAATTGAATTGTTGAGTCAAATATTAACTTTAATATATGCCATTTTGTTTTGTTTTTTTCTTTGTTTCTGCAGTTGGTGTGTCTGTTTGGATCTCTGATATCAGCCTCACATGCACTGGCTAGATGAGATTAGTAACCCTTGCTCATTCTTCTTTTTTTTTTGTAGTGTCATCATTATGACCTGGAGAAAAAACAGATAAGCATTTTAAATATTAATTCTAAAAAAAGTCTACAATATCTGAAATAATAACATGGAGGTATGCCTCCAAACCTCATCATGTGAATGTGTCACGGTCTTACCTTGGGTGGAGTCCAAAGTGCAGAGATGTTTGTACACCCTTGCAGATAAACACAACCCACACTAACCAGATAAGAAGCTACCTGGGCTGTGAATCTGTGCACGGGGGTTTGGCAAGAACAATAACCGGATTTAAGGAAACAAACAAGGGTAAATCCAGGAGAGTAGTCAGGCAAGGTTCCAAAGGTCAGGGCAGGCAGCGAACAGGCAATAATGAAAATCAAGAAGCAGAGCTCCCAAGCCGAGTCAGTCTTAAGCAGCAGCAACAGGATACAATGAACAGACGTTGCTCTCAGGGTTAGCTAGATAATGAGCAGCCAATTTGCAAGATGCCACAGGTGGACTCAAAGAAACAGGTAGTAATCAAAGGAGAAGTCCAGCCCCCTGGTGCTGCAGACAAGGTCAGGTAAACAGGGCTAGAACCATAAGCTCACAAGTGGCTAAGAGGATCAATTCCCTGTAAAGCACCTGTGGGTGGTCATGCCTAGCCATCTGGATGGCATGGGGAGAACTGGGATGGTATAAAATTAACAATATATTACCTTGATATAACTTGATCACCTGAGACGTTATGACTCAGGTAAGTGGAGGGAGATAGATTTGATATAGGCCAAACTCCTCCCACAAATACAGGCCTAAGACATTAAATCATATATATAAAAATATATATATATATATATATATATATATATATATATAGATAGATAGATCAATGTAAAAAACAGATATATTTCATATCTTATAATACCTTTTTTATTGGACTAACAGAATTTTGTAATTACAAGCTTTCGTGAGAACTTCCCTTTCTCAAGTCTAAAGCATTTCTGAGCAAGACGACACATAGAATTCAAAGTTGAGTTGTAATACAGGGGTTAAAGCAACATGAGTGCAGATAAGACACAAGTTTGATAGAAAATAGAAAATATCACAGAGGGTTGTAAATATCTTGTTTGAAGATCACAAAGTGAGGAGAGAGAGAGAGAGAGAGAGAGAGAAAAAACCCCAAGTAAACAGTGCAGAAGATGGAGCTATAAGGGGAGAGTAAAAACAAAATAATTACTATTAATTAATATTAAAATGCATGAATTCCCATCCAAGAGTTACAGAATATGCATGAAGGCCTATTTCCAGCATACACAGACCCACACACATATTCACACTCACATACATGCACATATACACATACACAAGTAGTGTATATGTGCTAATATACACAAGTTCATATACACAAATATAAATGCACAGTCACATATATAAGCATACATGCATAAGAGTATGGTAAAGTATAGGTCTATACACAATACTTTGTATATTGATAGAATAAACATATCTTTGGAATGCTTTTTAAAATGTTGATACATGTGACAGAACAGTAAGATAATGCTGGGGGAGTATGCATGTAAAGTGTAGTGGGACAGGAAACCCGAATCAATGTATAGTCCTCTATTCTTGCAGTTAAACAACTGGATCATTCTGGCTTCAAAAGTTTTTCTTTCTTGGGTATTTTTAAAAGCCCCTTTCAGTACTTTAATTTTTAGGTCCTTGATTGAATGGCCAGGCTTGGTAATATGCTGTCCCACAGGAGTGCAGTAGGATTCTTCTTTGAATTGTTTATTGGAGTTAAAACACCACAAACACCACAAACACCACAAAAAAGAATCATATTGCACTCTTGTGGGACACCGTTTTACCCAGCATGGCCACTCAATCAAGGACCTAAAAACACTAGTCTTGTCTGTCACATGAGCAGTCACAACCACATGATATATAAAGTTGCCACCTGACAAGTATTTTCAGAGCACGACTGGTATTACAGAAATACCAGCAACGCAAATATAGGTATTTTTCTCTTCATGGACGAGATTATGTTCAGCAGTACCAGCACTGGCCAGTAGGGTTGTGTTCTGATGGTGCTTGTGCTGTATGTAGAGAGTGGCAGGGATAGGAAGTTATATCAAATCCCTGTCTCTTCCACTGACTGACACCACAAAGATTAGGGTATGTACAGGAGAAGAGAAGAAGGAGAAATATAGAAAGGGAAAGGATGAGGAAGGACAGTGGGGGGAGTAAAGGTGACAAGGGAATGGAAAAGAGTGAGAGTCCATAGTTGAAGGGATAGTCTGAGAAACATAAGTTTGGGGAGAAGAGAAGAAGAGAGAAGGAGGAGGGTAGTAAACTATGGAGACATAACATTACAGGAGTTGAATGATATTCTTTAAAATACATTTCTGAATTAAAGGAACACTCCATTTACATTTGTTTTTACTATTTAGTAGATATACCCCCAAAGAAGCATGCATGGTTTTTTTCTGCATGTTTTCATTGGGGTAAACATAAACAGTGATGCAACAGCTGCAGAACTGCTGTCTACAGCTTTTAATAAGCCTCACCCTCTTTACTTTTATAAACTTTAAAAAAAAAAGTCAAACTCCAGACACACGGTAATTCAGCTTGCTGAAGTCCTTTATGGATTGTTCCTTTAACAAAATTCAACTCTAAATGTTTAAATACACAAATGTATTCACACACAGCAACATTCATAAAATACACTCTGCATCCACATACACTAATACACTGTACACATGCATCTAGAATTCACACACTTTTCAAAATATACCCATACCCTGCATTTATTCAGATTGGTATAACACAAAATTATGTTTCCATCTTACACATCTACAAATACATTCCTACTTTTACAAATATATTGACACTCCACTACATTTACAAATATATTTTTGTATACTTGCAAAACACACAAATACAAACCCGTATTTCACAAACCAGACACTAACATGCATTTAAGACTATACAGTACTCATAAAAACATTTATGCATTTACACACTGAAATACAACTTTACATTCACACAGTGGTTTTAACAGCAAATTAGCGTGCACATTTATAATTACACTATATGCACATATACATATTCATCTGGCAATATACACAATCAAACATACATTCATGAACATGCCTTCCCAATATATATGCACAGGTGTTTATTCACAAAAATGACAAGGGAGGATTGACAAAGGAATTGCATATTGTATGCCAAAAAAGCCAAACTGTAAAATGTGTGCAATTCAACTTTTTCTTCCACCTCTGCTATTTTAAAACTTAAATTAATTGCCAAATGTTCAATATGTATTACAAAACAACTTAGTTTAGGAATTAAATCAAAGGTTTATTAATGAAACTGTGAAATGTAGTTAACTGAAATGTCAATTGCAACATATAGGCAAAAAAAAGTTACCGTATTTATCGGCGCATAACACGCACTTTTTCTCCCTGAAAATAGGGGAGAAATTGTGGGTGCGTGTTATACGCCGGCCCTTTAAATACTGCAGCCGCCTGAGCGCTCTGAGCAGCCTGAGTACTCACCTCCTCTGTAGCGTGGCCGAGCCGCTCTGCTGTCCGCGGTGGCCGGCCGGAGTGATAGGAAGGTGCACGCTCAGTGTGCACCTTCCTGTCAGTCCGACCGGGTACAGGAAACAGAAACTCCTGTTCCGCGCGGAACAGGAGTTTCTGTTTCCTGTACCCGGTCGGACTGACAGGAAGGCGCACACTCAGTGTGCACCTTCCTATCACTCCGGCCGGCCGGCCACCGCGGACCGGAGTGCAGCTCGGCCACGCTACAGGGGAGGGGGTAAGAAGAGAGGGAGGAGGGGAGGGGGTAAGAAGAGGGGAGGGAGCAAGAAGGGGAGGGGGCAAGAAGAGGGGGAGGGGGGCAAGAAGGGGAGGGGGAGCAAGGCTGGGAGGAGGGGTAAGAAGGAGGGGGGCAAGAAGAGGAGGGGAGCAAGAAAGGGGAGGTGGCAAGAAGAGGGGGAGCAAGAAAGGGGGGAAAGAAGAGGGGGAGGGGGGAGAAGAAAGGGTAAGAGGGGGAGGGGGGAGCAAGAAGAGGGGGGAAGCAAGAAGAGGAGGAGGGGAGAAGAAAGGGGGTAAGAAGAGGGGAGGGGGGCAAAAGAGGGGAGGGGGGGAGCAAGAAAGGTAAGAGGGAGGGGGGGAGCAAGAAGAGGGGGAAGTAAGAAGAGGGAGGGAGGGGGAGTAAGAAAGGGGGTAAGAAGAGGGGAGGGGGAAGTAAGAAGAGGGGGAGGAGAAAGGGGGGTAAGAAGAGGGGAGGGGGGAGTAAGAGGGGGAGGGGAAGCAAGAAGAGGGGGAGGAGGGAGTAAGAAAGGGGGGTAAGAAGAGGGGGAGGGGGAGTAAGAAGGGGGTAAGAGGGAGAAGGGGAAGTAAGAAGAGGGGGAGGGGGGAGTAAGAAAGGGGGGTAAAGAAGTTCTTTATTTGAAATTTAAAGGACCACTCTAGGCACCCAGACCACTTCAGCTTAATGAAGTGGTCTGGGTGCCAGGTCCCTCTAGGATTAACCCTTTTTTTTTATAAACATAGCAGTTTCAGAGAAACTGCTATGTTTATACTGAGGGTTAAACCAGCCTCCAGAGCCTCTAGTGGCTGTCTCATTGACAGCCGCTAGAGGCGCTTGCGTGCTTCTCACTGTGAAACTCACGAGAGCCCGCAAGCGTCCATAAGAAAGCATTGTACATGCTTTCCTGCACGCGCATTCAGCCGATGACGTCGCGAGCAAGGAGGAGAGGAGGAGTACGTGTTTAACCCCTTCCTCTCTCCAGAGCCCGGCGGGAGGGGGTCCCTGAAATTTCCTTCTTAAAATGAGGTGCGTGTTATACGCCGGTGCGTGTTATACGCCAATAAATACGGTATTTGGTAAAATTTTCCAATTCAGCTTAGGCACAGCTTTACTTTTTAACATATGTATTTTGCAATTCAGTTTGAAATATATGGCAATCTGGTGTTCAGTGAAGTAATCCCTTGTGTATTTGAACATGTATATTTTGTCTATGGTGCAGATAGAGCTGTGACACAAATAGCTTGCTGCTGGGTCCATTGAGTGAGCACTCATGGGGGCAGTCCAATTTCCCCAAACTGCAGTGCAATCCCTCTATACAACAAAATAAAAAAAAAAACTTGAAAAAGCCCCTCGGTTGGCAAAACGCATTGTGTTTTAGCCTAAAATCATTAATCCTGTCTGGGGAATTCTTCTGCAGTACACTACAATAGACAATGCCATGCAAGCTGTAATTTTAGCTGGGTGCATGGCTAACCAAAACAGACATTGTACATGCATTCAAACTCCTCCCTATTCACCCATCCTTTATTTCCAGGCTGCTCTGTTTCTTAACTGAGCTACCAAATAAGGATAATCTATATTCATAGATATGCAAACTATGGCAGACCTCAATATGTGGCAGAAGTTTCTACACAAGTGGGATGGGATGTCCATGTTTCTGCAACCTCTAGCAGATAATTCACCTACAATCTAGACTTTTGCTGCATCTTCAACTGGTTCTGCACCAATTTACAATAATGATTGGTTATGCGGCACTTGGCCAACAGAGGCTAGAATTCTAGATATCTTTAACTTTTTGTTCCAATAAAACTGCTTCTTGGATAAACCTTGAGTGCCTGGGCCATAATGATCCTTTCATCTGCAATATTGGTGAATTGCCAGCACTGGGTCTGGAGCACTTTGATTCTAATGTAAGAGTGTGGTATTTTTTCCAAAGTAAGTTACTAGATGTCTTTAAAGTCACATCATGTATTCTCGAGGTATACCCAGTAGAAGCTACAGCTCAAACCTGGGACTACGTATGGTCCAGTAAGTTTGTTAAATGCTTGTCTGACAATCAAGCTATATGTTTTAGTGTAAATAAAGGGTGGTCACAGTCCTTGACTGTTATGAAATTGACCTGGTTAGCAGCAAAGCACCAATTTTATTTAAAATATGTACATGTCATAGGAGTCAACAATATTACTGCTGACGCATTGAGGCCATTTCAAGCACACCCAATAGCCAAAAGACATGAAACAAAAGCCCCAAACCTTCACCTGACTCCCTGTAAACAGTGATATTATCTGATAGAAAGATTGTTTTATACTGTTTATTTTACCTTTTATTGTTTTATTGTTTGCTTTTCATAATAAAGTACTTTTTTATTGGACCTTATTAACTGCTGCTGTATTCCTGAACACCTTAGTGGGGATAAAATACCACCTCTGTCTATTGGATTGAGCAAACCTAATTTTGCTCTACTACATATGAGTAGGTTTGTATTAATTGTATTTTTTCACTCCATTTTTACTGTGTACACTATTGTGGTTTTATTTCTCTTTTATATATGGTGAGACACCAACATCACCTATATCCTAGAGTGGGGATCATACCACTTCATGCTATACCTGTGGAGCCACTGTTTAGGCTCCATAATATGTGAGTGCACGTTTTTATATTACTCTACTGCTGCTATTTGGTCTGTCATACTACACTATATTATAGTGATTTTCTTCCATATATCCACAAGTAAATCTACCACTACAAGGCTACATGCAGATCCTTCACCACGTAATATCCCTAGACGGGAATCATTCCGCCTAAGTGTTCAAGTTGAAGCTTAACCTAAGCTCCTAAAAAGTGTGAGTGAACTACTTATATCATTTTAATGCACTATACTTTATATAATACACTATTATTTGTATTATTATTATTATTATTCTTTTGTCATTACATATATTTTCAAGGACACCCAAGGCTCTACACCAATCCTTCTGTTTTTCCCATTTTCTAGCAGACAAGAGAGACCCGGGATTTGGTGACTAAGATGCCTTTTTGAACTGGATCAGTATTTTACAAGCACTGAATTCCTCTTTGTTTTTCTTATCTGATTTCCCTCCCCTTTTGAGTCTCATGCTAACCTAGTAATTGAGACTGCAATATACTTGACATTCTATGGATTCCTTAGACCCAGATAATATAGTAGAGAAAATAGAGCAGTGTTTAAAAGTTGGCCATTTTAAAAAACATTTACGCCATTATACAGTTTGCCTGCCCTATATAATAACCATCCAAATGGTTCAACTTATCGAAATATCAGTTTACCCTACACATAATGGTGCCATGTGAAGAATTTACACTATTACTGGTCTGCAATTCACTCTTCCCCTAACCAACTATTGTTTTCACTTCATGGCTGTATTCTAACTACCACAAACTTCATGCAGTATATAAGAATTTTACTGATTAGATTACTGATAAATCCTACACTTTATTTGGGACAGTATCCACTGAGTAGGGCAGTATCCACTGCTCCTAGTAATAATATGCAAGTTCATATTATTAAAAAATTGGGGTACTGGAAATCTTCAGCATACTGTCACCATATTCTCCAAACTGAAATAGAACCCAGACAAGCTTTCCAAGGTTTAATAGAATAATTGCTCTTTGCTGTATATTGTTAATTTAATAAATTGCACATTTTGCACAACATTTTTGCCCTCCTTATTTTACAGGCCCTTAAAGAACTTATATATGTTCCCCATGTTAAGTTTCTTATGGTTTGCTAATTTATTACATTTTAAAGCCTTTTGTATCCTAACCACAAATATGAAGGTGGGAGTCTGGATTCGTGAGAGGGACTAATTTTGGCTATTTGAAGTACTCAGATCATCTAGCCAATAACCGTATCATGGTCTGCACATATCCACTCCTAATTTTCCACTCCTAATTTTTTCTCAACTAATTCCTTAAGTGGACCCTCTATATTTTACAGGCCTACCAGTATGTCAGTTTCAGCACACCTCAGCCAACTTACTATTTTCCATATGTTACATTATACTTATTTCTTACAGCCCTATTGTCTCACAACTATATATATATATATATATATACACACACACACACACACACACAAGTTGCCAGCACTCCAACGTGCCAGGTCTTGTGTTTGCTTCAGTGCAATTTCCAGTTAAAGTATACAATCCCAGCAGAGTGGAAATCCCAAAAGGATTTTTTGTAAAAATTAAAACTTTATTTAACAAATGCAGTGATACATATAATGTCAACGTTTCAGTCCATTCAATTTGCAAAGTACATGAAGTCAGATATATCTCATGAGTTGTAGTCTAGGATATTCAATACTTAATTTTGTATTCCTTCCATGATTGTGGGTGGCAAAAAGATTTGCTTGGTCCCATCGAGTTGCAGGCTGTGCAATGTAGGCACCGGTAACAGTCAGCATTGCTGACAGAGATCCCTTGTTGTAATGTCTTGTACTGGTCAGTATGTACCAGAAAATCTTGTAATTTTCATCCCCTTCTATAGCTCATTATCGTGGTATTTTGGAAAGTTGGAGGTAGTGACAGATCCTTACTCACTGCACTCCACTTATTACGAATATTATTCCCCAATTCCTGGGTCTTGGTGTGTAACGCTTGAGGGAAAATCAATTGATACTCGATGCTTGTTCATGTTCCTTTCTATGCAATTGATTTTAATGTCTGCTTATGCGCCTGGTTTAGGGTAATTTTGGAATACCCTCTTTATATAAAATTGTATTGATACAAGTCTGAATGGACTGAAATTTTGACATACTATGTATCACTAATATGAATAGACAAAGAGTAGTGTACCAGTAGGTACTGGGATATGATATGCTCTGATAAGAGTATAAACTAACTTCAGGATGGAACCGTTAAATAGCTTCCAGACTAGAAACAAAATAAAGAAAAAATAATAATAGTGGTTAAAGGAAAAATATTTTTTTTAAATTAAATATTATAATATAAAACTAATAATATACAAGGTGCTCGTGTACAAAAAGTGAATGAACTAACAGGTTTTTGGATAAGACTCAACCAGTAATTTGTAACATGCAATATTGCTATTGCTGTAAAGTTTATCTTAACATATCAAACTAGCCTATTCTGCAATATTAATAAACTACCACTTATAGTAGTATGAGGATGAACATGAATAGCAATTTGCTAATGCTCCGTTGGTTAACTACTCCTATATTCTCCCCCCTCCTCAACATCGATATCAGTTTTTGTTTAACCCCTTAAGGACTTAGCCAAATGTACACGTTGTGATCAAAACAAAACGTAAACAAAAACTTGAATTTGCGCGATATGTCTGTCCAGGCGTATTTCGCCTCTTTCATATTATATGCACCCACACCTATCATATTTCATTTTATTCATAGGAAACAGAGCTTTCATTTAACATCAACTATTTAGGTATGAAACATAATTTAACCCCTTAAGGACACAGCTTCAGAAGCTTGACTTACGCTTAATGACACAAGCAATTTTTGCATTTTCTTGCTGTTTGCATTCAACTGCAATTTGCATCTCTCTCATTTATTGCACCGACACATATTTTATACTGTTTTTTAAAGGACAGAAAGGGCTTTAATTTGATATAACATATATATATATAAATGCTTACTTATTATAAAAAAAATACAGAAAAATGCAAAAAAAATGAAAAATATTGTTTTTTTTTACAGTTTTTGCAATAATAATGTGTGCATAATTAGTGCAGGTTAAGGAAAGTAATTAAAAATAAATTTATTTATTTGTTCTGATTTACAGAATATATAATGTGTCTGGGATTTTAAGTTTTTTTTGGTAGTTACAGGTCACAAAGCACAAGGAGTAAAATAAAATGTTAATGTGGAGCGATTTTAGAATTTGGTATGTTTGTCTTGTAAGCTTAATAGCCATAAAAGAAAACAAAATTGCCACACAAAAGTATATATTTATATAAAGTAGACATCACGGGCTATTTACCTAAGGTTGTTTTGACACTTTCTACGTAGCCATATTACCGCCAACCTCTGCTAAATATTGGAGTAAAATTGTGTTCTTTTTGGTTTTTGGCACACAAACTTATAACAGAGAAATTCTCGTGTATATTTTGTAAAGTTGGTGTGTGCTATTCCTGTACAAAGTTTTATTTTGTGTTCAGTTACATCTGCTGAGTAAAATGACACCCCCATTGTATGTCTTTTGCACTATTTCGTGAAGTTACAGTGCCATACAGGATACCTGTCCTTTTCAGTATTCACAGTAGAATTTTGAGAGATGAATTTAATGAGCCTTAGCTTCCATTTGGGGTATTATAACAGTTTGACTGTTCAAAAACCCCCCACAAAGGCCTACCATTTGTAAAAGTAGACACTCCAGGGTATCTTATAAGGTGCATATTGTGCCTTAACATGCCCCCATTTTTTCACCAATATATGCCAAAGTATGTGGTAAAAAAAAA
The DNA here is from genome assembly GCA_933207985.1 of Pelobates cultripes. Taxonomy (NCBI): domain Eukaryota; kingdom Metazoa; phylum Chordata; class Amphibia; order Anura; family Pelobatidae; genus Pelobates; species Pelobates cultripes. Next base: position 71,139,121 of record OW240920.1, read on the forward strand.
TTTTGTGCATTTTTTACATACGGATTGCATTTTTGCTGGGCGTTTTGTATATTTCATATGTGCCACTAAGTTCAAACCCCCCAAATTATGCTCAGCTAAGTCTTCTGAGTAAAATGACACCCCATATGAATGTCTTTGGCACTATTTCGTGAAGCTACAGTGCCATATAGGATACCTGTCCTTTTCAGTATTCACAGTAGAATTTTGAGAGATGAATTTAATGAGCCTTAGCTTCCATTTGGGGTATTATAACAGTTTGACTGTTCAAAAAACCCCCACAAAGGCCTACCATTTGTAAAAGTAGACACTCCAGGGTATCTTATAAGGTGCATATTGTGCCTTAACATGCCCCCATTTTTTCACCAATATATGCCAAAGTATGTGGTAAAAAAATAATTTTGTGCATTTTTTACATACGGATTGCATTTTTGCTGGGCGTTTTGTATATTTCATATGTGCCACTAAGTTCAAAACCCCCAAATTATGCTCAGCTAAGTCTTCTGAGTAAAATGACACCCCATATGAATGTCTTTGGCACTATTTCGTGAAGCTACAGTTCCATATAGGAGACCTGTCCTTTACAGTATTCACAGTAGAATTTTGAGAGACGGATTTAATGAGCCTTAGCTTCCATTTGGGGTATTATAACAGTTTGACTGTTCAAAACCCCCCCACAAAGGCCTACCATTTGTAAAAGTAGACACTCCAGGGTATCTCATAAGGTGCATATTGTGCCTTAACATACCCCCATTTTTTCACCAATATATGCCAAAGTATATGGTAAAAAAATTATTTTGTGCATTTTTTACATACGGATTGCATTTTTGCTGGGCGTTTTGTATATTTCATATGTGCCACTAAGTTCAAACCTCCCAAATTATGCTCAGCTAAGTCTTTGGAGTAAAAATATACCCCCAATGAATGTCTTTGTCACTATTTTGTGAAGCTACAGTGCCATATAGGAGACCAAGCCATATCCGTTTTTACCAAACTTTGAATTTTGACGCTGGGCCTATATGCAATTTCCAAGCATCTTCACAGGTTTTAAATTCAATCTACCCCACAAAGGCCTACCATTTCTTAAAGTAGACACCCCAGGGTGTTTCAAAAGGTATAGTTTGAACCTTAGCGTGGGATCATTTTTCCGCTAGCTTGTACCAGATGTAGTGGTAATAAGCATTTTTTCTGCCTTTTTGACATACAAAGTGAGTTTGCGCAGCATATTTTGTAAACCTTATGTGTGCTATGACTGTATAATACTTCATATGTTGCTCAGCTATGTCGGCTGAGTACAGCAATACCCCCGTATGTACCTTTGCCAGGTATGTGTGGACATCGGAGGGGCACATTTGGGACACAGCCATTCCAGTTTTTTTCAAACTTTGAATT
>OW240920.1:71140609-71151294 GCA_933207985.1 Pelobates cultripes
TTTTTAACGTTAACCCCTAGTTAGCCTAACGTCAAATCCCCAATTCCCCACTAACTTCCACCTACCCCAGCTATCTAAATATATAATTTAAAAATAATTTAATTAATTAATTTAATTAATTTAACCCCTGAGGGTTAAAAAAAAAAAGAATTAACCCTCAGGGGTTAAAAAAAAAAATCAGATCATAGTAAAATGTAATCCTTGCCAATTGATCACTGTAGTCAGTGATCAATTGGCAGGGAAGGGGTTAATTTTTTATTAAAATGGGTAAGGGGGGGGACACTTTAAATTAACTTTATTTTTTTTACAGCAGGGGGCAGGATCAGCACTGATCCGGCTCCCTGCACTTCACACAGAACCCGGAAGTGCAGGGAGCCGGTAGGTAAGTATTCAGAGCACATGTGCTCGCTCCGACTTGTGGTCAGAGCGAGCACATGTGCTGGGCAGCTTGACCGGGTGCTCCCGGTATGCCTCCAATGCAGAGGCATACGGGGAGCACCATTAACCCCGCGATCGCCGCGATAGCGGCGATCCGGGGTTAATTTTACCGCGTGACGGACGAGGTCCGTCACCCGTCGTTAAGGGTCTCCCCTGTGTGACGGACCTCGTCCGTCACCCGTCCTGAAGGGGTTAATATGCATAAAATATAAAATAAATGGGAGAAAATAAGAATTTAAAAAAAAAAATTAGTTCTATGTGACATACTAACTGTGAATGTCATAATACTGTTTGATTTTACTGCAATAAAATACACATATTTGTGTATGTCTTGGGAAGTTACAGGGTCAAATATAGCATGTTACATTTTTCATTTTTTTCACATTGAAATTTGCCAGATTGGTTACATTGCCTTTGAGACCATATGGTAGCCCAGGAATGAGAATTACCCCCATGATGGCATACCATTTGCAAAAGTAGACAATCCAAGGTATTGCAAATGAGGTATGTTCAGTCTTTTTTAGTAGCCACTTGGTCACAAACACTGGCCAAAGTTAGTGTTAATATTTGTTTGTGTGTGAAAAATGCAAAAAACTAATTTGAACACCAACTTTGGCAAGTGTTTGTGACCAAGTGGCTACTAAAAAAGACTGGACATACCCCATTTGTAATACTTTGGGTAGTCTACTATTGCAAATGGGATGCTATCTTGGGGGTAATTTTAATTCCTGGGCTACTGTACGGTCTCAAAGGCAACGTAACCAATCTGGCGAATTTTAATGTGAAAAAACTGAAATGCAAGGCTTATATTTGACTCTGCAACTTTTGAAAACACCATAAAACCTGTACATGAGGGGTACTGTTATACTCAGGAGACTTCACTGAACACAAATATTAGTGTTTCAAAACAGTAAAACGTATCACAACAATATCGTCCGTGTAAGTGCCATTTGTGTGTGAAAAATGCAAAAAATGTAACTTTTACTGACAATATCATCGTTGTAATACATTTTGCTGTTTTGAAACACTAATATTTGTGTTCAGCGAAGTCTTCCAAGTAAATCAGTAACCCCCATGTACAGGTTTTATGGTGTCTTGGAAAGTTACAGGGTTAAATATTGTGCTAGCAAATTAAATTCCCTGGACTTTCGGTCTGGGTTGTCAGGCAGGTCCCACAAATTGTAATTAATAAAATGACCTAATTATGTAAAATTATTACATAAATATATACGTAGAATTATTATATATATATATATATATATATATATATATATACGTGTGTGTGTGTGTGTATATATGTATATATATTTATTTATTTATTTTTATTTTTTTATTAATTGGATGGACGATTTGGCTCTAGTTACATATGAAATGGATTCTAATTGTTTCTTCGTCTTTATTTTTTTTTTCTATTCTAATAAAGCCCTCCTTTGTCTATTACATGTCTCTTCATATTTTTCTTCCAATATCTGTTAATATTTTAACTCTTCATTTCAAAAGCATTCTTTATTCTTGCTGCCTGGCTTTTTGAACATCTCAAATCCATATAATGACTGTGCACTCTAAGGAACTGAAATCTCGAAATGCACCTCAAACAGGAAGTGAAATAACAACTAAAAATATATTTTTGCTTTAAGTGACAGTCAGGGATATACCCCATTAGTTAGATTTTTAAAACCAAATACAATCTTTAAGATCTCCCTCTGATAACTTCCAAACAAAAAAACAAATCTTCAATGTAATGGCAATAGATGACCACTATTCTCCAGCCAGTTATGTCACCAATGGACATATAGATTTTCCCAATATGCCATAGATAGACTATTTATCATGAAGACTGGCATTAGAGGTGTGTCAAACTGTAGGGTCGCTGCAACAAAACCAATTGTTTGAGATTAAGTATTCTGGAGGCCTTTAGTGATTCTTTTACCTCTGGCAGATAAACATGGATGCATGTTTAGGTGAGTGCTGCCTTCCTGGTTTCATATGCATATACACTGCTCAAAAAAATAAAGGGAACACTTAAACAGCACAATGTAACTCCAAGTCAATCACACTTCTGTGAAATCAAACTGTCCACTTAGGAAGCAACATTGAGGGACAATCAATTTCACATGCTGTTGTGCAAATGGAATAGACAACAGGTGGAAATTATAGGCAATTAGCAAGACACTCCCAATAAAGGAGTGGTTCTGCAGGTGGTGACCTCAGACCACTTCTCAGTTCCTATGCTTACTGGCTGATGTTTTGGTCACTTTTGAATGCTGGTGGTGCTTTCACTCTAGTGGTAGTATGAGACGGAGTCTACAACCCACACAGGTGGCTCAGGTAGTGCAGCTCATCCAGAATGGCACATTAATGCGAGTTGTGGCAAGAAGGTTTGCTGTGTCTGTCATCTTAGTGTCCAGAGCATGCAGGCATTACCAGGAGACAGGCCAGTACATTATGAGACGTGGAGGAGGCCGGAGGAGGGCAACAACCGAGCAGCAGGACCGCTACCCCTGCCATTGTGCAAGGAGGAACAGGAGGAGCACTTTCAGAGCCCTGCAAAATGACCTCCAGCAGGACACAAATGTGCATGTGTCTACTCAAACAGTCAGAAACAGACTCCATGAGGGTGGTATGAGAGCCCGACGTCCACAGGTGGGGGTTTTGCTTACAGCCCAACACTGTGCAGGACGTTTGGCATTTGCCAGAGAACACCAAGATTAGAAGATTCGCCACTGGCGCCCTGTGCTCTTCACAGATGAAAGCAGGTTCACATTGAGCACATGTGACAGAATGACAGAGTTTGGAAACGCCGTGGAGAACATTCTGCTGCCTGCAACATCCTCCAGCATGACTGGTTTGGCAGTGGGTCAGTAATGGTGTGAGGTGGCATTTCTTTCAGGAGTCGCACAGCCCTCCATGTGCTGACTGCCATTAGGTACCGAGATGAGATCCTCAAACCCCTTGTGAGACCGTATGCTGGTGCGGTTGGCCCTGGGTTCCTCCTAATGCAAGACAATGCTAGACCTCATGTGGCTGGAGTGTGTCAGCAGTTCCTGCAAGACGAAGGCATTGTTGCTATGGACTGGCCCGCTCGTTCCCCAGACCTGAATGCAATTGAGCACATCTCGGACATCATGTCTCGCTCCATCCACCAACGTCACGTTGCACCACAGACTGTCCAGGAGTTGGCAGATGCTTTAGTCCAGGTCTGGGAGGAGATCCCTCAGGAGACCATCCGCCACCTCATCAGGAGCATGCACAGGCGTTGTAGGGAGGTCATACAGGCACGTGGAGGCCACACACACTACTGAGCCTCATTTTGACTTGTTTTAAGGACATTACATCAAAGTTGGATCAGCCTGTAGTGTGTTTTCCCACTTTAATTTTAAGTGTGACTCCAAATCTAGACCTCCATGGGTTGACAAATGTTATTTCCATTTTTTAATTTTTGTGTGATTTTGTTGTCAGCACATTCAACTACGTAAAGAACAAAGTATTTCAGAAGAATATTTAATTCATTCAGATCTAAGATGTGTTATTTTTGTGTTCCCTTTATTTTTTTGAGCAGTGTATGTATATATGTGTGTTGTGTAAATAGCTTCAGTGTTTAGCATTGCTAATTTTTATGTTACTTTTGTTAAATACTGATGGGCATATTTGCAAAAATAAGACTTTTTAAGTTGCTTTGTAGAAAAGCCAAATGGGTAAACATAAACGAACAAAATTATAAATGCAGCACTTTTGTTTTTGCTCCCATTTTTCATGAGCTAAACTCAAAAATCTAAAAAAACAGAAAAAGTACAATGTTTGAGAAACATGGCATTAATATGCACACTTATACATATTATTGAAGAGCTTATTGAGACAGCACCAAACAGATTTGATGGAATAGGCGATGGATACCATTAGGAGAGAGTAGAGATGAATGAATTTAACACTTAGGCACATGGCAGAATTAGCACTGGTTCCTGGGGACATCCTTTCAAAATTGATATACGTTAGCATAGTCTGTATCACCTCCTGTATATAAGTAAATTATGGAGTTTTCCATAACTTCGTAAACTGAATAGCAACTACAATGAGAATCAAGGATTGTCAGGTTTAACCCCTTAAGGACACAACTTCTGAAATAAAAGGGAATCATGACAGAATATTTCCATCATGTGTCCTTAAGGGGTTAAGTAATACCTAGGGTATAATTTTAGCAATAAGGATGACAAAGAGATGGATATCTTACATACTTGTTAGTAATACTTTCACCTATTCAATGAGTCTTTTTAGAATAATGCACTCCCACCACTCATGGAAAATGTTCTTCTAACTTGGTGGCAATGTTGCATAGCAATTGAATAGTTAAATAGAGGGATCAATTTTAAACAGTTTGTGTGGTATTACGTGTCATCTAAATGCAATAATTATATTATTTTCAATGATTCACTCAAAATGAAGAGAGGGCATTATTCATTTGTATACATTCCTGGTTAGAAAAAATAATAATTGGCTTATTTTTTCATGGCAGTATGTATACTGCCCTTTTGGTATCTTAATTAAAACATGAACTTTGTTTTGGGGTTTCACTGAGCATGTTTAATACTAGTTTTCTGACATTCATCAATCAACGTTTGAGACTAGGAGTATCAGTAAACCAAAGTGAATGTACTACAAGTAATTTATTTTGAACCTTTTAAGAATAAGCTACCTTTAATAAAGAATTAGCTCAGAATGAGAGAATTGCTGTTATTTGAATTAAAAATAAACATTTCATTTGTTTAACCTTGCTCTGACATTGTGGTGTTACCTGAATGTATTGCAGCTGCTGTAAGTGTATATGCATCAGTAAACACCAAGCAAGTAGAACATGATTTTTTGACTTTGATCCCAAAGCAAGCAGAGACCCAAATACAAAATTGTGGTGGTTGTTAAGTCCCTCATTTTAATTGTATTTATAATTTTCCCAGCCTTCGATGCTTCAGGAATGGGGCATATTACCTGATGTCTATATGTGATTTCCCTATGTTTCTTAAGCAAAAAATATGTATTATTTATATTTGTGATAAATTCTATAGTTAGAGCTTTGTGGGCAGGCATAGTGCATGGTGAACCTAGAGTGCCTCTGTATATGTATATCTGTAGGCATGTCTCTGTGTATGTGTGTTTCTGTCTGCATGTGTGATTTTATCTGTGCATAACTGTATTTCTATGTGTGTCTCTATCCTTGGATAAATATATTTGTATGTGTAACTCTCTCTCTGTATGTTTTTTTTTCTATATTTGTGTCTTTCTTTGTGTGTATGTGTATGCTGATGTCCTTGCATGCGACTCTTGGTATGAATGTCTGTACGCATGTGCATGAGTGAGCCTGTATGTTTCTATATTTCTGTCAGCACATGTGTCTCTTTCTCTAGGTGTCTCTTTATATATTATGTTTGTTCTATGTAGAGAAATACAAGAGTGGAACTAAGGGTGGGGTTATGGAGGCTAAATTTTGATTTGCCTTTTGCCGTCCAATTGAGGAAGTTGGTAGCCTGTGAAACATGTCCAAGCATGTTGTTTTTATTTTGGTACCTTTATACTAATAAATGTAATTATATACCTTTGAAGTTGGAGTTCTGGGGCATCTTCTACCAGCTAGGTCCTTTTTTTTTACATTTGTGTTGTGTACCTAGGGCTGGGTTTGGGAAGGCTCTATTTAAGGTGAGCAGTTTAGCAGTTTTCTTTTAAAAACAATCTTATTCCCTTCTACACTAGATATTTTATTGTTGTCTTTTCTTTGAGTGCTCGCGATAGAAGACAGAAGAGGTTCTGTGTCACCTTAGCACACATCTCCAAAAGTAATTTGAGCCTATCCATCTCAGGTTCTGTACTATGTGAGTGAAATCACCTCTCATTTTCCATTGTCCGTATTGAATTACACTTTATCTCTTTTTTTGTTTGTTTAATTTGAGATTAATTTAATTGGTGTTGGCTTTTTTATCTTTCCCCTCAGTTGTTGTGTTTTTGCATGTATGCTGACTGCGCTCGAATTTTATTAAAATTCTAATGCATTCAAAGATAGCATTAGACATAGTAGGGACTACTTTATTTTATGAGTATGTCTGAGGTTAACTAAATTTGACATAAGGCAGAGCTCCACCATCAACTTTTTGTTGAGTCCCTGCAGCCATCTTAAGTGGGATTCAGACACCATCTCACTCTTTGAGATATGATTTATAGAGGCTACAGTGGTTTTGCAGCATTTTCCATAGACCTCATTATTGTACTCTCACAGATGTACTGACATGACTCCTGGCAGTTTAAGCACCTGCAGCTGAAGTTGGCCATCAGGAAGATGATGGTGGTGGTCACAAGTGACAGCTTCAGGTAAATAAACCTACCTTTGATTGCTCCCGCAACCTCTGAACCCCAGATAGATATATCCCCTTTGGGGATCTTTACAAAATATGCAAAGACCACCCAAAGTGACAGATCCATTTTAAACATAAACAAGTCTTATACTGAAGTCCTGAACTAAAAATACCACGAGGAGTACTGCTGGAGATAGCTGCATGTATATGTACTAACATGCACTGAGATCTAAACATTTTCTCTTAACTCTGTCTGTAACACTGTAACATTCTTTGTAGATGAGAGTCTATTTATATATTTTTTATTTACTTAAAATCGGCATTGCCATTTACACATTTTTATTACACAGTTTCTTAATTTACTTTAAAGTTGATCTAATTAAAAATGTGTTACTTTGTGCTACATGATGCAACAACATTTATGTTTTGTAAGGACACTCCTCTTATCTTAGGTATTCAAACATCTGTGCTTGTTTATAAACATAGATGTGAAAATGAACATTAAGATTCCATGCCTATCAATATAAACATTGTTTTAATTCATTTTCTCCTAACAGTTCAGCAAAATAAATTAGAACACAATTCAACTTGACTCATAGACCAAGCATTTGAAAAGGGAATTGGATTCTACAAGTTTAAATCAGGCAATCAGATTTCAATGAAATTGATTCAGTTTTTTATTTCCAAAAAAATGAATCCTTCAACATGTTTTTTTCCCACATAGCTAAGCAATGATACCTGCAAGATATCTTTCTTTAGATCTATATATAAAAAGAGCATGATTATTCAACATTAGATGTGGGAACAATGTTGAACCAAGCTCATTTTTCTCATTTGATTTTCTATGAGAAATTGGCAAAGTCAAATACATGGTTATTGCATTGTTCGAGGAAAATAAAACATTAAAAGCGTCAGTTGCCGCAGGTTATCTTTGAAGTGTTTGAGAAATTGTAAAAAAAAAAAAAAAAAGAAAGAAAAGAAAAAAAGGAAAACTCACAGTGTACAGAAAAACAGGGTTTTTTTATATTAGGGAGGTGTGTTTAATCTTAACATTCACAAATGAAAGCAATTTGAATGCATAAATATTTCCCAAACAGATGCAAGAATCCAACCAGACAAATGTGTCATCATCAAGATACTTGTGGATACATTCTATATCAAAATAGATGGCAGCATGAGAATATTCATGTAATCAACAGTGCCACCAATCACAATTACTATTCTATCCTCCTTGTAAAGATCATAGCACAGCTAAAATTCAAAACCTGACATACTAACCAGGCTTAAAAGTTACTCACCACCACAACTGAACACATTTTTTATTTTATTTTTGTTTTCCTTGTTGCATGGAGCGGAGCATGTTGTGTGTCTGCAGTGCCAATATGTAGATGTATAAGTGAATCAGTTATGTTGAACTTAGATAAGTGCAAAAAGTGTTTTTACTAATATGTGTCTTTGAAAAGGTATACACCTGTGTATGCATATAGATATGTGTAGGGGTAGTTGTAAATATGTTTGTTTGCCTCTATGAAAATGTGTGTTTTAATGGTGACATGTCTGTATGTGAATGATTGTGTACATGTAGGTAAAAATATTTAGGTGGTGTCTAATGGAGGGATGTGATATGTCTCTATATATCTCTACATGTATGTGTGCAGGGTTGTGTGTGTGCAACTCTATGTGGTGTAACACACTCATTCACACACACAAAAGAAAAGTCTACCTGCCTGGTATTTCTCTCCCCTGTCAGCATAGACATTATAGACATTGAACAGCAGTATCGTTGCATCACAATCAAGTAATTTTTATTACTTCTTTCAATTACCACATTGTCTAAGGGGTTAATTGAAATGTGTGCTGAAAATTATGTAAACTTTTCTCATCTTTATTGCTACTAAGTCATGAATGGCTGTCATACTTCAAAGGGATAATGTTCAGTCTTGGTAGACTACCGGTCTCCTTTTCACGCCATAGAGTATCTTTTTGATGCATCTGGACTTTGGTTCAACTCACCCTTATAATGAGGTCTTATAGAAGATTCATATAATAGCAATAAATACAATCAATAAATGCACTTAAACAGCGGCTGTGGGTAGCAAGGTGTGTGGAGAAAAGGTCTACATATATTTATATATGGGTAATCTACCACAGTATAATTAAACAAACCTCAGTCTATTCTTACTATACCCCTGTGTGATAATACGATTCACTGAGTTGAACACCAATAAATGAATGTGCATTTATATATAAATGCCATTGACACATTATTATATACATGATTGAGTTATATATCAAAGAATAGATGTTAGTCTCGAGGCAGGCATCATGTATCAATTCACAAGCTGTCATCTTATTGTAGTACAAACCTAGATTTTTATACCGACCCTAATTTTAGCAAGACAGCTCATCTTTGACAGATACTGTAGCTAAATGTTAATACATGCCAGGACACTTAGGGTGATCGCTAGGTCAGTTCTAACACCTAACATGTGAAAATAGACAACCATACCATAGATATACCCTTGATTAAATCGTCCGGATAGAGCTGAGAGTTACTCTGCATATCCTGCCTTATGTAGGACTACAACCAACAACTTTATTCATATCGTAGGAATTCAATGTATTGAAATACGTCCACATGGAGATAGCCTCCTTTAGGAGATAAGCCCCACCTTATAGATTTTCAATACTTGCATATCTTTATTATTATTATTATTATTATTATGGTATTTATATAGCGCCATCAAATTCCGCAGCTCTTTACAATGGGTGGACGAACAGACATGTTATAACCAGACAAATTGGACACACAGGAACAGAGGGGTTCAGGGACCTGCTCAATGAGCTTACATGCTAGAGGGAGTGGGGTAAAATGACACAAAAAAGTAAGGATAGTATTAGACTAGTGACAGTTGCAGAAGAGAAATCAGTCAGGAGCTATTTACAGTTTAATTGATACGCTTTTATGGAGAAATGGGTTTTCAACAATTTTTTGAAGGAGTGGAGACTGGGTGAGCATCTAACGAAGGAGGGAAGCGAGTTCCACAGGAACAGTGCAGCCCTCGAGAAATCTTGAAGGCGAGCATCAGAGGTGGGAGTAGGGACAGAAGATAGACATAAGTCTTCAGCAGATCATATGGGCCTAGATGGGACATACTTGGGGAGCAGCATTATGTAGAGATTTGAAAGCAAGAACCAGAATTTTAAATTGACCTCTTTATTTTATAGGAAGCCAATGTAGGGACTGACAAAGGGTGAGGCATGGGAGGGGCGGACGGACAGGAAGATGAGCCTCGCTGCCACATTCATTATGGACTGTAATGGCGCAAGTTGGGAGCACGTAAGACCACTGAGAAGCGGATTACAGTAGTCAAGGCGTGAAAGGACAGTGGAATGGACCAACACCGTAGTCGCATCTGGCGTTAAGTAGGGGCGGAGGCGCGCTATGTTTTTGAGATGGAAATTACAGGATTTGGCAATGGATTGAACATGAGGCTTGAAGGAGAGGTCGGAGTCAAAGAGAACACCTAGGCAGCGAGCCTGCATGGTGGAGCTGATGGTAGCACCGTTGACTTGGAGGGAGACAGACACAGGAGTAACAACACTTGAAGGAGGAAAGACCAGAATTTCAGTTTTGGTCAAGTTTAGTTTAAGGAAGTGGGCAGCCATCCAATTAGAAACAGCAGAGAGACAGTCAGAGACACTAGTCAAGAGGGACGGGGAGAGATCAGGAGAGGACAGGTAGATTTGCGTGTCATCTGCATAGAAATGATATTGGAAGCCAAAGGAGCTAATGAGTTTACCAAGGGAGGCAGTATAGCTTGAGAACAGTAGTGGACCAAGGACAGAACCTTGGGGGACACCAACAGAGAGGATTTGGGGAGAAGAAGCAGAGCCAGAGAAAGAAACACT
>OW240920.1:71162850-71271220 GCA_933207985.1 Pelobates cultripes
CCCCCCCCCCCTGTGTTCCTTACTCCCCCCCGTCCTTACTCACTCCCCCCCCTCCTGCCTATGTAGCGTGGCCGGGCGGCGTGGAACGCGGGACAGGAACTACTGTTTCCTGTTCCCGGCCGCCGGCGGACTGAAGGGAAGTGCTCACTCAGTGAGCACTTCCTGTCAGTCCGCCGGTGGCCGGGTACAGGAAACAGAGGTTCCTGTCCCGCGTTCCGCGCCGCCCGGCCACGCTACATTGAGAGACCGTCGGGAGGGAGCGCTCTGCGCTTCCCTCCTGCCGATCACTCAAATCCGGCCGCAGGGATCCGGCACCCCCTGCTAAGGTGCGCCCTAGGCGGCTGCCTTGTTCGCCTTACAGGTAGCGCCGGCCCTGATAATAGAGGCTCTAATGTGTGGGAGGTGGATAGGGGCTGCAGTGTGTGCATGGGGAGTAGGTGCTGTAGTGAGTGCATTGCAGGATGGAGCCTGTAGTGTGTAATAAGTCAAATAAAAAAAGTCCTGAAAATTAGTACTGCGAAATATATAATTTATATACATAATATGTGTATATTTTGCAGTGTATAGTGTAGTGTGATAGGTGCATATTTTTATTTTTTTCAGCATTTGATTGACAGATTAAAAGAGAAAAAGTAGTCAGCAAACTAGGTATATAGTGTAGCTTGGATTAGCCATATTAGTTCAGTAAACAAGATGCCAAAATACCAGAGTATTGTAGTATGCAGGGATAACTTTTTTATTGGACTAACATAATATTTCAAAGACAAGCTTTCAAGAGTTTTCCTCTCTTCCTCAGGTCTGAAGCAATACTGATCAATCTGATATATATATATATATATATATATATATATATATATATATATATATATATATATATATATATATGAAAAATATATGTAAGGTGCTCTCACAGGTCTTTAAATAAGTGATAAATTTATTCCAACGTGCAAATTACATATGCCACAAAATCTATGATGATCGACGTTTCGACCCACAAAGGGCCTTTTTCAAGATCAATAATATCATGTGTACAGTGAATATATATAGATATACAACAATAAAGACTTACCAAAAAAATGTGTGTAGTGAGATCGATAGCCGTCCGAAACCCGGAAGTGAGACTGAAACACCACGTGAAAAGCGTGATGACGCTTAGGAATGCGTCGTTGCTAGGCGACCTGATAAACATAACGTCCAAATAGACGAGTGTATTAGAATCGGCTATACAGAGACAAGAAAGATGATCTTAATGTGATATGATCACTCTATATAGTGATCTATAAACGTGTATTAAAAATAATAGTAATCTGGAGGATGTAATAAACAATGCTAATGTAGCACACAAGTTAGAGGATGGACAAAATGTGAAAAAATTTGAAAAATGCACTGAATATCCGTGAAACAAGTGTGAGAAATGTGTGAACACACATGCAATGTGAACAAAGTTGTCCTCCCCACAAAAGATGTGCTGTATAATTTTACAATACCAATAAACATTGTATAATATAAAACTGTTCATATTATATGTTAACAACACATATAAGCAATATACATAATAATATGTTAAACTGCAGACATCAAGAGCTATGGACTCCAAAAAATAGGAGAAATGCAAAGAAATTGTAAAAACGAAAAAAAAATTTAGATTCTGATTAATGAGTAATGTTACATTGGTAATCTTACAATAAGCCCAAAACATAATAAGTATGATAATACTACTGTAAAATATTTACCCCAAAAAATATAAAATTTGCCAAAAAAAAATTATATATTTTTTTGCATACAATAAAGTCGGGCTGCATATAGCCAAAAAAAAACATAAAGTAAACCTTAAAGATAATGATTTTTTTTATATATATCTATGCCAAAGGCAACAACAATCTATATCTCTCACATTGACTATAGACTGAATACAGCATAATAGCTACAAAAAGTAGTTACATATGTTACAAAAACATGGAGTAAGTGTTATATTCATTGAGGCCTTTAGGTGTAACTGTATCCAGTTTGAAAATCCAGTACACTTTTCTTTGAAGTAATAGCTTGGACCTGTCACCCCCACGAGACAAAGGAGGGACATGATCTATAGCCATAAACTTAAGTGTAGGAAGTCTATGTGAAGCTGCTAAGAAATGTTTAGCCACTGGTTTGTCAGTTTTTTGATCCCTAAAGGACGTCATAATTCCGGACCTATGTCCTCGAATACGGTCCCGTAGGGTTAGGTCTGTTTTCCCCACATAAGATAATCCACAAGGACATGTAATAAGATAAATTACGTGATCTGTAGTGCACGTAATATAATGTGAAATGGCTATTCTTTTCCCGCTGTGAGGGTGGGCAAAGGAATTTCCAGACAACATATGGCTACAGGTGACGCAACCACTGCATCTATAACATCCGTGTTTCTTACGACTTTCACTCTTCTTGTAATTCTTTACAGGATCACTCCTGACGAGAATATCCCTTAGATTCCTATTTCTTTTATAACTAATAATAGGTTTCTCATGAAATATAGATGATAGCTGTTTGTCAGCGCTTAACATGTCCCAATGCCTGTCTATCGATTTGCGGATTTGTGTCGAAGCAGTATGGTATGTAAGAGGTAGATATATCTTAGGGGTGTCCACACTTGGTTCAATTCGCATTGCGCTCATCTCCTGTGTCCATTTCTCAATTGCTCGGGTTTTCGCTTCCTCCAGAGTTTTCAACGGATATCCCCTTTCCTTAAATCTGAGGGTCATCTCCTTTAATTGACCTTCTCTATTTGTGGGGTTGCTATTGTACCGTAATACCCTCATATATTGGGAAATGTGTAGTGAGTCTTTGGGTCGTTGTGGATGATAACTCGTAGCGGCCAATAAAGTATTTCTGTCTGTTTTTTTACGGTGTAGTGTGTATCCTAATTTGTCACCATCCTTATATAAAGTTACACCCAAAAACGGTATCTCCTTCTCACTGTACGTTAACGTAAATTTGACAGGTAATGGTAGTCCGTTAATATTCAATACCAAATCTTCCAATTCACTGGATGAGCCACTCCATACTATAAACACATCATCAACAAAGCGATAGTAAGCTATGATGTTACTAGATCTATAATTCAAAATATACTTCTTCTCAAATTGGAACATGTATGCGTTGGCATATGATGGTGCCATGGCCGCCCCCATCGCGCTCCCAGATAACTGTAAATAAAATAACTCCTCAAACTTAAAGTAATTGCACGTAAGCGCAATCCGGAGAAATTCCAAGAGGTATTCTACAGGAGGTCCTTGATATTTATCCGATGTCTGAAGTATTTCCCTAAGAGCTTGTATGCCCTCTATATGGGGAATGATAGTGTACAAGCTCTGTACATCCAACGTAGCAAGTATTATGTTTTTGTCCTTCAGAGAGATCTTCGCAATTCTGTCCAATACATCTTTGGTGTCACGGATACATGTGGGTAGTTCCTTTACACATTCTTTGACATGGAAATCCACGTACTTAGCGATGGGTTCTAATAGACTACCTCTGGCCGATACAATGGGACTGCCCGGAGGATTCTTGACATCCTTATGGATTTTCGGAATGGTATATAATACCGGGTGAACTGGATTTTCAACAAACAAATATTTGGATGTTCTCAAATCGAGGTAACCCATTTGTAAACCCATCGTAATATGTTCTTTTATACGTTTTTGAAATTTGTTGACCGGATCAAAGGTTAGTCTTTGATAAGTGGTAGTGTCCGCCAACTGCCGCATAATCTCCAATTTATACTGATGGTAAGCCATTATAACTATGGCCCCCCCTTTGTCCGCGGGGCGGATAATAATATTGGGGTCCTGTTCAAGATCTTTAAGTGCTGCTTTCTCAGTTTTAGTCAAGTTTTGTCTATGGTCCAATGGTTTTTAATAGTTTGTTTGATATCTTTCTTCAGAGTCTGCATAAATATTTTAATTGAGTTGTTTGTGGTCTTAGAGTCAGTGACATATTTCAATTTAAACGGATTCTGTGGGTTGTCTATTTGATCAATCTTGCGATGCTCATTATTGATCAAAATATGTTGTAATTTATACAACTCAACATCAGTTTTAAACGGGTCAGGTTTCGTCACTGGTACAAAAGTTAGCCCTTTAGATAGTACTGAATAATGGTCACTAGTCAGAACTTTATGGGAGAGATTAAATACATTAGTTATCTCTTTAGAATCGGTGGTTTGCCTTTGAAACCTGCGTTTCGATCTTCCCTTTTGTCCTCTACGTGGGATTGCATTCTTCTTCTGCCTCTGGTGTCGATCCGAGATATCCCAGGGGATTCTTGTGGAGATATATCCTCTTCTAAAAAAGCAACTGTTCCCATACGTGATTTATCTTCTCTGATTTCGGCATCTGAGGCAGACTCCCCTGAACTAATATCCACCGTTTGGAACGTGGGTTTTCTAATCCGCTGTCTGTATCGAGGTACTGGATCTCTATTTGAGGATTGCGTGCCACTGAGCCATCTATATACCTGATGGTATTGATAATCATGGTTAACTTTGGCTAGTTTTTGCTTTTTGAACCTGATAAGTTCGTTTTTATATTTGTTAATGTCGTCTTGTAATTTAAGCATTTGCGTAGTTGCTGCTGCAGATTGTAACGCTAACGTATTAGTCGTCTCAAATTCTTGAATAGATTGTTTCACTATAATTAATTCTTTGCCAACCTCCTCAACCACAATTACCATCCAGTCTAAGGAGCATTTGTATGCAATATTCATCCACTTTTTACAAAAGTCTGGGTTCTGCCTCCCAATAGTTGGTGCATTTCTCACTCTAAAGCCCCTAGGTGTCCTCTTGGCTCTATAGTAATCTGAAATAAAGACCACCTCCCGTGTTTTAAGTTTCATCAGATCATTATATAGATCCTTAGCTGTATTAGTGTGTGTTAATTCAGTTGCTGTGCGTGGCCAAAGTACTGCTTGTGCTTGTACATCTGTTATGGTCAATGTCTCTGCAATGTCTGCCAGAGCCCCTGCTCTGGATAAAAAATCCTCGGGATGTGGATTTGGACCTGCACGGCATCTTTATTTCAGATTACTATAGAGCCAAGAGGATACCTAGGGGCTTTAGAGTGAGAAATGCACCAACTATTGGGAGGCAGAACCCAGACTTTTGTAAAAAGTGGATGAATATCGCAAACAAATGCTCCTTAGACTGGATGGTAATTGTGGTTGAGGAGGTTGGCAAAGAATTAATTATAGTGAAACAATCTATTCAAGAATTTGAGACGACTAATACGTTAGCGTTACAATCTGCAGCAGCAACTACGCAAATGCTTAAATTACAAGACGACATTAACAAATATAAAAACGAACTTATCAGGTTCAAAAAGCAAAAACTAGCCAAAGTTAACCACGATTATCAATACCATCAGGTATATGGATGGCTCAGTGGCACGCAATCCTCAAATAGAGATCCAGTACCTCGATACAGACAGCGGATTAGAAAACCCACGTTCCAAACGGTGGATATTAGTTCAGGGGAGTCTGCCTCAGATGCCGAAATCAGAGAAGATAAATCACGTATGGGAACAGTTGCTTTTTTAGAAGAGGATATATCTCCACAAGAATCCCCTGGGATATCTCGGATCGACACCAGAGGCAGAAGAAGAATGCAATCCCACGTAGAGGACAAAAGGGAAGATCGAAACGCAGGTTTTAAAGGCAAACCACCGATTCGGAAGAGATAACTAATGTATTTAATCTCTCCCATAAAGTTCTGACCATTATTCAGTACTATCTAAAGGGCTAACTTTTGTACCAGTGACGAAACCTGACCCGTTTAAAACTGATGTTGAGTTGTATAAATTACAACATATTTTGATCAATAATGAGCATCGCAAGATTGATCAAATAGACAACCGGCAAAATCCGTTTAAATTGAAATATGTCACTGACTCTAAGACCACAAACAACTCAATTAAAATATTTATGCAGACTCTGAAGAAAGATATCGAACAAACTATTAAAAAACCATTGGACCATAGACAAAACTTGACTAAAACTGAGAAAGCAGCACTTAAAGATCTTGAGCAGGACCCCAATATTATTATCCGCCCCACGGACAAAGGGGGGGCCATAGTTATAATGGCTTACCATCAGTATAAATTGGAGATTATGCGGCAGTTGGCGGACACTACCACTTATCAAAGACTAACCTTTGATCCAGTCAACAAATTTCAAAAACGTATAAAGGAACATATTACGATGGGTTTACAAATGGGTTACCTCAATTTGAGAACATCCAAATATTTGTTTGTTGAAAATCCAGTTCACCCGGTATTATATACCATTCTGAAAATCCATAAGGATGTCAAGAATCCTCCGGGCAGGCCCACTGTATCGTCCAGAGGTAGCCTATTAGAACCCATCGCTAAGTACGTGGATTTCCATGTCAAAGAATGTGTAAAGGAACTACCCACATGTATCCGTGACACCAAAGATGTATTTGACAAAATTGCGAAGATCTCTCTGAAGGACAAAAACATAATACTTGCTACGTTGGATGTACAGAGCTTGTACACTATCATTCCCCATATAGAGGGCATACAAGCTCTTAGGGAAATACTTCAGACATCGGATAAATATCAAGGACCTCCTGTAGAATACCTCTTGGAATTTCTCCGGATTGCACTTACGTGCAATTACTTTAAGTTTGAGGAGTTATTTTATTTACAGTTATCTGGGAACGCGATGGGGGCGGCCATGGCACCATCATATGCCAACGCATACATGTTCCAATTTGAGAAGAAGTATATTTTGAATTATAGATCTAGTAACATCATAGCTTACTATCGCTTTGTCGATGATGTGTTTATGGTATGGAGTGGCTCATCCAGTGAATTGGAAGATTTGGTATTGAATATTAACGGACTACCATTACCAATCAAATTTACGTTAACGTACAGTGAGAAGGAGATACCGTTTTTGGATGTAACTTTATATAAGGATGGTGACAAATTAGGATACACACTACACCGTAAAAAAACAGACAGAAATACTTTATTGGCCGCTACGAGTTATCAACCACAACGACCCAAAGACTCACTACACATTTCCCAATATATGAGGGTATTACGGTACAATAGCAACCCCACAAATAGAGAAGGTCAATTAAAGGAGATGACCCTCAGATTTCAGGAAAGGGGATATCCGTTGAAAACTCTGGAGGAAGCGAAAACCCGAGAAATTGAGAAATGGACACAGGAGATGAGCGCAATACGAATTGAACCAAGTGTGGACACCCCTAAGATATATTTACCTCTTACATACCATACTGCTTCGACACAAATCCGCAATTCGATAGACAGGCATTGGGACATGTTAAGCGCTGACAAACAGCTATCATCTATATTTCATGAGGAACCTATTATTAGTTATAAAAGAAATAGGAATCTAAGGGATATTCTCGTCAGGAGTGATCCTGTAAAGAATTACAAGAAGAGTGAAAGTCGTAAGAAACACGGATGTTATAGATGCGGTGGTTGCGTCACCTGTAGCCATATGTTGTCTGGAAATTCCTTTGCCCACCCTCACAGCGGGAAAAGAATAGCCATTTCACATTATATTACGTGCACTACAGATCACGTAATTTATCTTATTACATGGCCTTGCGAATTATCTTATGTGGGGAAAACAGACCTAACCCTACGGGACCATATTCGAGGACATAGGTCCGGAATTATGATGGCCTTTAGGGATCAAAAAACTGACAAACCAGTGGCTAAACATTTCTTAGCAGCTTCACATAGACTTCCTACACTTAAGTTTATGGCTATAGATCATGTCCCTCCTTTGTCTCATGGGGGTGACAGGTCCAAGCTATTACTTCAAAGAGAAGCGTACTGGATTTTCAAACTGGATACAGTTACACC
The DNA here is from genome assembly GCA_933207985.1 of Pelobates cultripes. NCBI lineage: Eukaryota > Metazoa > Chordata > Amphibia > Anura > Pelobatidae > Pelobates > Pelobates cultripes. The sequence goes on from OW240920.1 coordinate 71,170,749, forward strand.
TAAGGGCCTCAATGAATATAACACTTACTCCATGTTTTTGTTCTGTATTTACAGAAGAAAATGAAGGAAAGGGACCTCAGTTGAGAAAAAGGATGAATTTGTCATTTATTACACGTGAGTTTACAGAGGAAGAGGTTCTATTTCAACTGTCAAAAGTAAAGACAAATAAGTCAATGGGACCTGATGGAATACACCCAAAGCTATTAAAAGAGCTTAGTGGTGTACTAGCAAAACCATTAACAGATTTATTTAACCAATCATTGTTAACAGGAGTAGTCCCAGAAAATTGGAAGTTAGCGAATGTTGTGCCCATTTACAAGAAAGGTAATAGGGAGGAGTCGGGAAACTATAGGCCAGTAAACCTTACTTCAGTAGTGGGGAAAGTGATGGAAACCATGTTAAAGGATAGGATTGATGAACATCTAAAAACACATGGATTTCAAGATCAGAGACAACATGGGCTTACTTCAGGGAGATCATGCCAAACTAATCTTATTGATTTTTTTGATTGGGTAACTAAAATTATAGATCAGGGTGGTGCAGTAGACATTGCTTACCTAGATTTCAGTAAGGCTTTGACACTGTTGCACATAGAAGGCTTATCAATAAACTGCAATCTTTAAGTTTGGATTCCAATATTGTTGAATGGGTAAGGCAGTGGCTGAGTGACAGGCAACAGAGGGTTGTAGTTAATGGAATATATTCGAAGCTTGGACTTGTCACTAGTGGGGTACCTCAGGGATCTGTACTTGACCCATTCTCTTTAATATTTTTATTAGTGATATTGCAGAAGGTCTTGATGGTAAGGTATGTCTTTTGCTGATGATACTAAGATATGTAACAGGGTTGATGTTCCAAGAGGGATAAGCCAAGTGGCAAATGATTTAGGTAAACTAGAAAAATGGTCAGAATTGTGGCAACTGACATTTAATGTGGATAAGTGCAAGATAATGCATCTTGGACGTAAAAACCCAAGGGCAGAGTGCAGAATATTTGATAGAGTCCTAACCTCAACAATTGAGGAAAGGGATTTAGGGGTGATTATTTCTGATGACTTAAAGGTAGGCAGACAATGTAATAGAGCAGCAGGAAATGCTAGCAGAATGTTTGGCTGTATAGGGAGAGGTATTAGCAGTAGAAAGAGGGAAGAGCTCATGCCATTGCACAGAACACTGGTGAGACCTCACTTGGAGTATTGTACGCAGTACTGGAGACCGTATCTTCAGAAGGATATTGATACCTTAGAGAGAGTTCAGAGAAGGACTACTAAACTGGTTCATGGATTGCGGGATAAAACTTACCAGGAAAGGTTAAAGGATCTTAACATGTATAGCTTGGAGGAAAGACGAGACAGGGGGGGATATGATAGAAACATTTAAATATATAAAGGGAATCAACACAGTAAAGGAGGAGACTATATTTAAAAGAAGAAAAACTACCACAACAAGAGGACATAGTCTTAAATTAGAGGGACAAAGGTTTAAAAATAATATCAGGAAGTATTACTTTACTGAGAGGGTAGTGGATGCATGGAATAGCCTTCCAGCTGAAGTGGTAGAGGTTAACACAGTAAAGGAGTTTAAGCATGCCTGGGATAGGCATAAGGCTATCCTAACTATAAGATAAGGCTAGGGACTAATGAAAGTATTTAGAAAATTGGGCAGACTAGATGGGCCGAACGGTTCTTATCTGCCGTCACATTCTATGTTTCTATGTTTCTATATGTAACTACTTTTTGTAGCTATTATGCTGTATTCAGTCTACAGTCAATGTGAGAGATATCGATTGCTGTTGCCTTCGGCATAGATATATATAAAAAAATCTTTATCTTTTAGGGTTTACTTTATGTTTTTTTCTAGCTATATGCAGCCCGACTTTATTGTATGCACCAAAATATATCATTTTTTTTTGGCAAATTTTATATTTTTTTGGGTAAATATTTTACAGTAGTATTATCATACTTATTATGTTTTGGGCTTATTGTAAGATTACCAAGGTAACATTACTCATTAATCAGAATCTAAAAAACTTTTTCGTTTTTTACAATTTTTTGCATTTCTCCTATTTTTTGGAGTCCATAGCTCTTGATGTCTGCAGTTTAACATATTATTATGTATATTGCTTATATGTGTTGTTAACATATAATATGAACAGTTTTATATTATACAATGTTTATTGGTATTGTAAAATTATACAGCACATCTTTTGTGGGGAGGACAACTTTGTTCACATTGCATGTGTGTTCACACATTTCTCACACTTGTTTCACGGATATTCAGTGCATTTTTCACATTTTTTTCACATTTTGTCTGTCCTCTAACTTGTGTGCTACATTAGCATTGTTTATTACATCCTCCAGATTACTATTATTTTTAATACACGTTTATAGATCACTATATAGAGTGATCATATCACATTAAGATCATCTTTCTTGTCTCTGTATAGCCGATTCCAATACACTCGTCTATTTGCACGTTATGTTTATCACGTCGCCTAGCAACGACGCATTCCTAAGCGTCATCACGCTTTTCACGTAGTGTTTCAGTCTCACTTCCGGGTTTCGGACGGCTATCGATCTCACTACACACATTTTTTTGGTAAGTCTTTATTGTTGTATATCTATATATATTCACTGTACACATGATATTATTGATCTTGAAAAAGGCCCTTTGTGGGTCGAAACGTCGATCATCATAGATTTTGTGGCATATGTAATTTGCACGTTGGAATAAATTTATCACTTATTTAAAGACCTGTGAGTGCACCTTATATATATTTTTCGTATCTATTTCAACGCCAGAGGTGGGCACCCAGGCAAGAATCTTTTGATATATTTAACAAAGGGTGAGTGCCAAGTTCACTTTTTCTTTATATATATATATATATATATATATATATATATATATATAAAATACTAAAATCCCCTGCACTCACGCTTTGAATACTTCACTGCCGGGCGCAACTACCAAGGTTGATCTGTTTTTCTGACCCTGAAGAAAGTCCCGAACGGGGACTGAAACGTTGGTCGTCATTTTAAATTTGATTCAATAAATATATATCACAAAAAATTGATGATGTGTCACAAATATATGTGTCACAAAAAATTCATAATCTGGCACTCTACCCAAAATCAATATAAAAGTAATATTCAAACCATGCTGCTGTACTGCACTGGGTATATAATCCAAGAGACAAAAAGGATAAATAAATCGTAGAAAATGTATTTAAATTTGCATGTGAAAAATCAAAGTTTCGACCTATATAAGGTCTTTATCAGATGCTGTACATACAAAATTACAGAGTATATATAACACATAAAATTAAGGAAAATATGCTTATCAGTGTACAAAATGCACGAGAGTACAAAGTGCACTAGATTCAGTCCTACATGCCGATCAGCTGATCGGACCATCCCTAACATGCTCAATCACGTGATCAAAATCATGAGATACATCTGGCGCCGGGATATCCCAGACTGGAAGGCATCCCGTTGCCATAGTAATCTTGTGAAAAAAAATTATATGTGCAGAAATCGTGGTTTAAAAAATCATCAAGGAGGAAGAAAGTGAACTACAACTAGAAAACAAGTTGCAGAGCTAGCAAATGGGAGCATGACTTGTAGTAAATAAATAGTAGGTAAAATAGACAAAACTAGTGGTACCGAGCAATAAACCTAGGAAAAAGCAAAATAAAGCAGACTGAGTGTGAAATAGAGTATGTAAGTATAAGTGTGAAGAGAAATAGAATATGTGAAAGTGAAAATGAAAGTGTATAAATGGAAAGAAAAATAATTATGACGGTTTTCAGGGATGGCAAGACTGAAAAACCAGTGGCCAAACGCTTTTTGGAAGTGCAACACAGACTACCCACACTTAAATTATTGCCATAGATCACATCCCCCCTTTGAGTAGAGGAGGTGACAGATCAAAAGTGCTTCTTCAGAGAGAGACATTTAGGATTAGGACTTTGGACACGGTTCAACCAAAAGGTCTCAATGAATACATCTCCTTCAGTTCCTTTTTAAATATTCATTAATGTACAGTGATTTCTTACTGTTCGTAAAGTTTAATTTTGAATCCAGTGTTTTTGATTACAGATTAATAGGGTTCCTTCTCTACTATAACACTTACGTTGTTTCAGTAGATTGTAATTTTGATTATTATTGATCTTGTAAGTGTCGTTTTAGTTTTAGGATTACAGAGCTATGAATATATAGGAGCATGCAGCTATAGTGAATTTTTGAGTAACCTTAGTTATCATTTATTTCATTTTATTTGTTTATACATTATGTTTTTTTTTGTTTTTTGTTTTTTTTTAAATTCTTTATTTTTCATTGTGCAGGAGGTAACAGAACATTTAACAATGCCACAACAGCATGCATAAGAACGATTAGAACACAGTTTTTCACATTTATGGCATGTAAATATCGGCACATTTTTATAATAAAATTATAAACAAGCTATGCATACACATTTGTTTGTAAGTTTCAGCAGTTTAAAGTTGATTAGAAATCTAAGCATGCTAGACGTGGTGAGTAGCATGCTAGATGTACTAAGTGAGTGTCATGAGAGTAGGACACAGGTTAAGGACATTAGTGCAATTAAGCATATAACTGCAGAATAATCATAAATACAATAGGAATAGTAATGGAGTAACGCCTGTGATTTAGATTAAATATTTCCCATTATACCGTGAAGACTTGGGTGTATTAGGCAACTGCTTAGTATACCACCCCAGGCTGTACTAGGACATTGCAGAGACACCCTCACTACCCTGTCACTTATGCAAATGCAGTTTCTGCTTCAAGGCACAGCATAGGGATAAACACATGGCAAAGGCAAGGAAGAGAAAGTGAAACACCATTGCGACAGGCCACTCTGCCATGGTCCCAAATGGCATATCTTGTTGCCAAACATATGTGGTACGTATAAACACATATTGCTTATTGGCTTGTAGGCATTATAGGCTTATCTTGTAGAGGTCTCCGGTTAGGTGGGTCTCTGTTTAGGAGGCTGCAGAGTGGTAAACACAGCATCGGTTGTGGCAGAGGTTTTGGGTATGTGCCTCTGAGAGTCCAGCCTGAGTGCTCACTGTCAACCTATGCCCAGCATTGGGAATGATGATAGGGGTACTTGGCAGTCCTTTTGGGGCATAGGTAGGGATCTTGTTGCTGGTTTCGGTGGCCGCTGGGATAAGGCAAAGTCTGGTTGCGCTAGGTCTGATGCCGGGCCTTATACATTATGTTTTGTTGGAACTTTATCAATATTTATTTGTAATCATTTTTTTAAATGCATAGTAGTATGTAGCTACAGTGAATATTGATTTAACTGTAGTTATGGATATGAATTTAGATTCATGAGCTTACATATTATGTTGTCTGTACAGTTAATTAAGATTAATTGGTAGCTTTTTGACACATGTTGATATTATGCAGAGTCTATTCACTACACACTCACACTTTTCTTCACATTTTTCAAAGTCGTCTCATTAACTTATCACTCAGTGGGTTTGTACTTTTATTATATAGTTCCTTGTTGTTCACTGTTTTTCTCACATCTTCACATACATACAGATTTTCTTTTCTTTTCGTTCTTTACTGTGTCCACACCATTCTATTTTTTCTTTTACACTTTCTCCATTTACACTTTACTTTATTCAGTACACATTTTATTTATTTTTCTTTCCTTTTATACACTTACGTTTTCACTTTCACATATTCTACTTCTCTTCACACTTATACTTACATACTCTATTTCACACTCAGTCTGCTTTATTTTGCTTTTCCTAGCTTGATTGCTCGGGGTACTACTAGATTTGTCTACTTTACCTACTATTTATTTACTATAAGTCATGCTCCCATTTGCTAGCTCTGCAACTTGTTTTCTAGTTGTAGTTCAATTTCTTCCTCCTTGATGATTTTTTAAACCATGATCTCTGCACATATTATTTTTTCACGAGATTACTATGGCAACAGGATGCCTTCCAGTTTGGGACATCCCGCCGCCAGACGTATCTCATGATTTTGATCACGTGATTGAGCACGTTAGTGGTGGTCCGATCAGCTGGTTGGCGTGTAGGACTGAATCTGGTGCATGTTGTACTCTTGTGCACTTTGTACCCTGGTAAGCATATTTTCCTTAATTTTATTTGTTATATATACTCTGTAACTTTTTATGTACAGCATACAGTGATAAAGACCTTATATAGGTCTAAAAGTTGATTTTTCACATGCAAATTTAAAACATTTTCACCGATTTATAAAAAATCCAGCGAGTGCTCTCATTTCTTCTCTTGGATTATATATATATATATATGTCACAAAAAGTAAGTACACCCATCACATTTTTGTAAATATTATGTGTAACGGACCGTTTTGCACACAAGGGGTAAAAACCGTTTAGGCGATCGGCCCCCTTTCCAGAGATACAGGCACAGCTACTGCAGAACACCAAAACTCACGAACTGGATACAAAATAGCACTCCAACCCCCAAACTGGAACCTCCCAAATAGCTGCTAGCAGACGAACAGGAAAAGCAGAAGAACAGCTTACACTCCTGGCAATCAGTCTCTAACAGCATACAGTGAATCCCCCAAGAACGAGACAAGGCTCCGTGTTGAGGGTCAAGCAGTGGTCTGAGGTGCTGGCACACCCAGCCTGGTTTTTATTACAGTCTTGCAAATACAGGACCTCCCACAGGGAGGTATAAAACAACCAATCACATCACAGTTACATCCCACATATTCCCTCCCCTTATCCTGAGAGGAAACTCAATTATACATACAGTTAAAACATACTCTCTACCCAACTTTCATAACTCTAAAACCATACATCACATTCACATAAAATTACATATGCACAATCAATCCATTCAGGGGAACAACATATTCAAAAATGGCACAAATCAGACAAGGGGTTCAAAAGTTAGTAAAAAGTCCTTTGTGACTAAATGAAGCATGGCTTTCTGGCCCAAACCAGTTTCAGAGTCTTCTATCCTGAGATAAGTAATTCAATTATCTCCCAGGATAGACACAAGACTCCATTAAGCACATGGTTGCAAAAAGACACAAAACACTTTAAAATACATAAAGTCACATTTATTACATAAAACACAGACATGTAACATATCCCCAGATAGCTCAGGTCTGAGCGCACATTATTAAGTGAATGGCGCTCAGACCACACGAATACAGTTTAATCGCCATGGAGCCAAAGTCTTTACAGTCAGTTTCATACAAATGGGCTCCATGGGATTCCTATCTGGGGTATAACACATTCAAACAAATCTACTGAACCCCAGGCAGAAAAGCACGAATACAGCTTTTCAGCAGGCAAAAATAAAAGTCTTTTAAAAGGGGGCCATAGTCCAAAGGCAGCAGGCGAGCAACCAGGCTTCTCCAATGCAATGTGGCGAGATTGGTCTCGTCACATTATGTGAAGTAGTAAGTGTAGAGCCTGTAAGACAGTGTAAATTTGCTGTCCCCTCAAAATAACTCAACACACCATTAATGTCTAAACTGTTGGCAACAAACGTGAGTACACCCCTACGTGGACATGTCCAAATTAGCCATTTTCCCTCCCTGGTATCATGTGACTCATTAATGTAACAAGGTCTCAGGTGCGAATTGGGAGCAGGTGTGTTACATTTTGTGTTATCGATCTCACACTCTCTCATACTGGTCACTGAAAGTTCAACATGGCACCTCATGGCAAAGAACTCTCTGAGGATCTGAAAAGAAGAATCGCTGCTCTACATAAAGATGACCTAGGCTCTAAGAAGATTGCCAAGACCCTGAAACTGAGCTGCAGCACGGTGGGCAAGACCATACAGTATATGTCCTGATGAAAGCTCCGTTTAGGAGCCGAAACGTCGACCAGTGGATTCCTTAAAATAAAGGAAGATTGAAAGACTAAAAACCCTGGAGTGCCGGTATTATTTTGCTTGTATACTTGATGTGACCAGAGCACCAGGTAATAAATACATTTTTTGATGTTGGAATGCAGGAGCTTTGAGGAAAGTATACATATATATATATATTGAAAAAAAAATATGATCTATATGAAAAAAATTGAAAAAATATAAAAGTTTATGAAAAAAAGGGGGGACAGTACAATTCTCATGACACCAAGGCATTGAAAAGCAATAAAAGGAATATTTATTTATGTATTTCTTCCCCACATACGTATATCTATTTTAATATCTGAATATATATTTTTTCTTTTAGATATTTTTCTCCCTTCTCCCCTTTTCCATATATATTTTTTTCACATTTTTTATATGTATCATTTTGTTTTCATTATATATATATATATATATATATATTTTTTTTTTTATTATCCATGTTTTTTTTTAGCATTGTTTTAAATGTCTGTTGCCAGTCCGTCCAGGGGTTATTTTCTGTCACCACGTGGATTATTGGCATAGGGATACCAGAGGAAATAAGGACCATCCTAACATCCACAGACAGGGGTTTTACCGTCCATACCCTGTGATCTGGAGCTGATCTTAAGCTCCAGAAAAGTGTGAGCACAACATATTTTTTCCTTAAATTCTGCCTCTGTTGTTATAGACATACTACATTATATTAGTATTCCTGTCCCATTTTGTTTTCTCCCTTATATTGGCTCCATTGGACTCCACACAAGGATTTTAATTGTTAAGTGCTGCTTCCCTACATCCCCCGTTTTACTTGCATCAACGATCAGAAAGAAGAGACTCTGGTTTGGGAAAGCCTTAGCTGCTGTACACATAAGGAACAAGCGCCAGAAATCTCACTTGCTGCTATATCTATTACTTTTCCCTAGCCTTCAATAAGCTTTTTTTGTGGCCGCAGGAATCACAAAACAAACATACATGCTGGCTTTTAACTTCTTTCTAGTAATTTGCTGAGTCTAATGTCCATATGGTGCTTCCTAGACACGGAATTCAGCCGAACCCCTTATCGCCCTAAATTCAGGTGAAATCTAATTCAGCCAAACCCGAATGTACAAATTTTAAAAACAAATGCTCACTGGCAGCACTGAGATACCATGAGGCAAAAGGCAAACAAATTGTTGCACTAAAAGTTGTAAACATTTTGTAAATGTTATTATATCATTATACTTTGGACATATGTAACATTTAATTATACATTTGTAAGTAAATTTATGTCTGCTTCTTGGTAACAAATATTGTAATGCACAAAAATATAACAGTTGTAAACTGTAGAAAAGCTGATTTTAGTATATTTTCTTAGAATCTATCTTACAGCCCTAAAATGATTTTTATCTTTCAACTTCACTTCAGCTTTCGCTTGTTCTATTTTAAAGAATGTGCTCTTCTTTACATTTTGATGCCCTTAAGGACACCCAATCATTCTAAAGAATGTAAAACACTCCAACCTATTTTTTTTATCTCCTATTGTGATAAAAGACTTGCAAAGTGTGTATTTTTAGTTTATAGATTCAGTTGGTTTACAAGTAGCTTAGCCCAGAAGCAAACTAGTTTTGATCAACAGAACTGTTTATATTTGTATTAGATCATGCAAAATGTGATGGAATTTGTATAGTGTATGCTAAGGGATTTATTTCTTCATATGTTATGCTTCAGTATATAAAAAACACAGCAAGATTTTCTGAAACTTAAAGAGACTCAAAGTTATTACATTAGTTAATACAACAGCAACCGTGACAGTGATTGCTGTTGTATGATTAGATCTCTGGATTATATCTCCGGATGTCCAACATTTCAAGTAGAAATTATGTGTGTGTGTGTGTATATATATATAATAGTGTCACAACTGGAATTAGACAGACCACAGAAAACATCAACCATGCACCACAAGAAGGAAGAATTTCCCATAGCCACATCCATACCTGCAATGGATTGTAAGCCTGAATCCCTGCCCCAAGATGGCATAACAATATATATAAGAAAAATTACCTAGAAAAGCTAGCAGTCCTTCATCAGCGGACAAGAATACCAAAGATCACTGGAAAACTGCCACCAGACAGCATGCTACATCAACACTCACAACCAGCACCATAACAAAGACCAACAGGTTCATATATGCCACATCATTAGTGATCCTCTAAAGATGCTTAACTGCAAGATCAGTCTCAAAGAAAAGCAATGCCCACCGTGGAGACTACGACTGGAAGCCAAGATGAAGACACAATGGAAAGAAGTTTCATACATAAATGCCCTCTTTACCAAAGAATCAGCCAAGATATATGCACAGCTGCAGGGTAACTAACACATCTCCTCCCAAGACTTGCCCAGAGCAGAGACTGCACATCACAAAGATGAACTGCTAAGGAAATGCATGAGACAACAACAGATAGAGGATACAGAAAAACAAGAGGTTCCATGGCAAGTCAATCCACTCCATGGGGTGTACCACTGGCAGATAATGAGTGTGGCTCACATGACAAAATCCTACCAGTGGTTGGAAAAGGCAGGACTGAAAGACAGGAACAGGCACTCAGCACCAGATCAATTTAAAAGGGAATCAACCACACCAGGCAAGACCCAAGGTAAAGACAATCCAGCCTCTGGTCTCTGAGACAACCCAGCACATCGCAGCTGGATGCAAGATGCATACACCAAGAGGCACTACCAAGGATTGTGTACTGAAACAACTACACAGAATATGGTCTGAACCTGCCTAAGTCCAGATTGAAGATACCACCAATGGTAGGTCTAAGATCCTGTGGGACTTCCAGATCCAGACAGACAAACAAGTGCTTGCAACCAACCCGACATCATGGTGGTAGGCAAGAAAAGGAACACTGCAGTCATGGTGGATGTGGCAATACCCAGTAACTATAACATCAGGAAGAAGGAACATGAGAAGATAGACAAATACCAATAACTGAAAGAAGAGCTAGAAAGCATGTGGAAAGGGAAGGCAGTAGTAGTCCCAGTTGTGATAGGAGCACTCGGGTGTGACTCCCAAGTTGGGGGATTGGCTTCAACTGATCCCAGGTGGGACATCTGAGATTGCTGTCCAGGAGAGGGCAGTTCTAAGAACACCTAAGATAATGCTCAGAACCCTCAGACTCCCAGGGCTCTGGTAGAGGACCCATGAATGAGGAATAGGGAATAGAATATACCATAAATAAATAAATATATATATATATATATATATATATATATATATATGTCTGTACTTTTAACTTGTTTCAATAAATATGACATTTTAATTGAGAAACCCATGAGTGCAAGCTTTTCTACAGTGATTTACCCCTGCTGAATGCACTCGGCTCTTTAATTACCTACATTACCTACATTTTGAGTGTAAGGAATATCCGGTACAAATATATATACAAAAAAAAAAGTCCTGTGCTCACTCCCATCACTCCTGGGCGGCATCAACGACCACAGTATCAGCTCCAATACATGTCGTAAAAACCAAAGAAAAAAAAGTTACCTGCGCTCTCTCCTTAATCCTTATGTATATTTAATCAAATGGAGGTCATTTAGTTACTCCAATGGCCACTGGAGGGAATGCCCGCCTGCCAATGTCAACTGTCTCAGAGATATCATTGCCAGAAGCTCAAGGAAGCAAGGTGAGGGGTCAGAGTAGGGCATGTCTAGGAGGGTCTGCCTTGACGTTGGCAGGCGGGCATTCCCTCCAGTGGCCATTGGAGTAACTAAATGACCTCCAGCTTGATATCATCCATTATAAAGAGCCAACATTGTATTCTCACCCCAATGAGAAAAAGAAAGTACACCTTCTTTGAATTTCTGTTGTTTTACATATCAGAACATAATAACACTCACTTATTCCTTAGCAGGTCTTAAAATTAGGTAAATGCAACCTCAGATAAGCAACAACACATGACATATGATCAGAGATGTTTTAGCCGCGAGGCAAACAAGGCATTTGCCTTGGGCCGCATTTTCCAAGGAGCGGCAAAAAAAAACGCCCCCAAATGCCCAGAGCAAATGTCTTGTTAACCTTGCGGCTAACTGACATGCCGGTCAGGCTGATGGGCTGGCTGCTGGGCGGTCGGGGGGCGCTGGCGGGCGGCTGACGAGGGAGCACTTCCTCTGAGCTGTCTGCTCAGGTCCCTCACCCGCCGCAAGGTGAGGTTGGGCCGGAATACGACGTCATATTCTGGCTCCCAGCCCTCTCTGCGGCGCGCGAGGGAGCTGAGCAGACAGCTCAGAGGAAGTGCTCCCTCGCAGCGCCGCCCGTCCAGTGCCGCCCGTCCAGCAGCCACTGGACCAGAAATAACTCCCCCCCAGCATTCCCAAAGGTAAGGAGGCTGGGGTAAATAAAAAATGTGTTAATGTGAGTGAGTGAGTGTGTGTGTGTCTGTTAGTGTGTGTGTGTGTGTGTGTGTTAGTGTGTGTCTGTTAGTGTGTGTGTGTGTGTGTGTCTGTTAGTGTGTGTGTGTGTCTGTTAATGTGTCTGTGATTGTTAGTGTGTGTCTGTTAATGTGTGTGTATGTCTGTTAGTGAGTGTGAGTGTGTCTGTTAGTGAGTGAGTGTGTGTCTGTTAGTGAGTGTGTCTGTTAGTGTGTGTGTCTGTTAGTGTGTGTGTGTGTGTGTGTGTCTGATTGTGTGTGTGTCTGCTAGTGTGTGTGTCTTACTGTGTGTGTCTGTTAGTGTGAGTGTGTTTGCCTGTGAGTGTGTGTGAGTGTGTCTGCTAGTGAGTGTGTGTCTATTAGTGTGTGTCGGTGTGTGTCTGTGTGTGTCTGTTAGTGAATGTGTGTGTGTGTGTGTGTGTCTGTGTGTGTCTATTAGTGAGTGTGAGGGTGTTTCTGTTAGCTAGTGTATGCGTATCTGTCAGTGAATGTGTGTGTGGGCGGGGTAAAGTGTCGGGTAAGAGTGGTGCGGGAGGGGGGGGCGCCAGAGTTTTGTCCTGCCTAGGGCAGCACAAAATCAGGATACACCACTGCATATGATACAGTGTCATGATTTATTTAGGAAAATAAAAGCCAAAATGGAAAAGCTAGGTATGAAAAATTAAGCACACATTATTCAATAGATTGTAGAACCACTGGAGCAGCAATAACTTGAAGTAATTGTTTTCTGTATGACTTGATCATTCTCTCACATTGTTGTGGAGGATTTTTGACCCACTGTTCTTTACAACGTTGCTTCAGTTTACTGAGGTATGCTGACATTTGCTTATGTGTGTGCAAATTATGCAAATTTATTAAAAAGTCATCAAGGGGAATCATAATATATAACATAATAATAAAGTTATTAGAGGACCCCTATAACTAAAGGTGTATAGTACAAGAGTGTAGTATGCAATTATTAAATGTGAATCCAAAAAAACCATGAGAAACTGAGTGGGGTAATGTGCAACTTGGGCGGGAGGGATTAAAGGTACTAATGTCTACCATTCCTAATGTAAATAAAAATGGCATATAACCTTTTTATATATTGCTGCCCATCTGGTTTTCTTGCATTATTTATGTGCAGGTCCAGTAGTTTATTTTGTGTTGACTGCAACTCAAAAGTATTAATTACACCGATATTTTAAGTACCAAAACAACACTACCTTGATGAAGAAATGTTGGTGTATAGATACATCATTTTGTATATGCAGCCCTTGAAACACCTCCACTGGCTTTAACTCACATGGCTAACATGAAAAAAATGGTTATATTTTTAATTAGAATTTATTGCACAGTGTGTTTACTTTAGATGTTCATATCTACTACTCTGTTAATTGAACTATGATCATACAAATTAGACTTCTGCAGGTGCTAACGGAAAATAACAAAACAAGATATATATTTAACACACTGTGCAATATTGAAAGCTAAAAATAATGATTTTTTTTCAGGTATGTATAGGGAGGTTATAGGAGTCTCCCCCAGTGGAGTTGTGGCAAGGGCTGCATATTAAAATCATTAAACTCCTAAAACATTGAGACTGCAGGGGCATGATCTATACACCAAAATCACTTAATTTTTGTTTTGTTGCTATGAGTGTCCTGTGCTCATGGACATACAGAGTAATTAAAGGACCACTCTAGGCACCCAGACCACTTCAGCTTAATGAAGTGGTCTGGGTGCCAGGTCCAGCTAGGGTTAACCCATTTTTTCATAAACATAGCAGTTTCAGAGAAACTGCTATGTTTATGAATAGGTTAAGCCTTCCCCTATTTCCTCTAGCGGCTGTCTCATTGACAGCCGCTAGAGGCGCTTGCGTGCTTCTCACTGTGATTTTCACAGTGAGAGCACGCCAGCGTCCATAGGAAAGCATTATGAATGCTTTCCTATGTGACCGGCTGAATGCGCGCGCAGGTCTTGCCGCGCGTGCGCATTCATCTGACGGGGAGTAGAAGAGGAGGATCGGAGGAGGAGAGCTCTCCGCCCAGCGCTGGAAAAAGGTAAGTTTAACCCCTTTTCCCTTTTCCCCTTTCCAGAGCCGGGCGGGAGGGGGACCCTGAGGGTGGGGGCACCCTCAAGGCACTATAGTGCCAGGAAAACGAGTATGTTTTCCTGGCACTATAGTGGTCCTTTAAGAATGTTCTACACCTTGATTTGACGCTTTCATTTTTTTTTTTCTTGGCTTGGGCAACTACAGAGATTTCTGGTTACCCACACACAGGTTTGTCATATATATACCAGTAGCTCTAGTACTCTAACTTTGGATTGTTATATGTCACTTCTCTTTCTGGCTCTAAAGAGCTATTTAATTGACCCTGGCTATCCAAAATACTAATACTATGTTTCCCTTTTGCTTCCTCTATATTTTCTGTCTTGGCTAGAGACGGCAAAAAAGTTGTGACTTTTTTACCATACCCTTGACACATAAACAGACTGAAAACATTGCACAGAGCAGATATGTTATGAGCATGAGATATGTTAAGAGCAGTATGAGAAAATTGTAAAATATATGTTTTCAAACTTACTTTTAAATGTGTGAGCATATAGCACACATCAGCTTACAAAGTGTGAGCATATAACACACAACAGCTTACTAGAAATGCAAATAAAATATATGAAGTCAAAAGTATATGCATCAAATTATAAGGTAGTCAATAATAAACAAAAAAGGCTAAATAAATTAAATTAAATAATTAAGTAAAGTAAAAAGTAAAATTATATGTAAATATAAACACAAAAAACAGGCATATATACCCCCTAAAAATGGCAAAAATGCAGCAATGTACCAGCTGAATTACATAATACCATCCAATTATCACCATAGCAATCGTAATTAACAAACTGTTATTTGGCATCATGTCATCATGATAACTGACGTGCTGGAGGCTGGGCTGTTGGCTAACCAGGAATCCTCATTTAGTGTTAAACTGCTTTAAAATGGTTTAATGTCAGGGGATTCCCAGTACTATAATCAATTAATTGAGATAAAATGGTTACATTGTCTGGAGTGTCCCTTTAATATGGATCTAGGATGACTCAAACTTGATTTATTTATTTTTGGTATACATACATGGGATTTATTGTAGAGAATAACATTTGTTATTTTCTGAAACTTTCTTGTGTTTTGTTTTTCAAACTTTGGTTATAGAATGGTTTATAAATTGCAAATGTATCTGTCTTAATGAAGGTTAGTATCATTATTTAATAAAACTGCACAATGGATACATTATCATGTCTTTATTCTCATGAAAAAGTACGATAAGAAACAAAACAGCCTTTATTAATGTGACCTTTTAAAAAATCATTCAAAGCAATATCTACTAATTCTTTTCTTTTTCTAAATTTATCTCTCTTCAATACATTATTCCAACCAAATGATTGCTTCAAAGCTACACTGACATTTTCCAGCTAAAGCTAAACTAATGCAATGAGAATTATTAAAGAGCTAATTGATTTTTACAAAATGCATTTCTAAAAGTAGATATTATTTTCCAATACAGTAACTGCCCTTTTTTGTTTTTTTTAACTACATGAGAATGCCATTGTTTTTAATTTATCACACATTTTCCCCTCTCGCAAACTGGTACTGTTTAGCAGACTGCATGATAAACAAGCATGTTACATTTTATCACATTGTTTCTTCTCCTGTCTCTTCACTGAGTAGAAGTTGATTATCTTAACTGTTTTAAAACAGCTTTAAAACATGTCTTAAGAGGACTTTAAGTGCTATTGCACTTATTTTCCTACAGGAGCAATGTAAAACTAAACATTTATACAACTCTTCAACAGTGTTGACAGGTAAATACTGAAACTATAATTTACCAGGTACAGTCAGACAAATTATGCCAGAAACTATAAATATGAAATCCAACCAATTTTATAAATTCCACATTTAAATGAAATATATCTCTACAAACAATAAAGGCTTACTAAACCCTTTATAGCATCTGTATTTTTTTTTTACTTGCAATGCCCTATGCTTTATGCTGTTGCTCCAAAAGAAGGCAAAAAAAAAAAAAAACAGTTTGAAGCGCTCCAAATTTTGCAGCAAACTAGGTAAAAATTGAAAAAATATATACTTGAATATAGTGTTTTTGCAAGTATGCATCTAATTCCTGTTTAAATATCTACACACACTCTGATAAAACCACTTTTTCAGGCAGAAAATTACACATCCTTTTTTTTCTTACTGTAAAAAACCCCTTTCCTTTGCCTTCTCAATTCTTCCAGTCTAAATTCAGGACAGTTTGAGAGCATGACTCGTGTCTTATGTATACTCCTGTTTGTGAATAGATTTCCAGACAATGGTTTGCATTGGCCCTAGATATAGTTATATTATATTACCATATCCCTTGTGCATATATACACAAAAAACATATATATATATATACCTGTTTTTTGTGTTTACAATTACATACCATATTTAAACAGATGTTTAAATTTGTTAACCTTTCGTTTTGGGTAAAATATTCCATTCCTTTTATTTTTTTTTGTAGCCCACTTCTGCTAGTGCCATAGTATCCTACCTTCTTTTTGGTAACAAGAATTGCACAGTATATTTAAGATGTGGTCTTAATAGTTGTGAAGAATTCCCCTGTATTCTCTTTCTTCATTCGACTATTTCCTCTGACTTAGCAGCATTTGTGTGTTCAGTAGATTATTTGTTCTACGGAACAGAGACCACCCTGGGTAGCAATTAGAACGTAGAACACCATGTTGCAACACAAAAGCACAAGGTAATTGAGTGCTCCTAGGTGGCCGCCATTCAGCATATGAACACGTGGCGAGAACATCTTAAACTCCCGAACGAGGCCAGCAGGACCTGGTCGTCGAGTGCCTGGAACTGTTATTGGCATGGCACTCGCACAAATACCAGGTCTTTATGGATGTCCCGTCTGACCTATTTCTCCTTACAGTACAAGACCGACGTTTGGGAGTTTCAATCAATTCTCATATAACCAGCGGCATTCTACCTACAGTGGTTTTTGTATAATTCTGCACGAACGGAGACTGGCTCTTACTACCAATTTCATGCAACTCTAAATCGGATACAACCGCATGGCGAGCCGGTCAAACTTCCACACGATGCGACACGGAAACTACCAAACGGATTTTCGTGCAGTTTGGATATGTTACTCCCAGTATCCTCAGCTACCCAGGGATGGGTTTTATATTGTTATATCATGTACAAAGTATATTTCTAAAAATTTTCAAAATTGTTAATATTTCTGGCCAGCAGATAATTGAGTTTAGTATGTTGCTGAAACTCAATTATCTAGCCTGGCTGTATTAAGGCATTGCAATCAATTTCAGAGCAAAGGATTCATCTCAACATGGGGGATCGACTTGTTTTCCCTCAATCTTTTCATCCTAATTCTGTTAAATTACGTCTAAATATTTTGGACAATTGGAGAACTATCAGCAAAGATTCATCTTTACCTACAGTGTTCCAGAAGCCACCTATTATAAGCTACAGGAAAGGGAAAAGCCTGAAGGACTTATTGGTACACACTGATCAGTGGACTTTTGCACAATCTTCTAAGATAGCCTCCAATGTTGGATGTTTCCATTGCTTAAACTGCCTAGCATGTAACTTCATGACACCAAGAAAGACATTTAATCATCCGAGATCTGGAAAAGTGTATAAAATTAAATACCATATTACATGTCAAACTACCCACGTAATATACAGAATAATATGCCCATGTGGGCTAATATACGTGGGTAAAACGTCTAATGATCTGAGGGAGAGAATGCGTGGACATCGTTCGACTATCCGCACAGCACTCAGCAGTGGAATAGCGACGACTCCTGTGTCATGACATTTCCTTGAGGCAAGTCACAATTTGGCAGTTCTATGCTTTATTGGTATAGACCATGTACCCATCTCCCCGAGAGGAGGGGATAGAGATTTGGCTTTACTTAAACGTGAAGCATATTGGATCCATACTTTAGGAGCATCATCACCCAATGGGTTGAATGAGAAAAATGCTCTATATTGTTTTTTGAATAGAAGATAATTAAGTAACATATGAAGTATTTGTGGGATATTATGACATTGTGTTCTTATTATGAGAATTTTTGTAACTAATGTTGCATTACTTAAATATACATTGTTAAGAGATTTTGTGGTATAAATGGGATACACTGACTGTCTTTATATACATATTCTGCCGGTAGACATTAGGAAAGTGTAAGACTCAGTAATCAAGATTTGTTGTTTGTTAATAGGATTATAGGATAATAATATTGATTTTGTTTCTATATACATATTTTGCTAATAGACATTTGGACATTGCAAGACAGAAAAATCAGGACTTGTTGCTAGTTAACAGGACTATTGGATATAGTGAATATTTTTTAGGTTTACTTATTATTATTAATATCATTAGTTTTTATTTTGTAAATAGCCTTCTGTGTATTTAATTAGCACTGGGTCACTTTTTCAAACCTTAATTGAGTCAAGAATCACCTGGTTTATATTCTGTTTAAATACGTCAATTATGATGTCACCTGTTCTTGCTTTCAATCTTTCACCCTCCAATAGGAATTTTGTTGTAACATATATAATCACGGTTTATTCATTGCATCAATTGTCTTGAGAAAAGTCTATTGTGACTGAAACGTTGACATTTTTGTATTCTGCACAATAAAGCAGTATTTATTTTGATACAAAACCAAGACTCCAGAGTGCTCTCTACTTGGATGCTATATATTGGTCAGAGATTACTTGCACCGGAGCATGGAAAAGACCGGGAACATTGAGTGCTGGGACCTGGGAAAACATATATATATATATATATATATATATATATATATATATATATTATAAGTAATGATAGCACTCAAAGGACTTCGAAAATATCGTGAAAAAACTTAGCTTTTTATTCAGGCATCTGCCACAGAAGATCAACGTTTCAGTTCTCTAAGGAACTTTCGTCAGGATACAGTGCAATACAAACAACATTGTTTAAATAACCCACAAGTGCATTAACATAATCAATAAACTGTATACAGGCTACACTCACAATTAACCCCTGGTCTGGTTGCTGCTGCTGCAAATAAAAAATAAAAATAAAAAAAATAAAAAAATAAAAAAGGGAATGTAAAAAACAGTGGAGTGGAAGGGAATGGAGCTGGGCTCTAAATAAAACAGACGGCAGGGTAAAAGATGCCGAACTAATGGGAACAGAGGCTTATGGACCTCACTATGGAAAAGCTAGGCATAGTACACATGGCAGAATACTATTAAAAAGTCCTAGTTACACTGCTCAGCTGGACCAATCTAGAGGTGTATACAGGACTAATACCCCTCTCTATTTCATTAGAGATATCTTTTCCAGAAGCTCAAGGAAGCAGGCTGAAGGGTCAGTGTAGGACCCGATTGATGGTCTCTAGCATGTGTGTGGGAGAGTCAGGTGTGCCATTCCAAATCATGATGATGTCATCGATGTATCATCTGTAAAAGGCAATGTTGGTTTGGAAGGGAGTTAAGATATTCTCTTGCTCAAAGATATACATGTAGCCGTTCGCTATTTGTCTACAGTTTTTGCGTTTTTTTGTTGCTACATTTAGTCTACATGGACTTAATGCTAAACTTTATTCTGTTCCATGTTAATAGCATCTACCAGTCAAGCTAGTAATGTCTTTTATATGTGCTTGTTTTTGTCTGTACATTTTGTACATTCATTCATTTATGTATCTATACTTTTCAATTAATTCATTGATTGATTGTATACTATCACAATAGGCTTTATGTGTGTATATTCATGTGAACATATTTTTGCTTATATGATTGCTATTAGTCCTGTATACACCTCTAGGTTTGACCAGCTGAGCAGTGTAACTAGGACTTTTTACCAGTATTCTGCCATATTTACTATGCCTAGCTTTATCCATAGCAGTGGCGGATCCAGAGCTTGGTCTCGGGAGGGGCACTTCCAGATTGTTTTGTGGCGGCGGACAAAAAATAATGAGGTGCTTATAGAATAGACTATTTTATTTAACCTATCATACAGCTCTAACCTGATTTAAAAACAGTCACATTTGTCTTTCCAAACTATGGATTTTAAAAAAAATTAGAAACAGGTGACATTTAACCACATATAACTTTATTATTTAACAGTTTTGTTGACTTTTTCATCAGGAGTTTGTATACTGATTATAGAACAGAATATTCCCAGACAAAATCGAAAAAAAAATACACAATTATGTGTAAAAAGGTAGAAATATACTGATAACAGTGTCACTTTCCAAACACTAAAAGCAACAGACACATAACATTTTTACATTAAATAACAAATTTACAGAATTAGCTCAAGTCTTTGTTTTCCTTGCTTTGCAAACAGCTCATTGATTCGGTCAGTATTCACAGGAACATCTCTGTGAATGTAAAGCAAACTCAAACCATTTAATCTGTCCTGACATTCGTGACCGTAGCCATTTTTTAACACGATGGAGGGTTGAGAATGATCTCTCTGCAGAGGCCACACTTACAGGTAGAGTTGCCAAGACCAGAAGTAAACTTCTGATGGTTGGAAAGAGGTCCTGGTCACACACATCTAAAACTTCAAGGACTGTTTGTGGAATTTCCTTGTTTTGGGATAACTCTCTTTTCCACTTTGTGAGCCAGAGACAAATTTCTCCCTGAAGTAATGTCTCCACTATCATCTGGCTACCATCAGCTAGAAGAGGGTGGAAACGGTTTGATAATGAGTGGATAGCAACAGGATCCATGGTTTCCATTTTGTTTTTTACAAGTACTGGTGGCATCAATATTTGAATCTGGAAACACTGCATCGTGTTTTCTGGCAAACAAGCTTTTAAATCGTTAATAATGTTATCCAGCAAAGGAATATACAAAGATTTCCTGTAGAATTCTTCAGTTGATCCTGCATTGTAATTTGATCTGTGCACTTGTCTTCCTACAAGACGTGGCAATTTTAGTTCCACTCCAAGTTCTGAGGCCAATTCTATAGCCTCCATATGCAAAGTGGAAAAAGTATGATCAGCGTTACATCGCATATCCCCCAGGGTTCTCATGGTGGCATTCAGACATTCAGATGCGCTTGTCAAATCAAGTGTGGGAGATTGAAGAAAACAACTCAGAGGTAGGGTTACTTTCAGAACATTGATAAGTGAAATCAAGGAAAAGATAAATTCTGCACTGCACAGAGAATGGATGAGAGAAGAGGCTGATGAACTAGAGCTTGAGCATTTCCATTGAGATATTGCTGATAGTGCACTCACCACTTTAACTAGTCCATCCCGAAATCTTATTAGAGAATCGTGGCGCTCTACCCATCTATTTTCACAAAGACTGGTCAGTTGAGAGCCTAACTCCTGCTTTAAAACAAAATGACGCTTTGCTGATTGATTAAAAAATGAAATGGTTGATTTTACCACTGCTACTGCATTGCAAACTGTTGAAACTTGTGATGACTTTGAAATTGAATTGTTCAGGGAATGGTTGTAGCAAGGACATCTGCAACTGTTGGGTGCTGCTCTAATAATTTCTGAAACAGCACCAGCCACCTCTGAAGACATAACACTACAACTGTCTGTTCCAATGCCAACACAATGAGTGATGTCCCGGGAGAGGTCTTTGATTAGTTGAATTACCATCTGGCCTAAAGCCTGTCCTGTGAGCCTTAGTTCTGGATCTGAACTATCCAATCCTGACTCACTTTGAGTTGCAAATTCATAGGCATCTACGAATTTTATAAAATCTTCACGAATAGATCCATTGTAGACAAATCTAAAGTTAAGTGAAAGTTGTTCCAAATGTGAAATATCTGTAGTTTCATCAAATATTACACTAAAATAGCAAGCCTCTTTAATTCTACCAACAATGATATTGCAGATTTCATCACCACAACACTTGATTAAATCATTTTGTGTGGATTTTGAAATGTACGTAGCACGTGAAGATGCAGTAAGGAGGTGCTTCTCTAACATTTTGTCTCCAGATGAAACGGGGTATCTCAGCAATTCCCGAAAGTTCCCTTCATTCACATCCGGTGTGGAGTCATCCATTAATGCACCATCATCTCGATGGTCACGCAGAGGTATATTTTGTCTACCCAAAAATATAATGGACTAAATGATAGGACAAATTTGCTCTTGGTTCTCCTTCACCTTCTGAAGACGTGAGAATTTATTTGATTGACAATTTCATTGTCAGGGGAATGGTAGGTTTTTAAAAATGCTTTTCCTTCGGTTACACTCTCCTGGTGATAAACAAGTCTTGCATGGACTTCCAAATCTCCTTCCTTACCCTTAAGCTTTTTAAAATTCGTAAGGGGCTCAGTTACCAATTTTCCAAGTGCCATGCCTTTGTTATGACCACCTTTGCGATGTTGTGCAAACAATGCACAGTACTTGCAAAACAAACCCTTCTTAACAGCTGAATATACTAGCCATGGAAAACTGTCAATATGTTGTTTTGACAAGTATTGTTTGATTGTCCGAGCTTCTCCATTTTTGGAAGTCATGTTCTGAACAGAGAAAGGTAGCTCATATCCAGGAGGAGGTTGCCATGGATTTTCCAGTAACAAGCATTTGGTGAAACCATCAATTGTTTTCCCAAGATGTGTGCCAATGTCATTCATTAGGATACTGCCAGTTTGAGGTGGGGTATCAACAGACAGTGGCAACACAGAATCAGTTTGAGAAGGTATTGGCTCTACGTGTGTACCAGAACACAAAGGAAAGCTAGTATCAGTTTCTATAGTTGAAGTGCTTTCTAGTACAGACTGTGCTCCTGTTGACTTTTTTGCACTAGTACTGAAGAAGGAATTAATAGTCCTGCTATTCACCCTTTTCTGGCTCATTTTGCGCTTTCTACAGATAAAGCACAAAAGAACACATCTTGTAAAATAATTGGTTTGCTGGGACATCATGCCCACATCCATTATGTTATATCATGATACTTAAATGCAACAGCACCTTGTTTAAAGCACAATAAAGCTAGCCTTCTAATGTAATTAAAGGATCACTATAGTGTCAGGAAAACAAAGCAGTTTTCCTGACACTATAGTGCCCTGAGGGTGCCCCCACTGTGGCGCTGAAGGGGTTAAAACCCCTTCAGTTACTTACCTTAACTGGCGCTGGTGACCTTTCTCTGCAACTGCTATGTTTGCATCTGAAGGGTTAAAACCTGAGGAACCTGGCACCCAGACTACTTCATTGAGCTGAAGTGGTCTGGGTGACTATAGAGTCCCTTTAATTTTGCCAATAAAGCTTGCAATCTACTAATTACGCAAACCCTTTAAGTGACATAATGTATAGATTCAAATCAAATAATAAAAGCAGGGTCATAATCTTAAATAAAATGTTCCAGACGAATGCCCAAATAAACAGTATTGCATAATTTCTGTTACTTGGCAGTCTGGACACTACAGTATAGAGTGAGAACAGAGAATATAGAATATAAGCAAAAAACAGACAGCGTTATATAGCACCATATATAAATAAATCAGAATCACACAATCTATACAAAAACCTATAAAATATATAAGTTATTAGTAAGTCGAACGAGGACTTCAGAAATGTCACCACTGCATATTAAATATTGCTACACAAATTTAGTGACATAAACACAGTGTAAACTAAACTAATATATGTATAAGTCACATAGAAAATGCTTAAAAAATATCGAATCGAATTTAAATTCTAAATATAAACACAATAAACGTAAAAATTAATGATAAGAATTACCTCCAAACAAACACTATCAAAATAGTGTACCCGGCAGGGAAAACAGAGGCTAAGGCGCTTCAAAACCAATGCCTCAGACAAATCACGCTAGCACGGCTTACAGTGTCTGCTAGCACGGCTTACGGTGTCTGCTAGCACGGCACTGTGAAAATCACAGTGAGAAGCACGGAAGCGCCTCTAGCGGCTGTCAATGAGACAGCCACTAGAGGCTGTATTAACCCATAGGTAAACATAGCAGTTTCTCTGAAACTGCTATGTTTACAGAAAAAAGGGTTAATCCTAGCTGGACCTGACACCCAGTCCACTTCATTAAGCTGAAGTGGTCTGGGTGCCTATAGTGGTCCTTTAAAATGAATAACACCTGATATATACAATGGTACAGCAGTGAGTACCTCATGGAGGAATTAATTTTAATTATTGCTTAACACCTTAAGGACTGGACTGTTTTTGCGATGTTGTACATTTGCGACCAGGCATATTTTTACACTTTTGTGGTGTTTGTGTTTGGCTGGAATTTTCCGCTCTCTCATTTACTGTTCCCATTCAAATTATATATTGTTTTTTTCAGGACAAATGAGGCTTTCTTTACATACCATTATTTATATAATCTCATGTATTTTAATTTAAAAAAAATAAGAAAAATATGATGAAAAATTGAAAAAAATACATGTTTTTTGACTTTTACTTGAAAAATCTTTTACTCATCTACAAAAGCGAATGAAAAAAAAATGCTAAATAGATTCAAAATTTTGTCCTGAGTTTAAAAATACCCCGTGTTTACATGCTTTTTTGCTTTTTTTTTTGCATGTTATAGGGCTATAGGTACAAGTAGGATATTGCGGTTTCAAAACATACATTTTTCAAATTTATCAATAGTGACATTGTAACACTATTATCTGTCATAAATCTCTGAATAACACCCCACATGTACATATTTTTTTTAAAGTAGACAACCCAGGGTATTCAATATGGTGTATGTCCAGTCTTTTTTAGTAGCCACTTAGTCGAAAACACTGGCCAAAGTAAGCATTCATATTTGTTTGTGTGTGAAAAAAGTAAAAAAACTAAATTGAACGCTAATTTTGGCCAGTGTTTGTGACCAAGTGGTTACAAAAAAAGACTGGACATACCCCATTTGCAATACCTTGGGTTGTCTTCTTTTGAAAATGGTATGCCATCATGGGGATAATTCTCATTCCTGGGCTACCATACGCTCTCAAAGGCAACGTAACCAACCTGGCCATTTTCAATGTAAAAATAATTAAACCCATATATTTGACCTTGTAACTTTCAAACATACTATAAAACCTGTACATGGGGGGTACTGTTTTACTCAGGAGACTTCGCTGAACACAAATATTAGTGTTTAAAAACTGGGAAACGTATCACAAGAATTATATCATCAGTAAAAGTGCTGTTTGTGTGTGAAAAATGCAAAAAAAGTCACTTTCACTGACAATATCATCGCTGTGATATGTTTTACTGTTTTGAATCACTAATATTTGTGTTCAGCGAAGTCTCCCGAGTAAAACAGTACCCCCCATGTACAGGTTTTAGGGTGTCGTAGAACGTTACAGGGTAAAATACAGTGCTAGCAAATTCAATTCTCTGGAATTTCGGCCTGGGTTGGCAGGCAGGTCCCTCAAATTGCAATCAATAAAATTACTGAATTATGTAAAAATATTACATAAATACGCACGTAGAATTTAAATATATATGCATATTTATATATTTGAAGTCTACGTGTATATTTATATAATTATTTATGTAATTTTGTATATGGACATATGTATATTTCTTATTATTTTTATTTATTTTTATATACATAGATATATATACAAATTCATTCTAAGTGTATTTTGATATAAATATATATATATATTAATTTTAAAATACAGTTAGAATAAAATTTCATATAGATATATAATTTTTTTTTAATTTGTATTATTATTTAAAAAATGTTTTATTTAATTTAAATTACTTATTATTTATATTTTATAATATATATATATATACAATATATATAGTTATTATATATATTATATATATACGTGTGTAATTTAATTATAAGTGTATTTTTATATTAATATAAGTACATATTAATATAAAAATACACTTAGTATGACATTATATATATATGATATATAGACATATATTATATTGATATAATATATGTCTATATATCATATATGTATACACATATATAATTATTTTTTTTTATTAACACTAACTTTATTTTTTTTTTGATTTTACACATGCAGGGAGACTGCCTGTCAGCACAGACAGTCCCCCTGCAGGCAGACACTAGGACACCTATTGTGACCATGTGATCGCTGTGTTAAGCGATCACATGGCCACAGGGGTCCTAATTCAGTGTGGGGAGACTGTCTGGGCTGCAGGCAGTCTCCCCACAACCGGAGATAATGCTGATTGCCGCCGGGGGAACGACGGCGATCAGGTAAGTAACTCAGACCGTTAGGACGGTTCAGGACCGTCATCGGTCTGCAAGGCAAAAATGCCGATGACGGTCCTGAACCGTCCTCGGTCGCTAAGGGGTTAAGAAAGTGCAAATTTGTTATGTAAGCATGAATAATTACAAAAAGAAAAATCTAAAAAGGTTGTTTAAAATCAAGTAGCCAACAGGGGTGGAGCCTGTGCTCGAGCTGCATGGACGTGTAGAGACGGAGCTCCCCAGCTAACGGCTACTACAGCATTATAATACAGCTGTTACCCAGCACAAAATCATCTAAAAAGCCAGTGTATTTGACATGGCACAGAGAGGAGCACGAAAAACGGCGGATGCCAAGGAGAAACACTCCTTTTTCACCACGAAACCAACGGGCCAGAAACCACCAGCCTAGCCGCAGCAAGATGGCGACGGAAGCGGGGAAGACAGGGACCTGTCGAGGCCACACTCCCCACAAGACACTCTCCAAATTCAGGGAGAACACAAATGCTCGATGAGGTGGCAACGAAAATACAAGCCACTCAGCTATAGCCGAGCTCAGACGAGACATTATGGACCTCAGTAACCGCACAGCCCATATTGAAAATGAAATGGCAGACTACGCAGCAGCACACAACAGCATGGCGCAACGGCTACAGGAAATGGAGGTGTGGATGAAAAACCAAGAGTTGAAATGCATTGACTAGGAAGACAGATCCCGGCGCCAGAACTTAAGGGTCAGGGGGATACCTGAAGCTGTTCCAGCAGCAGACCTCGTGGCCTACCTAACGGCCTATTTCAAGTCTTTGCACCAGACATTCCACCCAATATGCTACTCTTGGACAGGGTGCACAGGGTGGTGAAACCACAACACCTTCCCGCAGCCACCGCTAGAGATGTACTAACTAAAGTACACTATAACCACGTGAAAGAGGCCATTCTTTGCTCCAAATGACCACCACAAGACCTACCGGAACAATACAGACCCATACAAGTGTACGTGGACCTTTCTGCAGAAACACTGAGGCGGAGGTGAGCATTCAAAGATATAACATCAGAATTAAGGAACAGAAGCATTTCATATTGGTGGGGATTCCCTATTAAGCTGATGATTTCAAAGGACGGCAGGACGCATACAGCTATGAACGTTGCATCAGGTACCCGCCTGCTAAAAAGCTGGGCCATCGATACACACACCACGAGTGACAGGCCTACCCGACCAGCGGAGATCCAGCCAGGGTGGAAGTCAGCCAAGAATGCAAAAACAGGGAGAGCACAAACGGCTAAGTAACAGAGCTTTCTGACGGCAGGACAAACATTCCCACCAAGGAAATAGTAGCCTCATTTAAAAAATCACACGGACAGTACAAATACATGAGACCGTTTGGATTCAAGGGTAAAAGTGTTCCATGGACTCAGACAGGAGAGTGGGTAATATACCTCTTGTTTCAGTAAAGGCTTCATGTTGTTGGGAGTCATAGGAAGTCTAAGCTCGGGGGGGGTAAAAACCAAAAAAAAAAAATGGGGGTTAATGAAGAGCGAGCGGAGATGAGAAGCCAGATGCCCAATCAATCTGAGGGAGGGCACAGCCCCTACCGGGAGATACCGTAAGCCCCAATCAGTCGCAGCCCCTAATCATAGTGGGTCGCTGACATATATGCACCCCCCCCCGGGTTACAACCTCACACCCTCCTTACAGGCAGCGACACGACACCAAGGCCATGGGGCAAGCCAGGGGTCATAAGACCCATAAGATAGTGACCCAAAAATAGAAAAAAATAAAAAAAATAAAAAATATATATATATAAATAAATAAATAAATAACGCAGAGATTTCACCGACCTCAATCTGCTTTTACACAACAGGAATCAAAAGTAAGAGCCGGAGGCACGAGGTCCTTGGCCAACTGGGTGTCCGGGGGCTCGGACCTGGATCCATACACCCCCAAGGAGGGCATAGCTAGTGGGAGAAACTAGCAGGGAAAAATCTGTTTACCACTTCCCCTAGAACACAATGCAGAGGAAAATGTTATATTTATGTTTATGTATATATGTTTACTGTTTTTTTCTTATGGTAATGTTCTCACGTGTAAGTGTATATAATCGCCTTGACAAGGGTTTCCGTAGAGTAGGACACACAGACGGGAACTCACATTCTCAGCATAGTGGCAGCGGTAGGATGGGGGTCGCCAAGTTCAATACCTTCCACAAGATAGGTCCCAATAGGGCACCTCCCAGGCCACCCACAGCATACAACACAGGGGAAAACAGCGATAACCACCCTTCACATTCATTTTAAAATTATACTCCCATAATGTACAGGGCCTAAATATACCCTATAAATGGCATACCTAAGAAAGGGAACTCAGGAAGACGCAAGCAGATATTATACTTCTGCAAGAAACACACTTCAGAACTGACGCCCACCCACCAATAGGAAATCAGACATACCCACACCAACTCCACGTCACAACTCCACAAAAATCTAAAGGGGTATCAATACTCCTCAGCAAAGACCTAACGGTGACGACAAATTCACACATTATAAACCCAAGAGGACGATACATAATTTGACAATGTACTATCAACGACCTAGACTACACATTAGTAAACATATACTCTCAGAATGCCAATTAGAGGAACTTCCTCCACGGAGTTCTAACCAAAGCAGATAGAATAAGAAAAGACACCCTGGTAGTCAGTGGAGACCTGAACCACGTCCTGGATCCTTCCGTGGACTCCACCAGACCTCCCTCCACCCTTCACGATAGCACCCTCAAAAAACAAAGCAAGGCTATCAGAACATTGCTGGCCAACTTTGGACTCAGAGATGTGTGGAGAGTCCACCACCCAACCAAAAAAAACATATACACACCACTCCAAAGTACACAATACGTACTCAAGAATAGACAGCTGTCTTATGCACAATTCCACCATGACCCAAGTACTAGGTTATGACATAACAACCATAGAGAGGTCCGACCATGCCCCGATAATAACGACTCTTGCATGCACATATGAATTCAAACATTAAGCAATCATTAAAGAAACACAAATTAAGCTCTGGGGATATCAGATAGAATGGCATAAAGACCTGGGGAGAGAATTGACGTCGCAGGAATGGGATAGGGCATCCTGTGAATTCAAACACAGGAGCCCCTGGTACATCAATGAAAGCCTGCTCAGAGACACAGAGTTCTGCGCAAGGCTGGAGAACGAGCTGCAACAGTATTTCCACACAAACTCGACCTCTGCACAAAACCCACACATGCTCTGGCTAGCCCACAAGGCAGTGATCAGAGGCACATTAATAAGCAGAGCATCATACATTAAGAAACAAAGTGACAAAGAACTGACGCACAACAAACAGAATCTTGAACAATTACACAGGGAAAACCAAACACACCCAACACAAGCAACAAATAGCTGCCCTACAAGACAAGCTTAAAGAGGTTAGACTACACAAGTTTGGATTTATGCTCAATAGAATGAAAACACATGCTTACACACAGGGGAATAAGGCCAGCAAACTCCTAGCCCAAAGATTGAAGGACAAACAACAACAAACACGTATAGCATACATACTGAGTAAGACAGGACACAAATTACACCTCCCCGCGGAAATCTGTGGAGAATTTGCATGATACTACAGCCAACTCTATAATCTTAAGGACGACCCAAACACCCCAGGCCCCTTGACCGCGACCATACAATCATACTTGACGGAGATCCCCTTACCAACCTTAACAGAACCCCAAAAACAAAGCCTTTCATCCCCCATCACAGACACTGAAATAATGGATTGCATAGATTCCCTACCTATAGGGAAGGCCCCAGGTCCAGACGGATACACAAATCAATACTACGCGAAATTTAAACACCTCTTAACCCCACACCTTACAACTACCTTTAACCACGCACTACAGACGGGAGCCTTCCCCTCGGAATTTCTGGTGGCCAGATTGATAACCCTCCCTAAAGAGGGTAAAGCACCAACACTGTGCCAGAATTTCTGCCCAATATCTCTATTAAACGCGGACATTAAACTATGCGCCAAGATTTTAGCCAGACAACTCCAAAACATCCTCCCGACAATTATTTCAGATGAAGTGGGGTTTGTCCAGGAACGACAGGGTTTGGACAATACCCGAAAAGTAGTAGACATATTACAAACAATACACATGGACAAGAAACAGGGCCTCCTTAGACGCGGAGAAAGCCTTTGACAGACTGAATTGGCTTTTTCTAGACGCGGTCCTCAAAAAATGTGAGTTTCTACAAATGTACTTAACGGCAGTTAAGGCCTTGTATAGCACCCCTAACGAAACAGTCTCATCATCGGGATTCCTCTCTGACCCATTCGCCATTACGAATGGTACCAGGCAGGGCTGCCCCCTGTCACCGCTTCTATATGTATTGGTCTTGGAACCGCTTGCAGAAGCAGTTAGACTCAATCCCAACATACATGGTATAACAATAAAAGACCGGGAATATAAAATAAACCTGTTTGCAGACGATGTCTTACTGACTCTGTCCCAACCAAAATTTTCCTCCCCAATCTCCAAAAAGAACTACAAAACTACAGTGCACAGTCATATTATAAACTCAACACTACGAAGACACAGGTGATGGGAATAGGAATAGGGAAAGACAACTTGGAAAAACTGAGGGCGGCGTTCAAGTACGACTGGAGACAGGACCACCTGACATTTTTGGGGATTAAATTGACGAGTACACACGGAGCTCTTTTCAGCATGAACTACCAAACATTTCACACACAAATAGCAAACACTTTAAAGAAATGGGAAGGAACATTTGTGTCATGGGTGGGCAGATGCGCTGCCATTAAAATGATGATTCTGCCGAAGATCTTATTTCTATTCCGCACACTACAAATCAGTGTCCCCACCAAATTCCTTAAATCCTTACAGACGACGTTATTGAAATTTAGCTGGCAACACAAGAGACCGAGGGTCCCCTCAAGACTTCTGTCCTGCACAGTGAGAAGTGGTGGACTAAGTTTCCCCGATGTAAGGGAGTACTACAGAGCCACTCAACTAGCTAGCATAATCGGTTGCCATGCCCAATCTCGGACCCCACAGTGGGTGACACTGGAGTCTTCCAGATTAGAGGGGAGACACTTGACACACCTTTTATGGGCTCCCAAAGAGATGTGACCAATGACCCCCAAGATGCTGCCGACCACTAGACATGATATCAATATGGGATAGGAATAGACATAGGGTGTGCTCTCCCTCCAAGTGGTCACCAGCGACCCCGTTGAAAACCCTGCATGTGCTTAATTCATCTTTCGACTATAGGATCTGGGCCTCACACAAGATTACCCACATACATCAGCTTACACACCAGGGCGTTCTCAGGAAGTTTGCAGACTTGAGAGATCGGCTTAAGATTCCACAAAAAGCTAATTTCTCGTATCTACAACTGGCACACACGATCAAAAAAGATCGCACACAAACCCTAGGGGGTGAGAAGACAGGGCTAATGACATGATTCAAATGCAAATGCACGAGCCCACAACACCAAAAGAGAACCCTCTCGTTCTGCTACAATGCAATCATTGAAGAAACACAAATTAAGCTCTGGGGATATCAGATAGAATGGCATAAAGAATTGACGTCGCAGGAATGGGATAGGGCATTCAAAGCGCATAAGGGCTCCTCGCTGTGCGCCTCACACCTCGAGACATCAAGGAAAATATTGTACAGATGGTACATGACACCAAACAAGCTATCTAAAATGTACCGATCTACTAGTAACAAATGCTGGAGATGTCAGGGAGCTCCGGGAGACACATTTCACATACGGTGGAAATGCCCAAATATCCAACCTTCCAGGGAAATGGTGAGGGAGATTGTCAATCACAGCACAAAGTGCCTCTAACAGCAGAGGCCTACTTACTGCACATATCACCACTCAACCTACCATAACATATCTGGAAAATAGTGTTTCTAATAGTGATAGCAGCGCAAATGTTAATTGCCAGACACTGGAAGTCTGACTCGACCCCAACGTGGGAAGAGATGATAGACCTGATAACCACAAATGTAGTGTACGAACGATTTGCAACAACCCAGATGAGCACAGGGCACTCAAATATACGGATGTATGACATGTGGCAAAGATACAGATCTCAACCCCCCCCGAACATGGATAGTCCACACTACGCACCACGCATAATGCATAACCAACATATTTTTACCTTGACACCGGTACAACGAACCCCGATTGAAGTCACCGAGTAAAAGGCACACACAGCCGACACAAACATAGCACTTGCCATACTTTGTAAATAAGTTCAAGTTCCTATATGTCTGTTACACTGTAGTTACTTATATGGGGGACAATGTACTTTACGCCTGCAAAAGACCTCAATATGATATATGCAAGTCAACCACAGTTGAAATGATTCCACTATGTTGATCCATATGACAAAGACTAGAAATTGTTAAACAAGATGCATTGTTACCCCATAACCCCTACCCTCCCCCCTTTTGCTTTTTTCTTTTACATATCCAATTCACAGAACACTTGCTGTGGACTTTGACTTTTTTTTTTTAAACTCTTAAAGGAGAAAACCATGAATTTGTATTATATGAAGCTTATTTAAAGGAAATGCCAGCCTAAAGAGAAAAGAGGAAAGAAGGAAGGGAGTAACAGGTAAACAAATAAATAAAAAACAATAAAAGAAAGAGGAAAAACAAGGAGAGGAACATACTACAAAAAAGAAAAAAAGAAATATATAAAACATCATCAGAAATAATACAAAAACAGAAAAAAAGGGAAAAAAAGGGAGAGAAGAGGAAGGAAATGAAAATGGCTCTGAAAAAAGAAAAATGCCCAGAGAAGAACAAATCTATGGACATCTTCTGCTCAACTAAATCCCAAGAGGTCTCAAAACCACCATGACATTCACTGGGTTTAACTATACAATCTAAAGAAAAAACAGTACCGGTTGAAGAATGGTTGCTGCCTCACAAGAATCAATATCTAATATGATGGATGAATTATATAAAAAAATAAGAATTGACCTGGAAGCTAATACACTAGAGTTGAAGAACAAAGTTCTAGGCCAAACATTATCACAACAAGCAGACATGATAGTGAATTTTCAGCTAGAGTTTGCCAATATAAAATCAGAAAATATTTAACTAAGATCTAAAGTTCAAAGTTTAGAAGCAAAAATCTCTGATCTAGAAGATAGATCAAGAAGAAGAAAATATTCATATCAGAGGGATTAGGAAGATATTTCTAATCAACAACTTGAAAATTACCTTGTGAAAATGTTCTCTTCAATCACGGACATTTCATCATTTGGTCCACATCCTCTAGAAAGATTTGACAGATTGAAGAAACCTAAAGAGATAACAGCACCCAGAGATATGATAGCACGCTTTTCAAATTATTATCTTGAAAATACGTTTACTAGAGGAATTAGGAACAACCCTCTGGATGATACCAACTATAAGGATATCAATTTTTATTCCGACATTTCTTCAACAACCCTGGCTGATAGAAAACGATTCTCTGAAATTACAGTAATTCTAAGACAAAAAAAAATAATTTACCATTGGCGCTTTCCATTCAAAATAATAATACAATATGAAAGGACCACTCTAGGCAGGTCCTTCTAGGGTTAACCCATTTTTTATAAGGATATCAATTTTTATTCCGACATTTCTTCAACAACCCTGGCTGATAGAAAACGATTCTCTGAAATTACAGTAATTCTAAGACAAAAAAAAATAATTTACCATTGGCGCTTTCCATTCAAAATAATAATACAATATGAAAGGACCACTCTAGGCAGGTCCTTCTAGGGTTAACCCATTTTTTAATAAACATAGCAGTTTCAGAGAAACTGCTATGTTTATTAATGGGTTAAGCCTTCCCCCTAATCCTTTAGTGGCCGTCTCATTGACAGCCACTAGAGGCGCTTGTGTGGTTCTCACCGTGATTTTCACAGTGAGAGCACACAAGCGTCCATAGGAAAGCATTGTAAATGCTTTCCTATGCGACGGGCTGAATGCGCGCGCAGCTCTTGCCGCGTGTGCGCATTTAGCCCAGGAGGAGGAACGGAGGAGGAGAGAAGGAGGAGAGCTCTCCGCCCAGCGCTGGAAAAAGGTAAGTTTTTAGCCCTTTCCCCCTTCCAGAGCCGGGCGGGAGGGGGACCCTGAGGGTGGGGGCACCCTCAGGGCACTATAGTGCCAGGAAAACGAGTATGTTTTCCTGGCACTATAGTGGTCCTTGAAGGGATTGCATACACTTTTATGAACATACCCCCAAGTAAGCAACAACTGACTAAATGGGGAATTCTTCCTAAAAAACTTTGTGTATTTTTTGGATGTTATAA
The DNA here is from genome assembly GCA_933207985.1 of Pelobates cultripes. Lineage (NCBI taxonomy): Eukaryota > Metazoa > Chordata > Amphibia > Anura > Pelobatidae > Pelobates > Pelobates cultripes. The sequence continues at coordinate 71,205,621 of OW240920.1, forward strand.
TAGCATAGTGATAACTCATCATGATTGGGGACAAGAAGGGTTTAACACTGCTAATCACATACATATATATATATATATATATATATATATATATAACGTAATCTATTTTTAGTATGATATATTTAAATATGGTAAATGTATCAGTAAGCTCACAATGAGATAATGAGATAATAGTAAGTCCATTCATGCCTCTCTCCTTCTCCAGACACATATCTAGTTTTGAATTCAAATATATTTGAGCTAAGTATAGCAGTATGGAAGGTGAAATGTAAGATAAAGAGAGTATATGTGTCTATAGATTTCATAATAGTGCAGAAAGATAGATGTAGATGTAGATAGTTGAGAATTTTGAAATTGTAATTCTAACACAATTATTAACAAGTTTACCTCTAGATTATCAAAGAGTACTTAGGTAAGGTTAAAGCATAATAGACAAATTAGCAGGTTATTAGTAAGGCATTATGATCACAGCATGGGTAAACACTCATAATAGTTTTAAGTGGTGATTTCTTTAAATATTCGAAATCTTTATTGTCTAACTTTGGGTTCAGATGGGCTTAACACTTCTAATTACATATACATAGGAGATTTATTATGGGGGGAGACTTAAATAGTGTGATGGATGGCAACTTGGATAGAAAACGTCCTATAATCCATCTATGGATTTAAACCAAAGACAGCAATCTAATCTGCATTATGATCTTATAGCAAAGAACTCCCTGTATGATGTTTGGTGAGCACGCCATCCTAAAGATAGGGATTATAATTTTTTTCCAAAGTTAATTACTCAAGAATTGATGTGTTTATTACTAAGGCTCATAAGTTAGACAAATTCGTCTCTTTGAGAATTGGCCCAATATCATGGTCAGACCACATGCATATTTCCTTAATAGCTAAAACTAATGTTGAATATATTTCTAGAACCAACTGAATATTAAATTACATTTTGTGTGCTCCCGGTAAACACACAGAAGACCTGATCAAACAAGCCAAAAATGTTGTAGACGTCAACAACAGGGAAACAACTCCCTCCGTGATTTGATGTACATTTAAATGCTTTATACGTGGAGTCTTTATCAAAATGGGGTCTTATCTTAAAAAAAAGAATGGTAAATCCCTATCAGACCTGTACATTCAGAGGTATGATTGATAACATACGTAAAATATTAAATATAATTGATCATCTAAATATACACAAAACACAAGCAATATTATTCGCATTAGATACAGAAAAAAAAAATTTGATAGGATGAACTGAGGCTTTCCAGATTTGGTTTTGGAGAACTATGGCATGCTAGGCCTAATTACAGATAATATCATGGCTTTGTATACGATTCTTCAGGCAAGAGTAATTGGCAAAGGGATGGTCTCCAGTTGGTTCAATAGCAGTAATGGAACTAGACAAGGGTGCCCATTGGCCACATTTTAATACATCTAGAACCCCTAGCAGCTGCAATTAGATTGTCTGAAGGAATTAGAGGTCTAGACATTGGTCCTGAGCAACATAAAATTACATTATATGCTGATGATATAATGCTTACCCTTTCTGATACATCAAAGTCAATACCAGCTGTATTTAAACTAATACAGGAGTATGGTGCCTGCTCGGACTACAAATTAAACATTGAAAAGACTCAAGTATTAAAATTCAATTTAACTATTGAGCAAGAAATATGGTTGAATATAAACACTAGTTGGAATTGGTCTACTTACTTAACTTACTTACATCCATAAAAACTAAATTTGTTAAATGGAAAGGTTTAGAAATCTCATGAATGAGGTGTATCAGTAATGCCTAATTTAATATATCTCATCAATTCAATTCCACTTAGAGTCCCTTCTAATGTACTTTTTCAATTTAAAAATGTATTCATGAATTTTATATGGGGCAATAAAAAACCCTGCATCTCTTATCAAATCTTAACTAGTAAAATTCAAAAACTATGGCATGAACATTCTTAATGTTAAGGAGATTCACAACAAAATTATTTAAAATTGTATTATTCAACAACCAATGACGCAAGTTCGAAACAACCGGAAAAAGTAACACAATCTAATCTTTCTTTTCCAAATTTGATTTGAATCAGCAAGGTTCACTATAAAGAGATTAAGACCTCTAATAAAATAATCAATAATGTAATTAAGAGCTTAAACATATTTAAAAGGAACATTGGAATCTCAAATAAGCTTTTGCTATCTACTCCTATTAGTATTCTCCAATTTTATATTCAGGGTCTGCATTTAAAAACATTGGAAGAACATGGCATTTTTAAGCTAAATCAAATTCCCCATTAGGTACCTTTCTAACTTTTGATAATTTAAAAATAGTCTACGGAATACATGAATCTGAGGCATGTAAATATATTAGGATCAAGCACTTTATTAATTGTATAGGGATTGAATAAAATCCCAATTTTGATTTTTTTTTAAAATATACAGCATAAATATAAACTAATTTCTGAATCCTCACAATTAAGACTTAATTTTTTGAAAATTCAAAAACCACTCACAATTGAGAAATGTGAAAGAGATATGGATAAAGTTTTCCCATTGAAGATATGGGAAGATGCTTTTCTTCAGTTGAAAATATATATTCATAACTTAAATCTTCAAGAAAATTATTTAAAAATAATCCATAAATGCTATCTACTATTAGTATTCTCCAATTTTATATTCAGGGTCTGAATTTAAAAACATTTGAAGAACGTAGCATTTTGAAGCTAAATCAAATTCCCCATTAGGTACCTTTCTAACTTTTGATAACTTAAAAATAGTCTACGGAATATCTGAATCTGAAGCATATAATTATATTATTAATTTAAAAGAATGGAAAGAAAAAAGAAAGAAGAGCCTTAAAGCACTGGAATCCCCCTGGGGGTTAACCCCTAATAGATTAACAAAGAAAAAAAGCAGAGAAAGGTTGGGGATTCCCGTGTTATTTATATTGCCACCAGAGGAACACTAAGATATTTTATCAATTAAAACGTCACTTTTAATATTTTAATTAAAAAGTCCCTTAACCCTAAGGGCACTACAAACAACTACACCAAAAAATAACATACAACTACACACATAATGGTGCCAAACACCATAAATAGATGACTTAATGATTTCACTAAATCGAGGTTAAATGATAAAATACCCACTGTAAACTTTCTTCGTCCTTATACCAAAATCGTGGAATGTCATAAATAAATTAGCCTACAAAATCTTGCTTTTAATAAGCTGATACAAAATGAGATCCTGTATTCTCCTAAGTGGATTTCCATAAAATGGTCTTTATTTATTGATAACCCATTTAGTATAAAAAGAAGAAAGAATAGATGAGTCTACGCCCGATATCCAATGCTAGTTCCTGATTTCTCAACCACAATAGGACATAAAAAATATATATAACGAATATCTCCTGTAACTAAGGATTAACTAGTCAAGTAAAGTGTATCTGGAAATTTATATATCCGTTAATGGAAGTAGCTAGCCTCATGTAACAATGTTTCTTGTTATTGTTACTATAAAAAACTCTCGTAGTAATAAGATAGAAAAAAGTAACCAATTTGCTGTGAATGTTATCCTTATCTATTCAAATGCCCAACTTCACCGAAAGGCATTAGAGCACATATACCCTATACACAGCTAAATATTCGGCGTAGCCACTTCTCATGATAATATGTAATGAGGGGAAAGGAAGGAGGGCTCAAAAATAAACCCAATTTCCCACACACCAACCTCCCCAAAAAGAAACGTCTATGAAGTGCCGTTGAGGAACTATTTTCAAAAGAGGTAACTTCTATCTCTAATATCAGGAGTATATTCTCACTAGTTCTACTAATCTCAGGAACTTATCGGCAGAAAAATAAATGTCATGTCTCGGTCGGCAGAAAAATAAATGTCTTATGTCTTGTTTTCCCTCTGATGAGCTGATAGGCGAAACGCACGTCAGGGAGTTTAGGGTGAAGATTCTATATAGATGAGCGAGACATAAGACATTTATTTTTCTGCCGATAAGTTCCTGAGATTAGTTGGAAACTAATAATCAAATTAATTATCAAATACAAATAGAAAAGGGCCTTTACAGAATGGCTGATAACATCTCCTTATATAATCTAATTAAACGAGCATGGGCTAAAACACAATACCTCTAATTATTATCTGGGCATAGAATGACTGATTGATTTAGTTAATTAAACTGATCTGATTGATTTAGTTAATCAATCGGTTAACAAAAAACTAAAATTTTTATCACAGAACAGAGGCTGACCCACCCCATGCATGATACATTAAACATTTAATAATATTAAATCACTTAAAAATAAGTTGTCTGTATTTAATGTATTGTATTATATACATCTCCTACTATGTATGTTTGTCAAATATTGAATACATTTCAATGTAATGTAATGGATCTTTTTTATTTCTATTATGAAAGTTTACAAAAAAAGGCACTGAATAATTTTAAGGTTCATTTTACCATTTTAGTGTTTTCTATAGTAACAGAAACACTTTACAGAGAATAGATTTCTGAGAGCTAACTGCTTTGTGTCAAGATATAAATGTGTTTTGCTACAAGTTTGTTTTACTTGTGCCAATGAGTGATTAGCTGTGGCTATAGAATAAGTGAAGGGGAATATATCATTAGCACAAAAATACAATGAGATGGTTGAGAATGAATACCTAAGTAATCCATGTTTCTTTTCTCTGAGTCAAATAAATCCACCAGGGTTCAGTGATGTTAACCTCTGCTCTCAAGAGATCAACATCAGATGCAACAAGGAAGATTAAAAAGCTTCAATCTCATGGCTCTGGCACACATGACTGCAGTTTGAAATTATTTGGCTGCGCTTTGGAGCAAATTGCAATCTTTTTTTCTTTTGATACCTATTTAATTATTTACATAACAAAGACACAGCTAAATAAAATATACAAAAAATTCTATAGATGTCCTGATTCAAATATATCTAATTACTCTTCAAATAAATAATAATAATAACCTTATTTTGTATTACAGAAATTTGTCAAGTTCACCTGTATATAAAAAAAATACAATACATTTAAATAGAATGTATAAGGTATATTATGAATATTTCATCTCTACGGAGATATCTTGAGAGCAAAAGTGTTAAATAATGGCTCATAACCTACACAAAAAAAAAACCTTGTGTAAGGCACTGATTAAATCCATGTTTATCTATACTTGAAAATAGTATAGCTTTTATTATTAGGTTACAAAAGACCGAGATTTATGTTCACATTAATGTCAGTCTCATTTCCATTTATATTAAACCAGTGTTTGGGTTTTTTTTGTTTGTTTTTTTAAATAAGGCATGCAAATGATCAGAAACTTCTCAAATCTCTGTTTGTTCAGCTTGTAACATGCACAACAGCAAATTCTATCTTGTTAAGAAGCTCATTCTTCCATTGTGCTAGTCAGCTGAATTGCAAGAAAGTCCAATTCAGTTTGTATTTATATATTGAACAGAAAATCAAGTCTCAGTGTGGGGAAAAAGAAAAATGGTTGCATTGGCAGTGTAGTTTCCCTGCTTGATTTACTGTAACATTTAGTATGACAAAAAAAATGCCATCTAGCTTGTTTAGCTGCTATGAATGTGTCTGGATACTAGTGCTGTGGACCTTGCTTTTTCTGATGATGCAAACATGATGCAGTTATAAATGCTATTAAATACATAACAAAGGCTATAATAATGAACTAAGGATTTTTTTTTTTTTTACTGTAGAATAAGATTGTCATCATTGCCGATTTTTACAAGGGTTTGTGCTTCATGGGAGTTCTGCAATACAATGCTAGGTACGGTTTGTTAGCAGAAATTATATAAAAATCCAGAAAAAAAATAAACTTAAAGAATGTCATAACTAAAACCATGTCGGAAAATAAGTACATTTATATTAACTGATATTGCTAGATACTGTGTATTTTAAGATATGCCTCAGGCTGAAAGCTGTAGCTATTCAAACCAAACTACAGTGTATCCAGACAATCACTCATCAATTTAACTGACAACAAAGTTTCGGTGAGATTTCCCTGGGAGAGAAAATGGCTGGGTCAAATATACTGTCACTTGTCAGTACTAATACAGAAAGGGGAGGGGATCTGTGCTCACCAAGTGGGATAATTTATTTGCATGCACTGAATGAATCCTTAATGATTTGTTAGTAAGGCAGAGATGTCATGATGTGGCATGATGTATTATAAAGAAGTACGTGCCTGGGTTGTCTTTTGCTCAATATTATCTTCAGTACAAACAAATCTTTGCCTAAACAGTATTTTTACTGTTTATATTGTGCACATAAATATTCTTCTGATAAGATGACTCTTGTATTGCCTCATTTATTTTATGTGGCATGTGCAGGAAGGACAATGTTATCTAACGTTATAATACAAATGAAAGCTATACTTATAATTATTAATCATGGCATTCAGTTAGAAGGATGACTGGCAATTTAAATTATTCACATGTTAAAAAAGTTCCAACCCAGCCATTACCTACACTGAACAAAATTATTAATTACAACACATTTGTTTTTGCCCCCATTTTTCATGAGCTGAACTAAAAAATCTAAGACTTTTTCTATGTACACAAGAGGCCTATTTCTCTCAAAGATTGTTCACAAATCTGTCTAAATCTGTGTTAGTGAGCACTTCTCATTAGAGATGTTGCGAACCGTCCACGAACTTCTCGCGAATGGTTCGCCGAGGTTCGCCACGAATCGTTCGCGGCGAACTCCGGTCAGCTGACACATCCCTGCCAATCTCCGGACGGTTCGCGACATCTCTACTTCTCATTTGCTGAGATAATCCATCCACCTCACAGGTGTGGCATATCAAAATGCTGATTAGACAGCATGATTATTGCAAAGGTGTGTCTTGGCAAAAATAAAAGGCCACTCTAAAATGTGCAGTTTTACCACACAGCACAATGCCACAGATGTCACAAGTTTTGAGGGAGCATGCAATTGGTATACAACTGCCAGGGATGTATTGACCACAAGGCAAACAAGGCATTGTGGTCTCTTATTTTAAACTGAACTAAATAAAGCATTGGAATTTTAAAGACCGGTGAGCAGCTATCCTTTGGCACAGTACACACACACACATATATATATATATATATATATATATATATATATAAATAATTCTACGTATATTTATGTTATAAAATTTCATAATTAGGTCATTTTATTAATTACAATTAGCGGGACCTGCCTGACAACCCTGGCCAAAAGTCAAGGGAATTTAATTTGCTAGCACAATATTTAACCCTGTAACTTTCCAAGATACCATAAAACTTGTACATTGGGGGTACTGTTTTGCTTGGAAGACTTTGCTGAACACAAATATTAGTGTTTCAAAACAGCAAAATGTATTACAACGACAATATTGTCAGTGAAAGTGAAATCTTTTGCATTTTTCACACACAAATGGCACTTTATATGATGATATAATTGTTGTGATATGTTTTATTGTTTTGAAACACTAATATTTGTGTTCAGCGAAGTCTTCTGAGTATAACAGTACCCCTCATGTACAGGTTTTATGGTATTTTAAAAAGTTACAGAGTCAAATATAAGGCTTGTGTTTCAGTATTTTCACATAGAAATTCACCAGGTTGGTTATGTTGCCTTTGATACCGTACGGTAGACCAGGAATGAAAATTACCCCCATGATGGCATACCATTTTCAAAAGTAGACAACACAAGGTATTGCAAATGAGGTATGTCCAGTATTTTTCTAGTAGCCACTTAGTCACAAACACTGGCCAAAATTGACGTTCAAATTAGTTTTTTGCATTTTTCACACACACCTAAAAGGTAGGAAACAGGCTAAGCATTTAGCCTAAACATTTAGACTAAACATTGTAACAGTTTGCGTGTGTGTGTTGTGTGTGAATGTCTGTATCTGAATGTCTGTTAGCCATTACCATACACAAAACACGCCGTGTCACTTCCAGTGTGACGCGTGCGTTACAAAATGGTTACAGAATACTGGAAAAAAACAGCATCACCAGGAGACAATCTTCATTTAGAAACATCCTATATAAACAGAACACTACTGTGAGGACCTCACCACATTTCTGAAGGGACCCTTTTGAGTGGCGAAACATGTCAAGCGGGACACCTTTATATATTCATATACTGTTTTTATTACTTTTGTTTGGCAAATGAAAGTTTATTAGAAATTACTTTTATTTGCATCAACCAACTGCTTCCTGGTACCAACACATCCTAAGTAGGGATTATACCACCCATGCTGGTTATACTAGAGCAAGTTCTGCTCTAACAAATGTGAGTACATCACCTTACCTATTTATTCTATTTCTCTACTTGTACTTACTTCACCACTGGAGTTTTTTTTGTACATTTTCCTCCACATATGCCTTGCACATTACACTTTACCTGAAGAACCTGGGGTTACCATACCAACATATATCCTTAGACGGGGATTGATCCGTCCATGTGAAAAAACAGCAGAGCTCTGAGTTAGCTCATAAGAATGTGAGTGGTAGCCACATTTTATTATCCACCACCTATATATCACATTTACTGTATTGCACTATTATTTTTTTTCTCTGTTTATTTCCGAGGTCCACTGTACTACATATTTTGACATCTATGTACGTATAATCATTTATATCTCCAGTTTGGGTGCGGTTTACTTTGTTTTTTTCTTGTATTGCATATGCTAACAAGGTCAGGGGATCCTTGTATTGTTCACTGCTGCCTATTAAATCTCCTGTTTAATATTGTGGTGAGCGTATATTAAACTCCCTTTTTTCTGCTCCTATAAATATATTTGTGCACAGCAGAAAGAATTTGTTTTGGCCAAACCACTTTATCGAAAAAAAACCCTAAATAATTATTGATGGCAGAAATTAAATCATGTGGTGATAAAGAAAAAAAGATTTGGGGAAAAGAAATCAGATTAACCAAAAGGATGTGAAAATGGGTCAAACAGTGTATGTAAAATATATAGATAATATAAATATTTAGATTTTTTTGCAGTACAATGATAGACACATTTTCTCACCATTTGGTTTACAGATTAAGTGATGAAAAGTAATTAATAAAGGTAAAACAGAGTAGCGGAAAAAAAAAATCTATATTTATATATGAACTATATATTATATGAATATAGGTTTATTTTATTTTTTTATTGCTCCAACATTTTTCCCTCTATTGGTCACTTTTAACTTGATCTGCAAATAAAATAAATGTTTAGTGGCTGATCCAGCCATGAATCATTTATTTTCCCATTATTTATTTTTTGGTGCCACACGCAGAATTCCGAATCAAGAATCAAACTAACATGCTTGTCTATTGCGCGATCCATTTGGTTCATGATTTGGCTATATTTCAGCTCAGAGTTCAGGGATTTAAATGATCACCTAATCTGCCCAAATTCAGAAAAAATGCAGTTTGAAATTAAATGAATCTCTAAATCTACTCATAATCACAGACTAAAAATACTTAATATGTATAAAAGTGCTAATATTTTGAATGGACCAAGAGGTTCACAGTATTTCCTGAATAGCAAGCACATGCATTTTGCTTTGTTTGTTTTGTTTACATTGAAAATATTGTTTCATATGTTATTATTTGCTTTTATTATTTTAGTTATATATTGTTTTATTATTTTAGGAAATTTTTTTCCAATACACAATTTTCAGAGTATAATCCATAACTTAACAAGTTTTGGGCAAACACACACACACATACCCACTGACTTATCCAACTACTAGTTAATAATATTACATATAATCAATTAGTCTAGATTTTGGCATAGGTAAGGTCTGCCAGCATTTTCTATTTTTTTGGCATCTTATCATCAACTAATGTGTTTTTGTATTATGTGCATTGATATGTAATTGTGCAAAGTATAAAGATGTATCTACTAAAACTCACAGATTTGAGTCACAAAAATAATATACAGAGTAACTGCTGGTGATTGAAATTTTTAATTTTCTCATACAATTTGGGGAAATCCCTGAAAGAATATATATCAATAAACCAGAACTAGCTTTGTACATATCTCGAGTATACTCTCCACCTCTCTCCACCTCACTCTCTATATAACGTTCTTTTTTAATATTAAACTGAAAAATAAAGATCATCTCCAACTAAGGAGATCTAAAGGTGCTGACAAGGGGAATAAATAGACAACAGTGAGGAAATAATGCATACAAATCCCTTAGTATGCTGAGCGTCTTTAGAATCCAAGTTCCGATGTGTTTGCAAGTGCCCTTTATACAAAGAAAAATATTTACATGTACCTTTATTGATCCTTAATTAAAATTGCCAAGGATAAAGGAACACTACATAAACTCCCCCGTGATAGCTAGTGCTGTGATAGTGGTAATGCAGATGTTTTAAATAGTATTGCCAAGGTCTAAATGGCTGATATTGCCTGTAGAACCTAATATAAAGAGACAATTGAATCATCAAAGCTAATAGCCATCAAAGGGTTAATGTAAGTAAAACCAACTTCCCTCAAAGCCTCTAGGAGTGGGCAGGGGAAAGGGACCAAAAAGGGCTGAGGATGGAAGTATGGACAAAACAATATTGGTCCTAGAGGGGAAACAAACTTCTCTTCTCTATTCAAATAAGCTACAACGGATAAAGAATAAACAGCTGTCCATTATAACCTCTAAGCTTCCAATAAACCAGCCAGAGTTGGAGAGCCCCTCTCTTCTCGTCTCTTATTGCTAAGCCAGGGGTCCTGGACTTGTGGGTAGATGATACTAACATAGAAAATCTATGAATAATCCTCAATCTTGACCCCTAGTTTCATTTAACACCTTCATGGGTGTTCTGAACTAGAACCCACTCTAAGAGATATACCAATATGCCCAATCTCCCATCACCATAACTAACTGGGAGCAAACAATACAAGATAAAGAATGGGTCTAAATACCCATATCGTGCAGTGAAGTGTCCCTAGTGAAAAATAATAAAGTGGAAAAAGAAACAAACGCCCAACGAGCGTTTCAGTGTATGAGAACACCTTCGTCAGGGGCTAAAACTTGCCGTCTGAAAATCCGGGACTTTTAAATATCTGAAAGCCAATCAGGTATGGAATCCCCCTATCATCATCAGTGACACATGGGATTACCCCTACGTCACCTGTGACATACCGTCCTACGTGTCAAAGAGTGGGGATGTAGGCGTGATTCACACACTGACGTTATCTGATTGACGGATCTGACTGTCAGTATTAGCCGATCTCGGGCTATTACATTAATGACGTGCTTATATTCTTATAAGAGGTATTGATAAATAATAGGCAGAGGATTATAGCGATCACTAGGTGTCATACACAAGGGTTCCCCTCACTTTTTATGAGACCTAAAGTTCCAACATGAGAAATGAAAATTGTATAATTTCAACTATGAAGGTTCCAAATCCCTTCTTCCGCAAAACGGTAGAGGAATCTTGAATATAATGTGCAATCTCTATACATAATGCATATCATGGCTCATATGTACTTGGTTTCTGAGCCCTGTATATTGTACACTTGAGCAATTGAGGTGACATTATTGTCACTGGTTGAAAATGCCAATGAACAATTAAAGTGACAGTATGGTCACTAAATTAAAAATGCCTCTATACATTATATGGCTGTTAATTCAATGTTGGGCTGAGATTGATCAGAGAGTTCAGTTGAATTTAAGATGAAATATACAATTTATCGAAGTACATTTTGATGTTAAGCGCAATTCTTATTACTGAGTCTGAAGTTTCTAATTGAATCAGTCTGTGCTATGGCCCCTTCATGTAAATACCTATAATATTTGGCATTAGGTACTAGAATTATGAACCTATTTAACCCTATGTAAACAGGGAATATTAAGGACAATTTCCTGAAGTATGTGGCCTCTTCTAATTTATGTACTATTCACGTGTGCGCCATAGTGAAGGCTTATGAATAACTATATCCTCAATCATCCTATTTCCTGTTAAGTAAATTAGAAGTAGGTATGGCTTTTCAAATATTTAGATGTGCTCTGTGTATTCTAACGTTTGCTATATGTTAAGGTAATTATTTACAGTGTATTCCAATATTTATAAGTTGTCTATATTTACATCTAGAGATCATGTAATGAACGGGGAGTAGGAGAAACCCTCATTCAGTCCCTTGGGGGACAGAGTTTGCAGTCAATAAATCCAATAACACTCCCTCTTCCTGATCCCAATTACCTTTCCTTTTATCCAGAAGGATAAAGACAATTATAGCTATCCAATGTGTTCAAGAAAACTTGTAAGCTAAGAAAAAGGAAGAAAGGGAATCTGTCAGGGTTAGATAGCATCTCTTCCCCTCAGATCTTTCTGTGTTTTTTTAAAATAAATTCTTTATTTGTTTGGAAGATTTGGAAGATTTGTATTTTTACAGAAAAATGAAGTCATATGACAATTTACAAGCTTTTGTGGTTTACAGTTGCTTTGCCACTGGAGGGCTGTCATTGTTTGGTGTCAGCGCCATCAGCGTCCCCTCTCCCGACCTTGGAGTGGTGGCGTGTGGGTATGGTACCCCACGGGCATTGTGGGTGCTCGGGTATCTCCTGGGCACCGTGCTTCGTCCCACAGTGAATCCGTTCAAGTCGTGAATGGCTTGTCAGACTGGCCCTGTGATGTGCTAGGCCCATGGCCTTTGGGGTAGTTTGTTAGGTTGTGTCCCCAGTGGTCTTGTTATGGCGTGTACTGCCATGTGGGCAGGCTTCCTTATAAAGGGAAAGAGGGCTGGTAGAGGTGGGTCTGTTGGGCCCCTTACGGCTCACAACGGCATGCCTTGGTTTTCCAATTTTTGCCTTCAGATGTGCTGAGGATATCATGCAGGTCTAGTGCTGGTGTTTTGCTTGGGGTTCCAATGTGGACATTCCCCAACCTGGTTATGAGGAGTGTCAGGTCCATTGGGCTTTGACGTTATCCCCTCTGGGTTTGATTTCTCTCTGCCCTCTTGTTGCTTGTGTGTTGTTTACCCACCATCGTCCCTACTGGAGGCCTAGAGGGGAGTGTGGTGTGGGATCCATTACCATCCCTACGCGTCCAGGTCCCTCACCAATCATGGAGTGAGGTAGGAGGGGGAGAGGGGCATGAGAGAGTTTCTACTGGGAAAGAAGGGGGAATTAAAGGTGGAGAAAGAGTGAGAGAGAAGACGAGGAAAGGAACTGGAAAGTGGGAAAAGAGGAAGAAGAGAAGACAGAAAAAAATTATAAAATGGGGAAAAGGGTGGGTGTGGATGGAGAGCGCCTTGTGATGTCCTATTGGGGATGCTATGTGGCCCGGTTGTTGGGCTTGGTTGTTTCTCCTCAGATCTAATGTGATTCAAAACTATTTTAGTTTCCCTGCAATGAGACCAGAGAGCCAGTGATTTTGGTAGATATAATAATAAGTGGTGGTAATATATTCCATTGTGAATATAAACCAAATTTATTCTAAATATATGCAATAGTTATCACAATAGACTTCCTAGGTTTAGCAATGTCCAAGCAAGTGGCGGTGCAATTGCATAGGAATAATTGATTAGCAATTCAGGGAAAAAAAGGATCTCTAATCTCTCTAGATACCCTCTTTATTCAGTTGTTGGAAGAGAAAAGTTCAAATTATAGGTTTATTTGCCATTTTTAATAGTTTTTTTTTAAACTCTGAAGAAAGCCTAATCGTTATTTTTAAAAAAATGCATATAATAAATAAAAGTGTACTTAATATAAAAAAGTTAAATTACAGTGCAAAACTATGTAACCCTTTAAGCAATGCAAGCGTGCTATGCCGTCCTTGGGGACCCGGCTCTAAACGCCGGGGGGCGGCATAGCACCTCCCCACCATCCTTTCTACTTACCCGGTCGCCGGTGATCCCACAGCCCAGGGAGTCCCCATGCATCCATTCCGGCCACCCTGGGCCATGTGATCGAGGACCTCGCGATCACATGGACAGCATAGCCGTCCATGTCAGTGCTAACAGGGGGAGTGCCTGTGATGACAGGTACTCCCCCTGCTGCCTTAAAAAAAAATAATAAAAGATTAATACAGTGTAAAATACAATTATATATACTTAGATCATATATATAATATATATATATATATTATATATATATTATATATACATACATACATAGTCTAAGTGCATTTTAATATTAATATATATATATATATATATAATTATATCAAAGTACATGTAGAATCATATTGATTAAATATATATATATAATTATAATTTTATATATTTATATATAATATAAAATAAAATATATATGTAAATACGTTAAAAAATTTAATTAAAAAATAATAAAAAAATAAATAAAAAATATGTATGTGCAATTTTGTTCTAACTGTATTTTAAAATTAATCTATATATATATATATATATATATATATATATATTGATATCAAAATAGACATAGAATGAAATAATATATATATCTATATCTATATACATAAGTATATACGTATATATCACTATATATATATATATATATATATATATATATATACACCTATACATAAATAAAAATAATGTAAAACAATTATATATATATATATATATATATATATATATATATATATATATATAATAATTACAATTTGCGGGACCTGCCTGACAACCCAGGCTGAAAGTCCAGGGAATTACATTTTTCTATCACTATATTTAACCCTGTAACTTTCCAAGACACCATAAAACCTGTACATGGGGGGTACTTTTTTACTCAGAAGACTTCGCTGAACACAAATATTAGTGTTTCAAAACAGTAAAATGTATTATAACAATATCGTCAGTGAAAGTAAAATTCTTTGCATTTTTCACACACAAATGGCACTTACACGGATGATATAATTGTTGTGATGTGTTTTACTGTTTTGAAACACTAATATTTGTGTTCAGCAAAGTCTCCTGAGTACTACAGTGCCCCTCATGTACAGGTTTTATGGTGTTTTCAAAAGTTACAGAGTCAAATATAAGGCTTGTGTTTCAGTTTTTTCACATTGAAATTCACCAGATTGGTTACGTAGTCTTTGAGACCGTATGGTAGCCCAGGAATAAAAATTACCCCCATGATGGCATACCATTTGCAATAGTAGACAACACAAGGTATTGCAAATGGGTTACGTCCAGTCTTTTTTAGTAGCCACTTAGTCACAAACACTGGCCAAAATTGGCGTTCAAATTTGTTTTTTAAATTTTTCACACACAAATAAACATTACCACTAAATTTGGCAAGTGTTTGTGACCAAGTGGCTACTAAAAAAGAATGGACATACCCCATTTGCAATACCTTGTGTTGTCTACTTTTGCAAATGTTATGCCATCATGGGAGTAATTTTCATTCCTGGGCTACCATACGGTCTCAAAGGCAATGTAATCAATCTGGCAAATTTCAATGTCAAAAAACTGAAGAATTTAACATGCTATATTTGACCCTGTAACTTCCCAAAACAACATAAAGCCTGTACATAGGGGACTGTTTTACACGTGAGACATCAATGAATACAAATATGTGTACTTTATTGCAGTAAAAGCAAACAGTATTATGACATTCACAGTTAACATGTCACATAGAACTAAAAAATGTGTTTAAAAATTATTATTTTTCCAATTTTTTCTATTTTATTCATATTAAATTATGTTTCATGCCTAAATACTTGATGTTAAATGAAAGCACTGTTTCCCCTGAATAAAAGGATATATTAGTGTGGGTGCACATAATATGAAAGAGGCGAATTACGCCTGAACAGACATATAGCACAAATTCAAGTTTTTGTTTACATTTGTTTTGATCACAAGGTGTACATTTGGCTCAGTCCTTATGGGGTTACTTAAAGTGCATTTAAAGTAACAAAAAAGTGCTACCCACAGACGCTGAAATGCACATAGGGTTCTTTCTTTTTTGCAACTCACTATGTGTGTGTAGACCACTCACAATGGGTAGCACTTTTTTGTTACTTTAAATGCACTTTTATTTACCTGATGGCTAGTTGGTTAAGGAGGGCATTATTGGGAATCCAATGGTGCTGATGAACCTAGGGTCAGTTTGTTTGACTAGGACTGTGGGGTTTATGCTTCCCCCTTTTTTCTAATTTTGTTAGGACAGCAAAAGTGTTGTGGGGAGACCTTTCTTGCCCACTACTCTCTTCTTTTCGTCAAGCATTAGGAACCTTAACTGCTACTAGGATTTTTTTAGCCCTATTTGGGGGCTTATCTATATCATTGTGTTTTTCTCCAACATTCATTATCTTGACACTATCATTTATCTGGTGATGCTATAGTATTTAAAAGAGTTTTATCTGGTTTTCTTCCAACCTTTGGTATACACAGCTATTACAGCAATCACCATACATATTTCCAAGCCTAATCTCTGAGCCTAATGTACCCTTGTTTGGCAGCCTGTGGCTACCCTGTACATATATTAAAGATTTTTGCCCTCTGGTTTTATTGTGCTTATTTAAATTGTTGTGGTTTAAGTCATCTGTAACTCATATTATTCAATAAAGGTTGCTTTTATATTCACTGCCTTTCCCTCCTGAAGTGCCTTAGTTCACATCAGTTGTTTCCTGTTATGGTTCTATACGTTTATTTAGTAACCTCTGTTTGTGGGATTATCTTTATATTAGGGTAATAACCAAGTGACAGTCCTTTTGTTTCAGCTTCTCACACATAACCAGTTCACCAACCTCACATAAATAGAGAAACACACATACATACACACACACAGTGCCACCTTGATCCCTTGGAGCCACCCAGATCCCTTACGAGCCAGCCCTGTAGTAGATAGATTGAGTCATAGTTTTACATGCTGTTCCATTAAAGTGAGATCATTAAATGATATTAACAGTTTGGGAAGCCTTACACTGTTAACTAAAATATCAATATAAATAGTGATAATTGCAACCATGTATTCAATGTGAAGCTATTCATTACTTACCAGTCTATTACTCAATGGGTTAAAATAAGTTGCATGAATTCAAAAATGATGTTCTTTAGATGAAGAAAAAAAATCTCTTTTGATCAGTTTGATTAACATTAGCTTCATTAAAAAGATCTGTGGGTAAGGTAACAGATCATACCAGAAATCTAGATATAGAAGTAAACATCTTTAGAAAGCTTTGAAGTGTGACATCTTTAATGATATTCAAACATCCAATTTAAAATATTATATTGTTTCTATATCTGAAAGTCAATTTTGAATCATCCTTTTTTGTTATCAATTATAGACACAGACAGGTTTCTTTTCAAGTGAAATGCCTACAGAAGAAAATGTATAAAACTATTTTTTATTTTTTTCCCCTTTAGATGGATAGTAAAAAAAAGAAAAAAAAAGTGTGAGAACTTTAAAGAAACCAATCTGGATGCAGCATTGATCCTCTGCAGTTGTGCAGAAATACCGTAATTTATTTACTCGTCATGTCACCCAGCAGAGACAGAAAATCAAAAATACATAAATATTCAACAAGTTTCTTGAATTGCATTGCATGGAAATATTACTTAAGGAAGACCTTTTAGAAGACAAACTTGCTATTTAAGAATCACTTTTTGACATAAATAAAGTACTGCTGTGATCCATGAAAGGTACTTATGTTAAATCAGGAAACTGTAGTCAAATACCATAACAACATATCTCTAAGGCTATGCTACTAGCTCAATTGGGTGGTATTTGTAATATTTTAGGCTTATTGATATTTTAAGTAAACAACACCAACCTCAATATTTTAAGGTACCTTAATTGCTTGTTGAATGATGGTGTCAGCACAGTCCAACATAATTTAAGCAGTACTGTGGTGTACATTTACTACTTGTAATGGAATCTCCCTCTTGGAATCCCCTATTTCATATATTTACATATATTTGCATCTAATGGTAATTCAGACAGAATGTTATCATTTTTATTGTCTATGTTCACCTTCCTTTGTAGAGTTATATTTTTCTGTTTTATGGTTGCCTGTATGATTCCTCAGATGATTTACGTTAAATGTAATGTAGATAAGGGATGGTCATGGGTTGAAGCAAAGAATGTGGTGGTAGTTCATTTAGGAACTTTGTATTTGCTGCCTGGCTCTGTCAGAGATTTTGGTTGCAGGATTTGTTTTTTGGATGTACTCTTCCTGCTCCTGGGGTCCTCTCAACAAAGAGCTAATCCTGTGAGTCACAAGTGCCTTTTAGCAGTATTGGGAGACAATGCAGGCAAAGGGATCAATATTTGCCCAGAGCAGTGGTTCTCAAACCAGTCCTCATGGCTCCCCAACAGTCCAGGATTTATGTATTTCCCTGTTTTATTCCAATGGAGATACTAACAAAACCTGGACTGTTGGTGGGTCTTGAGGACTGGTTTGAGAACCACTGGCCTAGAGTAAAGTGGACAGGTAAAGTGATAGATATCTGCCTGGAAAGCATGGTGGTTCTTGGAGTCCCTGGAGACAGGACAGATGCTATAGTAATATAGGTCTAGATCCCAACCCGGGCGCTAATCTACTATGTTCCGTACTACTGTTGACAGCAATTCTCTTCTAAAGGTGTCCAATCATCTCCAAGACCTAGTTTCTATCTGGAGTCTGCATCTGATCTAAAAAGGAGCTGGCTGAAGAGGACATCCTGAAGGATCTGCTGGAAACCAGAGGACAGGTTGCCAGCACCATAAGTAAAGCCTTGCTGGATTTACTGGAAGGTGATAGAGGAAACAACAACTTGCAGAATTTTGAGTGACGTGGAATTGACCCAGAAGAGTGGTTCACCATCACTGGACATGCTGTTGAAGCCTACCAAGCAGTCTCAGACACCTAAGCAATGACCATATCAGTGTGAAAGAAGACTATTCGCCCAGAATACTATTCATTTAGAAGCCTATCAGTGGAAGCTCCAGGATATACAGAGCAGGAAGCAGGATTCTGTTGAATATGCATAGCGATGATACTGAGCAGGTTCAAACTGGTGGCAGGGGTGCCAAGTGTCCAAAGTGGAAGAGGGACTCCAGCTTTTTGTCCTAAAGTAATTTTTTCTGCTTATGGCTCCAGCAGTCTGGAGAAGTGAGGCTTCCAGGCTGGTAGATCAATACTTGGACACTGAATGAAGCGCTAGAGTATTCCCTGCATTGTAACTAGTCCCACCTCAGACATCATCTACAACTATTTCATGACCAGGGGTGTAATGAAGCCTGATACTACACAACTGGCCAGAACCTTTGATCCCCCTAGTAGAAATCCTGGATTAAAATGCTATCTGTGCAGAATACTGTAGCAGAATACTGCTGCTGCGACAAACTGTGTCTCACCATTGCTCTATCAGGTTGAAGGGCAGGAATACGCTGTTACTGTTGTCAGCAGTTTTGACACATTAGGAATAATTGTCCACCATGCAAGATGTGCAACCACAGCCCATGGAATAGCAGAAAATAGTAAGCTAGAGTGTCCACTACAGCTAGATTAGATTACATATCAGAGCCAAGCTCCATGTACAAAATTGTATGACCTGTTACCATCTACCAGACAAGTATATCAAGCATAGTCAACAGCTAACAAAGCCAATATCAAACGTTTGTAAACCTCTGAAAGATGGAAGATAAAATTGCTAGTATATAGTAAGTCAACATTAAGGCAAACATCTTAGAGGATTGCTAGGCTAACAAAAAACTTGCTGCTTTCAGCTAAATGGCAAATGCTCTAAAGATACAGAAGATGGTATTCTAATAAATTCCTGTAAAGTAATTTACCTTAGTTAGGGCAAATAAAAATAACAATAATACAAAAAAGTGTTTTTCAGATATGGCAATGGGGTTTTCTTGTATTTTCAAGTATGACCTCATATACTGGTGCCATTTTTTTCCAGCTTAATGGTGATCATTAGAATTGTGCAGGGCAAACAAATTACATTTCTTCCAAACCACACTGTCAGGAAAAAAATGTGCTCAGTAGAAATTAGTTCATTATTAGCCTTGGTACAGAAAATAATTTGTACTGTGTCTGTGCAAAATGACAACAATATTGCCTGTACTAATGGCTACGCAAAAACTACCACTGGATCCTGGCTAGCAGACAATGATGCCTCAAATATTAAACTGAAGAGCTGGGTAACCTAACTTTGGGAGATTGCAATTCAGGGATGTTACTTGCACCATTGGTTGTTTATGAACATTAGGGATTTATAATGTTCACTGTAACATTTCACTCACTCACTTTGGACAGTGGTTGGTGAACATGACAACAGCTGCTGGGCAACTTCCCAGTTTTACAAAAAGGTATCCATAATATCTATGCTGTGGATGAACAAGGGGATGACCTGCCCAAACTGTTATTTTGTGGCTCAGTTTTGTCTGTTATATCCCAAAATGGAATAAGAACTCCCACTAGATACCTTATAATTTTGCATTCCTCATGCCCCGGTAGGGAGTCAATGCCAATGGAGGGGTGGAAAGATAGACTATGGGTTGCCTTTGCTGCTCCAAAATTCTTTCCTGCATGACTAAAGTGGATGTCCACCTCATGCTGACATCCTGTCATAGACAGAGGAAGCACTCTTTTCTCTTGCCTCTGCTTTAAAAGTTGGCTAGCCCTCACACTACCATAAAAATGCCTGGCAATCCTCCTCTCTAGTATGGTTTTCACCTTTATGTTGGCTTTCAGAATTGCAGCCTTCACTACAAGATGTATGATGTATGTAGAACAGCATACAAAGGATCCATTTTGCACAGCTTTGACCATGTTAGCAGCTTCTTTTGTGACCATAAACCAATTGTGCAGATTGGAACCTGCCAGTTCTTCTAACCAATTTGACACTAGTTGTCAGATTGCATGCAAGATATTTTCTGAAGAAAATAAAGTTGGATCTTTTTTCTCCAATCAGTTAACAAAAAAACAACAACAAAAAAACTTTTGACAACTGTATATTGATAAGTTCAAAATCACACCTCTGCTGATATACTTGAGCCGGTAAATCCATGATCAAGAAAATGTGAGTGTGATACCAACTGAAGTGTATATATTTTTACATATATCATATCCACTATTTATTTACCTATGTATTGTGTATTATTGGTGAAATTTAGAAGTTACATAGATACATAGCTGAAAAGAGACTTGCGTCCATCAAGTTCAGCCTTCCTCACATTTGTTTGTAATTGATTTCATGGTGTTAATTAGCTGCATTTTGTTTTCATACATATTCTATTGAGTATTTATTGTTTGCAGCACCAGTTACATTGTACATTTCTTTATTTATATAGATAAGTAAGTATCACACTGGGACCTATGACAAAAGACCCAGCAATCTCTTATGGTCCACTCAAAGTTGTTTTAAATGTTCCTAGTAGTAGTCACTGGGCAGATACAGAATAAATGAACAAGGGGTAGAGTCAGCGCTAGTCCAGAAGGCAGCAGTCCCAAACAGGGAATCCCTCTAATGTCCCTGGGAATCAGATAGTAAAAACAGAAAAAGTGCGGGGATGGGTCTGCGCCAATATTGGCGCAGACCCATCCCCCCACTTTTTCTGTTTTTACTGTCAGATACAGAATAAATCTAGAACTAGTCTCACACTAAAAGCAATAACTAAGGCTCGCACTCCAACAGATGTACAGCAAAGGGTAAACACACAACATCACTGCTGTCCTGTGTGCCTCAGTAGCTGAAGTTAAAGTGTCTAGAAGAAACCTGCTTGAAAAGACAGTTGCTGTATTGTTATCAATTTTATTTCTCTGTATTGGTTAGCTGTTACTTGATCTATGAATAAAATCAACATTTGGTAGCTGTCCTAACCATCAATCATCTTTTATTTTCCATCTCTTGGTTGGACAGGAGATTAAGACCACATGATTGAGCAAACCTCTTTTCCACCATGGCAAACTAATGTACTTATTTGTCCTGAACCAAATAATCCCACCCTAATCTCCATTCCACCCCTCCCGCCCTTTTTTCTGGTGCCAGGAATGGCATTCTGAATCATGAATGAAAATGAGTATGGTTGGGCAAATTGATCTCCCTGAGATTCTCCTGTGTGGGAGTTTGGAAAATGGAATTTCAGCCAATCACCCCATCGTCCTTGATTCAGCTTAATTACTGTTCAGTCCGAAATAAATCTCCAAGTGTACTGATTATTTTATTGACCATGACTAGATGAAAGGATAAGCTGCTCTGCAGAGAATATGTGCACTTTAATATGTCCATTGTGGTAGTCTTCAATATGTTGGTAAAAAGAATGCAACATTAAAAGTCATAAAATCTTATTTTTATTTACAAAGCCAGTTTCTGTTTCCATAAATATTAAGGCCTTTTGATCTGTAATTGTGGGAGGGGCGTATGAAACACCCCTTCCCTACTTAAGGGACACCCCTTACCTGGCTCCATACCGTTCAAGGTCACCGCTGCATGAGGATCCACTTCTGGTTCTCGTATGGCGCCATCTTGGTTTTTCAGAAACCCACGATTTTCTTCACGTGTAGCTGTGTCCAGGAATCTTCTTGAAGGTCTTTTCCGCCCGTCCAGCTCCTCGTAAACTCCGGTCTTCGTCGAAGATAACGTCCCAGGGACTTCAAAATCGTAAGTCTGACGCCTGGATTATTCCCACGGCGTTCCGTTTTCAAACGGGTCCTCACTTTACGGCTCTCCGGCTTTACGGCGAGGTCGAAAATCAACGTTGTTTCCCTTTTCGGTTCAATTTTCGTGCCGTAATCCTTTCAGTATGTTTCTACCGTATGGTACTCATGTTTCCTAACACCATTTTGTTTCATTTCATTTTCATTTCATTTTACCATAAGCACTCATTCATGCTGCCTTCCGTTCGGTTTAATTCAATCTGTATAAAATATCTTTCGTCTAGGTCGGTCAAGCTTTTGAAGAATGACACTGTTCTTTCTTTTCATTCTAATTAAGCTTTCAACAGTTTTGCTCAGTTATGCACGCATTCGTTTCACATCTTGCATACGGCAAACTCTGTTTCTGTTTTTATATTAAACCAAATTCGGTTCATCTACCTTTTCTATGTACTGTTATAAATTCGTTTAAATCAGTTATACTTTCATATACTTATTCATACCATACTAGGTTTCTATCTTGATTAACATTTTCTCATGTACATTGGTTTAGATTATAGTTATTTTAAGTTACTAAATTATAGATATTTCAGGTATATTACAGTAATGGTTTAGCCTGCGATTATGGCTTATTTCTAAAAGTTTTTATGGAGATCATGCTTTTATTACAACCATGTACATCATGATTACATGGCATTTACAATTTTCAGACCATTTCTTGGCATACTCAGACGACATACCACGAGTATACAAGAACACGGTCCTATCTTTCACAAGACTTTCGGGTTGAATCACACGCTTTGGTTCAACCATACAAACGTCACGTTACAACAACTTTTCATGTTTCTGCATATTGTCACTTCCCATAATTTTTCAACCTCATCCACATCATTCCATTTTTATGCCACGGCACATATATATATATTCAATACATGATCATTCCACCCCTCCCTGCACCATTGAATACTCAAACCCTAGCATTTCCCAGATCAGTTAGTGACATGCATATCATCTGGTCACCCTCTGTAGACACACAATGCACGGCCAAGCTCCTGCTACCCGGTTTAGACTCAGCTTTATGCCTAGCATGGGCCAGTCATGTCACTATCATACTCATAGTCTTTTTCACCTCCCGCACATACTGGTAGAAGCCCAAACCCCAGCCTATACAGACTACACAGGTCTCACAGGATCCATTCTCACTCTATCACATTTTGTTTCTACCCATTTAGGTTTATCCAGGTTTGTTATACCTGTCGAAATCTCAAAACTTTATACATACTACCAGGTACGTAAGCCTGCTCACGTTGTAGTTCACATATGTTTCATTTTCCCTAGGCCATAGAGTA
Source organism: Pelobates cultripes (assembly GCA_933207985.1). Lineage (NCBI taxonomy): Eukaryota > Metazoa > Chordata > Amphibia > Anura > Pelobatidae > Pelobates > Pelobates cultripes. The sequence goes on from OW240920.1 coordinate 71,229,485, forward strand.
TTGGCAAGTTAGGGGTATAGGCCCAAATAGGTATCTCCCTTCTTGGCATTCTGCCTATCGTTTAGTGGTCCGATAGGCCAACACCCCGCCTCAATGTTTCGGAGGCAAACACCCATCGGGCCACACGTGTTAGCTGCCTCGCAATATTATAGAGAGGGCCTCACCTGTCACTCCCGCCCCCTGTTTTCTTTTACTATCACCGAGAGGCCTACGATTCCTGCCACTACGACGGGTGGCCTCAATATCCCCTCGCGCCAACGCATAGACAGAGCCTCTCATAGCCACTTGGCAACTAGCAGGGCCTCACCTGTCACCAAACAAGATTCATTTTTCACCTTTCCGGCCTAGTTAGCCTGCCAGTACCACCCCTGGGTTTCCATACACTAACCAAATATTTTGTCATTTAGTATGTCTCAAGAAGGGGTAGAGGATTTCTCCCTACCGGGCATCTCTGGCTAGAGCAAACTCCCCATCACAGGGAGGAGAGGTGGCTAGTCCAGCATCTTTCAGGTCATGGACAATCCCTTGCATAACCAACGAACTCAGGAAACGGCAAATCCCATTCCCCGCAACAGCAAGGAAAGCAGAACTCTACAAGTTACTGCACACCTCTACCGATAACATTGATGCCGGGGTAGGGACTAGCCAGTCTAACCCGGGAGATATACACGGCATGCTCTCATCCCTCATGGCGTCCATGAGCAAGGTCAATTCCAGGCTGGAGAAACTCGAATCGGTCACTACAGCCCTTACCATGGCTGGGCCGGCCTCAGCGACCCCTCCAGCACTGGTTGAGTTGCAATCAGTTTCTCCAGCCACCACCTCTGATGATCAAGAGGTTAACCCTGCCCATATGACACCTGAGCACCTCAAAAGAGATATCCTGGAAGGTAAAGATATCAACTTGGCTTCATTGCTGATTGCCTCCCAGGATGTGGTGGAACATAAGACTTACACTTATGATGATATTTCTGTGGTGGTCAAATCTAGGGATGCCCGATTAAACAGGAAACTGACTATCCCTGAATTTGTGTTGGCATTTGGCATTTATCGTGATCTTATCTGTGCAGTATATCCCCACAGACGTGAGGGGTTTGATTTGTATATGCACAAGCTGGTGGACCTGGGCAACAAATATGGTGGGTCAGCTTTCTATGATTACCATAGATCCTTTTCTGCCAAGGTGTCTGGCGCTTTCTCCCAGTATGGGACAAGGTCCAACTGGAGCAAGATTGATACGGTCATTTTCTGCAGACACTTTGCAGGTCTAAGAACGCCGGCTTGTGCATACTGCTCCTCCATGGCTCATACTGCTAACTTCTGTCCAACCACTGCGAACGAACCTACCCCCTCGCAGGCCACTAGTTCCACTGGTTCTGCAGAAAAAATGCCCAAAGACAAACTGGGACGGCCTATCAAGTTTCTGGGCAAGTCCCAGATATGTAATAATTTTAATGTCGGATCATGTAATTACAGTGGATGTCGGCTATTGCATATATGTTTAAAATGTTTCAGGGCACATGCTAAAACCATGTGTCCTAATAAAATGTATCCTAAACAATACTTAACGTTGATAAACATTTCTGTACTTACGACATTACTGTCACATCATCCATCTAGACATTTGGTAGAATTCATTATCTCGGGTCTATCAGAAGGATTCCACACAGGTCTCATACACATGCCTTCCTGAATCCTGGAATGTCCTAATTTACAATCTGCACAGCAAAATCCTACAGCAGTTGACACACTCATAGCCAAGGAAGTGGCAGAGGGCTTCCTATTGGGGCCCTTCCAGTCCCCTCCTTTCACCACATGGCGGACAAACCCCATCGGTATTGTCACGGGGAAATCTTCCCACAAACAGAGACTTATCATCGATCTATCGGCACCACACACCTCTGCCATTCCTAGTCTGAACTCCCTCATACCCTCTGAGGAATTTTCACTGCTATATTCCACCATAGATCACGCCATTACGGCAATCATGCAGGCAGAGGTCGGAGCATGGCTCAGTAAGACCGATATAACAAATGCTTTCAAGTTACTGCCTATCCACCCTACACTGTGGCACCTACATGGCATCAAGTGGGCCGGGAACTACTACTTTTTCTCACGTTTAACTTTCGGTTCCAAAAGTAGTCCAGCCATTTTCGACGTATTCGCCGAAAAGCTATGCTGGTTATTATTAAATATAGCCAGATGCCCTACAGTTATACATTATCTGGATGATTTCTTACTGGTCGAGGAGAATATTTCCCCTCCCAGTAGCCTCAAAGAAACCATCAGTCTATTCAAACAGTTGGGTGTCCCAGTCTCCCCCACCAAGACTGAAGGACCAGATGCCTTCATCACATTCCTGGGTATCATACTAGACTCAGCCACCATGCAAGCGAGCCTGCCACGCACCAAGGTAGAAAACATTCTTACAAACATAAATCTCTACATACAACTCGGTACTTGCAACCGCAAAGAACTACAGTCTCTGCTGGGGTCACAAAATTTTGCTATGCGCATCATACCTGAAGGCTGTGCTTTCATCTCACGACTCCTTTACATGTTCCCACTTTTTAGACATGATGCACACAGGTTATCCCTGGATACCGAAGCCACGGCAGACCTACTCATGTGGAGAAACATTTTAACCACCTGGAATGGTAAAAGTATGTTCCTCCCTAAATTGTCTGACTCCTCACCTACCATCTGATCAGACGCGGCGTCTAACACAGGTTTTGCAGCAATTTATGGGAACTAATGGCTTTGGGGCAGCTGGTCTTCAGAGGTTAAGGACCTGGAGGGTTTTTCCACTACCTCAGCTCTGTTTGAGATATATCCCATAGTGGCGGCTGCCGTGGCATGGGGGCATTTATGGGCAGGTTCGCCAGTACGTTGCTACTCAGACAACCAAGCAACTTGCCACATTATTAACAAAGGCCGATCCAAATCACTGACTATTATGAGATTCCTGAGGAAACTCACTTGGTTGGCTGCATGTCATAATTTCTTCTTGTTTTGTGTTCATGTTCCAGGTGTATGTAACACGGCTGCTGACAATTTGCCTCGTTTTAATTTCCAGGCTTTTCGTCAAATACTCCCGTCAGCCGCACTCACAGCCACGACCAATCCACTATTCCACCATCTAGTAATGGACTAGACGCTATCATGCAACATAGCAGAACATTGGCCCAATTAGCACTGTCTACTAATACCCGGAAAACTTCCGACAGAGCTTTCATTTTATTTAATTTCGGAACACAACATCTTACAACCTTTCATCATGACATCCTTGTTGGGGTTTGCTTCTTTTTGCCACCTCAAACTCAAATTATCATACAACACAATCAAACTATATCTGACAGGCATCCAACATCACATGCTAACTTTACAACCCAACAATTTGAGTTTCATGTCCGCCTACCAAATTAAGAACATCCTTAGGGGTATTCAGAGATCCGAACCTCCACGAACCTCCAGAGACTACCTATGGATTTCCATATTTTTAAAGACTTATCCAACTTACTAGATTTAAAACCCTTTGCCAACAGCACAAATCTTGTCATTAAAACCGCTATATACGTAGCCTTTTATGGTTTCTTGAGACCAAGTGAATTTACCGCCATCAGCACAACACAGTCCACTCACATCCTACTTCATTCACACTTAACAAAACACATGGACTCTTGTATCTTGACTCTGCCTCATTCCAAAACCAGTCAACATGCACCTCCAGTAGAGGTTAAGTACTATCCTACTCACAACAGGTAGTGCCCCGTCAAACTACTGGATTCATATACCCAGCATAACAACGCATCACCATATCAACCACTTTTCAGTCTACAAGGTTCTGTACTCACTACCACCACCTTTATGACACACGTCAGGTCTTTACTTACACAGCTGGGCCTCAAATCAGCTAACTATTCGGGCCACTCCTTCCGCATAGGAGCGGCTTCCACAGCATCCAGTGCAAACATCCCAGTTCATGTTATCAAGTCACTAGGGCGCTGGAAATCATCCGCTTACTCTAGATACATACCTAACCCGGTACAAGAAGTAAGAAATGCTTTTCAAGACATGTCTGGTTAAATGTATGTATATTGCTGGTATGTAATAAATTTGATTTTCTATTTTTGCCCTCTTTATTTACAGGCCTATCACATTGTCGGTTCCGACACACCACAACCGACTTGCTCTTTTAATACCATCCTACACTTATCAGTGTTTGTTTCTTCTGTACTATCATGAGCCCTTAACACAAATATAAAGGACTATTGGCCTGTAATTGTGGGAGCGGCGTATGACACACCCTTCCCTACTTAAGGGACACTCCTTACCTGGCTCCATATCGTTCGAGGTCAGTGCTGCATCACCCTCCCACCACTCCTTATTATTAACTCCCTTTTCTTTACATTTCTTCTTGGTGGGCCCTCTTTATTTACAGGCCTACCTCATCGTCAGTTCCGGCACACCATAACCGACTTGATCTTTTAATACCATCCTACACTTATCAGTGTTTGTTTCTTCTGTACTATCATGAGCCCTTAACACAAATATATATATATATATATATATATATATTTCCATCCTGTGAAATGTATTTCTTTCCTTTTTATTTATAAATGTTTGGATATATTTAGTTTGGATGTAAAGCCCTTCATACATAGGCATAAGGATGTGTAAATGCAAAAGCTATAACCCACCAAGGTAACAGGCAGAGAACATTGCATAAGGTCACTAAAATATATCAAGCATTTTCAGAATAGTTTAATCTTCAAAGGTTACATTTGTGTACAGGGAATTTATGCAGAAAGCAAAATGCTGATTTCACCATTAAATGTGTGTAATTTATTGAAATTCATAAGAGGGTATGTTTTAATCACCTTATAATAGTAATACTGTACCAGTTCTAAACATAAATAAATCATCCAGCAATTTTAAAGTAGCAAGCCTAACAAGATCTTTCTTTCAATGACCTGTGATTTTAAAAATAAACATGCCTCATAGATGTCCCCATATATTCATGTTTCAATATTAACCAATATAATAGACTCATAGTTTCAATCTAATATATGCTTTGATTTAATAAGCGTTCCAAATTATTTAATCAGGGCTGTATTTTCCATAAAGCAGAGTAGGCATCTGGCTACAGAAGCATGTCCACTAGGGATGCCTGTTTCCAGCAATTGTAATGTTCCTTTTTAGAGCTTAAGTGGACTCATGGGGAAATAAGTACCAGAACCCTTGACCAGTGACTCTGTAAAATAATCAGCCTCTTATGTTAGATATCCAAGATGCAGGGATAATTTTAGAGGGTGTAAAACTCAGTTCTTTCCCAGATGTTCAAGTGTCTGTGTGTCCAGTGTGTGAGGCTGGACAGGAAGTGGAAGGCATCTTCCCACTAGCAACCTCTTACACAGAAAGAAAATTGATTGATGCACATAGTATAACAGCTGCTACAGCTCTGCTATCAATCATAGGAGGCTGACTGGACTATAGAAGACATGGTGGTGTGTACTCTGCAAATAACCCTTCAAACGCCACATGCCATGAACTTTTTTTTTCTCTAACCCTGACTTTAACTCTTCACAAAACCTAAACAAACCCTTTTCTTATTCCCAAATTTAAGCACTCAAAGTCTAAACCAGAAAAAATGTTTACCACTTGACTTTAACTCCAGTTGTAACTCCTAAAAACTAAGCACCCCCTATACCCCAATACTAAATGTAGCCTCAGTCTATCCCTAAGACCAGTAATCTTAAACACCCTTTATACCACAACTATAACCACAACTAAATAATTGCTTGGTTTTCACTCCAATATTCCTACCATCATCTCCATCTTCTAGACTATTGAGTTTTTTTACTATTTTACATTTTTGTTATGTTAGTTTCTATCATGTGGCGGTGAACTGTTTTTTTTTTTTTACCGCTTACTTAAGCAGCTATGGTCCCTTACATCCCCGAAACATTGTTAAGAAAGCCTATGCTTAGGTGAAACGCGTTAAGTGTATTATTGATACTGTTTTATTAGTTTTTTTACTTTTTACTGTTTTTATTATATTTTATATAATTAAAGTACTTTTTTATTGGACCTGTTTCTTCTGCTACTGGATCCCTGGGCTACATATCCTTGGTGGGGATAATCTTTTTATTATATATTTCACTCCATAATAACAGTGTACACTATTGTGACTTTTATTTGGTTTCTTTCTATATACATACCTACAGAGAGATACTGACTACACCTATATCCGCGAATGGGGATTATACTACTTAACATGCTATTTTTGGAGCCAGTCTTATGGCTCCACTATATGTGAGTGCACATTTTATATTTATAGCTACCCCTGCTACTAAGCTCAATATACTACACTATGATTTGTATCTGTTTTATTTTTATGAGGATACATACTTCAACTATGACCAGTTAAAGAATCTGAACTGCACTATATCCTTATGTGGGGATCATATCGCCCAGGCGCATATGTTGGAGCTGCATTGAAGCTCCATAAAAATGTGAGTGCATATTATCTTTTTTATACAAACACCAGTTTTAATATACTACACTATAAGTTTTTCCTGTTCTTTTTCCTTGTCATTGCATATATCCATAAAATAACTATTTTATGTGCTGCGCCTACGCCCTGTTTTATCCACTTTTTAAACCAGAAAAGAGAGACTCTGTACTTGGTGATTGATCTGCCATTGGACTGTAATAATTTTTTACTGATACTGCAAACACTGTTAGACAAACTTTCCAAATAATTTATCTGTATAAGTCAACATTACAGTATGTAGGAATTTATGTAGATCTAGTGTTATCACATAATACTTATATAACACTTATTTACTATTTATTTAGAAAGATTTTCTAACAGTATTGAATGATTTAGAAATCTTATTAAATTGAAGGTATGATCAGATTATCTCTAATATTTATGCCATATTAAGTTGTTCAGTACTGTCCAAAAGGTAAATAAGCTATATTAATCCCAATATATTATATGTATGATTCGTTTTCTTTTCTGCAATATATGACTATACTTTAAAGGAAAAACAGGTAATTTTCTGGGATATGTGTTGAAAGGCACTCTATTACTTTCTGTAGTCAATTTTATTTTTTAGCTCTTTGTTCTAGAACAGTACATGGTGTGTCTTGATAAATATAGCAATAAGTATACAAAATCATATTTTAATGTAATCAGTTTTGCATTTTTTGTTTGCTGTTATAAAACAAGCTCACATTCTTTCTTGCTACCAATGATATATTATTTTATGGAGTACTATGACAGAAGAAGCCATGAAGAGAGAATAAAAGAATACTACCTTAATCGCAAAAGCAGGAGTGCCCTAGCACCATCCCACTTTAAGTTGTCAAACCATTTTAGCACAATTTACCTGGGTCCCTCTGGCTTATGTCAACTGCATCTGGTATTCTCTAGAAAGAGAAGAAAGACCACATGCATTGTTTGAATGCATCAGCTGAGCGCTCTCAGCCAATGAGCATGATGCTCCACCGGCTACGCTTTACTGAAGAGAGACAACTGCCTTTTACAACTTTCACACAGTGGACATCGAAACTATTTTCTGATGTATAGGTTTCAATCTTCCGCAACTTAATGGTGATTAATTTAATTGATCTTGGTTGAATGATGGATAAGTTAACCTACTGAGAATGTAATTTTCATTAAAAACACCCATTTCAATTTTTCTCTTAACCCCTTAAGGACACATGACATGTGTGACATGTCATGATTCCCTTTTATTCCAGAAGTTTGGTCCTTAAGGGGTTAATTATGTTCTAGAACACATACCACAGCATGCAACCTTCTCAGAGTTGGGCGACATATTTAATCCCAGAGACAAAAGTAAATGACAATAGGTCAGTTCTGGAGATCCTCTGGTAATTGATCATTAAGGCTCACTGGGCATTTGACCCATTTGCTCAATGGCCAAGAATTTATGGCATGGTATAAAGAATATGTGGTATATTTCACCTAAATGCATAGTTTACTATACTCTGTAATTTTCCTATTTTTCTTTTCTTTTACAATCTCATTATTTAACATAGCATGGCTTGGATAGATCCAAGCTGGGCATTAATAGTTAGGCACTTTTGGGAATCTCATTTAAAAATTCGACTACTGATTAAGTTTTATCCAGCTTTATTGTCACAGTTCTCACCATGTCATCCAGACAGCCAGGCGTGGCCGTTCAACAAGTGCCAAACAGGGGATCCTTCTATGTCCTGGGCCTGCTATACTGCCTCTGAACTACAGCAGATTCAGTTCTCTTGAGTAGTTCTATCCCTGTTATACCTGGCTATGTCTGCAGCACTAGGGGGCTGGACTTTATCTGTGTTTCACCTGAGGCAGATTGCTCATTATCTGCATTTAAAACACTGCCTCTCCCTGAGAGCAGTGTCAGTTCTTTGATTCTGGTGATCGTGTGTTGTTCCTGTTTTGTCTCCTGAACATGTTCTCCAGATTGACCCCGGCTCCTGACCTTGGCTTTCCTCCTAGTTTATCCTGACCTGTGGCATCCTCTGACTTTGGCTTATCCTTGACTATCCTCCTGCTTGTGTCCTTGTCTGTACTGTGAATTGGAGCACCTTTCCTGAACAGCCCCGAGCACAGATTCACAGACCTGGTGGTTTCTTACCTGATCACCTTGGACTGTGGACATCTCTGAATACTGGACTCCCACCACAGGTAAGATCCCTGACATTTATATCCTCAGCACCCTTTATCATGCTGCAGGTTCTGTTGAACTTGAAGAATTAACATGCTTTTTGATAGTTTATTCTACAAAGAAAATATTTTTATATATATATATATATATATATATATATATATATATTACACAGGGATGATCAAGTGCAAATATTGAATTAATTGTGGCAATCACAAACTGATGTGTTATTTTTTTTTATTTTTTAAAAAGCACAAGTCTATTTTACTACCATTTAGCTGAAAAAATATTCATTCTGAAACTATAAATGGTTTGCTTTTAAATGTATTCAAAGTAAAAGTGTATTTATTTAGTGGACACATTTTATTTTTAAGAGCAGAATATGATGGGTTGCATGTTACTAAGTTTGCAGATTTTTATTTATTTTTATTGCTGATAAATCTTTTATGTGACATATTTAAGCATCACTTACAGCCATGCTTACTTTCATATAAAGTAGATTTTAGTGCTGGTTGATGATGTTTCACCAGCAATTAGGGTGGCTGAGCAATCTGGCAGATAATTACAGCACAAAATATTAAAGCTGAATGAGACAAACGTAAAGCTATCTTAATAAGTAGGGTGGAGGCTGTCTTTAATATCTAACCTGCTAGCCATCAATCTGTCTGAATCCTCAGTGTATTGGCTTCCCAAATATGCATTCCATTTATTGTAATGAATTTCCCAGCCAATCCTTTGGGGATTAGCCAGATAGGTTGCACACGAATAGGAACTCAACAACGGCATTCTTTTCAAAATACTATATAGGCAGATTCAGCTTCTGTGCACTCTCTGTGAGTAGCACTCATGTTAATGATCTGACAAATAAAATCCTATATGTTAATTGTCTACTCCTAGCCTGGAAGTTTTATTTTTCGAGCTCTGCATCCTCCCACCTTCTCGTACACTGAATAGGTAGCTGAAGTTCTCTCCCAGGAGTGCTGTTCCAAAAGAAGATGCAAGAAACACAACTGTTCAGTTTATGAGTAGAAAGGTACATTCAGACCCCAAAAGCTTATTCTAGTTATAAATGTATCTCTTCTGCTGTAAGTAGTGCTGTACACAGAGTAAGTTCAGCAATACAGAATGTTGTAATCCAGAGAGAGTCAAAGAAGAAAAGATTTTATTTTACTTGTTTATACTGAAAATACTTCATTTGGAGCATTCCCAGAGTTTCTTGATTTTTGCTTTGTCCTGTAAAACAGATGGTGTGTGGACCACCGAATCACAAAAATTCTAAAAAAGTATCACATTTTTGTGTATATTCTTACTTTACCATGTTTCACTTTGACCCTTTCTGAAGTTGTGTATGGCTGTTACCTCTATCCACGTCAATGTTCGTCTGGTACTGACTACTCTGTGTTTTTCTCCATCTTGGATGGGCTCTCTTAACCCTTCAAGTCAACCGATACCTCTGCTTTCTTTATGCCTTCCACTATTCCTTTCCTGAAACATTGATAAGTTGGGCTTATTTACCATGCCTAACGAGCAACCTATTTTTTTTTTTTCAAAAAGTGAGGCAATGAAAGATTTTAAAAGCAGGTTTGTGAAAATTAGACTTGTTCATAATTATTGTACCTCCAATTAATATACATTCAAGCAGGGTTAATTACTATTGTGAGAATTGTCTCGAATAGGAATTTACAGTGATAATTATAGAAAATGCAAACATCTTCATGAATTATTATGAAGGAAAAATACAATCCAGACAACTTAAAGCTTAAGAAAATACAAAACACTAATTAATTTTAAAAAAGCATCAAAATTCCAGCAAGATAAATGTCTTAACATAGAACACATTGTCACATTTTGTAAATCATAATCATTGTCAAAATATAACATTTTAGAATGTATCATTCTTTTATAAGTAGTATTAGAATTTAGAAACACTTCTTTAAGTATATTAGTTGGCATGAGCCTTGCATGTTATAAAATACTACTGTAGTCAATAACACTTATAGAGTACATTGTACTGTCCAATCTGTGTTGCATATCTGCTGAGCTGCAATAGGTTTACCTAAACGTTACTAGAATTATCATAACCACTACAGTGTGCTGTCATGGTTATGATGACAGGAGTACCCTGATCAAGTTCTCTTGAACAGGACAAAACACATTAATTGCACATGATTTTCCCCCTTACCTGGGTCTCCACCACAATCCAATGCTCCCCTGGTCTGTAACAGACCGTGGTCTGGTAATACTCTTTTAGCTTCTGCAGAGTTGCATAAGCTGGAACCCATGGCCATCAGTAATCATTGGTTAAGAGCATTAACTCACTGCTCTCAGCCAATAACTGATATCTGTGCAATGAAAGTTACACGAAAATTACATTAGCCACCCCAGAACTCTAGTTTCAGGCTGGCTGATGACATTTCAGTGATTCTGTTGGAGTTGGATTTATACTTCTAGAAGAGAGGGGTTAAATTCTGTAGATATACAGTATTTCATAGGGAAAAAACTGCGCATACAGACTCCAGATGCCATCGTCTCTTCAAATCACTGAAGTGGTCATGATGCTTGGAGTAACCTTTTAACCGCTGTATCCTGGTCTGGATGCCAAATCCTTTTAGCAGGAGTCTCCAGAGCCAGTTACAAAACAAAAGACCTTAAGGAATCATGGTACCCTGCAGTCATATAGATGTATGACCTCCCTTGTAGCTAACAGTGCACCACTAAAAGATCATCTCCTATTTTTCTCTCCGGAATTCTAGTTATATTTCACAGTAAGTGGCACTGTGAAAGTGGCTAGCGATGTGACAGTCTTATTATTTAAACTGCACAGATGTTTTACGTGTACCAGAACTTGATAAATATATGATAAGAACCAACTACCATGATTAACCATGAGAAAGAGTGCCCTGTCTGCATCCATGAAATTATGGAACTTTCTTCTATACTTTAGAAATTAGACTAAATAAAATGTTTTAGAAACATGTCAATTAATATTCCAGTCCACTTTCCTAATTAATGCATAATTAATAGCCAAATATAGCTTAGAAATGTACAAACTATATGTTAGAAATTCATTTTATTTTCAATTTCTGCTACAGGCTATAAGAAAGGATAAAAAAAAAAAAAACTGAAAGTGATCTGCAGCATTATGCTCATCACAATCTACCTTTCATCTTGTAGTTGATGACTGCAGTTAGGATGGCTTTTGCAACATCAAAGAGAGCATTGTGCTTCCTCTGCAGAGGACTATAATTTAGTGCCCTCATCAGCCTGCCGTCTCAGAAGCTGCTGACCCCATCTTTTTACCATGCACTACAAGTTTTCCTTGCCCCAGAATGTCTGAATTCTGCTTTGAATTAGTACTTTTTACTTCTCTAAATCAAACTAGATCACCTGTTTATGGTTTGCTCATGGACTTTCGAAGGTTGTAAAACTTAAAGTAAGGGAAAAAAAAAACCTCAAGCAGCGAAGCCTACAATGTGAACATTATGTGAGCCAAACCAGTCATTACAATACAATACAATTTCCATTCTAAACTGATTCTGAATCCACAGATATTAGATGCTTTTTGATTGATCAGACCTGAAGGCCAGACAAATAGGGAAATTACCAGCACAGTGGGAAAGTTAGAAAATAAGAATAGCTTTGGCAGACTAATGGGGAAAAATAAACAGAACGATACATACACCTAAGTAATCAACAATTTATTGTTTTGCTATGAGAAATTTATGGAAATAGCCTTTATTTAAAATACATTATGAATATTGCACTTTAGTGAGATTTTATCAAACCTGTTATATTTCCTGTTATATAAGAATATTGCATATAAAACTATAAATATGATCCTTGAGCTGAACATTTATCTGAATAAAATGTGCAAAACTAAAATAAGACAAGAGTGTTTAGTATCAAATGCTATGCAATGATGAGGAGCAGTATGACATTTGGTATCATGAAACATATGATTGGGCTATTAATTTAAATTTGATATGCATTATTTAGGAAGGATAGAAAAAAATAGAAAAGTGGATGGGGTATATTTAAATATCCATTTTGATTTAAAGGTAAGTAGTAAAGTAATTGTATGTGATAATACTGGTGAGGATGTGGAAGCCTTATGTTTGGAAATTTGTGTAGAAGAAAACAGGGGGTATGATTAATTGCAGAAAACTGCTACATCAAATTAATAATGTTGTACATCAACACTCAGTTAGTAGAAGCACCAACTAGAATAAATGCATAAAATACTGAAAAACAGCAGGTGTATAGGCGCTTCAACAACCCCTTATATATCCAGTGTATGTGTTATAGGTGTCTCCCCAATCTCCTTAAATTATATATAAATATGAAGCAATAGTTGTGAACAACTACTCACACCTCTATGTGGTATAATAAAGGCATTTATAATTAACAAGGAATGGAAACTTTACATACAAATAATTCACCGGGATCTAGAATAAATAAATGCAGATACACATAACGTAAAATGTATACAGAAATGGAAATGTACAAAATAATTAGATAAGCTCACAAGTAAAGAGCCCTGTCATGCTCTATATGAACAGCTTAAGGGTGCCACTTCTGGCTTTGTATATCCATCCAGCAGTGTGTAAAACCAACAGTAAGTAAATATATACACTACCGCTATATGGATAAGTCTTTATAAAAGCAAACGTGTTTTGAATTGTACCAAGTCTTCCTTAGTGCAGAGATATAGGTCTGTATGTCTCACTGATCCATATTTATATGATCCTCTGATTTTTCCATCACGCTTACTTGTTGATGCATTGTTTCACTTCCTCCTTCATGCTTTTAGTAACTCCCCTTTCTGGTCGTGTGTATGAGTCTTTTCCTGTGCATTTATGATGTAATTTCCGGTCCGGCTTGTATAGTTCCTTTTACGGAAGTTATGTGAGGTTAATTTTGGAATTGGGAAAAGTGCCCTTTCAGTGCATAACATAGGATTCTATATGGGCGCTGGAGCCTGAAAGTAATCTTAAATATAACGAACACCTCACATATTAAAAAGAAAGCAAACAAAACATGATACACTCATGCTTGCAATACCTAAAATAAGGGTACATAAGATTATTAATATATATATATATATATATATATATATATATATATATATAAACATATAGGGTACAATGAGATATCCAAACATCTGTATTATTCAATTCTGTAGTACACATTTTTATTTGAATAAGTTATACTCGAAATACATACAATTTTAATTGACTCAGCAAGATGATAAAGCCCAAGTTTAATATAGCTATTTATATATAAAGGTATGTAAAAGACATATTAAAAAAATTCTAATCCTAAAAAGTGTAAAAGTATTAAAATATATAAACACACCATAAAGGAAAATACTATAAAAAGTGGGCCAATTCATCAATATTTGGGCGTAATGTATCAAGCTCAAATATCCACTTGCTTTCCACCTTACTGAGTTCCCTAAAATTGTCCTCCCCCTGCCAATTATGATTTTTTTTGTGAAGTGCCATAAAGCTAAGGAGGGAAGGGTCCCTATAGTGTGATTGACAGGAATGAACTGACAAACTATGCTTTGTATATCCATTCTGGATATTCCTCATGTGTTCCAGCATGCAGGTCTTAAGACTTTGTGTAGTCATACCTACATACTGAATCCCACAGGGGCTCCAAAGGCGGTATATCACATTCTTAGAATGACAGGATAGTATTTTGAACTTTTTGGGGACACACATTGGATTAAAATTCTACCTGCATTATTTTATTGATTTTAGTTTTTTGCAGGCTGTACACATTTTACAAGGATAGAAATCCTGTGGTACATTGAGCATATTGCCTATCAGTGGGTCTTTAAGGAAACTTTTAACTAATTTATTCTTCATATTTTTAGCTCCTCTATATACTACATTTGATTTATCACCCAAAATATCTTTAGGTCCCTATCTGTTTTTAAAAATGCCAGTATTTATTAATGATGTATTTAATTTGTTTGGCATTCTCACTAAAATCCAGAATAATAGCAACACTCTTGTTTACAATCCTTAAATTTTGGTTATCTTGAGAATATCTTTTAAAGACGTAAAGGTTATTCCTATTGAGTGCCTGTACTTCTAGTTTTTGCTTTTCAAGAATGTCATTGTCATAATTCTTGTATTTAAAGAAACTAGTCAATACATTTGCCTGAGCTTCAAATTGCTGCAGGTCGCTACAGTTCCATCGCATTCTAATGTATTGACCTTTTGGTATATTATGTAGCCACGGGTGATAGTGACAAGTGGTTACATCAATGTAACTATTGACGTCAACCTGTTTTAGTCTTAAAACTCATTTCCTCTGTATATATTTCTAAATCTAAAAAATTATATATTATAACTGCATTCACTAGTCAAAATTATTATTAAAATTACTAGTTATAATTATTTTTTGCTTGATATTTAAACTATTTAAAAAATTCCTGTAAGAGGCATACTGACATTCCAATTAAGAAAATATCATCAATATATCTGCTATAGAGAACCATGTTTGCATTCCAGATGCCACCTGGGCCCAGAAAGGATTCCTCCCAAAAGGACATGAACAAGTTGGTGTAACTAGGTGCAAACCTGGTTCCCATCGCAGTCCCAATCGACTGAAGGAAAAACTCTCCCTAAAACCAAAAATAATTATTGCATAAAATTAACCTAATACTTCATAATAAACTCAATCTGTATCATCTATAATTATTCCGCTTTTAGAAAGTATCCAACCGTCTCACATCCCAGCTCATGTGAATGTATACAAGCTAGTGATGTCACAGGTAAGCAAAATGAGATCTTCCTCCCACTTAATGTTCTTTAGGTCCTTCAAGAGTTGGGTTTAGTATCTCAAATAGGTAGGCTGAGGCATCACTAAAGGCTGGAGTTGTTTGTCCACATACTCCAAGAGGCGGCTGAGGAGAGAACCTACACTGGAGACAATAGGTCTTCCCGGTGGGTTCACTGGATTTGTGTGCATTTTTGGAATAGTATAGTACAGTGAGTAGTTATTCACAAGTATTGCTTCATATTTATATAAAATAAATGCTTGCCTGGATCTTGTAACTGCTAATAATGTTGATCTAGTTTGAAACACTTAAGTTAGGTAGTACTTGGTAAATAGTGGCAATAATATTGTATCATTTAAGATTGACTAGAAAATTAATTATTTTGTATGGGCTTTAGAAAAATGCTCTAATTAAAAAGGCTTGTTTCAATAGGATAATGGCATCTTTACAACAAATTGACTGGCAGGAACTTTTCATTTGCAAAAGCACAGAGGATAAATGGATCGTCACCAATTCTATAAGTGTATTTCTTAATATATTTCATTGTAAACAAATATAACATTTAAAAAAAAAATAATAATAATATGGCTAATAATGGGGTCAGTCAAGTAATAAACAATAATAAAAGGGCATTTAAAAAAAATAAAAGCATGCCAACAAGGCTCAATTCAAGGCAATTAGAGGTACTAAATTAAAAAATAAAAGCTAATCACTAAGAGCAAGAGCAACCACAAAGTTTTTTTTGTTTGTTTTTTTTTCCAGTACATTACTGCTAAAAAGTTTAAGAGTGAAAGTCTCCATTGCAATCTGAGATGGATATGTGTTTGCACATTACACAAAACTATGTAAGCATAAAAGAGTCTATGTTAACTTCCTTTAGTCATCACTTTCAAATTGCCCTTGCTACCTCTTGTCTCATGTCTCTTTTATATTTAAATTGAAAGCTCATGGGTTAAGCACTTTGTATAAAAGAGCTTCAATGGCTAGATCTCAGCCAATGGGCAGGGCCCTATTTTTATATTTTTTTATTTGTCTGTATATTGTACGTTCTCCCATAATTTTAGTCGTGCAGGATAGGTTGGCACTTTATAAATGCCAGGAATAAAAAAATAAAGACACTTTCTTTTTTCTACAGAGGGATTTGGACAAATTGGGGGACTGGGCAGGCAGATGACAGATGACATTCAATACAGATAAATGCAAGTCATGCATTTTGGAATAATTATGGAGTTGAGTCAGGAATGACATTAAATAAAAAGCCTTTGGAACAATTATAGATAGCAAACTAGGCAATGCTAGTCTTTCAGTGCAAATGCTAGTAAGGTGCTGAGTATAAGGACAAGCTCCCAAAGACAAACCAGACAGATATGATTATAAGCAAAGATAATTTAGTATTTTGATTGATATAGCCTTGTTCGTATTGAGCCTAAGAGACGTGGTACGCATGTGCGTCCTTTGCTTCACACATACGCATATGCGTGTTCTTGTTCGTATGAAGCCGAAGAGATGTGGTAAGCATGTGCGACCTTTGATTCACACATATGCATGTGAAACTCCTGATTTGTATTTGAGATGGATATAGTCAGGTCAGCATGCCGGACATGATACCTTGATGCAGGAAGTGAATAGTGCATTCCACGGTGGAAAACATCTGGCTGCCAGCTGATTCCGGGTTCGAAATACCCTGTATAAACAGGATGCCGCAGCAGTGTCCCAGATCCCTGAGGAAGTCCATTCCCTGGATGAAATGCGTCGGTTTCATTTTGGGACTTTATTATTTTATGTTTAATTGGCAATTTTGAAATTTATCTTTTACACATTACTCTGGGAGTTCTTTCCTGTACCCTCCACTCTGCTTGTTTTGAGGTCCACCTCAGGTGGAGACATGCATGAAAGTGCAATTTTAGTTATTAAAGAGTGTTCCTTTTATGATATCACGCTATTTGCTCTTTTCTTCATGATTTGCAGCTACAGACTGGAGTCTGGCCCATACGATTTCACTCCTTTTTGGGGAGACAAGTCTACATACCTCTACGCCTTGTGAGTGCTCTAACTTCCACCTCCTTCTTCTCCCTTAGTGTCTACTGTATTATATTATATACAGCTTTTGTTTTTATCTGACCACTGCACCAGTAAGTGTCCCTGGGCACCTAATGATATGAGAGCAACATGAACCAAGAGAGTCATTCCCTGCCCATGTCAATAATATGAGTGCCACACGAACCAAGAGAGTCATTCCCTGCCCACGTCAATAATATGAGTGCCACACTAACCAAGAGAGTCATGCAGGCTCAGACTTTGCCCGGATTAACATTTAACATGTATATATTTTATGCATATTTTCCTGCCATTTGGTTCACAGATTATGTGAGAAACAATAAGCAATAGAGGGGAAAAATGCATTAAATATAGCTATATATTTTAAACATGAGTGGTTCACTGGCTTTGCAACTCCTTCCTGAGTTTAGAAATGGAATAATGAGGCAAACATGTTCTTTGTTGAACTAATTTGCATATGCCAACCCAGAATCCCTTGCAGGCAAATTTGAGATTTCTGTGAGAAAAGCAAGTCTTATGGCTGATTAGTGGGCATATCTGTGTTTAACAATATGTTGACTCTATTTAAATATATAATACCGACATATTTAAATTTTAGAATGTTGTATTGCTTCTCCTTTTTTCCCTCTATAGGTCACTTCTCACTTGATCTGTGAATAAAATCCACATTGGTTGGATGTCCAAAAGTCATAATTTCCATCAATTATCTATTTTTTTTAAATGTATTTATTTTGGTACTTTAGGTGAAACTCTGAATTTCAGAGCAGATAACATGCTCCTCCATCATGCTAGTCATATGGTGCTTCAGAGATTAGAAATTCGTGAAGTTGGCTTTAATTCAGACTATTTGCAATTCATCTGAAACTGAATGCACAACATTTATCATATTCTCCCATATAATTTTGGATAAAATATGCAAATTAAAATATTGAAACTCAGAAATAATAGTTGTTGCATTATACCAACTATTTTTGCAATGCATATAAATTTCTCCAAATCCCAAGTTTTATTTATTTAACATATGACTCATATCAACAAGGAAAATGTGAAAAGATCACTGTAATGTATACCTTAACCACAGAGAAGCAGTCAAAATTACTTTCTTTTATCTTTCTTTTGAAGAAGTGATTTGCTGGATGTCTGCATCAGAGAAAACTGTATTTGGACGTCTGCCTAAAAGAAACTCAGTTGGGGGGAAAAGGTATCTTTTTCATGCATAGGATTTGAGTTATGCTTCAGTTTAAATAACTCTAATACAAAAAAGTACACATCTTAAGGGAAACATGATGTTGCTGTTCAAAGAGATAAAGTTTGCGAAGAAAATATTGTTTATTTTGGATGCCTAGTTTTGTTTCTACAAAAAATAAATTGGTACTTATGACATTCCTAGGTGATATTCTTGGCAGCTACAATGTCTTTAGAATGCAATGTGTCATGTTGCAATAATGATGCAATCTTTATATATATATATATATATATATATATATATATATATATATATATATATATATATATAATTTATTTATATGAATTTTGTTTGGCCAACCAACAGAATAAATATATATTTTCCCTTCAGATTAGAGGAAGTGATATACAACAGGGACTTCTAATCTGGAGGGAAAAACAGGCAGGCAAACCCCCAAATTTGTAAGTACCTCCCCCAAATTACCATTGGCACTATAAAGTGTCTCTTACCCAGGGCCGTCTTTAACGTGGGGCAAACGGGGCAGCTGCCCCGGGCCCAGTTTCTCTTGGGGGGCCCGAGGCACCTGCCCCGTGGGCCCCGCTGCCCTCATCAATTTATTTTTTCCCCCCATCCCACCGGGTGGCCCATGCACTTAGGGCAGTGGCGTACATACCAGGGTCGCGGCTGCGACCCTGGTATGCACCCACAGGGCCAGCGTCTTCCCCTGGGGGGCCCAGGAGGTGGCCACCCCAGGGTCCCCCGAGGCTGGCCCTTCCTCTTCAGCTCCCTCGCGCACCGCACTGATACCGGAGCCGGAAGATGACGTCATCTTCCGGCGCCGGCATCCCTACGCGGCGCGCGAGGGAGCTGAAGAGGAAGCAGTGAGTGCTCCCTCGCGTTTCCGCCTTCCTGCCCGACCGGCCACCCGCCCGCCGGGGTCAGCAGCACCACTGGACCCCAGGGAATCCCCCCAGCACTCCAAAAGGTAAGGAGGCTGGGGGGATTACATTTAAAAAAAAAATGTGTGTTTATGTGTTTGTGTGTTAGTGTATGTGTGTGTTAGTGTATGTGTGTTAGTGTGTGTTTGTGTGTTAGTGTATGTGTGTTAGTGTGTGTGTGTGTTAGTGTATGTGTGTTAGTATGTGTTTGTGTGTTTGTGTGTTAGTGTATGTGTGTTAGTGTGTGTTTGTGTGTTAGTGTGTGTTAGTGTGTGTTAGTGTATGTGTGTTAGTGTGTGTGTTTGTGTGTTAGTGTGTGTGTCAGTGTCTGTGTGTCAGTATGTCTGTGTGTGTTTTTGTCAGTATGTATGTCTGTCTGTGTGTCAGTATATCTGTGTGTGTGTGTTTCAGTATGTCTGTGTGTGTGTGTCAGTCTGTCTGTGCATGTCAGTATGCCTGTCTGTGTGTGTGTCAGTATGTCTGTGTGTGTGTGTCAGTATGTCTGTCTGTCTGTGTGTCAGTATATATGTGTGTGTATATCTGTGTGTGTCAGTATGTGTCAGTATGTCTGTCAGTGCGTCAGTATGTCTGTTAGTGCATGTGTATGCATGTGTCAGTATATCTGTCTGTGTGCCAGTATGTCTGTGTGTGTGTGTGTGTGTGTGTCAGTATATCAGTCTGTGTGTGTCAGTGTATGTGCCTGTGTGTGTGTGTCAGTATTTCTCAGTGTATGTGGGTGTCAGTATATCTGTCAGTGTGTGGGTGTCAGTATTTCTGTCAGTGTATGTGTGTCAGTATGTTGATCAGTGTATGTGTCTGTGTGTGTGTGTCAGTATGTCGGTATATGTGTCTGTGTGTCAGTATGTCTGTATATGTGCCTGTGTCAGTATGTCTGTCAGTACGTCTACCAGTGTATGTGTCTGTGTGTGTGTCAATATATGTACCTGTGTCAGTATGTCTGTCAGTGTATGTGCCTGTTTATCTGTATGTAGTCAGTGTATGTATCTGTGTATCTGCTTGTGCGTCAGAGTGTGTACCTGTGCATCTGAGCCGCAACTTTAAATACAAATACACCCCTCCATTCAAACTTCAACACTACATATAAAACACACTCCTGCATTGAAACGTCAACACTACATACAAGCACACTCCTACATTCAAAAACAAACACTACACATAAATGCACACTTGCATTCAAACTCCAGTACCACATACAAACACATTCACACAAACATACTCCATACAAACACATGCTTACATTCAAACATACAAACATGGCTCAGTGCTAAATACACCCTGCAAGCATGGGAAATTGGTAGAGTCCCAGCTGTCAAAGCATTGTTGGAGTTGCACGACAGATGGGGTTCTACCTTTAGTCCAACCTTGCAATTGGGGGTCCCAATAAAATTCATTCTACTTTGGTACCGCCACTGCGTTGGGATGGATGCCGTGATTGCATACCAGGGAGTGAGGGGCGAGAGCGGCAGGGCCCAGGGGGCCCAAGCAAACACTTGCCCAGGGTCCATTCGTTATTAAAGACGGCCCTGCTCTTACCTCAAATAGCCCCAGTTATTTGCCTGCCTTTGGCAGAGGAGGGTGTATCAGGCTTTCCTAGGGAGTATGGTGAGAGGGCTGAAGCTCTGGAGCT
The DNA here is from genome assembly GCA_933207985.1 of Pelobates cultripes. Lineage (NCBI taxonomy): Eukaryota > Metazoa > Chordata > Amphibia > Anura > Pelobatidae > Pelobates > Pelobates cultripes. Next base: position 71,250,798 of record OW240920.1, read on the forward strand.
CTGCTTTGCATTTGAATGCTGGTATTTTCGCAAGGTCTCCTTCCAGGGGTAAGCACGCTGGACGCCTGCATTCCACCTGTTTTTATCGGTTTCCGTCTAGACGGTGCCAGGTAAGATGAAGGTGTGCATGTGTGCACTAGCTGGGAGGTCCTGACGGTGGAACGCACGTACAGGTTGCAATGTGTTCCACCATGGAATCGCGGCGCACAATGTGCATTCGCAATGCAATTCCAAAATTCAGGCACCAAAATTTTAAAAATATTTTTTTTTTCTCCAAATTTTGGTTTTCAGGACTTTTTAGAGTCTATTTAACCAGCAGCAACTAACTGTTTGCCAGGTGCACTCAGAATTTGTTGCAAGTCTGTTCTCACCTGCCCTCACTTTGAGGCCATTAAAGTAAGACTTTTGCTTTTATCTTATGAGTCTAGTCTGAATTATAAAAATGTATATTTTGTTCATTTTCTCTCTCTCTTTTTAGCTTCAGTATATCTAATCCTAAGATTATGGATAGAGCTTCAGAAAAAGGGAAACGTTCTATGAAAGCGAAACATTTAATCTGCAATAGATTTGTTCCAATTGTACTAAATAAGCTTCTGAGGAAGCAAATAAATCGGAGATGACAACTTTTTAAAGTTGGTTCCAGCAAACATTTGTTGAAATGCAGTCTGCAGCCGTTCAGTCTGCTCAGGCCTCTGCTTCCCAAGATTCAGCAATATAAAATCCTACTAAGAAAAGGCTTAGATCATGGGAATTGTCTGACAGAAGCTCTGTATCTTCAGTTTCAGAATCCAGAGATGAGGATTCTAGTGATTCTTCTGAGGAAGAATTTTCTTTTCCAGAGGAATTTGTTGGAAAACTAGTTAATGAAGTTCAGTTTCTGATAGGTGATCAGGAACAATTCAAGACCAAAGGAAAGAAATCGAAGGTTTTTGCCTTTCATCCACAGTTAAATTATTTGATTTTAAGGGAACGGAAATTCCCAGAAAGGAAACCTTTCATTTCTAAGCACTTTAAAGCTCTTTTTTTCCATCAGAGAGGATCCGGAGTGCCTCTTAAATCCATTACCATCAACGTCCCAATAGCTCAGCTGGGAAAAAAAGACCACTTTACCTATTGGATATTCTAGTGGCTTGAAAGATGCTATGGAAAAAATGTATTGATTCTGCTTTGAAAAAACTGTTTGTCTCCTCAGCATCTCAATGCAAAGCACTGATTGCAGGTACTTCAGTGGCAAAGGCACATAAGCATTGCCTGGAAGAATTAGAAAAGATTCATGCAGGTGAATCCAAAGAAGAAACATAAAGTGTGCAGCGCAGACAAGTAGAAAGTAACACCTTTAGGTGTATATCACATAATACATGCAATGTTGCATATAGTGAATAAATGTTAGATAAGTAACAATAAAAGGTATATATACCCCAACAATGGAAATATCGGCACAGCTTTTTCTATACAATATAAGAAAAAAAGAAAAATCTCATGGGACAATAGTGTAATAGTGGTAAATGTAATATTTTTTGTTGAGCCTGTTATATCAAAAACTTGCTCAGGTAATATCAATTTAAGTAAAATCTGTACAATCTGTAGTGGACAGAAGTGTCCAAAGATGATCTATTTCCCTTCCAAATAAAGGGAAATAGATCATCTTTGGACACTTCTTAAAATTTTAAACTCTAATTTTTGGAGTATTAGACTTACATCGGAAATCAGTGCCCAGAAAGTACATTTTTAGATTTAAGAATATTTGTAGAAAGTAATTGTATTACAACTAGTACTTTTTTTTTAAAATGGTTGATATAAATAGTTATATTGATAATGATAGCTGTCACTTTAAAACCTGGCTATCTAATATCCCTAAAGGACAATTTACAAGGTTAAAAATAAATTGTACAGAGAAGAAAACATTTTTGGAACAATCTGATCTGTTAAAAAAAAAACTATTTTATCAAGAGGTACAAATGAAACCTAGAAAAGATCTATTGACCTATAAAGAAAAAGTAAAGAACACTCAGGAAGGAAAAATCCCCTTCATCTGCGATTTTAACTCCCAGAGCCATACTTTTCGTAAGATCCTCAATAGGCATTGGCATATCCTAAGACAAAATGAGGATCTCCATTTATATATGGGACAAAAACCACAGATGATATATAAGGGAGCTATTAATTTTAAAAATATTTTAACTAAGAGTTACATTCCTAGATTAGACCTAAAAAACAAAGATGTACATGAAAAAGACCTAAAAGGCTTTTATAATTGTGGAAACTGTAAAGCGTGCAAAACAAGCAAAATTGACAGAGAAATTTTGCTTCAGTGTAACGAAAAAGGAATACAATGTTAAAGAATTTATCACTTGCCATTCTAACAATGTAATTTATCTTTTAACATGTGTCTGCGGACTACAGTATGTAGTCCGAACAACAATAACGTTAAAAATTAGAATAAGTGAGCACTTGAGAAATATACAGAATAAAGTACAAAACCACTCTGTATCTACTCACAACAATGAAATACACAATGGTGAAAGGAAATGTTTGCACTTTATGGGGATCCAAAAAATACAAAAACCTTGGAGAGGGGGTGACCACTTGAATATCCTGAATAAGGCAGAGATTAAGTGGATCTTCGATCTGGAGACCCTCTCTCCAAATGGATTAAATATAGATTTCGATATGTACAATTATATATGACTGCTTTTTAAAAAAAAAAATTATGATCTTAATATGACGTTTTTTTATTTTTTTATCATTCTTTTTACACATAGTGTTCCCTAATTACTTTTCTATTTTTATTCTCATATATATTGCATCTGTTATTACATTGCCTGGACGTTTAATGAATATTCTGCATAAAATGGACTATCAACTCATTAATCATATGAACGACGATCAATCCGCGAGAATGAAGATTACAAAGACCACGGGTTCATATCGAGATGAAGAGATATGTGTAACGCATGAAAACGAAGAAACATGGCGGCTGGAACGCATTAACCCGGAAGTGACATACAGCGATCCCATAAACACTGAAATGTACTCGTGTGACGATAGTCTATCAAATGATAGGCTAATTGATCTAAGTAGTACCCGTTTTCTGTGCCAAAATGTGTTTAAATTGATCTTATGAAGCTTGTATAAACTACGCACCTGAGGAAGACGTATCTTTATCGTTGAACCGTGTTGTGCTTTGCTAACTGCTGAATCTCACTGTAAGATTGTATATTATTTTGTAATAAATGTTATGTTTTTACACTAACTGGTACTGCCTTTCTTGTACCTCCTATATTTGAGGATCAAGCTTCAACCTGTCTCGGTTCACTACAGATTGTACTTAAAGTGATATTACCTGAGCCAGTTTTTGATATAACAGGCTCAAAAAAATGTGAGTTGGACCATACAGAGCTTTAAATATTACATTTACCACTATTACAGTGTTGTCCTATGAGATTTTTCTTTTCTTCTTATATTGTATAGGAAAAGCTGTGCCGATATCTCCATTGTTGAGGTATATATACCTTTTATTGTTTCACTCAGCTCACATTTATTCACTATATGCAACATTGCATGTATTATGTGATATACACCTAATGGTGTTTCTTTCTACTTGTATACGCTGCACACTTTTTTGCGTTTCTTGTATGATTATCTTGGTGGGATTTATGTGATTGATCCCACTAGTGTGTTTTAGCAGCAATTATCTAGTGCCTGATTCATTATACCTTATTTTACTATTTTTCTTGAATCCAAAGAAGATCCAGTCCAGTTGTTACAAAAATATCAAGATGGCATCTGACCTAGTTAATTCCTCTCCAGGAAGTCTGAAGATCTCGGCTAAAGCTATGGGTTTATCTACAGTGGCAAGAAGAGCTGTATGGTTGAGAAACTGGTCGGCTAATTCAGCATCCAAAAATTCTCTATGTGACATTCCTTTTGAACCAGGCAGACTTTTTGGTTCCATACTAGATGATCTTTTGAAGCAAATGAAGGATGGTAAGAAAGCATTACCAGAAGACAACAGGAAGCAGCATTGGAATAAAAGGTAAATTAGCATCCAATTTGTTTACAGAGTCTCCTTTTGGAGAAACAGTTACACAGGTCAACAAAGAAGGGTGTTTGATTACAACAGAAAAGAGAAGTTCTCTGACAAAAAGAATAGAAAAGAAGAAACAAGGAATTTGGCCAGTGAAAGATTTAAGAAGTTCATAGAACTTCAAAGAACTGAAGGCTGTCTGTCTGGCTGGCTCTCGTTGCCTTTCACAACCAGAATCAACATGTCCAGATCAGGTCGGACGATTCTACAACAGTAGAACAAACAAGGAGAAACATGGTCAACTTGTTTGGAAAATCTTTGTTCCAGAATCATGCTGAGGTCAGAGTTTCACCTTCTGTCTATTTCAACAGTACACATAAAAGGAGAATTCAACATTCTGGCAGACGCCCTAAGTCGTCAACATTTAAAACAAGCAGATTGGTCTCTTTCTTCCCAGATCTTCAGTCAAATAACAAAGAAATTCGGTTATCCAGAAATAGACCTGATGGCTTCAAGATCAAACAAGAAAACAAGAAGATTTTCATCTTTGAACCCGTCAGACAGACCAGAGTTCATAGACTCCCTTTCTATTCCCTGGAATTTTGGCCTATCCTATGTGTTTCCTCCTATTTCTCTAATTCCCAGGATTCTGCAGAAGATCAGGATGGAAGGGGTAAGAATAATTATAATTCTGCCATGGTGGCTGATAAGGAGTTGGTTCTCAGTTCTCCTAAATATATCCGTATCAATCTTTTGGAAACTTCCCCTGTCAGTAGACATAATGGAACAATCCATGGTACCTCTTCCAACTCTGAAGAAATTCAAACTGATGGCCTGGTTTCTGAATACCAGATATTAAAGAAAAAGGGTATGTCTCCTGAAGTTATTAAGATTTTGATGTCTGCTAGAAAGAATCTGCTTCAAAGATTTATTCCATAATATGGAAGAAATTTTGTTTTTGGTGTATTAAGTTCACAGAAAATCCCGTAACTGCTTCAATTCCAAACAACCAGCACCCACCAAGGGGTAAAGAGCTGCATCATCACAGTCCTTGATATGCCGGACTTCATAAAAGTCTTTGACCTTCCACAAGTTGAGATGCAAAACTGTATGACCTTTCGACGCAGGGAGCTCCACAGGCCCTGCCACAGAGTACCAGATGGAGAGGAACTGCAGAGAAGAGGAGAAGGCTCCCTTTTATGACCACGTCCAGGCCTCGGCTTGCATTGCAAGGCAACTAAATTGACACTTCCGAACTCTGCACTCACAGGTCATTTTGGGCGGAGGAGGGCCTAGCGGGAGACAGACGCTGACCCCACCATGGACATTTGGATCACACAAAGAAACCGGCCTAGGAACAGTCTGGGACTCTCTACAGCTTTGAATCAGATGACACATCGTACTGACTCCCCAGAAGGGCGCAAGTAACTTATTATGCACCATATTCTGTAGAATGGGGGAATATTACATATAGTTCTACGCAAGTATTTCACAACAGTCACTGTCAATGTCATATGAAGGGGCTGAGGTGTAGGGAGAATTAATACATGAAAGTATGAAGGTTATGGAGATGCGGGGGGTGGGGGGGTTGAATCAGCCTTCCTACAGGGGTTTGCAGTGACACATATACTCCTACAACTAGTAACAGGGGCTGAACTAGTGTATAATTGTCTTTTTTTTTTATTTACAAAAAAAAAGGGAAGACTCGAGGCAACTCCAGCGGGACATCTTCCACACTGGGGTAATGTTGAACCCAAGAGGGGACAGCATAAAGGGAGAAAAAAATTACATGAATTACATGTATATGCACTGTCTTGGGGGATATGTACCGCTTACATGATGATTGTATTGCTCATTTGTTTATATTGTAGGATGTGATACCAAATGCCCCCTGAATAGGTGGGACTGTCCTTTACCCACACTTGAATCCCTGACAAGGGTAATACTCGACCAAATAGTACTCTAACCGACGCTTGGCGGCGCCACGATACTAACTAACTTAAGATCGGCTGCAGGGAGCGGTAGCACAAATTAAAATCCCAGCTAATAAAGCTGACGGTGTAAGGGGACGAGCACCGACTCCTACTTAGTTAGTGGAGACACTAACTATCCTAAGTGGTTCCAAGGTCTAGATACCACTTCTGTTATAAGTTCATTGTTCAGATCGTTTTGTTATATTTTAGTTTAGTTCTAAATTTTTTCTTTTCAACGCACACACACCCACACGTTCACGCACTGCTGAAACCCTGGCACTGACTGAGAACAGTAAGGGGGCTATCATGTCAACATCCAGGGAACTCACAACACCCATAGACACGTTGAACATACTTTCCTATAATGTTCGGGGGCTTAACTCACCGGAAAAGAAGAACATGGTGCTGAGGGAATTCCATAGGCTACACACAGATGTGGTATTCGTGCAGGAAACACATTTTAAGGGACCCAATGCCCCAAAACTGACCAATAGACAGTACCCGCACGCATACTATAATAATTTTGCACATAGTAAATCACGGGGGGGGTGGCAATCTTGATAGGAACCCAATTGCCATTTGTTTGCCAACAACACTACACAGATGAATCAGACAGATATTATATTCTTCGAGGCATGATTGGCAACTTCCCTATAACTTTGGCCAACATTTACTTACCGAATATGCGACAATGTCACACGTTTCGTAGAATACTAACCAAAATCCAGCAACACACTACAGGGGCTTAATTGTAGGGGTTGATTTCAACATTTCTCTAGATGCCCAGAAAGACAGCACTGCACAACATTCCATCCACTTAAACCCCACCAGAGCACAAATAAAACGAGAACTATATAGTTATCTGTTAGTGGACTGCTGGAGAGCTCTTCACCCCACTACAAAGGACTACACATTGTACTCAAGACCAGCCTCCACATACACTAGAATGAACTTCTTTCTCACCACACGTAGGGATCTCTCACTAGTGACCTCGGCATCTATCGGCAGCATAACATGTTTAGATCATGCCCTAGTACATATTCAAATACGGATCCCATCCCTAGCTCAGGGCAAAGGCCAGTGGAAATTGAACACCACCATATTGCACAATAACGCAGCGAAACAGGCTGTAGCCAGGGCCATATCCCATTATTTCCAGGACAATACCACACAAGATACTACCCCATTCCTCCAGTGGGAAGCACACAAATGTGTTATTAGAGGGGAATTAATAAAATGGGGCTCCTATTTAAAAAAAATAAAAGAAGAAAGTATTAAGAAACAGACTGACTTGCTGACCGAAATAAGAGACCTAGAAGAGGCACATGTCACTATGTCTGAAGTCGATCACCAAAAACTCCTATCCCTCAGGTCAGAATTGACCCTATTGTTACAATCGAAAGCTAAAAAATCTCTCGTGTGGAATAAACAATTATTTTATGCTTAAGGTAATAGGTGTGGAAAACTCCTAGCCAATGCACTCAAACAAAGACAAGAGAGGACATACATTCCTCAAATTAAAATGGCTAACAATAAAATAGTACAAACAAATGAAGAGATAGCAAAAACATTTAGAGATTTCTACCACTCATTATACAATATAACTAAGACAACACAGAATAGGGAGGCGATCAGGGCCTATTTAGCAGACAAATTTGACAGATTGCTCCCCCAAGTACTGACTAGGTCCCTAGATGAGCCATTCACACTAACAGAACTAACGAATGTGGTCAAATCTACCCCCTCGGGCAAAAGCCCTGGTCCAGATGGCTACTCAGCCTCATACTACAAAATGTATTTGAAGGAACTAGGCCAACACCTACTAGATGCCATTAACTCCATCGGTCCAGACAGCCCAATCCCTGGGCCAAGTTTAGAAGCCAACAACACGATTGAAAGCTAAAAAGCCAGGAAAAACCCAGACGTATGTGGCTGTTAAAGACCGATCTCGTTGATCAACATTGACATGAAAATATTTATGAAAATGCTAGCACTGAGACTGAACCCATTGCTCCCAAGCTTAATACATCCCGACCAGGAAGGTTTTGTCCCATCTAGAAAGGCCAAAGATAACACTACGAAAATAATCAGCCTCATCCATGGAGCCCATATGAATAAGACTCCCTCCATCATGTTAGCTATCGATGCGGAGAAGGCGTTCGACAGGGTGGACTGGAACTTCCTCCTGTCGATGCTGGAAGCCCTGGGTTTTGGTCTGAGGTGGATGTAGTGGATCCAGGTGATCTACTCATACCCCTCAGCGATGCTCAAAATTAACGGGACATTGTCTGAATCCTTCCGGATAACAAATGGCACAAGGCAGGGGTGCCCCCTATCTCCACTGCTCTTCATTCTGGGATTGGAACCCCTGCTGAATGCAGTGAGGAGCCAGCCTCGGGGGGAGGGTGTGGGGGTGGGCAGACACCAATACAAGATATCCGCATTTGCAGATGATTTATTATTCACCCTCAACAATAAGTAATGTCCCTCCCAGCATTAATGAATGTACTATCCGAATATAGTGCCCTATCCAACTTTAAAATAAATATGGAAAAATGTGAAATATGGAACCTCACCCTACAAATCATGGTTACAAGCACAATATGCCTTCCAATGGGCCACAAAATCTATCAAGTACCTGGGAGTTAACATAACCCCCCACACCGAGATGTTGTATGTAGCTAACTTTCCTCAACTACTAGGTAGGGACCTAGATCCAGCTGATCTTCTCATGGTGATCTCATCAGTAGGGACTTAGAGACATGGAACAAACCACACTTCCAATGGTTTAGTTGGGTTAACATGCTTAAAATGAATACCCTCCCCAGACTGTTAAATACTCTTCCAATTAACATCCCACGAACCTTTTTCAAGAAGATTCAGTCATTATTTATTCTATAATTATACTTTACTTTATATGGGCCAAGAGACGCCCGAGAATACGATATCATATCCTCACTAGGCCTAAGGACTTCCGGACATTTGGTTGTACTACCAGGCGATCCATTTGGGTCGCATCATTGACTGGTCGGTCCAGGCTACATCAAAACTATGGGTCCTGATAGAGCAGGTTTAGGTAGGAGAATCACTGACTGCACTGCCATGACTGTTGACATTGCCCAGTGACTGGACAATCCCCACACACCCGACGGTGACACCAACACTACGGATTATTTAAAAAATATGTAAAATGCCCTACATGGCCCAGACTCCATCCCCTACCACCGACAACCCCCTTTTTATCTCAGGTAAAGGAGGTATGCAGCTAACACCACAGAGAAGTGATAAGAAGGCCACTTATATCGCATTGGCAGAGGTGGTGGGAGGGGAGGGAATGACTCCGGTCACACAGTTAACGGGTGGAAGTGCCCCAACCCTCATGCAGTGGTTCCAGCACGGGCAACTGTGGCATTTCTTGAATGCACAGGGCCTTTTGAACTGGACCCCAAGAGACCCGACTAAATTTGAACTTTTATGTTCAGGAGAAAAACTGCCCTCCAAACTGACTTCCTTACAGACCCAGGTACACAAACAACTGCCATACTTTACCAGATTATGGAAGGACAACTTGGACACAGACTTGGAAGAGAGAGAGTGGACAACTATCTTTAAAACAATTTTTCACTCACACTCTAGTGTCCCCTTACAGAAAATTAACTTTAAGTTAATTTCTAAATGGTATATCACCCCGGTGGATGTAAATAGATATGACTCTACCGCATCTCCCAAATGTTGGAGCTGTGATTTGGAGAGGGGAACCTTACAGCATATATGGTGGAATTGCAGCTCAGTATCGGGCTTCTGGAAAGAAATATGGAATACTGTAAACCTGGTGATGAACATGAATATACCTTTTGACCCAGAGGCACTTATTTTCTATACCATTTCAAAAACGCACAAAGACAACTCAAGCATTCCCTAATATACTTTATCCTGACAGCAGCTAAATTTATCATAGTGAGCAACTGGAAATCGACAACATTACCCTCTAGGATAGATTGGTACTTAAAAATCGAACACTTCCATGGGATGGAGATACTAAGATGGGGATTGCTGGACAAATACCATAGATACACAGTTATATGGCAACCATGGAAATACTTCTTGAAGGGAACACAAGGCCTTCTCAGGGCACAGACACACTGATCAAATAGCTGAGGCAGGGGCGGGATATAGAGTGTGGTGAGGTGATGTGATAGTTATGGTTGAATCTTGGACTGTTCTTTCAGTTTATACATTTTAAGTTACATTACTTTAATGTGTTAGAGATACAGTGCCACTCATAACATACATTACACCAGAGCCACGACTCTCTGGAGAGCAGACCACAATCCTTAGGACAGATAGGGGGTGGGTAACATAGTACACTAGAAGACTAGGCAGGAATAACGGGAAAAGGGTTTCCGAACTAAAACGAGGAATGCAACACTCCAGAACCCACGACACAAACTCCCCTGAGTCCGGGAGTTGGGTAGCAGCAGTAAATATCTACCCAACAATCTGTGAAGATTGATAACTTGACTTAGACCATACGCGATTGTTACTGAAAATTTAAAAAGTGTGTATTAATGTGTAATGGTATGATATTTTGTACTTTCGCACTATTGTACTGTGACATGATATGTGCGAAAAAGAAAAGAATACCAAAAATAAAATATATAAAAAAATAAAATAAAAAAAACAAGTTGAACTATTAGACAATCTCCATAATGGAATTTAATTTGACAAAACTGAGTTTTATTATATATATATATATATATATATATATATATATATATATATATATATATATATATATATTATATATGTAACATACACAACAACCCAGCTACTTAGTGTGATGTTGTCCGTAATAACAGCTTATCAAACAGCTAAATTTCTGATGCAACGCATTATGTTTTGATTTCTACATGCCTTCATGGTGTATGGATGTATATAAACATTAAGAAATCTGTTTTATTAAAAAAAAAAAAAAGAAAACAGATGACTTGTGTAGGACAGGAAAGTTTGGTGTGACCAGATCATATTTTTGCCATTTTTGACACTAAGCAGTATTATTGACAGAGTACATTGCTATACTATTAAATAGCAAGTAATGTCTGCAGACAGGAAAGCAACATACTACCAGAGAGTGGTGGCTCAATTATATATAATAATTAATTACTGACTGTGATGTACCCTCCGCCGACGGATGCTCCTAGTGCTCACCAAGGACCATCAGTCCGCACCGGACACCATAGGTACTGCAGACCCCACGAACCGCCACAGCTTGGTTGGGGTCTCGCCATCTCCAACCCACCCTGGAACCACCTCTGACATCCAGGATCATGTGGGAAAGACCTCTCCTCCAGGAGAGCGTAACAGGAACAGCTCTTAGAAGAGCTAAGTGATTAGAGCCCAGGGGAGTATACAGAGTATAGCAATTCCCAATGTGATTATAGCCGTTTCCCCCAATAAGAGACAGAACTCAGTATTGAGAGTGAAGTAAGTCTGAAGGTTTAATGGTACAGGTTGGCTTTATATACAATTCCTCAGGCCAGAGGCACACCCCCTGGACCTGATGGAGCACCGCATTACAAGCTGTACAGACCAATAAGAACAATATAATAATGTCTGACACACCCACATACAGCACACAATCCCTCCCCTCTGCCTGTGATATAATTAAGGCAGATAATGTACTAACTTAATTATCCCCTGGCAGAAAAAAACTCACATTTTTATGAAGTCCAATAAGTACCCCAAAATGCAACATATTTCCATAAAAGTTCCACATCCCCTGATAGCCCTGATCTGGGTGAACAACATATCCAAAAATTACCCAGATCAGATGAGGGGCTCAGAAATTTCATGGAAGTCATAGTTTTGACCCACCGTGCACATGGTCCTATGCCCAAAACAGTTACAGGGACTTAGGATACAAAAGTACTTATATTACATGAATGGAGCCTTTTAAAGTGTATTGGGCAAGGTATATTGCAGGGCCCATAGTTACAAGGTAGGAGGTAAGCAAACAGGACCCTCCAAAAACCAGTGGCGAGGTCAATTTCGCCACACTGACATTGTATTTGGGAAAGGGGCAACTGAACATGTGTAGAATTTTGGTTGTTTGTGACATTTGTCTAATCAGAGAGCACTTTACACGTGCTCAATATGCACATAGAGATGATTTTTTTATTTGAGGACTTTTTCATTTTATGTTTTATTGTAATTTCTTATTTCTTTTTTTTGCCCTGGAAGTTTTGTTTTTTCCCTGCATTCTCTGCTCAGCTGACACTGTGATCCACTTAAATTGGAGATATGCATGGATTAACTACCTTCTTGTAAGTGCAATTTTTATCATTAAAGTTCTTTTAACTGTATCACGCTATAGACTATCTTTTTTTTTTTTTATTAATTTTGTTATTACAGCAGTTTAATAGAAAGATCCCTAATTAGCTATCCTTATGTTGGATTAATGGTACTGAGTTAGGGACTTATCTACAGAGCAACTGAAAGAACAAAATTAAGAAAAAGAGGGCTTTTCTTAATTGCGATCTTTCAGTTGTTTAATAAGCTTCCTAATATGGTATCCTTACAGTCATTTTTGTTGTGAGAAAGTAAAGAAATAGATAAGCATAATATGAGTCTGTGTCTTTAATAAAATCACAAATAAAACTAGCAATAATCTTTATCAGCAGGTGCCAGTGTATTAACATAGCACTCAACTACCTCTACTTATATGTTAACATTATTATGCTGAGCTGTGTATTTGCAGGAAAATTGTGAACTTTATCATTAGTGAGGAAAGTTGGAAAAATAAATTTAGACTGTAATTCATCTAATTACCAAACTGCTATACATAGATTTATCTGAATTGGAAAATAGTCACAGGTTGCTTTAATGAAAACGTGAAATCTCAGTAATCTCTACATTTATTCTGCTATAGCTTTCACATTAAGAACCATAATTGTATTACATGTCTTTGAATATCATGCACTATAGATTTTAGTGTTTTATGTCTTATGTCTTATTTGATGTTTATTACTTACATATAACACACGCAGACTCTAATCTTGCAGTAATAAATAAAAAGGATAAAAAAACAGCTATTTGGAAGTATCGATCAAGACATTTTCTTTACTGTGACTAGAAGTTGACACACTACATGACCTTTGCACTTTAACCATGATTTATTTTTTTTCAGCAGTTTTCGACAATATACAAGACTTGACTTACATCAAAATATACTGATAGAGGATTTTAATTTTACTATTTTTTTTTAAATGTTTATAGTTGTGTAGTTGTCACAAACCTTTTTCCATTATGTCAAACCACATTCACAGTTATGCCCAAGGACTGAATAGTATTAAATAACAAAATGATGGTCCCAGTAAAAGATGTAAAAAAAGAGAAAGGATAACATTTAATATATAGCATAGTAAATAAAGTATGACATTATAGTGTTCAGATACAGATAGGCTAAATTAGCCAAAGCATAATTTATGCCAAACGCTATTAGTGTCTCAAAGAATATATATATTTTCCAATTCTATTTTGCTCCCAATGAGGATTATTAAAATATAAGGTCAAAATCGAAAGGCATTAGAGTATGTATTCAAATTAAATAACAAGCCTTTATGAGTCTTATTGCATGATAAAAATAGAAAGACACATAGAATGAAATAAAATAAAATTTAAAAATCCCTATCGAACACACCTCTAAAAAAGGTGCAAATGTACTGAAGAGTATTTAGGTACAAAAAGAGGAGGTTTCTAGTATACAGTATTAGAACACTATTTCAATGATTTTATTTTTGGTCAGTAAGAAAACTCTCTCCTAAATTCACTAATGACTGAACAGGGAAAATTGCTAAATTGTTACCGTATTATAAAACTGTCAGAGAAACCACAAAAATTGACATAACAAATAATCTTTAAGCCTATTGATGATAAATCAACAAAAGTATAGAGTTTCTTTTAGTTTGAATTTTTAATTGTAGTTAACTCTTTCAACAATAGGGGAGTAGCTATACACAGTTGTGCTCAAAGTTTGCATACCCTAGCAAAAAATGTGAAATTTTGACACTGATTTTGAAAATGACTGATCATGCAAAAAAAAATATTTTATTGAAGAATATTGTTCATATGAAGCCGTTTATGATAACATAGTTACTTGGATCCTTTTTAAGTCATATTGATAACAGAAATCACCCTATTTATAAAAGTTTACATACCCTTAAATGTTTGGCATTGTTACAGACACACAAGGTGACACACACATGTTAAAATGTCAATTAAAGGTTAATTTCCCACACCAGTGACTTTTTGAATTGCAATTAGTGTCTGTTTATAAATAATCAATGAGTTTGTTAGCGCTCACGTGGATGCACTGAGTAGGCTAGATACTGAGCTAAAAGGAAGAAAAAAAAACTGTCAAAAGACCTGCGTAACAAGTTAATGGAACTTTATAAAGATGGAAAAGGATATTAAACTATCAGCCTGATTTAGTTACTTGGCAACATATTCACTTGCTGTGGCCTACCCTTTCCCTTCCTCACCCTTATTGTTTCTCAGTCTAGCAAAGCCTGTTAGTTTTCCATCAGATGCCTCAATTTCTGTCCTCTCACTTCCTTCATGACAGGCATCCCAGGAAACTACTCTTGCTAAGATGTACAGCTACTGATGCTTATTTTTAGTCTGGTCTTAGTATAACCCTGTCAGAGCACCAAGCATAGTTTAAGTTCTCACTGTTTGCACGCACTCTCACTCATCTCATATATATTATTATAAAAATGTGCATGATCCTCATATGTCATGCAATGCTTCAAACTTGATTTTTTGTGCATTACAAAAAATAAAATCATTTTTGCCTGTTCACTCATGTTTTCTTTAAAATGGTACATATACCAATTTTCCAAGGGTATGCAAACTTTGGAGCACAACTGTATGTATGCACTAGAATAAGGACCATTATTTACTCAAAGTTCTATTAACAGTATAGATCGATTATTTATCGATTTATTGTATTTTTGCAATATAGAATGGTTTTCATTCTTTCATTTTGGAACATAAGGTTCAAGAAACAGAATAGTTTTGTAATTGAAATGTAGCTGAGGTCAGAACAATTACAAATCTAGATTTAGAAAATCCTATCAAGTTTACTAACGCCAAATGATGGTATACACACAAAATACAAAGTCAAAAAGTAATGGAAAGGAACATTTTCAGTAATAACCAGCAAGAAAGAAAAATTGTGAGATTAAAAAAGTTGCAAAGTGTTATTTAATATTTTCACCACCACGATACTTGGAAAATAGATTAATCCAAATGTTTTTTGTGGTCTGGAAAATCATGAATTTATATTAAGAAATATATGTTCATATTATTTAATGACAAAATTGCAATATCTTTGTTTCATCTGAAGAGTAAAAGAAAAACGCCACAAATGAACTAATGGACTTACAGATCCAAACACAATATTATTTAAATGAAAACAATACAAAATAAATCTCACTGATAAAAAAAAATTGGAGATTTGAAGACGTATTTATCTTACCATACGTCTTGGAAGTGTTTATGATATAGCAATTATTATTATTATTATATTTATGGAGCGCCGTCAAATTCTGCAGCGCTTTACAATGGGTGGACGAACAGACATGTAGTTGTAACCAGACCAAGTTGGACACACAGGAACAGAGGGGTTGAGGGCCCTGCTCAATGAGCTTACATGCTAGAGGGAGTGGGGTAAAATTACACAAAAAGGCACAAAAAACTTTGAAGATGGGCATGTGTAAAGGATAATGTGATTAACAGTAGTATGTAACTTAACTTGTATTATGGGCATTATAGCCTATAGTAAATGTGTGTTTTCAGAAATTCCAAATAAAATGAACATGAAATTTGTTGAGTAAAATGTAAATATATTGGAGATTGTATTGTGTTTGTAATAGCTCTGAGATAACTAAACATACGTTTGAGTATGACTGAAAGTTCCTCTGAATATGTGAAATAAATATCAATAAATACAAAGGGATTTTATGCCTATGTGTTTTAAATATCAAATTATGCATATTACAATTTTTCTACAATTAATTGATATAACACACACACAAAATATGGCATATTCCGACAAATTTAATGTTGAAAGTTGGTTTTTATGTTCTGAACAATTACATTAGTATATTTCATATTTAAACCTATTTCCCCTTTTTTTTTTATTAGTTTGTAACCAAACGGTTTTCTAAATGGATGGGAATAATAGTGCTATTGGCATTGTATATAGTATAGTAATCGTTTCCCATCATATCCGTAACATAGCCTGAATGTACTGAACATGTGGTGTGAAACTATTATATGGTCCAGAGAAGCTAAGTATAACTGATTGGCACATTAAATCTTTAGGAGACTCTTATCTAAGCTAGACAGAATCCTTCCCAATGTGCTCTTAAGGGGCCATCAGTAATGAAAAATAGTAATTCAGAGCCTTTTCTGCCTTCCTGTTGCCAGGCAGCTCCAAATCAACTTGTAAGCGTGAAGCACTTTAAAAGGAAAGTATTGTAGGGGGGAGATGAAATGGATTTATTTTTTTAAATAAGGATCCTTTTTTCAACCAAATGTCACTGACTTATACATCATATTTCCTCGTGAGGTTATTTTTTGCTTTTTTGAAATTTTGGTGACATGATGTAATCATGTAATTATGTTGGCTAATATAAAGGACACAATAACATAAAAGTATAAGAAAAATAAATCTGTAATACAGAAGTACAGAAATATTTTTTCTTACCAGTTCAACATATTTTTTAGAATGAGTTACGGTTCATAAATATAAATATACAAATATGGAAAAATCAAAAAGAAACCATTGCTAGCACAGTACAAAAAAAAAAACCATATGAAAAAGGAATAGTATGAGAATATACAATATATACAGCAATAGCACATATATGGTAATTAGGCCACATATGCATGGTAATTAGTGATGCACCGAACGGTTCGCTGGCGAACAGTTCCTGGCGAACATAGCGTGTTCGCGTCCGCCGCGGACGGTGAACACATGCGCGGTTCGATCCGCCCCGTATTTGTCATCATTGAGTAAACTTTGACCCTGTACCTCACAGTCAACAGACACATTCCAGCCAATTAGCAGCACACCCTCCCTAGCAGACCCTCCCACCTACTGGACAGCATCCATTTTACATTCATTCTCAAGCTGCATGCTTAGTGAGAGGAGGGAAAGTGTAGCTGCTGTTGGTTAGATAGGGAAATGCATAGCTAGGTTAGGGTATACAGTGTCCACTACAGTCCTGAAGGACTCATCTGATCTCTGCTGTAAGGACAGCATCCCAAAAAGCCCTTTTTATGGCTAGAACATCAGTCTGCTTTTTTTTTTTTTCTGTGTAATGTAATTGCAGTTAGTTGTCTGCCACTGCTGCCAGCTTCTGTGTCAGTCACTCACTCACCCACTCACTCACTGGTGTCACAATAGCTTGCATTTAAAAACAAAAAACCTTTTTCACTGTTATAGATTGAATAGCAGTCAGTGTCCTTAAAGCGGGTGTGTTACGCTAACAGTGGATACGCTGACAAGTGCCACTAATTAGATCCTGTGTCACAATAGCTTGGATTTAAAAACAAAAAACTTTTTCACTGTTATAGATTGAATAGCAGTCAGTTGTCTGCCACTGCTGCCAGCTTCTGTGTCAGGCTCACAGTGGATACTGTGCCCATTTCCCCAGTCAGTGCCACCACTTATATCTGGTGTCACAATAGCTTGCATTAAAAAAAAAAAACTTTTTTCACTGTTATAGATTGAATAGCAGTCAGTTGTCTGCCACTGCTGCCAGCTTCTGTGTCAGGCTCACAGTGGATACTGTGCCCATTTCCCCAGTCAGTGCCACCACTTATATCTGGTGTCACAATAGCTTGCATTTAAAACAAAAACTTTTTTCACTGTTATAGATTGAATAGCAGTCAGTGTCCTTAAAGCGGGTGTGTCAGGCTCACAGTGGATACTGTGCCCAGTGCCACCATTCACTCACTGGTGTCACAATAGCTTGCATTTAAAAAGAATTTTTTTTTTTCACTGTTATAGATTGAATAGCAGTTAATTGTCTGCCACTGCTGCCAGCTTCTGTGTCAGGCTCACAGTGGATACTGCGCCCATTTGCCCAGTCAGTGCCACCACTCATATCTGGTGTCACAATAGCTTGGATTTAAAAACAATAAACTTTTTTCACTGTTATAGATTGAATAGCAGTCAGTGTCCTTAAAGCGGGTGTGTTACGCTAACAGTGGATACGGTGCCCAGTGCCACCACTCACTGGTGTCACAGTAGCTTGCATTTTAAAACAAAAAACTTTTTTCACTGTTATAGATTGAATAGCAGTCAGTTGTCTGCCACTGCTGCCAGCTTCTGTGTCAGGCTCACAGTGCATACTGTGCCCATTGCCACCACTTAGATCTGGTGACACAAAGCTTGGATTTAAAAAAACAAAACACTTTTTCCACTGTTATAGATTGAATAGCAGTCAGTGTCCTTAAAGCGGGTGTGTTACGCTAACAGTGGATACGGTGACCAGTGCCACCACTTAGATCTGGTGACACAAAGCTTGGATTTAAAAACAAAAAACTTTTTTCACTGTTATAGATTGAATAGCAGTTGGTTATCTTCAAGCAGGTGTGTTACGCTAACAGTGGATACGGTGACCAGTGCCACCACTTAGATCTGGTGACACAATAGCTTGGATTTAAAAACAAAAAACTTTTTTCACTGTTATAGATTGAATAGCAGTCAGTGTCCTTAAAGCGGGTGTGTCAGGCTCACAGTGGATACTGTGCCCAGTGCCACCATTCACTCACTGGTGTCACAATAGCTTGCATTTAAAAAGAAAAAATTTTTTTTCACTGTTATAGATTGAATAGCAGTCAGTGTCCTTAAAGCGGGTGTGTCAGGCTCACAGTGGATACTTTGCCCAGTGCCACCACTCACTCACTGGTGTCACAATAGCTTGCATTTAAAAACAAAAAACTTTTTTCACTGTTATAGATTGAATAGCAGTTAGTTGTCTGCCACTGCTGCCAGCTTCTGTGTCAGACTCACAGTGGATACGGTGCCCATTTGCCCAGTCAGTGCCACCACTCATATCTGGTGTCACAATAGCTTGCATTTAAAAACAAAAAACTTTTTTTTCACTGTTATAGATTGAATAGCAGTCAGTGTCCTTAAAGCGGGTGTGTCAGGCTCACAGTGGATACTGTGCCCAGTGCCACCACTCACTCACTGGTGTCACAATAGCTTGCATTTAAAAACAAAAAACGTTTTTCACTGTTATAGATTGAATAGCAGTTAGTTGTCTACCACTGCTGCCAGCTTCTGTGTCAGGCTCACAGTGGATACTGTGCCCATTTGCCCAGTCAGTGCCACCAGTCATATCTGGTGTCACAATAGCTTGCATTTAAAAACAAAAAACTTTTTTCACTGTTATAGATTGAATAGCAGTCAGTGTCCTTAAAGCGGGTGTGTCAGGCTCACAGTGGATACTGTGCCCAAAGCCACCACTCACTCACTGGTGTCACTATAGCTTGCATTTAAAAACAAAAAACTTTTTTCACTGTTATAGATTGAATAGCAGTTAGTTGTCTTCAAGCGGGTGTGTCAGGCCTACAACGTGTACTCTGCCAGTTCACAGTGCCACTCATATCTGGTGTTACAATAGCTTGCATTTAAAAACAAAAAACTTTTTTCACTGTTATAGATTGAATAGCAGTCAGTGTCCTTAAAGCGGGTGTGTCAGGCTCACAGTGGATACTGTGCCCAGTGCCACCATTCACTCACTGGTGTCACAATAGCTTGCATTTAAAAACAAAAAACTTTTTTCACTGTTATAGACTGAATAGCAGTTAGTTGTCTGCCACTGCTGCCAGCTTCTGTGTCAGGCTCACAGTGGATACTGTGCCCATTTGCCCAGTCAGTGCCACCACTCATATCTGGTGTCACAATAGCTTGCATTTAAAAACAATAAACTTTTTCACTGTTATAGATTGAATAGCAGTCAATGTCCTTAAAGCGGGTGTGTCAGGCTCACAGTTGATACTGTGCCCAGTGCCACCACTCACTCACTGGTGTCACAATAGCTTGCATTTAAAAACAAAAACTTTTTTCACTGTTATAGATTGAATAGCAGTTAGTTGTCTGTCACTGCTGCCAGCTTCTGTGTCATGCTCACAGTGGATACTGTGCCCATTTGCCCAGTCAGTGCCACCACTCACTCACTGGTGTCACAATAGCTTGCATTTAAAAACAAAAAACTTTTTTCACTGTTATAGATTGAATAGCAGTCAGCGTCCTTAAAGCGGGTGTGTTACGCTCACAGTGGATACGGTGCCCAGTGCCACCACTCACTGGTGTCACAATAGCTTGCATTTAAAAACAAAAA
>OW240920.1:71271320-71408820 GCA_933207985.1 Pelobates cultripes
AGGAAGTGCACACTCAGTGTGCACCTTCCTATCACTCCGGCCGGCAACCGCAGACCGGAGTGCAGCTCGGCCACGCTACAGGGGAGGGGAGAAGAGGGGAGAAGCTGCAGCCGCCTGAGGCTCTTCACAGAGCGCTCAGGCGGCTGCAGTATTTAAAGGGCTGCTGCGGCCGGTCTTACAAGAATTTAGGGCGGCCTGGGGGGCAATTGCCTCCCTGCCCCCCGGCCCAGCCCGCCCCTGCCAGCGGCCAACAGCAGACCCAGGTGTCTGCCCGGCCCCAGGTGCCGACGGCCCACCAGGAAATTTCCCGGTATCCTGGTGGGCCAGTCCGGCCCTGTACTCCATTGACTACAACCCTCTGTTGCCTGTCACTCAGCCACTGCCTTACCCAGTAAAAATCCAGTACTTTACCCATACATGTGTCTGTAGAGGATACTAAATAGATTGAGGAAATTTTTAAGGTCCACACATATTGCTCAATTAAGTAACCAGGAGTCCAGATCATGGATGCACCTGTGATTCTTTTTGCGGCTAGCTATATTCCCTGTTTCATTCCCCCAGAAAGGACTTGGAGAGTAGGCTGAGAAACCGATATCCTTGATTGGTAGCGTCCACTGAGTGAAAATGAACATACTTCCATGATTACTGTTTCTTTTCCAAGCCCTGACAGTATAAATTTGTGATGGAGCTCATGTACTCTGACCGGGTACCTTCACTCAGTCTGTTTTTTAGCTGCTTACCGGTACCGTGGAACACTTCAGACCCCAGTCGCCGAGGCTTGATTAAGGTCCCTCTGTAGCTTTTCCTCCCGAACAGTTGCAGCTCTCCTTCCAAGCAGGTATCGTTGCCTCTGCCTATTCCTCTGCAACCCTTCTTCCAGGCCTGCAATGTGAATGCTCTTGTCTTTATAAGAGAGCTAGGCTCTCAGGCCTAGCTCTCTTAGATTTGTCCTAGGGCTGGAGGGATTGTGTAGTCAGCCAACAGGTATAACAACGCTGTGGCTGGAAGCCCTAAAAATCCACACAGTTCCCAAAGGAACTTAAATACAAAACGTTTTACTTGGGACTAGCCCATATGATCATTACATAAAGATTACAGTGGCACATTCAAATAAATACATAATACATAAAACCAGATCATGTGAAGAAACATACAGGCACTCATATCAAACACACAATCATATTAAAAAAAGGGGCAGGGAAAACAATAATTAACACGCAATATCTCTCCTGCCTGCAGAAACCATAATAGGTAAATCTACCTGAATATGCAAATTCAAAGCCTCGCTATTTAGGTAGCGCATATTGCTGGTGTTACCAACAGGCAGCGCTGTACAGACTCCACAGCCAAATTCACCTAGTTAATAGCAAACACCAACTTGACAAGAGAGCACACAAACCATCTAACAATAAAACAAATAAAACGATACACACCCTGCACCTATAATGGGCACAGGGTGACTTATACAAAGCAGTAGTCCAGGGTTCATACATAACGTGTCCGTATGAAATCCAGGTGATGGTGACTGTCATGGCAAGGGTACATATTTCATTGTTGCACTATAGAATATTGCCATTTAATGTTACATAGTTACATAGTTACTGTTGCAAGAAAAAGTATGTGAACCCTTTGGAATGATATGGATTTCTGCACAAATCGGTCATAAAATGTGATCTGATCATCATCTAAGTCACAACAATAGACAATCACAGTCTGCTTAAACTAATAACACACAAAGAATGAAATGTCGCCATGTTTTTATTGAACACACCATGTAAACATTCACAGTGCAGGTGGAAAAAGTATGTGAACCCCATAGACTAATGACATCTCCAAGAGCTAATTGGAGTGAGATGTAAGCCAACTGGAGTCCAATCAATGAGATGAGATTGGAGGTGTTGGTTACAGCTGCCCTGCCCTATAAAAAACACACTCCAGCTCTGAGTTTGTTTTTTACAAGAACATTGCCTGATGTGAATGATGCCTTGCACAAAAGAGCTCACAGAAGACCTACGATTAAGAATTGTTGACTTGCATAAAGCTGGAAAGGGTTATAAAAGTATCTCCAACAGCCTTGCTGTTCATCAGTCCATGGTAAAAACACACTCCAGCTCTGAGTTTGTTTTTTACAAGAACATTGCCTGATGTGAATGATGCCTTGCACAAAAGAGCTCACAGAAGACCTACGATTAAGAATTGTTGACTTGCATAAAGCTGGAAAGGGTTATAAAAGTATCTCCAACAGCCTTGCTGTTCATCAGTCCATGGTAAGACATGTCTATAAATGGAGAAAGTTCAGCACTGCTGCTACTCTCCCTAGGAGTGGCTGTCCTGTAAAGATGACTGCAAGAGCACAGCGCAGACTGCTCAATGAGGTGAAGAAGAATCCTAGAGTGTCAGCTAAAGACTTACAAAAGTCACTGGCAAATGCTAACATCCCTGTTAGCGAATCTACAATCTACAATAAGAATGGATTTCATGGGAGGATACCGCAGAGGAAGCTGTCCAAACAAAACATTTCTGCACGTTTACAGTTTGCACAACAGCACCTGGATGTTCCACAGCAGTACTGGCAAAATATTCTGTGGACAGATGAAACCAAAGTTGAGTTGTTTGGAAGAAACACACAACACTATGTGTGGCGAAAAAAAAGGCACAGCACACCAACATCAAAACCTCATCCTAACAGTGAAGTATGGTGGTGGGGGCATCATGATTTGGGGCTGCTTTGCTGCGTCAGGGCCTGGACGGATTGCTATCATCTAAGGAAAAATGAATTCCCAAGTTTATCAAGACATTTTGCAGGAGAACTTAAGGCCATCTGTCTACCAGCTGAAGCTCAACAGAAGATGGGTGTTGCAACAGGACAATGACCCAAAGCATAGATGTAAATCAACAACAGAAATCCCCACCTCCTTATGCACTACTATCCTGTATAGCTGGCACAGGGGGTTGTGTAACATGCACCATTAGGGAATAGGAGGTGGGTTTGTATCTAACCATGATATACATGTGGTTAGAATGTGACCCCAGAGGGCATTAATATGAACCATTTATCGTGCCAATCTGACATCCGTCATGACATGGGACAGAGTTAGGAGGAAATTCCACTTTACTAATAGCCTAGATTCCCTAATCACTGTTCTATGGAAAAAGGATTTCCCCCATGGCATTCACACAAGAGCTTTTGAAAAACCTGGTGGAGGCTGGAATTCAGTGATATGTACATCTATCGAGGGAATTCTCTGTGGTCTCCTTTTAGGCCATATTTCCCCTCAAACAGGGACCATTTTCAATATATCCAAATAAAGGATTTAGCTCAAAAAGATACTGTTAGGAAAGTTAAACAGAAGAAAATACGCCTTCTGAAGTGGCCCAGTCAGAGTCCTGACCTCAACCCGATTGAGATGCTGTGGCATGACCTCAGGAAAGTACTTCACACCAGACATCCCAAGAATATTGCTGAACTGAAACAGTTCTGTAAAGAGGAATGGTCAAGAATTACTCCTGACCATTGTGCACGTCTGATCTGCAACTAATCCAAAAGTAATTTGTGTACTGCATGTATGAATTGGCCACTTGGTAGAAGTGAAAAGGCCAATTTGATTATAGGGGACATATGGCAGAGGGGGTTAATGTAAATTGTATAGGAATGTGAAAGGGGTCAGATGATTTACAACATGAATTGTTCCTTTGATTAATCAAAAGCTCTGCAAGGTGTGACATTTTACACTTGGGCCACCTGTATGTCTAGTTTCAATGTAAAATAACTAACTCCGTCCATATGACCTGAAACTCTTAAGTGTTCATTTCTTTGATTTGTTAATGGCCATTATAATTCAAGAAAACCCCTTTGTTCCAGTACTATATCCAAAAGGAACATTAATACTTACCCACAGATTAATAATGAAGCCTAATTTTTCATATATTTAGAATGGAACAAGCACACTCTTCTAATCAAGCCTAAACATGATTTGCGTAACTTAAGCCATACGGGAAGGGATTGTGATGTCTGCTATATTGAGTCACAATTAAGAAGTCTGACATAGCTATGGAATGGAAAAATGGTAACAAATTCACAGATGAAATTATTATTTATGTGGCAAGTACAAAAGAAGAGAGAGAACCAAAAGTTTCTATTTTGGATTCATGTTGGTCTGGAACACAAGGAGTTGGTCACTTATTGTTTCTATAGGTACGCCTTATATCCACGCCTAGACCAGACTTGGTAACTTGAGGTGAATCACAGGGTATATATCCAATGATATTGAAATTTGCTTTGTACTTGCTTGGGGCCAAAATCTAATTCTGAGTGAGTCACTATCTTCCTTGCCAGAGACACCCTGGACAGAAGTTTTACTTTGAAAACCCAAGTGGGTAAATGATTAGAACTTCTGTTATTTTATCCTTTTTGTTTTTATCTGTTATTGGTGTAATTAATTTGATTGTCATCTATATTTTTTTATGCACTCTATTTTTTTGCTCATAATAAATATTCCTTTATTAAGTTCTGCCTTTGTTTGGTAAAGAATCACATTACCCGGAGAGACCAATTATTTAGAGATTTGCAATTGCATAGACATTGTGCCAAATTGTATTTGGTGGGTTTTTATTCTAAGTTACCTGGGGGACTAAGTCACCCAATTTATAAATTGTCTTGGTGGTTGCAGCATTTAAATAGTAATATTTATATTATTATGGTTAAGTGTGGGTGGTGTTAAGGGGAATTTTTATCATTATTTGCAGTCTAGTGCAGACAAATAGTGAAGTTTAACCCTTTCACCACCAGAACTAAGTCATGCACAATCTTGGAGTAGGGTACATTTGTGACAGTGACTACAATCACAACATTAATAAAAATAACTTGGAGGGAATATAGAGAGCAATAGATACATTCATATGAGATAATAAAAGGCATAGGTTGGCAAGATATGTCCTATAAAGACCCAAGATTAGAGGGGGGCTAGGAAATCCCCTTATGTACTACTATCCTGTATAGCTGGCACAGGGGGTTGTGTAACATGCACCATTAGGGAATAGGAGGTGGGCTTGTATCTAACCATGATATACATGTGGTTAGAATGTGACCCCAGAGGGCATTAATATGAACCATTTATCATGCCAATCTGACATCCGTCATGACATGGGACAGAGTTAGGAGGAAATTCCACTTTACTAACAGCCTAGATTCCCTAATCACTGTTCTTTGGAAAAAGGATTTCCCCCATGGCATTCACCCAAGAGCTTTTGAAAAACCTGGTTGAGGCTGGAATTCAGTGATATGTACATCTATCGAGGGAATTCTCTGTAGTCTCCTTTTAGGATCTGCAGGCCATATTTCCTCTGAAACAGGGACCATTTTCAATATATACAAATAAAGGATTTAGCTCAAAAAGATACTGTTAGGAAAGTTGTCAGAACACAATTAACATTTTATGAAACCATTTGTTTACAAGGATTCTACCAGAAGGACCTTATCATGCTAATATATGACTATATTTGTTCCAGTTCCATGATTTGGGGTCAGTGGTGTTGCGCGAGGTATAATGGAAGGGGATTCCTGTGAGGATACATGGGAGGTAGCTAAAGAAGTGTCAGTGTGCCACATGACTCCTGTGCAGTTATATTATATGGACTGAGTGGGTACTGATGCTTGTTTACAGATGTATAGCCAGAAGGAAATTTATTATCACATGTGGTGTGGTCCCCTTTTGGAAAGAGGTGAATGAGTTATTGGGAGCAATCTTGAAGTGATCCTTCACTGTGAATTCATGTTTCTTCCTCTTGTCTCACGCATTCAAAGGTCTCCCAAGAAGATTCAGAAGCTCCTCAACAAAATAACCCTAGCCTCAAAGAGAGCAATTGCCACACATTGGTTGTAAACCTCAAATCCATCAATCTGTGAGGTAAAATCCAGGGAAATCTCCTAATGGACCACTTTACATCACTAGACCATAACATCATCCCCTCCTGCCATCCCATCCTGTCATTCCCTTGTAATAAAAAACAGAATCATGGGTCACATTTCTTATCACTTTCTCCCCTGTCTTTTCCAATACTGTTGTCGAATTATTACTTAAACCCAACATGAGCTAACAGCACTCTCAAATCAATGCATGACATAAAGAGATTGTATTACTACTGAGACTATTGCTCTAAATGATTTTTGTCATTGGGAATCACTATTGTTACTTTGGTTACATTGGTGCACTGCAATTGTTGATACTGTCACATGAATCTTCCTTTATCTGCTCTTGTCAAAATAAAGGATTGAAAAAGAAAAAAAATCAAATATGGTATAAAAGCTAGACCATAATCCCAACTAGTTAACCATAACAGCGCTGGGTACATTGTCTGCAAGGTATGTGCTTATCACAAAATTCAGTAAATTTAAGATGATTTCATCTGGTGTATAGAGTTAGCAAACTCAAAATTCTGAATAGAATCGCTAGGTCTTTAGTATTATTAGAATCTTTCAGGTTTTTGCCTATGTATCCATTAAGGGCAGTGGTCAAATCATGATCTCTAGTGAATCCACAGGGAATGTTACAGGGAATAAATTACTCAGAACCTTTCTGGGGTATTGAATAGCAGCCCATTCTGTTTTGGTAAGAGAGGAAGCAGTTTGTACTTGGCAGGATATCTCAAGGGACAGGATGCAGAGCCAACAGTCTGTCATTTAACTGTTTTGCTGCACTGAAGATACTAAGCAAACTTCATATGGTAAATCTGGTTGCTTGGAAACTTCACTACACAAGAAAGATTGGACTACAATTAACACAGACTTTTGGTCCATTATGTGACGCTGGATGTCCTCATCCAGCGTCAGATTTTCCCCAAAGGAAAGCATTGAATAATGCTTTCCTATGGGGAGGTCTAATGCACGTGGCCATTGACATACATGCGCATTAGGTCTCCCCCGCCGGCTGTAGTCAGCGGGGTAGGAGCATGGGTGGGACCTGACCCAGCACTGATGGAGGGGGACCCGAGGGAAGGGGGCACTGCAGGAGGCTATGGTGCCAGGAAAATGGGTTTGCTTTCCTGGCACTATAGCATCCCTTTAAATTCACTACATCCACTTCTTTCTTTCTCCCTGGCTGCATACCAGGAGCTTCTGACTGCTAGTAACAAGAGAAGGAAAGGAGTGGAAAATTGGGTCCAGATGAGAGAATATTCAAGGTTTGTGATTAGTGAGAGAGGGGAATTGAAAGCTGGGGGGCTTTTAAAATGGAGAGATGGCTTTAGAGATGAAAGTTAGAAACTAGCATATGATATGTGTATTCTTATAAATGCATCCTTTGAGTTTTTCACTCTACCAGGTACAAAACACTTGGGAGGTTTCACTGTTTTAGTGTTTACTGTCTATAAGATTCTGTATTTAGGGCCATCATATTTGTAATATCAAGGTAATGAATGCCATCTCATATTTCAAGGTGAGAAAAGCCTTTATAACTTAAATTTCTAAAATAACAAAAATAAAAAAGACGGTGCCAGGGGTAGTGTGATCATAGGAGAGCATATGAATTTTGTATTAGATTGCGATCAAGATATTGTTAGAGAACGTGAGGAAACTCCCCAAAATAACTTTGGTGAAAAATTAGCTGACTCTTGTTCAAAATTTATTTTTTCTCAGGGCCTTTTCGACTGCTGGCGGATTCAGCATGAAAGAGAAAAGGACTACACTTACTACTCAACCAGGTATAATATGTATTCACGTATTGACAGGTTCTTAATGGGTGAACAAGATATTACTTGTGTTTTAAGATCTGAAATAAAGGATATTACATGGTCAGATCATGCTCCAGTGATTATAAATATTGAGGAGTCCTTCCAGATGAACTCAAGGAGTCTATGGAGACTAAGTGACTATTTAGTCACAAACTTAGAAAATAAGTCATTAGTTGAGGAGGCGCATGGGGAGTACTTTAGAAACAATCTGACCCCAAATATTCATGTTACTTCTATATGGAACGCTTATAAAGCTGTCCTGAGGGGTCACTTTATACAGCGTGCCTCATATCTGAAGAAAATTAGATCCAAAAATTTAAAAGAATTATATAATCTCAATCAGGCGAATAAATTTGACCCTTCCCCTTCTCTTGCAACAATGATTGTTTCATGATGGCATATTAAAAGTCCTTTTCTGGTTTTCTTGCTCCTCACCTACTTAAGTTATTTAATCATTGGTCTCAAGGAGAAATGCCAGAGGAGGCGTTAATCGCCCAAGTTATAACATTACCTAACCCTGGCAAAGCACCTAATTTGTATTCAAATTTCTGCCCGATATCACTTATTAATAATGATACTAAAATATACTCCGAAATATTAGCAAATAGGTTAGCTCAAATACTTCCACTTTTAATCAATCAAGACCAGGTAGGCTTCATTCTAAACCGTCAGGCCCCTGATAGCACTAGACGTTACATTAATTAACTAGACATTACATATTAAAGTGAATCGCACACCTTCTCTGCTCTTATCTTTAGATGCAGAGAAGGTGTTCTATAGGTTGCATTGGGATTTTTTAAAAGATGTTATGTCAAGGTTTCACATTCCGTGTTCCTTTGTCAGGGCTGTGTTTGCATTGTACTGTAATCCAACAGCCACAGTGTCCGTGACTGGCTTTATATCTGACAGTTTTGTATTATCTAATTGGACCAGACAGGGCTGCCTGTTGTCTCCGCTGTTATTCGTGCTAGCAATGGAGCCTTTGGCTGAGTTTATAAGACAGTGTGTGGACATCGAGGGAATTGTTGTAGGAGAGAGGGAACATAAAATAGGCCTGTTTGCAGATGACATTATGTTAAAATTAAAGAATCCTCTGACCTCAGTCCTGTCATTAATATCTATCTTGGAGAAATTTCTTATTATAAGCTAAACATGAATAAAACTCAGGCACTATCCTTTTTTGTCCCACGGCACGCATTGAACACTTTAAAAGAAGACTTTGATTTTGACTGGAGGAATACATATATCTCCTATTTAGGTATCAATCTCTGTAAGAACCTGTCAAGGATGCATACATATAATTTAGTTAAGGTCTGGCCCGCTTTTAGGTACGACCTTGAGAGATGGTATAGTCTGGAAATTTCTTGGTTGGGTAGAATAAGTTTGGTTTAAATGACTCTCCTTCCTAAAATGTTATACTTTCCTAGAGCCATCCCTCTTACCATACCTTCTTCTTTTTTTAAGAAGATTCACTCTGCCCTCTGGCATTTGTCTGGAATAAAAAACCCTGCAGAATTTAATTGGCTGTTCTACAAAAACTTCTATGACTGAGGTGAAAAACAACATACTAGAGATCAAGAGGTGTGAATTGGCCTTCAGAGCACCCTCATATACTCTAGAAACCCTAAGGTATGAATGGGGACTTTGGGAGCGGGACGTCAGATAAAGATATTCACTTTACCACCTGCCTCACTTGACTAGACACTAAAACAGATCATTATCTAATATTTTTTTATATTTTTTTATTATAATAAAACAAAATAAAACTAGACATGTAGATATGAGATATTTTTATATGTTGTTAGATATGCTGCACAATCGGCACAATGACTATAACACAAACAATATCATCTACATATGCAATGAAAAACAAACATTTATTATTTCCACAATTATTATTATTATTTTAAATTATTTCTGTTAAAAATATATATTTTTGTTAAGTCAATCTGTAATTCATACAATGTTATTGTCATTATTGTTATTGAATAATTTTTAATAATAATAATAAAAAACGTTTGCTTTGGAATGTGAGTCACAGTTTTAAGATTGGTTGTATATGCATGTACTAATCCTGTATGGTGCGTAAGTATGTGAGACTATGGGTATTCTTAGTTATCTTAGATGTGGCAGAGTCCAAGAGATCAGGATGTGTGATTTAGAGACAGGGATGAAGTCAGATTCCAGAGGTGAAAATAAGAACCCCACTATCTTGAACCTCTATTAGTCAATTCTGCTTTGTGTTTAAAATATTATTAAGCTCATATTATAGAGTCATTTTCCCTGACATGTAGTCCTCACCTCTAATAATAAACAACACATAGTCACCTTGTTTTTTTTTTTGTGGGGGCTATCGATGGTATGGCATAGAATACACATATGTGATATCTTGGATAGTTAACACACATAAGAGACTTGTCCATCAAGTTCAGCCTTCCTCATATAATACATAATATTAATTGAGTCCAGACCTGGATTCAACTTGTTACAAAACAAGCCCTAGCTGCTAATCTTAAGGAGTAGAAAAAATGCTGCTTGCTCTGTATTCCTATCCTCATGCTCGAACGAATGATAGTCACATAAGGGGAAAACTGTACATCTCTCTCTTCTGGGGCCTTTGGTCTAGCTGTCCCAATGGAAGCTGTTTGGGTGACATCAGAAATTGCTTCTAGGAACAAAATCAGGAAGGAGTACAGTACAGAGTACAGAGTACAGCTTTTCTTTTTTACTAATACCTCTTACGTGCCCAGTAGCTCTCAACGGCTTCTCCAAACTGACATCTGAATATCTG
Source organism: Pelobates cultripes (assembly GCA_933207985.1). Taxonomy (NCBI): domain Eukaryota; kingdom Metazoa; phylum Chordata; class Amphibia; order Anura; family Pelobatidae; genus Pelobates; species Pelobates cultripes. Next base: position 71,281,840 of record OW240920.1, read on the forward strand.
TATATTGTATTAACCATGTACTCTTGTTTTATAGAAGTTACAAGCAAATTAATGCTTGTTACAATTATAAGTAGCAAAAAGAGCAATCTTTAATAATTGCTTTGACTAAGTTAATTCAAATTCTATAATATAATTATTACTGTTGCACAAAAGACTAAATGAAAAAGTACAATTTAATATCAGGCATTTATCCATATTAATAGTTATTAACTACCAATACTAACACCTTCCCTTATAAATTGCATTGCATTTGAATGGCCAGTTACAAAAACATGTATTTTGTTTATTCCCAGCTTTACACCCTCCCTGTTTTGCTTTGAATGTATAATATAGCTTTGGTGGGGGTGGATAGGCAGGAGCTGTTGAAAGCATTTGCACGTGCTCCTAAATGGTTAGGAATCATCTGGTTCCTTTTGAATCACATGCCACACATGATTGTACAAAACATGTTGGTTTCATGCCAGAAGAATAAAAAAGTGACTTGGTAAATTTTCAGTTAATCTGTTCATTTTTTTGTTCTTTTTTTTTTTCTTTTTTTCTTAGATCTTCTTTAGACTGAAAAAAAGCCTGCTGCCAAATATTATCTTTATATTTCCTGCTGGTTCACTGGTAAATGCATCATATTGGAAAGTCTCTCAACACGATATTCAAATAATGAGCTATATTTAAGAAAAAAGCTTGGGAGACCCAAAATCTATAATTGCTTAGTACAAAACGGTTGCCTTTATGTTATAATTTTTAATATGTTAACATTATAGGAAGGAAGAAAAATGTCTAGGCAACTGAATGCTTGGATGGATGATTAAACAAAGCTTTCCTTATTGCACTGCTGTAATAACAGCCTCCGTTAATCTCTTTTCCATTACCTTTCTGTCACTTAAATGAAGAAGGAGAAAAAAAAGTATTGCTCTGATGAAGAAAAGTATTTTCAAGCTATTTCAAACTCTGGTCAGATCACGCATTATGCTTCAAAACAATTTGTTAAAATGTGGACCAACACTTAACGATGGCCTCTATACAAAGTGTAGACTTTTACCGGAGAACAATCTTTAAATTTGAAAATGTGTTTTGTATTAGACCAGCTTTATGTAAAACTCTTCGTATTGTCTTTGCTGGCAAACAATATTGCTGTCTAAGACAGTTTTCAGTGTTGATGTTTTAAATCTTCTTTCTAAAGAATTGAATTCTAGCTGAGAGCTGAGGAGAATGAATTTGCATTTTAATGGAAAATATGTCTTTGATTACAATGAAACTCATTAAACCTGGCAGATTAAGAATATAGATACAGAATTAGTTTAAGGCATATGCCAATGCCATATGAAAATTACTAAATAGTTATATTTTCACTATTGATTTTAAAACTCCCCAGCTGTGTCTATTTTTCAAAATAGCTCTCTAAACAAGAATATATCATTTCATATAATCTTTTATGAGTGGTTGATACAGTTTCAATAACCAGGTAATATACATGTATAAGGAAACTAGGATCATGTTTAACTTTTACACATCACAGAGAGAGTAAATATCAAATCATGATTATTGATTGTTCAACAGTTAAATCACCTGGTTGGTTACATGACAAACATGTTTAAAACCATGGAGTGCTTTAGTAATATATAATAATACTAGTATTTATTCAGAAGTAAGGTTATATGTTTGGAGCAAATATTGTTGAACAAATAGGATGTTTAGTTTATTTGATTTATTTAGAATTGTGACCCCCAGACTGGCAAATTAATGTTCTGTTGTGTTAAATTAAATAACTTAATATAACTGATCCCGTATTGAAATGTTGAAATAATTTATGGATATTGACTTTCAGTCCAGTATTCTAGAATGGAGTCACAATAATCCGATATTGGAGACATAATTACTGGACTGCTTTTTTAGTTTGGGTTTTACCACAATACATTAGACCCAGTTTTAAAGGGACAATTAAATGGTCAATATACACTATACACTTTATGGCTGCAATTCATGGTTATAGTCCTGCAGATGGACATTGTACATCTTCCATTACAAACTGATTATAACAATTGGGGTCAACTGTACCCTTTTAATAATATAATAGAAATTTTATTTACAAATTACAACATGATTACTTAATGTGAAATCTAACAAAACCATAGGAATGGTCATCTAAATTAAGTAACTTGCTTCTTCTTCATCCAATCAAAACTTGCACATGTTCCCAGTGTTTTGTTTCCAAGAGCTTTGGAACATTATTATTATTTTTTTATTTTGTATTGTTTTGTATTTCGCAATCAGTACCGAACTGAAGAATGCAGAACATTGGTCCATGCTGATTTATATAAACAACAATTTTGTTTTGTTTAAGTGTGTGCTTCACAGTGAACAAATCTTGCTGTCAAGAAAAGTTCAGAAAATAACATAGATTCTTAAATACACCCATAAAATACTTAAAGTCCAAGTAGATACCAACGTAAATGTATATTGCTGTGTCACATATTTACATGCCGTTTGCTATCTATATACATGTAATATTTTCTAATAAGAATGTTATTTAGAACCATGCTATAAAAATAATTTATAGGCAAAGTATACATATCACTTACATTTTGTATTAAATGTTTATGAACTACAGGTACAAGTATCTGTCTGACCATGCTATATAGACAGAATGTTCAAATCAATAAAAATAATTAATGGAACAGTGTGTTAAATCAGATATTCCCATTTAGTGAACTGTTTAAAATTTTATAATATGCCATATACTTGTCCAGGGCTGCACCTCTTCTGTGGAACTCCCTTCCCTCCTCCATAAGAATTTCACCCAGTCTCCACTCATTCAAAAAATCATTGAAAACTCACTTCTTCAAGAAAGCATATCAGTTAAACTGTTAGCAGGTTTTCATCCCCCACCCTCCATGACTCCTCTCCTGCAACTGTCAAAAATTACCTATTAAGCCCTCAGCGAATACTTTTCTAACAACTTACTTTGTACCCCTACTTTTACCCTTTGTGTTACTATACCCCACTCCTAGAATGTAAGCTTATTGAGCAGGGCTCTCCACCTCTCTTTTCCTGTATGTCGAGTTTTTTACAGTGCTATGGAATCTGATGGCGCTATATAAATAAAACAATAATAATAATAAGATACCAAAACAATCACACTGTAATAAACTTCAGAGCTTCTTGCATCTGTTGACTTGTGTCCAGTGCAGCTTGAAAGCAACTCTTAATAGATTTTGATACTTTTTTACAGCTATGTTGTTCATGTGCAGTTTAACCACTTAGTGACCAGACTGTTTTAATTTTCTTACCATTAAGGGCCATTTCTGCAGTGTTTGTGTTTAGCTGTAATTTTCCTCTTACTCATTTATTGTACCCACACATGTTATATACCATTTGTCACACCATTAGATGGTCTTTCTAAAGATATAATTATTTTCATCATATCATATAATTTATTATAAAAAAAATATATAAAATATGATGAAAAAATTTACAAAAACACACTTATTCTAACTTTGATCCCCAAAATCTGTTACGTATCTACAACCGCCAAAAAACACACATGCTAATTAGTTTCTAAATTTTGTCCTGAGTTTAGAAATACCCAATGTTAACATGTTCTTTGCTTTTTTTGGAAAGTTATAGGGCTATAAATACAAGTAGGACATTGCTGTTTTAAAATATATATTTTTAAAATGTATCAATTGTGACATTGTAACACTTATCTGTCATAAATCTCTGAATCACACCTTACATGTACATTTTTTTAAAGTAGACAACCCAGGGTATTCAATACGGGGTATGTCCAATCTTTTTAGTCGCTGTGATGAGAGCAATCTCGCCACATTGCATTGGAGAAGCCTGGTTGCTCGCCTGCTGCCTTTGGACTATGGCCCAATGTTAAAAGACATCTTTTTTACCTGCAGAAAAGATTTATTCGTTCTTTTCTGCCTCGTGTTCGGTAGATTCAATCTACTGAACAACCGCACAAATGACTAGACCACCTGGGAGCTGGAGTGTGCCGGCAATTAGCCTCCCTGAAGCTGCTGTTAACCGCAGCTTAATTGACGAATGCTGGGTGGCCACCATTCGTAACACGAACACGAGGTCGCGGCCATTTTAAACATGCAAACGCACAGCGGTGTTCGACGCTTAATTCATGGAACTGAAATCGGACACAGTTTTGCGCGAACACCGCTGAAGCCGCCGACCTCCCTTCTTGTTCGGTGAAAGTGCACGAACGGCCCGGTGTTCGGTAGTTTTGCTTGAAGGTGCTATACCCCAGATTGGAATCCCATGGAGCCCATTCGCATGAGAAACTGACTGTGTAGAGACTTTGGCTCCATGGCGATTACACTGTATTCGTGTGGTCTAAGCGCCATTCGCTTAATAATGTGCGCTCAGACCTGAGCTATCTGGGGATATGTTAAATGTATGATTTTAATGTTATGTGTCTCACATAGTGTATTTTAATAGTAATTCATGTTGTAGTATCCCCACGTGCATAATGGCGATTTGTCTTTGTCTTGGGAGATAATTGAATTACTTCTCAATTATCTCCAAGGCAGAGGGGAGGAAGCCAAGATGCATTGTGGGAATATAATGTGACTGTGTGTCCTATTTGTCTACTTGTCTGTCTTTTGTCACAGTCTCCCATTTGGTCCCCTAGGGGAGTGTCCACCAGGTGGGAGACCTGCATAAATACTGGGCAGGTAGCCCTCATTAAACAGACCACTGCTTGACCCTCAACACGGAGCCTTGTCTCGTCTTTGGGGGGATTTACTGAACGCTGATAGAGACTGATTGCTAGGAGTGTAAGCCGCTTGGATGCTTTTCCTATTCGTCTGCTAGCAGCGATTCGTATGGTTTCAGTTCGTGTGTTTGGAGTGCTATATTGGATGCCGTTCGGGAGTTTGGAGCATTCCCTTATTGGCGGTTCGTGAGTTTGGTGTTTTACAATAGCTGTGCCTGTATCTCTGGAAAGGGGGACGATCGCTTAACGGTTTTTACCCCTTGTGTGCAAAACGGTCCGTTACAGTCGCCACTTAGTCACAAACACTGGCCAAAGTTAGATTTCATATTTGTGTGTGAAAAATTCAAAAAACTAATTTGAACTCTAATTTTGGGCCGTGTTTGTGACTAAGTGGCTACTAAAAATGACTGGACATACCCATCTGCAATATCTTGGGTTGTGTTCTTTTTCAAATGGTATACCATCATGGGGGTTATTCTCATTCCTGGGCTACCATACAGCCTCAAAGGCAACATTACCAATCTGGCAAATTTCAATGTGAAAAAAAAGAAATGCTAGCCTTATATTTGACTCTGTAACTTTTGAAAACACCATAAAACCTGGACATAGAGGAGTTTGATTTTACTTGCAAGACTCCGCGGAACACAAATATTAGTGTTTTAAAACAGTCAAAAAACCTATCACAACGATTATATCGTTAGTCAAAGTACCATTTATGTGTAAAAAATGCAAAAAAAACTGCACTTTCACTGATAATAGCATTGTTGTGATATGTTTTACTTTTTTGAAACACTAATATTTGTGTCCAGTGAAGTCTCCCGAGTAAAACAGTACCCCCCATGTAAAGGTTTTATGGTGTCCTGGAAAGTTACAGGGTTAAATATGGGGCTTGCGAACCAAATTCTCTGGACTTTCTGCCTGGGTTGTCAGGCAGGTCCCTTAAATTGTAATTAATAAAATTACTTAATCATGTAAAAATATTAAATATAAATATATTTGTAGAATATATATATATATATATATATAATTATTTTTTAATTATTATTTTTATTTATATATAGCTATATATATATATGCATATATACACATAAATATATATGTATTTGACATTCTAAATGTATTTTGAATTAAATATATATGTATATTAATATCAAAATACAATTAGAACAAACTTAAACCGATATATAATAATATTTTTAAAATTTAATTGTATATTTTTTTCCATGTTTTTCAATTTATATATATATATATATATATATATATATATATATATTTAACATCATTCTAAGTGTATATTAATATATATATATATAATTATTATTATTATTGTGTGCAATTAGTACTAATATATTATTTATATAAATTGTCTTGCATGTATAATATATATATATATTTATATATATATATATATATATCATTCAAGTTTCACTTTTAGTTACACCAAGGGTGAAATTATAAGATTTGCATATCTTTCACATTTTTTCTTGTTTAATATTTATCTAATGTATCTTATACACTATGATGTATGGATTGTATCTAGTTGTATTCATATTCACATGAAATACACTATTGAGTGGTCACCTGATGGTGCTTAAGTGAAGTTTTGTGGTCCACATGTGGCCCATCAATCTACAGTTTGCACTGTTTAGTCTGGATCTTTGATCACAGGTACTACCTTTGTCTAGGGGGAGGGTACTTCACCTTTACAAGTTTCCCACACTTTTTTGCTATTTAAAGATGGTGTTTGGAGCTATGGGGTTATCCAGATGAAAGTCCTATGAAGAACTGAAACATTGATTTGCTGTAACCCATGTGGTAAGAATAAAGACAAATAATTTTCTCCAAAAACCCAGCATGTGCCTTTCTTCGTGGAGATATATATATATATATATATATATATATACATATATACATACACACACATACATACATACATACATATACACATATACATATATATATATATATATATATATATATATATATATAGTTACATATATGTATTTATAATGTCATTCTAAATGTATTTTGATTTACATATATATGTATATTAATATCAAAAGTTAGAACAAACTTAAACCGGTATATAATTTTAAAAAAGTTATTACATTTTTTATTTTTTTATTTTTTTCAATTAATTTATTTATAAATGTTATTTTATATATATATATATATATATATATATATATATATACACACACACATACACACACACATATATATAATTATATATTAAAATACACTTAGAATAATAGATTGTGTATGTGTATGTGCATATAAAAGTACTTATAGCATATACATAGTATTTCTATGTGATCTAAGTACTTTTATTAACTTTATAAAACGTTTTACTAACTTTTATTTATTTTCTAAACTTTTGTGCAGGCATAAGGGGGACAGCCTGAGAGCCCAGGCACTGCACAAGCCGGCTATTCCAGCCATGTGATCACGAGGACCGCATGATCACATGGCCAAGGAGGGCCTGATTGGGCATAGGGGGTCTGTCTGAGCTCCCATATAGACCCCAGGATCACGACCGCTGGTGGAGGATCACAAACAATCAGGTACCAGATACGTCTGAGATCGTTAACAGACAATTTTTGTCAGACGTACCTGGTACGTCCGCAGTCGGGAAGTGGTTAAATAAAAAAATATATGTATGTTTTTATAATCAAAATTCATTCAAAGAGTGAATGTCACAGGCAATTTTTCTTATCCTTATTTCCATTAGATCCTTATGATGGCACGGAATCTTGAATACCCAGGAAATTGTCATTTATTACCTGAATTCACTGAATTTGCAGGGCAAAAACAATGATTTCCCCTGCTGCGAATATTCACTTTCAGTTATAGTAACCCAAAAGCAAACTGTGTATATGAAATGGAATGATAGCTCTGACAGGGTTATTCAGCAAAGCAGATCTAGATTAAGACTGCACAGTGAATACTAGGCAGGATGGCAGAATGTGGCTCTCGTCTCTGTTCTATGAGTTTTGTGTGCAGTGGCTTAGTATTGTGTGTGTCGAGGATTTTGAGAGCTATAAATGAGAGGGGAGGCTGAATGTGCTTGTGTGTCCTAGTTGAGTGTTGTGTAGGGTTACATTTTGTGTGTGGAGGGGAATCTGAGTGTGGTTGAGTGTTGTATAGAAGGGATGCAGGGAAGCAGTGTCTTATAGATGTCAAAGGTTTGGGAGGAATGGGCTCACTATGCAGAAATTTGGACAGACAGTTTTTAAATTTAAGGTCTTTATTATAAAGCAAATAAATATAATGGAAAAGTCCCAATGCAAAATAGAAGCAGAAAATAAGGCAATATCTTCATGGGAAATAAAAGTCCTTAAGATAAAATAAAGTCTTTTATCAGAGTTTTAGCACTGGGCAAATGATGAAAGGTTTGATTGATGTTGTATCAGGGTTGCAGCGGTTAGCCAAGGCTGAAGCAGGGTTGCAGGGGTTAATCCACACAGGAACAGGATTGCAGGGGTTAACCAGAGTTCAGAAAGCCAAAGATTAATTCAGGAAGCAAAGTGTATTAACAGAGTCCAAGTAGGCAGGGGTTAATTCAGAAAATCCCAGCAGGTGAGGGTAATCAGATAACCAGGCAAGACCTGGTTCTGTACTCTAGGGAGACAACAAAACTAGACATGTACAATTCTTTCAGTCTGAATATGAATTTGGACGAATTTCAGGCAATTCGGAAATTTTGGTACTTCCGAATGTCCGAATTTCCGAAGTGCCGAATTTCCGAAGTGCTGAAGTTGCCGAAGTTCCAAAGCACAGTATTGCCTAAGTACTAATATACTTACCCAGTGAAAGAAGAAGAATGTTACATTGTATACAATTTTAAATAAAAAGTATACAAACATAGCCAGGATTCAGCTGTAAGCATTTGCAACACTTAAAACAATCAAGTAACATACATTCACGACGCGCGAGTGGAGGCTTTTAAACTAAAGGGGGGACCTATTGCCCCCCCAGCCCCCACCCCTGAGCGGTGGGTGGGGGCCCTAAATACTAATAAGGGGGGGGAACTAATGTCCTCCCCCTGACCCCCACCCCTGAGCAGCGGGTGGGGGCCCTACAGTAAAATAAGGGGGGGACCTAATGTCCTCCCCTCTGGCCCTTACCCCTGAGCGGCGGGTGGGGGCCCTAAATTGGAATAAGGGGGGGACCTAATGTCCTCCCCCTGGCCCCCACCCGTGAGCGGTGGGTGGGGGCCCTAAATACTAATAAGGGGGGGACCTAATGTCCTCACCCCTGAGCGGCGGGTGGGGGCCCTAAATACCAATAGGGAGGGGGGACCTTGTGTCTTCCACCCCAGCCCCTACCCCTGAGTGGTGGGTGGGGGCCCTAAATTGGAATAAGGGGGGGACCTAATGAGCGGTGGGTGGGGGCCCTAAATACTAATAGGGGGGACCTAATGTCCTCACCCCTGAGCGGCGGGTGGGGGCCCTAAATACCAAAAGGGAGGGGGAACCTTGTGTCTTCCACCCCAGCCCCTACCCCTGAGTGGTGGGTGGGGGCCCTAAATAAAAATGTTACCCCCCGAGGCGACTAAGGGTCCCCAAACCCCTAGTCACCTCCTCCCACCCCCCAAAAAATTAACCCCCTACCTACCCCCCTCACCCTAAAAATAAATGAGGGGGGTCCTTTAACTAAGTACCTGTAAAAAAAAATAAAACGTACCATTCAATGTTTTCTTTCTTCTAAAATGTTATGTAGAACAAATCAAGTTCTACATGACATTTTAACTGTCAATGTCATAATACTGTTTGCTTTTACTGCAATAAAATACACATATTTGTATTCAGCAAAGTCTCACGTGTAAAACAGTACCCCCTATGTACAGGTTTTATGGCGTTTTGGGAAGTTACAGGGTCAAATATAGCACGTTACATTTGAAATTGAAATTCACCAGATAGGTTATGTTGCCTTTGAGACTGTATAATAGCCCAGGAATGAAATTTACACCCATAATGGAATACCATTTGTAATAGTAGACAACCCAAGGTTGTAAATGGGGTATGTCCAGTCTTTTTAGTAGCCATTTGGTCACAAACACTGGCCAAAGTTAGTGTAAGTATTTGTTTGTGTGTGAAAAATGCAAAAAACGCAAATTTTCGCTAGTGTTTGTGACTAAGTGGCTGGACATACCCCATTTGCAATACCTTGGGTTATCTTCTTTTGCAAATGGTATGCCATCATAGGGGTCATTTTCATTCTTGGGCTACCATAGGATCTCAAAGGCAATCTAACCAATCTGGCAAATTTGAATGTGAAAAAAATGAAACACACTACTTTTGAAACCACCACAATACCTGTACATGAGGGGTACATGAGGGGGACTTCGCTGAACACAAATATTTGTGTTTCAAAACAGTAAAAAGTATTGCAGCAATAATATCGTCCGTGTAAGTGCTGTTTGTGCGTGAAAAATGCAAAAAACTTCACTTTTACTGGTGATATCATAGTTGTAATACATTTTACTGTTTTGAAACACTAATATTTGTGTTCAGCGAAGTCTCCCGAGTAGAACAGTACAGGTTTTATGGCGTCTTGGAAAGTTATAGAGTTAAATATAGTGCTAGCAAATTAAATTTCCCTTTACTTTCGACATTGGTTGTCAGGCAGGTCCCGCTAATTGTAATTAATTAAGATACCTAATTATGTAAAAATATTACATAAATATATATAATTTTTTAAAAATATTTTTATATATATATATATATATATATATATATATAGATATATATATATAGATATAGATATATACGTATATATTTATGTATATAGATATATATTATTTTGTTCTATGTGTATTTTGATATAAATATATATTAATATCACAATACAGTTAGAACAAAATAACATACATCTATATATTTTTTAATTATTTATTTTTAATAATTTTTTTAATTTTATTTTTTAACGTATTTACATATTTTTTTATATTAGATATATATATATATATATATATATATATATATATATATATATATTTATATATTTTAATAGTAAAATACACCTAGACAGTGTATGTGTATTTTTTTTTTTTTTACACTTTATTAACTTTAATTTAATTTATTCCCAGCCAGCAGGGGAATTACCGGTCATTACAGGCAGTCCCCCTGCTGGCAATGCAGCAGCCAACTTACCCGGTCATGTGATTGTGAGGTCCTCGCAAGGACCTCACTCTCACATGGCCGGGGGGGGCTGCAGGAGGGAGGATCTGCCATGGGGGGCTCCCTGGGAGTCCCCCCAACCGCGATCGCCGGCGTGGGATCGCCAGCGAACGGGTAAGTAAAAAAAAACGGAGGGCGTACTATTACGCCTGGCGGCGTTTAGAGCCACCTAAAATAGGACGTAATAGTACGCCCTCCGGTGTTAAGGGGTTAATGACATATTGCCATATAGCGGATCTCCCTCCTGTGACTGTGATCTAGTGGGTAGAGTTGATTGTGAGGTCCTTGTTGAGGAGTATCAATACCCCTTTGGATTTGTGTGGTGATGTGGCATACAACTGGTGTGGGTAATTGAGTTAATCCTAAATTTGGATGGGAGTTTGTGCAAAAGTGTGTCTCCTGTAGGCTAAGTGTGTTCCCTGGCTAAGACATGTCTCTTTTAGGGGATGTTCAATTCCTGTACATTGTGGGAATATATTTTCATACTAAGTTGTCATGGTTTCATGTGCTGAAGGAGCTTAGCCGGGTAGCCCCAGCGGTATGGGATCTTCCTATTCCTAAGATCTACAGTCATTTCATGGAATGCTCTTCTCCTACGTAGTGTTTCCACCGATAGATATGCAAAAATCTGGATCTGTCTATACTGCTTCAGTAAGTCCTGCCGTGACCATTTAGAGCAGAGGATGGTCTTCTTGACATGAAAGTAGTGAAGTTTGGTCAGCACGTCCCTTGGGGTGGTAATGGGTAGATACTGTGGTTTCGCCACCCTGTGTGCTCTGTCCATCAAGAACAGCGATGGCTGTATGTCCGAGGCTAGAGCCTGGAAAAGGCCTGTCAGGAAGGCCTGCAAACAGAACCTCTTCTGGGATCCCCCTAATCCTTATGTTTTGCCGGCGTGATCTGTCTTCGAGGTCCAATGCCCTGAAGTCCTGCTTTTCTAGCCTGGCTTCAATTTTCTACACCTTATCAGCAAAGCTGTTTGGCGCGTCCTTGAATACCACCATTTTGGATTCGATATGCGCTGTGTGGTTACCCAACTCCAATAGGTCTCTCCTTAATCCGAGATAGCTGATTGTACTGTAGTCTGGATTTTGACTTCCATGTCATCCAGCATTCGTTGGAATATGTCCCCCTGGATGTGCATGGTCTCTTGTGGGGATTGGGGCCTAAATACGTCTTTGTCATCTCCACTGCCATCGCCATCTTGGTTGTGCAACACTGCGTGTCTGGAACCCGTCAGTTAAGCCAATGAAAAAGGAGTGCTTGTCTTTGACATTGGTCGTTTTCCTTGTCTCCCTCTGTGACATAGTGGGTTCACCGATAGTGAGGTACGTTTTTAGCTTATTTAGCTGCTGTAATTCTCGCTTTTTTGGACTTTGGCGGCGGAGCTCAGATCCTGTGCGACCATGCCGTCCGAACGCAGGCTCTGAGGAGTAACAGAGAACTTTTTAGGATCCACGTTGTGGAAATGATTTGGATTACAAAAGCAAAGTTCTTTTTTGGAATTGTGGTAAAACTATTGGACCAGCACCAGAAACCCAACATTGACTATCAGCTACTGTAGTTAACCACTGTGTACTACATTCATTTTTTTCTTTTTTTTTATCAGTTTGCTCAGAGGAGATTTTCCACTGTTTGTTTATTTTTTGGTTTTATGTGGTCTCAAGACAACAAAAGGCACTGCATACAGGTTCTGCCTCCTTATGGCCACCCACTCACTACTCCAGTGCTCAGTCCAGTAAAGATACCACAATCCCAAATTCAAATATACAAAGTAAAATGCATAATGGAAAAGTGAGATTAGAATTTATTCATAGGCATGCTCCACTACAAATGAGACATTTTGGCTCCCTCCTCTGCAATATTTGTCCCTGGTCCCCTCCACTCTTTAATAGGGATTCTTGGTCTATGACATAAAATGTCAATTGGGATATATTATGATGGCAAGTCAAAGCATTAGCTGGTACTGGAAATTCAGTTTGTTTTCTCCTAATGGTAGATTTCTGTTTAACAAATCTTTCCATGATGTTAGCAGTGGTCTCTCGAACATACAATAAATGACATGGGCACTTAAGTAGATACACTGCATGCGTGTGTGGATTCACAAATGAAAAAGCCTTTAATTTTGAATACATTACCTGTGTAGTGATGCCTAAAAGCATCACTTCTAATGATGGGATTACACAAACCACAATTAAGGCATGTAATGTGCCATTCGTCAAGGCTGACAAGAATCAATATCAGACTGCACCAACAAATCCCTAATATTCCAGGTTCTTTTAAATGAAAATCATGGCGGAGGCTGTAATTCCTGAATGAGTGCGCCTTTAATACCGTATGTATCAAAGGGAATTCCCTAGGAGGGTATTTCCCCTTTTTAGGTGTGCTGCCTTTACACTTTTATATATACTTTTAATAGTGGTACTATTAGCGCTGATGCTACTTTGACTTTTTCTCTGTAATTCCTGAATATCAGGAATTCAGTTTCTATGTGTTTTTATGAAAAATATATTCTAAAGACACAGTCTTGCTATTACAGCTATATTGGGATTCTCCTCTTCTCTTCAGAGTTAGAAGCAGTAGATTTCAACAAGTTAGTTCTCTCAATGACTAAAACTCTATTATTTTCCTCCTTCAGGAGGACAATGGGATAATCTCTATTCCTAAATTCATGGCTATTTTTTTTCCAAATGTGTGAAGAACATTTCCATCTTCTTTGGCAAATTGATTACATGGTTGATATGTAATCATCCTCTGGTGATGAAAACTGGGGATTTCCAAAAGGCTATTTCTGGCTTAGTAAAAATGTCTGTCAAAAAATATTTGCGAGATGTTTAATCTTCAAATCAAGAAAGTGAACATAATTTCATACTGAACATAATTTCCTCACCTTGGAGAAGAAATTTTTCAAATCATTCTTGGTGCCACAACAAACGCTGAGGATGTACATTTCTGGCCATGTACTCTTTTTACAATTCTAGTTTTTCTGGTTATCTATTATCCTTTTTGTTTCAGTGTGTTCCTGCTAGCAGTGATCTCATTTCTTTCCTCCCAGTTCATGTACAGTCCTGTCCTGTTTATGTCCTGATTTTGTTTCCCTCATGTCTTTGCCACGATCATCATCATGTCATATGTGGATTTGTGTTCTTGGGTCTGGCTGGGATTGAAACTGGGTCCTCTGCATTCCAGTCAGTGACCTTACCTTTGGTACCACGCATCTTTTGTTGTTTCCTGTTTCTCCATGTGTCCTGTTGTCTGAGTTTCTACTCCTGGACCGCCTGTTCCTGTTCCACACCTGTTCCTGTTCCAGATAAGTGGCTATTATCAACCTATTTAAACCCTGCCTTGCCCGTGACTCATTGTCAGATCATTTTGTTCCTGTTTGTGTATCATTGCTGTACATCTGACTCCTGGTTTGATTCTCTGCCCGTCTTCCATTTCTGCCTGTTTGCCGCCTGTCCTGACTGTTGATTTCGACCACGACTACTCTTTTTGGATTATCCTTGCTTGTACTATGTTTCTGGAAACACTGTGTCTTATCAGCTCTAGTGCACGGTTTCACAACCTTGGGGATTTCTACCTTGAGTCTCTTTGGTTTGTGTCAAATTGCAAAGGGTGCTTTAACTCTGCATGTTGGACTCCTCCTCAAGGTAAGAGTCCTGACAGTCTTGTGTATATGTTCTGGGTTCTGCTTTCTGTCCTGCTCCGGTTCTGGGTTCTTCTAGTCTTGTCTTGTTATCTCATCTGGTGCCTATTCTAGTCTTGCCTTGTTTATAGTACTGGATACATATCTGCACATTATCAAGCTCCTGGGATCCGCAGAAGCTGCATCAGGGCCCTGGTATTTGGCTACAAAAACCCTGGTGCTCTACACCAGGGGTCGTGTGGTTACCCTGCACCAGACCCTTATTGTTAATTTCCACACTGTGACTCCTACCATCATCAGGCATACAGGGGTCCCGGTCTCCGGACGCCACCCGTGACAAGATGTCATCAATAAATCTCCACCAAACCCGTATAATTTTTAGATACATTTCATTGTATAAATACACCTACTCTCATAGTCATTCATAAAAAGATAAGCATATTAGACCAAAATGTTGTGCCCCTAAGTTATTTGTAGTAATTATCCACAAAATTAAAGTAATTCCTATGTAACACCAGATCAACAAAACTTCAGTCTGGGAATTAGCGCATAAGTCATTGGTCAAAACATTTCTAATAGCCAGTAGGCCTGCCTCTTTTAGCATAGAAGTAATGCCTTATTTCTGTCAAACTAGATATTATACTCAAGACATTATGCCTATCAAGAATATAGTACCTTAGACTTGCACATGGAAGGTTGCAGGATTCTTTCAAGAAGAGATGAAAGGACTTCAGGAACACACACACCTGAATAAATTCTAATCTCTAAACCCAAGACTTTTGCACCATCCAAGTGTTGCCTGTTTTTATATTAGAATATTGTTGGGAGTATAGTGTCTTAGTGACCTGCTTATCTTTTGGCAAGAGCGAAGTGTTATCCTTTGTATTTGAATGAAGTCCTTACTTTGCAGGCTTTCCAATGGTCTAGTAGGTGAGCCTTTTTGTCTGCACCTCTATCACATGCACATTACTTAAAGAGCTGCCTCACAGTCGAGGCTCAATAATTGACTAAGAGTGCTGGCTGTGTTGCTCTGAGTCATTGAGTAGCCCCAGGGGACTGCGAGAGAGTTCTTACATTGATTTGCATCCAATAGAGGTGCATAACACAATGGTCACTGAAATTGACACATGTTTGTGCACAGAAAGGATCTTTTGATTTCCCTGGTGACTGTAGAAAGGTCACTGACAGCTAGAGCTGGGCCCTAGGTGGCTGCTTGCACTACCTTGTGGGTAATCTGGCTCTGCAGTAAAGTGTCAATTGTTGAAACTTCAATGTGAATTCAAACTGCATTGAGATACACTGATATTTACTTTTTCTATTCAGCTACTGTCCATAGCATTTGTTACTTTAAATTTACTTCCTGGTAAATAACCTTCAAATTAACAGTTGTTTTTTTTTTTTTTTTTACTTAAGTGAGAATTGACATGAATTAAAAGTGTATCTAAAAGGTAATTTCTAGAGTTGAGCGGACACCTGGATGTTCGGATCTGAGCTTGACCCCGAACCCGAACCCCATTGAAGTCAATGGGGACCCGAACTTTTGGCCACAAAAATGGCTCTAAAAAACTCCTGGAAAGGGCAAGAGGGCTGCAAAAGGAAGTAAAATGGGGGTAAGAGTAGGTCAAGTGCCCTGCAAACAAATGTGGATAGGGAAAGCACTTAAAAATAACATAAAATAAGTAGCTGCTCAGTAGATAACTCCCTAATTCCAACGGTATTAGGGAGCTATCTACCAAAAGGCCGAAAGACCTAAATTGGTCACCTAGCCACGTTTACTAATACTAAGTAAAGATTACTTAGTATTAGTAAATTCAGCCCCTACTCGCTATACCGCGAGTAGGGGCGTGTCTAGAAAAACAGTGAACAGCCAGTGGCTGCTCATTGTAAAAAAAAAAAAAAAACCCAACCACACACACCATTGCCCCCAACCCTGTGAGATGGGTGGGGCCCTAAACAACAATAAGAGGGGGGTGGGGGGAACTTTCTGTGGGGTGGGGGTCATAAATAAAAAATGGGGGGACCTAATGCCCTTCCCCCTGACCCCCACCCCTGAGCAGTGTGTGGGGGCCCTAAATAACAATAAGGGGGAACCTAATGTCCTCACCCCAGCCCCCACCCCTGCATGGCAGGTGGGGGCCCTAAATAACAATAAGGGGGAACCTAATGTCCTCCCCCAGCCCCCACCCCTGCACGGCGAGTGGGGGCCCTAAATAACAATAAGGGGGGGGGACCTACTGTATATAAAGTCTTGCCTCGCCCTGCAATTAGGCTCAGAGCACTCTGATTGGTGGGTTTAAGCCATCCAATCAGAGTGCTCTGACAGGTAAATGAAGAGACTGACAGGTAAGTCTCTACATTTACCTGTCACAGCACTCTGATTGGTTGGCTTGAAATCCAGAGTGCTCTGTCATTTTACACAGCGTGGGAAAGTTCTTTGGAACTGCAGAGCTCAGTCTCTAGCAGGGCCGGACTGGGAAAAAAAATTAGGCCCGGGCATTTTTCAATCAGAGCGGCCCCCTAAGAAGGGGGCGGGGCCAGAGAGTGTGTGTTTTGTCATCACTAATGACAACGCGCCCCCTCTCAAAGTGAGCATGTTGGTTCAATGCCCAGAGTCCTGCTGAAGAGCTCTGGCATTAGAAAAAGGCCCTGAATTTGTTCTGCGCAGCGCAAGCAAATTTAATAACATACTTGCGCTGTGTTTGCTTTTAAATTGTCTCTGGTGTCTCCACAAGTGGGATACCAGAGGACAAAAGGGCCAGGAAAGTGCATGGTGCATATGTTTGGAGCCTGCTTGTGGGATTGCGTGTGTGTAGAGTGTGGTGTGGTATTGTATAAATAGGTCAATTTAATTTGTGTTTGTGGTGTAATATGTGTGGCTAGGGGCTGTAGAGAGTGTGTGTATAGGGGGCATAGTTTTATAGGGGATGCAGCGAGTGTGTGCATACGGGCTGAAGTGTGTGTGTATAGGTGACGTAGTGTGTGTAGGGGTTGCAGAGAGGGTGTGTTTAGAGAATGTTGTATGTGATTGCTGACAAGGAATGTAGTGTGTGTGTGTGTGTGTAGGAGATCTACTGTGTAAATGACCCAGTGTGT
The DNA here is from genome assembly GCA_933207985.1 of Pelobates cultripes. Taxonomy (NCBI): domain Eukaryota; kingdom Metazoa; phylum Chordata; class Amphibia; order Anura; family Pelobatidae; genus Pelobates; species Pelobates cultripes. The sequence continues at coordinate 71,299,490 of OW240920.1, forward strand.
GTGTGTGTGTGTGTAGAGGATTAAGAGTGCATATAGGGTAAGGGATCTAGTGTGTATCTGGAGCGTAATGTGTGTAGTGGTGCAGTGTGAGGGGTGCTGTAGTGTGTGTGTGTGTGTGTGTGTATGTATATATATATATATATTTGGACTTATTGTATGTGTGAGGGGCACAGTGTGTGTATGTAAGAAGGGTGCTGTGTGTGAGGGTGTTTTTATCTGCTGTCACATTCTAGGTTTCTAATTTTCTTTGTCTGTTAACTCACTGAGGGTTATTTTATATATATGTGTGTGTGCTGTGTGTGTGAGTGAGGGTGCTGTGTGTGTCTGGGGGGGGGCGCTGTGTGTGTCTGGGGGCTGTGTCTGGGGTGCTGTGTGTGTCTGGGGGCTGTGTGTGTCTGGGGGGGCTGTGTGTGTCTGGGGGGTGATGTGTCTGGGGGCTGTGTCTGGAGGTGCTGTGTCTGGGTGCTGTGTGTGTGAGTGAATGTATTTGTTAGAGCTCCGCCGGGTCTTCTCTCCTCCCTCCCTCCTTCACCCAGCCGGCGGCCGCATCTCCCTGCCTCTGGGCCAGTGAGGGAGATCTTTGATCTCCCCACCGGCCCACGGACGCACACAGCAGGGCCGGCGCTCGGATAGCGCTGGCCCTGCAGGGGCCGGCCGGGGAGATCCCCTGCCGGCCTCGGCCCCACGGCCATCGCGGCCCACTGGGCATTTGCCCGGTATGCCCGATGGCCAGTCCGGGCCTGGTCTCTAGGTATTTAGGCAAGGGTCCCCCCTCATTTTTAGGATGAGGAAATTCCCACCCCTCTTAGTCACCTGGGGGGGAAATTTTTATTTATAGCCCCCCCACCCGCCGTACAGGGATGGGGAGGACATTAGGTGTGTCCCCAATTTTTATTTATGGCCCCCATTTCATAATGACTTTCACTCAAACCTAACAGGCTTAGGTGTATCACAAAATGTTCCCATATTTCACAAAAATATACAAGGACACCTCTGCAAAACTGAAAATGCACCAATTCAAATACCCTATTGATATATTCGTACCCATCACTCTTAAATTTTAAAAGACTGTAAATCAGATAGGGTTACTAATTTATTAGTTAGAGTTGCTTATAACACATAAATATCATTCAAGATACATTTTATATGTCAGGTTTTTAAGTTTTTGGTGTGTTTTGAAGTAAATTTGTTTTTCTCTCTGTATGGTATAATAGCCAGAATTGGAGCTTATAATTTTTATTACAGGCTGTGGTTCCCTTACAATATTCTATATGAATAGTGCATCATAATTGCTACAGGTATATGGTAAGTGAATACACACACATATCACTATGCTTTTCTAATGTATGTTTGTGATGAAAGCTGGTAATCCTTTGAAAAATATTAATATTTTTAAACAGTTTTTTTTCAATAAAAAATATTTAATATACTGTATATCATAATATACTGCATTTTTTTGTCATTTGGATCACAGATCAATGAAAAAAGTAAACAGTTGAGAGAGAAAAGGAAGTGCTATTGATTATCTAGATTCTCTTTATTAGTCTTCTCACAATGCTATTCTCTTCCATTTCAGCCTAAGGCACACCTGTGCAATAATCATGCTGTCTAATCAGCATCTTGATATGCCACACCTGTGAGGTGGATGGATTATCTTGGCAAATGAGAAGTGCTCACTAATACAGATATGTGAATAATATTTGAAAGAAATAGGCATTTTGTGTACATAGAAAAAGTCTTAGATCTCTTAGTTCAGCTCATGAAAAATGGGGGCAAAAACAAAAGTATTGCGTTTATAATTTTGTTCAGTGTATATAGTGTGGTAGTCCTTGCACACAGGCTAAATTACAAATATTGCTGGGTGCTTAGCCAAGGCCCATAGACATCCAATAGCATGCATGAATTGCTGCACTCATGGTATTCTACATAAAATATAATCTTTATTCCATATAGGGTAAAAGTACAACATTCAGTCCTCGTTTGAGACTTTCTTCAGGATAAAAAAACTTCATTAAACCGTAAAACCATTTTTATAAGAAAAATAAGGATTTAATTCACCCAGATGATGTATGTGCCACTTGCGTCCCCCTGCATGAAGTACGATTGCGCAGACTTGCTCCGCCCTTACATGATGTGAATACCATGCTGACGTTGTGAGTTTTGCCATTATTGCTATGTAGTCACTATGGGAACCAAAATACATAAAGTGAAAACTTTTTTGTGCAGTATACGGAAATGACAGAAAGTGGGTGTGAAAGCCGATCTGTGCCCTCTGAATATATAGATGAACAAGCTATGGAGACATGATATAATTAACCTGTTAGTGCCATTAGGGCGTTCTATGCCTCCCCATTATAATGGTCTTTAAAGCCGTTACAACAGCATAGAACACCCGAACGGGTTTGAGCCCCAGCACCTGAGGTGTACTCACCTCCGCCGCAATTCCCTCAGCAATTTAGGTCCCCATGGGCCATGTGATCGTTCTAAAACAGCCTATGCAGAGGGCCGGTGCAAGTATTTTTGGGTACACAGGCGAAGATGATTTTGGCGCCACCACCCACCCCAAAGCATCTTCACCTGTGTCTTAACCCTCAAGCTTTTTGTTTCTTATACTCTTTTTTTAATGTCTTACCCCCTTTAGTACATCTTATCCCCTAGTTTTCACCATTGTGTATCTCTTGCAACCCCTCTTTGTGTGTCTTACACCCACAGACCCTTTGTCTTTTACTCTTACCAGCTCCTTTGTGTATTTCTCTTTCACCACCAGCCCATCTATCTCCCCCCAGCCCCGCTGTTTCTCTTTTTCCTCTTCTCCAGCCCCTCTGTGTCTCTTTTACCCCCAACCCAAGGCCCTTTTGTGTGTTGCTTTTATTCCCAGCCCCTCTGAACTTTCTCACCCCCAGGCTGTAGCGGAGAGCTGGTATTACACAGCCTATCTCCACTTTAGATCCCAGGTAGGTTCAGGAACAATGCACTTATAAATCCATAGGGTAAAATATCCAGCAGGCAAAATAACACAGCAGTATCCCAGCAGCAATCCCAATAACTGGACGACACACAGTATCAGAACTAAAGATTTATTCACACAGTGGCCTTTTAAAGCCTGCTCCCATGCAAGGGAGGGATTTTCAACAATTAGTGCATTACCCAATCTGGTATTAGTAACCTCCCACACATCTCCTCCCCTCAGCCTGCATCATAATCCCCTTATCCAGCACACCAATTCCCCCCCGTTTCTGGATGTACCCCTAAACTTAGGGGTACCACTTTAAATTATACATCCCCTGGTAGACCTGATCTGGGTGAACAACATATGCAAAAATCACCCAGATCAGACCAGGGGTTCGGGAAATTCATGGAGGGAATAAAATGACCGACCACACTGGAGAGAACAGCCGAATGGGGTTCCATGCGATGGGGCCCTGCGGTCGGTCCTGGAGTCAGGGAATAAACTGCATGAAAGCCTCTAGCTACAGAGACTAGGGAGGGTTCACCTGAATCCCCTTGTTCGGTTATTTCTATCTACCGAACGAGGGGCCGTTCGGTAGTTTGGAACCGAACCGACCGGGCTTGTGGAGGTCTCAGCAGTGTTCGCCTAGTCGAGTGCCCAATTTGAGTTCCAGACACTCGATGGCAAAACACCGCTGTTCGGGAGTTTTAAAATGGCCGCCGCAACGTGTTCGTTTCCCGAATGGCGGCCACACCCGAGAACAAAGGACGGCTACTCAGCTTGTCAATTACCCGTTTGCAACAATGTTGCAACGGGTAATTGAAGGCACACTTCACACAGGGGATGTCTGACTGTTCGGTAGTTTCATTCGAATAAACTACCTAACATTCAGACGAATACAATACATTTAACACAGAGAACTTTGCTATTTTACACAAATGCATTCAAACACATGTAATTCTCAGGACATCCGCTACACAGGCTCATCTGTGTGTCTTTCTCCCCCCCCCCCATGTCCCTGTATGTGTCTTTCATCCCACTCAGGCTCCCCCTCTGTGCCACTCTCACATCCATGTCCCTTAGTGTTTCTCTTTCCTTCCCTCCTTGTCCATTAGTGGTCCTTTCCCTCCCCTGTTTCTTAGTGTTCCTCTCCCCTCCTCCTGTCCCTTAGTGTTCCTTCCCCATTCTCAACCGTCCTCTCCCTTCTAGTGGTCCTTTTCCCTTCTCTCCCCTGTACCTTATTGCCCCTATTAATGTTCCTCTCCCCCAATCCAATAGTGTCCTTTCCTCCCCTAGTGTTCTTCACCTCTCCCCTATCCCATAGTGTCCTTTCCTCCCCTAGTGTTCTTCACCTCTCCCCTATCCCATAGTGTTCTTTCCTAACCCCCCCTTCCTGATCACATAATGTTCTTTTCCCCCTCCTCCCCATAATGTTCTTTTCCCCCTCCTCCCATAATGTTCTTTTCCCCCTCCTCTTTCTCATAATTTCCCCCCCCCATATTGTTCTTTCCTCCCTCCCCTTCCATAGTGTTCCTTCCCCCTGCGTCTCCTACCTTTCTTGTAGCGTACCGCAGTACAGGAGATTGTTTCCTGTACCTGGCCAGACTGACAGGATGTGCTTTCTCAGTGGGCACTTCCTTTCAGTTTAGCCGTGTACAGGAAACATAAGTTCCTGTACCGCGGTGCTCACTGCTCCGCTCAGCCACACTACATAGAGTGACTGGTCACTCTAATCTAGCACCCCAGGGTGTTCACTTATGGATACAACGGCCTTGTCTATGCAGTTTCCCAAACGGACAGGCAGTCCCCCTAATGGTCAAAAATGATAAAAAATGTTAATACAGCAATCAGGGAAATATATTAAAAAAATAAATAAAAAAAATCCATGATATGTGTATGTTTATATTGATAGATATACACACATATCTCAATATCAAAAATACACTCATTATGGAGTTACACACACACACTAACAAGAGTGAATACACCCCTCACATTTTTGTAAATATATTGTATCTTTTCATGTGACAACACTGAAGAAATAACACTCTGCTACAATGTGAAGTAGTAAGTGTACAGCCTGTATAATAGTGTAAATTTGCGGTCTCCTCAAAATAACAACACACAGCCATTAATGTCTAAACCGTTGCCAACAAAAGAGAGTACACCCCTAAGTGGAAATGTCCAAATTGGGCCCAAAGTGTCAATATTTTGTGTGGCCACCATTATTTTCCAGCACTGCCTTAACCCTCATGGGCATGGATTCACCAGAGCTTCACAGGTTGCCACTGGAGTCCTCTTCCACTCCTACATGACGACATCACAGAGCTGGTGGATGTTAGTGACCTTACGCTCCCCCATCTTCCATTTGATAATACCCCACAAATGCTCAATAGGGTTTAGGTCTGGAGAAATGCTTTGACAGTCCATCACCCTTACCTTCAGCAAGGCAGTGGTGATCTTTGAGCTGTATTTGGGGTTATCATGTTGGAATACTGCCCTGCGGCCCAGTCTCTGAAGGGAGGTGATCATGCTCTGCTTCAGTATGTCACAGTACATGTTGGCATTTATGACTCCCTCAATGACCTGTAGCTCCCCAGTTCCGGCAGCACTCATGCAGGCCCAGACCATGACACTCCCACCCTTATGCTTGGCTGTAGGCAAGACACACTTGCTTTGTACTCCTCGCCTGGTTGTTGCCACACATGCTTGACACCATCTGAACCAAATAAGTTTATCTTATTATCAGACCACAGGACATGGTTCCAGTAATCCATGTCCTTAGTCTGCTTGTCTTTAGCAAACTGTTTGCAGGCTTCCTTGTACATCATCTTTCAAATAGGCTTCCTTCTGGGATAACAGCCATGGAGGCCAATTTGAAGCAGTGTGTGGTATAGGGTCTGATCACTGACAGGCTGACCCCACCCCCACACAATTAACCTCTGCAGCAATGCTGACAGCACTCATACATCTATTTCCCAAAGACAGCCACTGGATATAATGCTGAGCATGTGTACTCAGCTTCTTTGGTTGACCATGGTGAGGTCTGTTCTGAGTGGAACCTGTCCTGTGAAAATACTATATGGTCTGGCCCACCATGCTGCAGCTCAGTTTCAGGGTCTTGGCAATCTTCTTATAACCTATGCAATCCTTATGTAGAGCAACAATTCTTTTTTTCAGATCCTCAGACAGTTCTTTGGCATGAGGTGCTATGTTTAACTTCCAGTGAGCAGTATGAGAGCGATAATACCAAATTTAACACAGCTGCTCCCCAGTCACACCTGAGACCGTGTAACACTAACTAGTCACATGACACCAGGGAGGGAAAATGGCTAACTGGGTCCAACTTGGACATTTCTACTTAGTCTACTCACTTTTCTTGCCAACGGTTTAGACATTAATGGTTATGTGTTGTTATTTTGAGGGGACAGCAAATTTACACTGTTTTACAGGCTGTACACGTACTACTTCACATTGTAGCAGAGTGTCATTTCTTCAGTGTTGTCACATGAAAAGATATAATAAAATATTTACAAAAATGTGAGGGGTGTACTGTATATGTTTTATGGGCTTCTGGCCTGTAATTATGCGAGGGGCTTATCATTATACACTTACCTATTTAAGGAACACCCCTTACCGGGCTCCATACCGTTCGAGGTCAGCATTTGCATGACCCTCCCACAACTCCACATTCTCAACACTTTTTCCCTTTCCTTACCCCTTGGTGGACCTTCTATTTACAGGCCTACTGTATCGTCGGTCCTGGCGCACCACAACTGACTTGCTCTTTTATACTATCCTATACGGCTATGTGCCCCTAACACACACACACACACACACACACCAAAAAAAAAAAAAATTTATAACAAAATTATATATATATATATATTTTTTTTTTTTTTTTAAATAAATTAAATGAATACATTAATATAATAAAAATTATATACATATGTAATTTCATTCTAAAAGTATGTTGCTATTAATACATAAATATATGTACCAATATACACTTGTAACATATAAAATAAAATTATATAGTCACATGTTTATCCCTGTAACATTCCAAAACACCAGAAAACCTGGACATGGGGGTTCTATTGTACTTGGGAGACTTCGCTGAACACAAAATATCTGTTTCAAAACAGTTAAAAAAAAACAAAAAAAAAACCACCCCAACTTATCACAACGATTATATCAACAGTAAAAGTGAAGTTTTTGTGTAAAAAAAATAAAAAAAAATACTGGACATACTCCATTTTGAATACCTGGGTTGTCTACTTTTACAAATGTTAAGCAAAGATGAAGTTAATTTTCATTCCTGGGCAACCATACGTTCTCAAAGGCAACATAGGCCCAGCAAACCAATCGGGCAGATTTCAATGTGAAGAAATGCAAAAAGGGATAGCCTTATATTTGACCCCTGTAAGTTTCCAAAAACCTCATAAAATCTGTACATGGGGGGGTACGGTTGTACTCCCGAGACATTGCTGAATACAAATATGCATATTTTATTGCAGTAAAATCTAACAGTTATGACATTGTAGACAGAATTAAAATGTCATGCAGAACTTGAAAAATAAAAAATGTTCTTAATGTCTCACTTTAGATTTTATTTACAATCAGTTATGTATGTATATATATATATATATATATATATATATGTATGATATGAAATGAAAGCCCTTTTCCTCATGAACAAAATAAGTGTGGGTTCACTTTATATGAAAGAGGTGAATTGTGGTTGAACAAAATGTAGCGCAAGTGACCTGTGAGTATAATGACATCCATAAAACACATTTAACTTACAATGTATATTTGTGCCATAAATCCTATAAAAAAATAAAAAAAACCTTCACATGTCATCATAATATTTAAATCAAGGCAATGACCCACAACATAATTAAAAGTTAAATAAGGTATGCACACTCAATATGAAATAAATGCAAGCTCCCAAGTGGAGCTCTATGAAAATACAATATGGGCTTTATCCCCAAAAGCCCAAATACATATAAATAACAATGGAGTAAGGAGCACAACCATGAATAGTAATAAAACAATCTTTATTAAGTGGGTATACTCTATAAAAATATCACATAACATTAAGATGCAAAATATAGGATCATATCAGGCTATACAGAATGATTAGAAAAATTCTGAATATATATGTATGTACGCCAAAAGCGTCTCATATGAATAACAGAGTCTCAATATACAAAAAATAGAGAAATGAAATAACAGTCTAATCCAACCCCACAAACATAGACATAAAAATATATATAACAATAAGCATTCCAGACCTAGTGAGAAGCAAGGACAGTTAGTCACAAAAAAACACCCCCAACGTTTAAGCAAAAATGCCTTTATCAAGGGAGCATGTTAAGAGAACATGAATCCTGTTCTTATATACCCAAAGTAAAAAACAAACATAGGAAACACCTGAAAAAAATGGGTGGCCACCCATGATGACTGGGATCCTCCCAACCATGATACACCTGTTCATGGTTGTCAAGGGAACCAGAAAGCCCTGACCTATGTACATATCAAAATGCAGGTTCACAAGTAAAATACATAAAGAAAAATACTAGACATAAAAATACAAATACAAAATCAACATAAAACATGCAGGCAAGATATTAAGTATACATGTAGTGGACATATTAATAGAAACATATTATGAGATAAACAATAATATAAATATTACATCAGTATTAATATAAAGATATAAAGATCAACTGTCCCAAATGGCATGGCAGTTTGAAAAGGATGAAAAAAGAAACAATCAAAAGTAAATGTCACAAAATGCCTAGTGCAAAGATTTGATTTACAAGCTTAAACTGATGCAAAAAAGAATGAAAACATAGATCTGAGGCGTGAGCAGCACCAAGCGCTTCAAAATCGCCAAACCCGGAAGTAAACTAAATCTGGTGGAACGCGCATGCGTTCCAATATAAAGATATGTCTGTTCGCATGCTGTGCGCATATGCAATCAGTCGGCATCTCGTGAAACCACAAGCCAGGAAGCAGGGAGCGCAAAGAGGAACGCATGTGCTTTCCACTGCAAAAAACATGTGGACTAGTCACAAATAAGCAAATATCGCTCCAAAAAAGGAGCAGGGACACTAGACACTAGAAGTATATTTATCTTGGCTCCAAATCTGGAGACAAGAATAAAGCAAGTCTGCCAGCCTGATATTAAAGATGTATACTGTAGAAAAAAGCAATCAGAAAAAGATAAGAAAATTATGAATACACATTAACATAAAAAGAGAAAAAAAGGAAAAATGAATATAATGAAAAAATAAATGAATGAAATAATAAACATTTGTAAAAAATGTCCACATAGAGATGAAGTCAAGGATGCATGCTAATCAAGTCAAAGCATCTCAAGCCATGCAAAACAATTCCAGGTATAAGGTACCATCATCTTAAAGTGACAGAGGGTCATCAAAATACAAAAAAATCAAAACAAATCTAAACCAAATTAGACAATCCATACCCTGCACAGACAATAGAAAAATAACTGTCAGAAACAATACAACATGTATAATGATTAAGTAGACATGAATCTTCCATCATGTTGGTCCATAAAAGGGTCGAAATTCAGGTGTATATGGCAGTGAACAACCCAAAAAGGGAGACTAAACTGAAAAAATGAAAAATAAAATCAATGTCAAGAATAGAAAATACAGACATTCACAGGCAAAGGAAAAAATAGAATGAACCACAGAAAGCGGTCCCAATAAGACAAAAAAGAAAAATGATGGACATAGTCCAGAAATGTAAGCAACTTAATCAATTGTATATGACCATATTACCTGAAGGGATTAAAATCACAGTCTTCATTCAACCCATGTGGGAATAATGTATCCAGTCGATAAATCCACCGTAGTTCCGCGCGTTTGAACGAATCTGCAAGGGAACAACCAAAATGAGGAGTCTTGATACGTTCTATAGCCTGAAAACGTAGTTGTGCCACCGAACGGCCAGAGTCAACGAAATGTTTGGCAAAGGAGATATGCCATTTCTTAGTGCGAATGGTACCTTTATGTTCACCAATATGTACAGTTAAAGATCTGGACGTTTGGCCGATGTATCCCAGACCACAAGGACATTTGATGAAATAAATGACCTGGTCTGTTTGGCAATTAAAAAACTGACCCACAACATAACATAATTCATTTTATATAACAACCATATAAATACAACATGTAAAGTGCCAACATTCATCTATTTTCACCTGGTAGGGGTATACCCAGATACCCTTAGACCGCCAAGGTTCTGAGCCACCAATGGACTTGAAACCTACCAAACCTTGTACGAACAGTCTGCCTTTTTAACCAATCAACTAACTTACTCTTATATTAACTACGGCCCATTTGTTCCTTAATGTTTCTTACCCTACCCCGCCACAGACTCAGAACTCGAACACTTAAGCCACCTGAGCTTCCCCCACTGCAGAAATAACGCCTTGGCCAAGCCTTCCTGCAATACTAAATAAAACAGATCCCACCCCACATCCAAGAGATGGACCCCATCAGGAGAGAAATAGCCTGCTAACACATCCTACAGCTCCCTGTGCCTGACCACCACTCCCCCCACCTTCCTGACAAAGCGAGCCATCAATCCGTTCACCTTAGTCTGGCAGCGCCCAACCGCTACCTAGTTCCAAGCATGCCACCAACTGAGCTGGGGAACTATTTCTGACCAAACCAGTTGCACCCCTGGGACCCATTCCCTAAACCGATTAATATCCTGCTTCATCCATTTACCACACTGCGGGATAAGCCCGAGTCATTACCTCCTGCATGCAAGACCAGCAGATCCAGCCTCCTACCACCATTCTGAACACCTCACTGCACACCTCTTTCCACCTGTAGCCAATGTAGCCAAACCAGAGCAACCTGAGAAAAAGTCCAGCTGCTGACCCCAAAAACAAGTTGCAGCTCTCCTCTAGGCCCAGAATGTGAAGGAATGGCCCATGATCCAAGCCAATTAACCTATGAGAACAAAAGAACCATGTCAGCCTAGGAACACCCCCCCAGATGCAAGCCCTTATAAACGTAAAACCAGAACCGAACCGATTCAAACATAGCTATCTTCTTTACGAGCTTGTCCCCCAAACCTAACCTTGTTGCCTCCATAGTGGCCCCTATCCTAAATGAGTGTGCCCCGAACTGACTCAGCTGCAGTCCAAGCTTGTGGAGCCCCAACCGAAAGACCCTGAGAAACTGAAAATGGGAAAGCGAGGAACTGTCAACATGCACCAGGAATTAGCCCCCATATGTCTGACACCGAGACAAGTACCTGGTAGTACTAGCCACCGGGCACAATGGGGATCCTGGAAAAGCATGCAGTACCACATCAACACCTTTTCCCTTGACATCAGTCTTAGACCGGGCCAGATAGACCACCACCTGCGCAGCCTCCACCCGAACGTCTGAGAGCAGTATCCCCATTGACTCATCCAGTTAGCGCTGACTAACTTCCCGATCCAGAAAGTGCCAAAAAAAGGCCAGGAAGAATGCCACTTCAAACAAATCCTCTTCATAGCTGTCAAAGCAAAGGTCCACGAGGGAAAACACCAACCTTTCTAGGAGTGCAATGGAAACCAGTCTCCTGGCGTCCTGGGCCTTGGTTCCCTCCCGTAAATTCTTGAGCACTTGTCTTATCCCAAAATCTACCCACCCCTTCAGCTTAAACCAAAATTCCAGCACAGCCATGTGTCTATCCACCACTGCCGGTGAGAAGCCCTTGCTAAGCAATAGGAAAGTGTACCACAGGAAGGCATCAAGCTCAGAGCCACCATACCCTCCAGTGACCATTCCCATGCATCCCAAATCTTACAATATGCTGTCCAGGTACCCGGGGCCAACAATGCCCTCAGCAATCCTCCGAGCAGGACATCCCGATCTGCCACATCTCTGCAATCTTCTCCGTTCTCCCACGCACCAGGTGCGTCCTTCCGAAACCGGGACCACTGCGAACGAGACAGAGCATCAGCCACCACTTTCGAGTACCCCTGATATGTGAGCACAGAACACCTCATTAAGCGACATGCAGAGCAAAACAAACTTCTGCAACAGGTGCACCACTGGCACCGAAGCTGCCGACCTTTTATTAACTGCGTGCACCACTGCCATATTGTCCATATAGAACACCACATTCCTATAGCTCAGGAGAGCACCCCAAAGTGACGAGGCTACCACCAACGGGAACTGTTCTAGGAAAGCCAGATTCAACACCGAGCTGGAGCTGTATATGGATGCCTCAGGCAGTGTGGGTTTCGAGGTGTACTTCGGGGGGCGGTGGTGTGCAGCACTCTGGCCAAGTCACAGGCCAGAGCGCTGCACACCACCGCCCACCCGGAAACCCGCGCTGTATAACTCCGCATCCGCCCTACTATCGTAGAGGCTTAGTCATGGCCGCATCGAGGCGAGGCTCACTGGGGTTCTGCCTCGGGGTAATGTGTGCTGCCTCCAGTAGGGCTGCACAGCTGCCTGACCCACCTTTTCCCTTTTTAAAACAGCGATGGAGTCTGTGCCCAACCCCGCAGCCGGTGCTTGTATTTTCAAGTTGCCCCCATTTGCACTGGCCCTTGTTAAAGAGCCAGCAGAAATACTTCCATTTTCTGGGGTTGATGCTTTTTTTTGGATCTCAACATCCAGGAGTGTATGTAAGGAAAGAACTGGACATAGTACAGCACTACTTCAAAGTATAAAATGACATGCTTTAAATAGATGCACTTACAATAAATAAGGAGTAAAAACGCCCATCAATAGGTCTCTGCGTTCCTCTATCAATAAAATAACAAGCTCAACGCGTTTCGTCTACTAGTAGACAAAACGCGTTAAGCTTGTTAATTTATTGTATCTATTTTTATTGCCTGAGATTCCTGTGATCCACCTCTACTTCATACCATCCTGGATCTAATTAAAGTGTGTCATTTTATACTTTGAAGTAGTGCTGTACTATGTCCAATTATTTCCTTAAATGTACTCCTGGATTTTGAGATCCAAAAAAGCATCAACCCCAGAAAGTTTAAAGAGATATTGATGGGCTTGAAAATTCTGTATATTCTGTGAGTGCATTATAACTATAGGGAGCCCATTCTTGCTGTATGGTGTTTCCCTATGAGTTTTTTTCCTTTTCTCTGTTTTCATTTAGGTGTATCTTATATTCTTCTATATTTTTGTATGAGGATTTGAGGAGTCCTTTGTTGCAACCAAAGAAATAAGGAAAGTAATTACCTTTATTGAATCACATTTTTGACCTATTGGTCTATTGGTATATATTATTCTCTGTTATAGTGTACTATACTATAGTATATAGTATGTTTTCTTTATTTATGGAAGATACATTATAAAAAGTAAATTTAGTGTGTTTGGCCTAAAAATATTGAGAAAATGTTTCACCTCAGAAAATATAGAATATTTAAAATTAGCCATTTTTGCATAATAGTAAGAATGCATTAACATTTTTCAATGAATAGAACTGTCACTCAATGCATGGATCATATAAAAGTAAAATTGAGATCTCTTTATTATTTCTTATGCAGGATCAAAACATGCTGGCATTAACTGTCTGTATCACCCATGTCATTATTCCTGCTATACAGATAATTGATTACCTGACTTTATACCATACATTATACTGTGTAATAAGCATGACTTAATTTTGTTCATACGGAGAGATAATAGTAGTAGTTCTCCTTTTAGCAATTACCTTAACTGAAGCCAGGTGTCCCTTAAGTCAGCAATTATGTTCTCAGCTTTTGTAATCATATATCTCTATAATGCGATGTTTCTCATTTGCTTTTTCTAGTCACTAAACTAAATTTCTGTGAAAATACCAAGTACTGTATTTTATAATTATTTGAATTAACATAAATGGTGTTTATGCAATCTAAATTAGTCCATATAAAATGTCTTAAAATACGGGGGGTTTATTGCATAATACCAACTTCACATATTATCCTAGGTAAATGTTAAAATAACCGAGACATTTATTAATGTACTATACATGGCTGCTATGTCCACTGTGCCCCTTATTCTGCCAGGGTGAAGGACGTTTTTCTGTGCAAGTCCATAAACTGTGTTCTATATCTGCTTGCTATGACATATCATCATGGTGTATTTGCATTCTGTAAAATGCCTTTTTTTTTTTATAGATATAGCATTTAAGTACATCATAGATCAGGGACCTCTCCAATGTCATGAAAAAAGCCAGCATGCCTGGTTAAATGGTGAGGGTCATTTATGTCACATTTAAATCCGGCCTCTTTGCTTCCTGCCATATTCCACGATGCTTCCATCTCTGTGTGAAAATCTTCTCATTCATTGCTCATAAGTGTTATACTCTACTGTATGTGCTAGAGTACAGTAGTCATGCAGGCTTCTGGAAGATAAAACACCAGAAGCTAAAGAAGGATGGAAAGCTACTCTTTAGTGAGGACTTAGTGCAGAGTACCAAAATAATATCCCCAGTGTCTGTTATCGCAGTGATGACTTTGGTGAGGAGAATTCTGTTTACCACACTATTGTACCTTTACATCTGGCCAGGGCTGCCATCAGAAATTTTAGGGCCCCTGACACAGCTCAAGATCTGTGCCCCAAGGGCCAGTCCCGAGTCCCACAAGGATGAAGTGTGTGTGTGTGTGTATAAAGTGGATGTAGAATGTGTGTAGTGGATGTGGTATATGTGTCATGGATGCAGTGAGTACATTTTGTTTAATGTATGTCATGTTTGTATGCATGCATTAGATGCAGAGTGTGTGTGTAGTGAATGTAGGTGTGTATAGTGAATGCACAGTGTGTGTTTTTGTAGTGGATGTAGTGTGTGTACAGTGAATGCAGAGTGTGTTTTTTGTAGTGGATGTAGTGTGCATAGTGCATGTAGTGTGGTTGTAGTGAATGTAGTGTGTGTGTAGTGAGTGCAAAGTGTGTATAGTGCATGTAGTGTGATTGTGGTGAATACAAAATGTGTATAGTGAATGTAGTGAATGCAGAGTGTGTGTATAGTTAATGCAGTGTTTGTAGTGAGTGCAAAGTGTGTTTAGTAAATGTAGTGTTTGTAGTGAGTGCAACGTGTGTATAGTGAATGTAGTGTGTGTGTGTGTGTGTGTGTGTAGGGCAAAGTGTGTTTAGTGAATGTAGTGTGTGTGTAAAATAGGGGGGAGGGGAGTATTTTTTTTACATTTATTTGTGTATATTTTAATTTTATTCCCCCCCTCCCTGGTTCTTGGTGGAGGGAGCCAGCCGCAGTACATTGCAGAGGGGGTCCCAGCAGCACACACTGTCTTCCTTTCCATCTCCTCTCTGACTAACTCTCGCGAGACCGGCCTGCGTGCTGTGCGGAGCGTTGCCATGGTAACCCGCAGGGCGCCGGAAAGTTACAGAGAGCAGCAGGAAAGGAGGACATAGTGTGCTGCAATGTACAGGTAGCAGGGGGCCCGCAGTGCACATATATTTAGCGAAAATCGCTATATATGTGTGCACATAAAGAATGTGGGGCTCGGACTGCTAGAGTAGGACCGCCGGGCCCATGACAACTGTTATGGTTGTAATGCCCTGATGGCGGCCCTGCATCTGGCCCAAGAGCTACTCAAGGAAGAGTATAACAAGCTGGAGGAATTAGAAGACAAGAACATAGGAAATAGCCCAGTATATACCTCCTGGATCTTTTCCAACATATCCAAGTCAATCTGTATGTGGTTTAGAACCCCTTCAACCAACGGAGAGAATTGTGGCATCAGCTGCACCTGCTACCACTGGCACAATTAGCTCACACTCTGTCAATGTTACATGTATAACAAAGAATGGATGTTCACTTGCTCAAGTGATATATTGTATAGACTTCTGGAATCGTCACACCCATAATAAATTGCAAACAAAAGAAATGGTACAGAACTCACCAAAAATGTGGTGTTGTTTTATTTAGTGCATATCAGTAAGCAGACACGTTTTGTATGGCTGATCAAAACATTGGTATTTGTGCACTTCCTGCTATGCACTAAATAAAACACTACATTATTCTTTTTGTTTGGTATTTATCACTGTCATTGTCACAATGATGCCAACACCAATACCACCATTGTCAACATCACTAATGCTGCAACCATCAATATTTCCATTAGTCCCATTAGCATGTATTAACCAAGTGCTAGTATAAAGCCTAGTGTTACAATAGCTTCCACTGTCACCAATGCTTATCCTCCTGCATATGAGTTGGGAGCAAGTGATGGGCTATCTCACTACTATATAAATGTATATGTATCAACATTTGTAAAGATAGCACAATTCAATATGGCTAATAATGTAGAACAAGAAAATTCTAGGGCAGACAGCAGGTTCACTGGTGCTGTATCTGATTCTGCCCAGTTGTCACAATCTACCCCCAGCACTACCTCCTCTTCTAATGCTACCACTACCATGATTAGGCAGAACAGGGAAATGGTGAGGGACTAGAGTAGTCGACAAAGGCAGGTTGGACAGTAACAGTCAAACTATTATTATCTGGAGAATTAAAAAAAAGGAAATATTCCTCTTGCCTACCTGCAACTGCAACTTGCACTCACTTTCACCCACTTTTACTGATTTTAGATTTAGTTTACTGGTTTGTGGTTATTTTTTATTTATTTTCTAGTATTGACAGATTTGCAGTGTCCTTCTGTGCTACTACTGGTGATTTTGAAATTGCAAGTTTCTTCCTGCAGTAATATACACAGTGTTGGGCTGCAATTTAATGCACAAGTGAACCCTGTCTGCACTGAGTGTGACAGGTCTTTATTTTGTAACTCTTTATAGAGTTTGTAATTCTTTATAGAAAATAAAAATAAAAAAGTGTTGGTACTGGTGGAGGTGCTAGAGGTCATCCCCTGGTTCACCTACCTAAACAAAACAATAAATAAAACATTTGATTAAATTATACCTGCTGCATCTTTATTTAAAAGCCTTTATTGTAGGGGTTCTGTGCCACTTGATTGAGTCTTGCGGTGCCTGTTACCTCTGCAGATACAACTGGTATGAGCTGATAGGGCTCTGTTTATTTTCCCATAATGAAGGACACATTGTAACCGTTTTTGTATGTCTGCACAGTCATGGTCACCTTTTTCCCACTGTTTTGGATGCTTGCATTTCTTTCCTGAATGTATTTCAGCACCAAAATTCAGCTGACCTGATCAGCTTCATGAAGTAAATTCTGACGTAACTGGATATTGTCCCATCCACCAACACTGCAGTTTTCCATTCCGTGTCAATCACCGTGATGTCATGTTGATTGGCCACTGCTTGCTTTTCTATTTGGATCTGAGAGTCCCACAGAATCTAAGCCCTGTCATTCTCCAATCTGTACTTAAGCAGGTCCAGACCATATTTTCTGCAGATGTTTCTGTACACAATCCTAGCAACTTTGTTGTGCCTCTCAGTATATGCTTTCTACACATTGATCTGGTCTGGTTTTGCAAACTAATGCTTTTATTGATCGGGTGTATGACAGTGCTCCTGTACTCAGACCACGTACATCTGCCCACTCTGCTTCCTAGCACTTGCCGGCTCTCTGGAACGCTTCAGTACCAGTCACCAAAGCTTGAATGAGGTCTCTCTGTAGCTCTTTCCTCCCAGGCTGGTATGCACCTCTGTCTGCAATGTGATAGCTCTTGTCTTCATAAAGACACTTGTGGCTCTCAGGCCTAGCTCTCTTTTTAATTTGACCTGGCGAGATGGATCGTGCATCCAGCCACCAGGCCTGAAGACTCTGTTTCTGGGATACCTAAAAATCCACACAGTACACACATTTCCAAAAGGAACTAGCATCTGTATTATTTTTTTGGGACTAGCCCACATGCTCATTACATGTAACGTATGGTGCCAACTCGATAAAAATACAAATAATCAAATTATATCAGCCAACATACACCTACTTATAAAAACATAATGATATATTTATAAAGGGAGGGCAAGATAATATCTATCCTGCCTGCAGAATTAGCAATGCCAATTAACAAGCCTTTCTGTTCAGGTAGTTCATATAGCTGTAACTACCAACAGAGGGCGCTATACAGGCTTCATAGCCAAATCCACCTTGTTGGTGAAAAGCATCCGCAGGACGAAGAGCACACAAAACAATTAATAATAAATAAATACATTATACACACCCTGCTCCTATAATGGGCACAGGGTGACAGACATAGGAGTAGTCTAGGGTCCTACATAAAGTGAAACTCCAGGTGATGGAGACTACTGTCACAGGGTGTTCCTATTGCTGTTAGGATTAGTGCCTCAGTATGTATGTAAAAAATCAGCACTCCAGGTAGCTTTCTTAAGAACCTTTTTTACTAAAAAAATTAGCAGTCAACGTTTCAGTTCCATTCAGGAACTTTCATCAGGACAACCACCTGTAACAGGGAGTGGTGCAAAACCAAGGAGTTGGAATATATGATCATATAATGTAACTAAACCCCAATTAGTTTTTGCCTAGGTGAGGTGTTTTTAAATGAAACTTTTACAATCTGTGAGATTTGAAATCATTGTTTAGTGAATAAGAATAAGCGAGTGCGCTGGATTGTGTATTCTGTATGTTGTATATATTGGCCCCAGCAGCACCCTATAATGTATGCATGTTCAGGTGAGTGCAGCCCTCTTGGTTTCATTTATTTGGGAGTCCAGGCCAACTCCTTGATTTTGCATCCCTCCCTGTCACAGGTGCCTCATTCCAGGATCCTATTTAGCCTTGACCTGCAGAGAGTCCCAGGAGAAAGTAGTTCCCAAGTAAGTGGATTGATCTCATTAGAGCAGGCAGTAGGCTGTAAGAGTAGGACCTGCCAAGAATGGGGTACATTGACGTTATGGGAGGCTTATGCAATATATATTCATATAATCTAACTAAACCCCCATTATTTTTTGCCTAGGTGAGGTGTTTTTAAATAAAACTATTACAATCTGTCAGATTTGAAATGATTTTTTATTGAATATGTGAGTGAGCTGGATTGTATGTATATATATATATATATATATATATATATATATATATATATATATATATATATATAGGCACACACACACACATATATATATATATATATATATATATATACATACACACACACATATATATAGATATATAGATATGTTGAGGTATAATAAACACAAATATTAAGCACCGCGCTTACAGCAGCAGTAGTTTAGTATCGAACAGCTCAAAATACATAGTAAAAGCAAAGAAAACGTTACCTGCGCTCTGGCCTAAATCCCTATATACATTTAAACAAAATGGAGGCTCTTTAGTTTTATTCCAATGGCCATTTGAATATATAAGCTCACCTGCCACGTCAAGGCAAGCCTCAAGAGGTGAATCCTAGTCTAGCCATTAGATTTGCTGACCTACCTTCATTTGGCAAAGATACGAGACCACAACTTGGTCATTTCATATGGGAACATCTTATCTAGGTTTAGACTAAAACTTAAGGTACACATGACGTGGGAAATTCCCTGACTTGGGGAATTCCACTAACCCAGTACAAGATGGCTTTCTAAAGTCTGAACACTATATTCACTAAATATGGGTAAGAGGTAATTTATTAAAGCAACATTGTATAACACAATATTTTCAATTTCTAACAAATTGTCAGTTTGCAGAATATTTTAAATACAAAGTACACAGTTTAAGAAATGCAACTTTTCATTCTAGAAACTTGTAATATTTGCATATGCCAATAACACCGAGGGAGACTCCCACAATGTCCTGACGCTTTATTTTATTTATTTTTTTTAAAGCCCCACTGTTGGAGACAAAAGGGGAACAGTATATCTCACTGCTATATTATTTACTTGTAGCCCCACTGTAGGGACTGCCAGGGATCTGTGTTATTTTCCTCCTTTATTGTATTAGTGCCTGAACAGCAATTGCTGTCCAGTTATTTATTTATTTTTTTTGCAACATTGTGCCTTTACTGGCAACTTCCTGTTTAGTATTCATGCATGTAACCACAAAATTGTGGGTAGAGGCATGAGGGAAGTTTTGATTGCAAACTATTTTTATTGAGGCTTTAAAGATTATTATTAAAAAAAAAAGTAATATTACATCAAATTGCATTGTTAACTATCTGGAAATACAGTGAAGGTAATGGAGCCTCAGCTTGACATTTAAATATCCACAAAACCCCACACGTTTCCACAAAAACATCCTCTTATGGGACAAGAAATGAATGCCAGTCATGTAATAGGCAGTTTGCCCTTTAAAACTCTTAGGAGATGCCATTTGGTGTTTTCCTTGTGCACACATCAAGTGATTTGATATAGGTTTGCCAAATCTGAAAAAAAATTTTTAGCTTTGTCATTCTTATGTGACATGGACTTGATCCAATCCGTTCTAAAGGCGTGAAAAAGTTTTACTTTCATTAAACATACGGTTGGGGGCTTGGGTAGCAGCTAATTAATTAAAATGAATTTCCTAGCGGTCTCCAGAAACATATGTATACATTTTGCATAGGATTTTAAAAAAGAAGGTAAGATATCCAGTATTGCCATATCTGGAGCTAAAGATATAGATTAAGGAAATTTTAAACATCCCTTATACAAATATGGGGGTCACATTGACTGCATATGTTTTTACTAATGTGTTAAACCCATTGGAGGGTTGGAGGAAAAGAGCAATGGTGAGCTCTGTTCTCCTCCACTTCCATTTCTAACCCCTCATTTGCCATAAATCAGTGAGACTTTAAAAACAGCGTTCATTTTGTTAACTTAGTCAAATTTTAGTCAACTAACATTTTTGTGATTTAGTCGACCAAAACTAGGCTAAAACTAAAACAATTCAGATGATTAATATATGACTAAAACTAAAATGGCTTTTTAGTCAATAGACTGACTAAAACTATATTGAAATTTGCTGCCAAAATAAACATTGCACAGAGGAGATGTGGAAGGGGCAAAAGAGACAGACCAGGGCTTAGGAGAGACACCTAGACGGGCTGGAAGGACACAAAGAGACACAGAGGGGCTGGGGAAGGGGAAAAAGGCAGAGGCTTTAACTAACCCCATTAGATTTTAGTTGTTTCAATTAAAATCTACTGGAAATTTAGTCAACTAAAACAATTCAGATGCATAAAATACGACTAAAACTAAAATGGCATTTTGGTCAAAAGACTATGACTAAAACAAAACAGAAATTTACAGCCAGAATTTAAAATTAACTCTGGTTAAAATTAAAGCAGTTGTCTGAGTTTTGCTGCAGTGAAAATAAGCAAATGCAATTCGATCAACCGATACCAAAACATACACTTAATTTGGTTCTGCTGAATTTTTTTTTCATTTTATTATTAAACTGATTAATCTAATCAGATGAACCAAAGTTTCAGTTTGTGCAGAAATCTAGTAATTTATAGTACCTGGTTGTATGAAATATACAATGAAAATATATTGTGACTCTTCTTTAGATATATTTTAAATATCTGTTCAGTATTATTTATGCATAATAATATACAGGCATATATATGCAGTTACAATTATCTTAAAAGCACAAAACTTTAATAATTCTAGTGCAAGTGCATTGTACAGTTTCCTTTTCACCAATATGAAATTAAAAATTCAATTATTGATCTGTCTTCAATCAGGTCTACTTCAATCAGGTCATTGGTAAAGCGCACAGATTACGGTTTATGTAATATATAACATGAAATATTGTACCGTGATTTCCAGGTTTATACAGAGGAAGTGACACAATTATTGGACATCCTAATAGGAAAATCAAAAAGACATATGGAAAGTTTCCCAAATTACTGCAATGTCGCTGGCTATAATGTAACGTGTTTTAATCGAAACTCTCCACTTGATAGTCTAGTGTTTCTACTTTAGCTTTTTTTTTTTTTTTTACAGTCAGAATAATAGAGTGTGTTTATAATATGACACTATGCACTTTTATGCATTTTTTTCCAAGCTGCTTGCTAACTTTTAGTTTGATTCAGGATTTTAAATATATAATTTTACTTAATCAAAATGTATTGAGATTACTAATTAAATTATTAACTATTATTTGGGACACTATGATTACGTGTATGTTAATAGTATATAATAATATTTTTTATACAATTAAAAAAATGTTCACAGTATCTTTTATTCATTGCACTTTACCTATAATTTGTAGCACTATTATTAATTTGTTCTGTGATATGTGACAATGAAAATGAAAATTGGCAGAACGTATATTTTTTTCAAATAAAACATGGTTGTATGGTAAATTTAGAACTATAAAACATTAGCATTTTTTTTTAACACAAAATGCCTATAGCTCTTTTTAAAAATGTGAATAAAATCAAGTATGTAAAAATAAAAATCCTTGATGATGTTAGCAAATAAGGTGTTGTACTAAAGACTACAATATCACAAATATTAAAAGTCTTCAATATAAAATTTAATTTAATTCTTTAAATGAACATGTGTATAATTATGTCTAGACTTACTTTACTCTTTTATTTAACATGCATTTTTCAGAAGAACAGCCTTAGAGCAATGATACACTATTTAACTTAATCTAATTTTTTAATTAAACATTCTTTTGAGTCTCTTTCATGTACATTCTTAGCAGAAGAATGGAAATAATTATTTTCTCTGAATGAAGCTTATCAATGTTTTGTTTGGGTTATGAGCATTTAAATTCCTGCTTTTTCTTATCAAATATATCTCAGACTAATGAAAAATATGCTAACTTTAAATAAATTGAATTTGATATACAGTACATTAGTAATGCTGTGTATCAAGAAGAGCTGTTTGTATGCTTGGACAAAACTATTCCCTTAAAAATGTACATACCTAAAGATTAACAATACTAACAACATCATTCTACAACTCCTTATTTTATTTCTTGAAGTATCATTATTGTGTTTCAGTATTTCAATCAGAGGCTCAGATCATTTGATTTCAATTACTTTCATCATCTATGTATGTTTGTTCTAGAGTCCTAAAGCATGGTAATTTTTACATTACAAGCATTTGTTGGGATTCAATTAATATTAATCAAATTCATATGAATTGCTCTTTCAAGAAAAATGAACTTTTTGATAGTGGTAAAAATAACTAATTCAGGATCAAATATAAAGGGTTGTGTGGGGCATTGATTTCCATAGTGATTACTTTATTCTAATTTTGCATTCTATTCTACATTATTTCTGTAACATAAGTTCCATATTATAAGGTTTTATTAAGAGCTAAGGACACACTTTAGCTCTAACCATGGATGCCCTGACAGACCTCTCAATACCAAGAGACTAGATGACCCTTGCCCCAATCTATGAGCGCTCTTCATTCCGAGACCAAGAATACCAGGATACGGCACAACTCATTGTCTGACACTATATAGCACATATCCAACACTTATCACATTATTTGTTACATATTATGCAATGCCATGATAGCAATTTTATAATATGACAGGAGGCTTCATATTTGCTTAAGTCTCTCTTTACCAGAACTCCACAGCAGAGAGAAAAACAGAGAGAAAAACACCAGAGACAAAAAACTCAGGAATCCATAAAAGGCTTCTCCCGACCAACTAATTCCTCTTTCTTTGCTGCTCGGCAGACAGTACAGGTCAGAGTACTACCTGTTTTATATGGGTGGCTGTGGTGGGATATATACTTTTACTTGTATTTGATCTTATGATTTGTTTTTAAGATTTGGTTTGATTGTATGATTTAATTTTCATGCTTTGATTGTATGGATACTTTATATCTTATGGAATATTTGAAAAAATGCAAAATAAATTGGGATATCACGTTTTGTCCACCTTATAAGTGTGTGTGCTCTATTTTTATTTTTATTAATATTTTTATTTTTATTTTTATTTTTATTATTTTTTATTTTTATTTTTATTTTTATTTTTATCTTTATTTCTTTTCATTATATATTTTTACAATTATGATTTTATATTTATATTTATTTTTATTTTTATTTTTATTTTGCTTTTTTATTCATTTATTTTTGTCATTTTTGTTATGTTAGTTTGTTTATTTAATATTATATATCTTTATTTGATTTTAATTTGATCTATGTGCACATATATTATATAGTGTATATAGTTTTATTGTGATTAAGTATAATTAGGTTGTGATAGTTATATACAGGGAGTGCAGAATTATTAGGCAAATGAGTATTTTGACCACATCATCCTCTTTATGCATGTTGTCTTACTCCAAGCTGTATAGGCTCGAAAGCCTTCTACCAATTAAGCATATTAGGTGATGTGCATCTCTGTAATGAGAAGGGGTGTGGTCTAATGACATCAACACCCTATATCAGGTGTGCATAATTATTAGGCAACTTCCTTTCCTTTGGCAAAATGGGTCAAAAGAAGGACTTGACAGGCTCAGAAAAGTCAAAAATAGTGAGATATCTTGCAGAGGGATGCAGCACTCTTAAAATTGCAAAGCTTCTGAAGCGTGATCATCGAACAATCAAGCGTTTCATTCAAAATAGTCAACAGGGTCGCAAGAAGCGTGTGGAAAAACCAAGGCGCAAAATAACTGCCCATGAACTGAGAAAAGTCAAGCGTGCAGCTGCCACGATGCCACTTGCCACCAGTTTGGCCATATTTCAGAGCTGCAACATCACTGGAGTGCCCAAAAGCACAAGGTGTGCAATACTCAGAGACATGGCCAAAGTAAGAAAGGCTGAAAGACGACCACCACTGAACAAGACACACAAGCTGAAACGTCAAGACTGGGCCAAGAAATATCTCAAGACTGATTTTTCTAAGGTTTTATGGACTGATGAAATGAGAGTGAGTCTTGATGGGCCAGATGGATGGGCCCGTGGCTGGATTGGTAAAGGGCAGAGAGCTCCAGTCCGACTCAGACGCCAGCAAGGTGGAGGTGGAGTACTGGTTTGGGCTGGTATCATCAAAGATGAGCTTGTGGGGCCTTTTCGGGTTGAGGATGGAGTCAAGCTCAACTCCCAGTCCTACTGCCAGTTCCTGGAAGACACCTTCTTCAAGCAGTGGTACAGGAAGAAGTCTGCATCCTTCAAGAAAAACATGATTTTCATGCAGGACAATGCTCCATCACACGCGTCCAAGTACTCCACAGCATGGCTGGCAAGAAAGGGTATAAAAGAAGAAAATCTAATGACATGGCCTCCTTGTTCACCTGATCTGAACCCCATTGAGAACCTGTGGTCCATCATCAAATGTGAGATTTACAAGGAGGGAAAACAGTACACCTCTCTGAACAGTGTCTGGGAGGCTGTGGTTGCTGCTGCACGCAATGTTGATGGTGAACAGATCAAAACACTGACAGAATCCATGGATGGCAGGCTTTTGAGTGTCCTTGCAAAGAAAGGTGGCTATATTGGTCACTGATTTGTTTTTGTTTTGTTTTTGAATGTCAGAAATGTATATTTGTGAATGTTGAGATGTTATATTGGTTTCACTGGTAATAATAAATAATTGAAATGGGTATATATTTGTTTTTTGTTAAGTTGCCTAATAATTATGCACACTAATAGTCACCTGCACACACAGATATCCCCCTAACATAGCTATAACTAAAAACAAACTAAAACTACTTCCAAAAATATTCAGCTTTGATATTAATGAGTTTTTTGGGTTCATTGAGAACATGGTTGTTGTTCAATAATAAAATTAATCCTCAAAAATACAACTTGCCTAATAATTCTGCACTCCCTGTATATCTGGAATCTTGTAGTACTATTTGAAGTGTATAATCCTCCTTTTCCCTTCCCCCCCCCTTTCTTCTTGCCTCCGGTCCATGTATATTAAATCTGCCTCTAATGAGAGAGACTTGGAATAGAAATACGTGATTCATACATAGAAGGCATAAAGCACTTCCGGGTTTCGGCAGTGGAACGCATGGTGGAACGCATGCGAAATCGACGGACGCATGAGGATGACGTCATAGACATCGGCCGCCGAACTGAAAATTCAAGCACCTGATTTGGATGAAGAGTTTTGTGGACATTGGGGGAGGTATAAAGGGTGGAGAAGGAAAGGGTTGTTTATTGTTCACTTGTATGCTGTCATTTCTGGTCACTGAAGTCCCTGAGGAAGTCCTACATACGGACGAAACGCGTAGGACCCCTGGTGGTGACAGTGAGATTACATCCATTGTTTTATATTTAGATGTAAGTGATTAAATTATTTTTTCTACATTTTTAAATATGTACTACAAGTTCTGTTTTTTTCTTTGAGCACACACCTTTTAACTGTTCCATGAGAGTTTAAAAGTGGTGGAAGAATCATTCCTGGAAGGGCATTTATGCTGAAAAGAGCAATTTATCTTGCTGAAAAGAGCAATTTATTTTCAAGGCATTCTTATTTCAACGAAAGTGTGAGTGGCCATTTGAAAACTACACATTTGGTTTATTCATACACACAGTTATGCGCTATGCACTGTTCTTGTCATTTGTTTAGCAGATCATCCCCTTTTCTGCTATACATTTGATTGTATGATTTAGTTTTCATGATTTGATTTCAGGATTTGATTGTATGACTTGCTTTTAGGATTTGAGGTTAATGATTTAAATTCTTTGATTTGATTGTATGATTTGATTTTCATAATTTGATAGTGTATGTTGATTTTGGGATTTATTTTATGAGGTAAAGTCATCTATTCTGCCTTTTGCAGGTGTTTTCTTCTTGCCTGTTCTTTCTACCCCCCCTTTTTCTGTGGGGTCTGTATGGGTGCCTTCCTACACCCTTCTCCCTCTATTTTTCCCTGCTCTCCTTGCGGGCATTTTACTTTCGTTTTCTTTCGCTTCTTTCTGGCTTCCTTCTGTTTAATTCCTATTGTCTTTCTGTTTTACTAGCGGCTGGCAGGGAGTGGTTCAGTACCACCTCCCGTCCTGTCCTGCCGCCAGGACCGCGGAGAACGACTTTGACGGTCCCACGTGGGTATCTTGTGGGCCGCTCTCACGGCGCGCAGGAACTGCCCCTCCGCCTGTCTCCCTCCCACACTCCCCATATCGCTGGGAAGCTGTTATCTTTCGTGGGCGTGGGTGGAGTGGGAGGGATGACCAGCCACGTGGGAGCGACGGCTCCCGGCCACATGGGAGCAACGGCTCCCGACGTCGTTCGGCCCCCCACACTGCAGGGCCCTCGGTCCGGGCGCTGGTGAGAGGCAGGTTGTAAGAGTTTGCCTTTTCGAAGTTCTAATGTCACTACTATAAATATATTTCTGGAGTGTCAGGTTTGAGCCCTTTAGAATAAGGCACTTCACCTCTTCAACCTCACTTTCTCTGTTTTCCTGTTTCCTGTTTTTCTGGAAAGCTGTTTCTTTCACTCTCTGTTACAGAGAGTTGGTTACAGTTCACAGAGAGTTAAGCACTATTCATCTGAAAAACGTTATCTACACAGTAGAATGCTATGTACAACTACACAGTAGAATGTTGTGTACAGTTACACAGAAGAATGCTATGGACAGTTACACAGAAGTATGCTGGGTACAGTCAGGGCCGTCTTTAATAACGAATGGACCCTGGGCAAGTGTTTGCTTGGACCCCCTGTGCCCTGCCGCTCTCGCCCCTCACTCCCTGGTATGCAATCACGGCATCCATCCCAACGCAGTGGCGGTACTAAAGTAGAATTAATTTTATTGGGACCCCCAATTGCAAGGTTGGACTAAAGGTAGAAACCCATCTGTCGTGCAACTCCAACAATGAAATATTTCCCTCCCATATTTCCCTCCCAGTTTTTCCCTTCCATGGTTTGTTGGTTGGTTTGACTGACTTTTGTTTATTTTGTTAGGGTTTATCTGGGATATGGTACCATCAGTATTTTATGATGGGGATTCATGTTTTCTCAGTATCTTGTATATTATACTGTCAGTATTGACGATGGGGATTCATGTTTTTCTCAGTACATTTCATTCGCTAATCAGTGTTTTCGACTCTGTTTATCTGGTTTCAGTTTAATGGTTCAGCTACAGTTCTTAGATTCGACTACTCTACAGGATAAAGGTCAAGGCTTCATCCACTGGTTCCACGTTTCCAATTACAGATGGCATTCATCGTTATCTTATGTTGTTTCTCTTGTTATTGTATTTGTGGTGTATCGTTCATGTACTTTATTTTGTCGCAGCGTGAAAGAGGAATTAGTTGGTTGGGAGAAGCCTTTTATGGATTCCTGAGTTTTTTGTCTCTGGTGTTTTTCTCTCCATGTTAATGTGCTGCTGTGAAGTTCTAGTAAAGAGAGACTTAAGCAAATATCCGCCTCCTGTCATTAATAAAATTAAGATTATAGTTACACTAAAGCTAGTATAATCTACAATTTATGTTCTGTACCAATTTACCTGTTCACAAAAACTCCAAATAAAGATTGTCAAAATAAAAAAAATAAAAAAAGGAGGAATTCAGTGTCCATCTTTCCAATATTTCCTTATTCATCACAAATATTTTCCATTTCGGCTCGATCCACAAGACGAACTTCACTTCATATAATTCCATTCTCTGTGTTCTATGGCTTTTAAATTATCTCTTCATTTTGCCGTCTTAACAATAGTTGCTTTCCATTCTGAACAATATGTTCTTCCACCTAGGCCAGATTCAAACAGCATCCGCTAACCAGTTGATGTTAAAAGATAAGCTTGTCTAACAACATCAAGCTCAGCTTGTTTTTTTCAGGGACACACTTATGATTAAAGTGAACCGATTTGCTGATTCTGAGGTCTCTTGTTCTACCTCTTACTAGGTCTCTCACAAATTTATAACGGTCTCTGATTTTTTATCAGTGAATTTAAATATTTATATAATGCAATGGAATTATTTGGGTGATTTTTTTTTATAGGATATATAATCTGCTTGGGAAACTTTAAACTTTTAGACAAAACATGTTTGTTTTCTTCTCTCCCTTTTTTTGTTCCTACCTTCTCCCCCCCCCCTCCACTTTCACCTAACAGTTTTCTCTTCATTCTATTCTATATTTAAATCCTCACCCACCATATCCACTTAAAGCAACATCCTCCCTACTTTGTCTTATGATATCTTTTGACTGGGTTGGAATTGGACCATTTCACATAGATTTTGTCTTTATGAAATGCTCGTATTTTGGGGGAGGGGTGACAGAGCTGCTTTAACCTGGTTCAAACTGACTTATTTTTAACTGATAAGATCTTCATAAAGACCATGAACTCAAATTTAACCAAGGCTTTAAATTAGAAGCCATATTTATGCTGTCATCTTCAAATATTTGTTTTAATATATGTCTGTTTAATGCATGACCATGAAAATATGTAATAAGTAAATAATTAGTGCTTATAACAGGAATGTTCATGATAATCTCTCACTGTCCATCTATAAAGATAATTATCAACATAGAAGATTTTATCATGCATGCTAAGTGTATATTTCCTGAAAAACATTTTCAAGAGGATGGATTGAAAATGTTAACTATTATTGGAAAAATGTGTAATGTATTGAAATTGCATATTTCTCTGGACAAGATGTTCTTCAGTGTCGTTCTTATAACCAGATGGAAGAAAACCATCATAGTGAAAAATGGCCTAAAATTCAAACTCATTTATCACTGAAAATAGCAAAGCAAAGGGCAATAGCACACAACAAAAGCATAGAATATAGAAAACAGAAAGATAAAAGACTATAGACAAGAGATCATTGTGTGAAGGGCAAATTATATAATTTAGAGAAACATTGTAGGGACAGAAATTTAATATGTGCCAATATGTTCGCAAATATAAAAAAGGAAACACTACATATTGCTTAATTAGGCAATGATTTATCAAACAGCATTTCTAACTTACAAAGTTAGATTAATGATTGGTAAACATGTATTATAACCCAATATTTATTTAACTAAAGTTTGCAGTTTTAATGTTTGAATAAACTATGGTTATTGTTTTTTCCTTGTAAGAGTATTACCTGTAAGAATGAATGCTCCAAGACAGGTGTTGGTGGAAGACAGTCTCATGTAAGGTCTACTAATAGGATCAGAGTCCTCACTAAACTTTAAAGGAGGACACCTGTGTTAATCAGCAATATGGATCAATTGTTTGCTTGGATCAATCAATCTTTGTCTTGTAGGTCCAGCAATTAGACAATCAAGTTTTTTATACTCCATTATCAGGGCCGGATTAATATAGGGGCTGATGGAGCTGCAGCTTCAGGTCCATGCCTATGGGATGGGCCTATTTTTTTTACTACTCTTCACATGCTCTTGCTTAAGTATTGAAACTGAAGAGGGTTGGAGTTGAACAAAGGTGGTGTGGACTTGCTGACAATGAAATTGATTATCTAACACTGTTCCCTTTCTTCTACACTCACTACATACACTTACTTTTTCACAGTTTACTTTTTGACTGTATAACAGGAGCTTCTGCCTGCTAGCAAGAAGGTTATGGGAGGAGTGGACCAGCGAGTGCTAGGGGACAGTCCTTAGAAAGCATAGAGCTAGCACATAATTTGACTAATTTATGCCAAGCTCAGGGTACTATCTGCACAGTATGCCCCTGGTTGGTCATGCTGCATGACTGGCAGGCAGCCTGGCTTGCTTTCACAGGCTGACCATTTAATTCTTTGTCCAGACACGCCCCTTTTTTGGACATGTTTGTCCCTTTGGGTTATTCTGGTTATGTGAGTCACATCAGTGAGCCACTCTTTTACCCCACCCACCAAAATCCTGCTTCACTGGACACTTATTTTGGGGGGTATGTGTTTTCTGATAGCTATATCCTGTGGGTTTCCCTCCAGCACCACCTCCACCAGATACATGAAGCTTGGGAGGTGTAACTGTTTTAGTGTTTTCTGTGGATAGAATTCTGTCATTAGGACCATCATAATTGTCAGCACCAGGCCCAACAGGCTCTTTATCCGGCCCTGTCCATACCTATGTGCCACTTTTTATCCTGTGGAAATATACCAGCGGAAATTCATATTTATTAATAGCAAGTCTACAATAGTATCACAACATTGCTTACAGTATTTTGATGAAAAGACACTAAGTTCAGACAACTACATTTATACTTATTGTTGATTAAATATAAAGGCTTTTGTGAGACTCTTTCCCTGTTGCTCACATGATATGTGAGAGGGGAGGGACAATTGTACTTAATTTTATGTTTAATGATATATTTAAATTATGTGTGACTTTATGTATTGATTAACCTTTTGATTCCATAATTGATTTGAGGTTACAATGAGATATACCTTGAACTCATCTACTCATAGCAGTTTATTTTTCTTGTTTGTGCATATTACTATTTTCACACATCCAGTGGCACTTTGGTGATTGCATGTATCTGATAGATATTGGATGTATATGATCATATATATTATAATCACTTTGTTCTGTGTAGCATGCAATTTTATGGGAAGATAACTCAATTTAACAAGTTGTTAAAGCATTTATGGCCATCACTTCTTTTTTCACATAGTTTTAATATTACAGAACTTGCCTAACATTGCCATGGGGATTTATTCATGGTTATATATTGTTATTTATTTTAAGCATTTAACCATGGAAACCTAAGATATTAATATATTTTATGAATAAAGATTCAAAAGATCGAAATAAAAAGAAAAGACCCTGATCAAAACGTAAAAGAAAATTAGAAAAAATATTTAATTAACAGTTTATACAGATTGTCTCTGGTATAATTAAAAGGTTAGTCCAGCCAAAAACAGGTTTAATAAACCACAGTTTTTTTGTCAGAATAACCCTTACTCTTTTGAACCTTTAAAGTGAAAAAAAAGAATAAATCAATAACTTACTTGCATTCCAGCAGTTAAGTTACATTCTCCTAGCAGACCCCACACCCCCTTGCTGGAGTGGGAAAGGCTGTCAGAAAAAATTAGTTGAAGGGAGGACATCAAAGAGGACAGTTGGATGTGCCATGAAAGAGTATTCTATACAAAGGGGGCAACCCTGTAGAAGAATTGCAGGTGAGACTGTGAGGTTGTGGGTGTGAGTACGAGACAGTAATAGGTCATCAGTCAAGTGAATAGGCCAAGCTGGAGCTAATGAGGGAGATCAGTAGATAGTAAAGTTGATGTGGTGTCGAGATAATCTACTGGTAGATATATACTATTAGATATCAGCCAGATGTTTAAAAATGTATTCCATGGCACCTGGATAGGCAGTTTTCTATTTTTTAAATCTTGAATGAATGATGGGAGTTACAGATTCCATCATGCTTAGCTACCACAGGATTAGCATTATGTAATGTTCATATGAAATTAAAATGTGTGCAATTGGAGCTCCTAGGGTAGAGTTAAGCAACTTTTGGCACTCCAGCTGTTATGGACTATAATAATGAGCTATAATGAGAAACCATGAGTGCCAAAGGTTTCTCATTTCAGGACCAGATCTGTCAAGTCACATGCACACTCTATTTTCTCTCAGTCCTCATAATTACTGGACAGCTTGACTATGCCACTTGATGTCAATAGTACTGAAGGAAAGTGCTTGTGAGCACCCATTAAGCCTGTTTAAGAGTTGTCCATGGATTTTCCAACTAGCCATCTATGCCCCCACCATCTCAAATCTGCCAAAATCGTCAGTTCTACAAAATCAACATTGTCTGTTCTCTGTTACATATTATGTGCCCAAGTGTAGTCTTTAATATACTTTGATGTAGTCTCATTTTGGAGACAAATGCTACCTATATGTCTCTGCTTTAAAAACAATACTACAAATAATGTATGATTTTATAGTAAACAAAATCTGTTTCAGAGTACCATCTGGCATTCTACTCTATTACTTCAGATTCATTTGGCTTGGTTATGACAGTATGGTTGATTCACTATAATAAAAATAGTCAATTGAAAAACACGGTTTGGGAGAACTAGTTCTCCATGCAATTTGATTTCCTGTTTATGGTCACTGGAGCCTAAATGCCCATATTACAAAGCTTGCACATACATATTGTTACAGAGTTTTTCACTAAGCAGATCATTAAAAGGGTATTGACTAGAAAATTCAAAATTTTAGGTCAAAATAGCTAGAGACATATTTGAGTTGGAAAAGGTGAATTGGAGAATGTTTCCAAATCAGTTATTTTGTCCTAGAATGTAAAAAACCCTGATGAAGTAATATAATTAAATAACACTGAAACGTATTCCAATGCTTTAAGTGTTAACTATATACCACTAGGAACAAAGATAATATGGCTAAATTTTTATAACAGGTTTACAATCCACTCCTGTACTCCTGGGACCCTCTAAGTATGAAAACCATTTAATATTAATGACAGCTATGCAAGATAGCTGTTTGACAGTAAAATAATAAAGGATAGCATGTCTCTATGTTGCTTTACCAGTCAATGTAATCCAGGTATTTCATCCTCTACATAGCAATACCATATTCTACCCTTTCACTGTAGGCAATATAAGACAGCCATTACATCCTCTACCCTCTCACTGTCAACAAGGCCAGACACCCATGCCATTCTCTACTCTTTAGCTAATGACCATGTTTAGAGCGGCTTAACATCCTCAATCTTTTTACTGATTGAAATTAACTCTGAGTTTGTACAATGAAAGTCACTAATCTACCAAGCTATAGCTGCTCATCCATATTTACACATACATACCCTCTATACAGACACTTGTGAACTCCCAGTGCATGTCCAGCTTGCAAGGTGCCTCCATGAATTTATAACAGGACTGGAGCTGCACAGCAAACTGAGTGAAGCTGTCCTGCATCAATGTGGAATGCTTCAATGAGGATTCCTTGCCCAGCTACAGCCCATCTGTAACCACTCGCTTTCAGCCAGCCTGGTACCACTCATATTTTCAACCAGGCACCACTTATACCCAGGCATACATTGGCTGGCACCACTCATACTCATTTAGAAAGACTTAGGAGCATAAGGGTGTAGCCACCCCCAGGGATTACAATAGCAATATATAAGAAAGGAAGCCTGACTGCAACCATATATTATATGAGACATATATCTTTAGTTAATCAAATCAATAAATAGTGCTCTACTGATATCCTGATATACATATTATAATGAGCATACATTATTTGGTATTATTATATTATTTATGTAGCGCCAGCAAATTCCGTAGCGCTGAACAATGGGTGAACTAACAGACACGTAATTGTAACCAGACAAAAGGATGCACAGGAACAGAGGGGTTGAGGGCCCTGCTCCATGAGCTTACATGCTAGAGAGAGTAGGGTATAGTGACACAAAGGGCATAAGTAGGGGTAATGAAATAGATTGCTAGAAAAGTAATCACTGAGAACTTAATAGGTTATTTTTGACAGTTGCAGAAGAGGAGTCATGGGGGGAGCGTCAAAACCCGCAAACAGTTTAAATTATATGCTTTCCTGAAGAAGTGTGTTATCAGATTGTGTGTTAAAGATTTTTTTGAAGGAGTGGAGACTGGGTGAAAGTCTAATGGAGAAGAAAAAGGAGTTCCATAGAAAAGGTACAGCCCTGGAGAAGTCTTGGAGGCGAGCATCAGATGTGGGAGTATGAACAGAGGAGAGGAGTAGGTCTTCGGAAGAGTGCAGGGGCCTCGACAGGACATATTTGTGTATTAGGGAGGATAGGTAGGTTGGAGCAGCATTATGTAGGGTCTTGTAAGCAAGCACCAGAATCTTAAATTGAGCCCTATATCTAACTGGAAGCCAATGTAGGGACTGGAAGAGGGGAGAGGCGTGGGAGATGTGGGCGGACAGGAAAATGAGCCTCGCTGCCGCATAGATTATAGATTACAGTGGTGCAATCTGGGAACACGTAAGACCACTGAGAAGAAGATTGCAGTAGTCAAGGCGAGAAAGAACAACGGCATGGACCAGCACCTTAGCTGTGTCTAGTGTGAAATAAGGTTGGATGTGAGCTATGTTTTTGAGATGAAAGAGGGAGGATTTGGCGATCGACTGGACATGAGGGGTGAAGGAAAGGTCGGAGTTAAAGAGAACACTGAGGCAGCGAGCTTGCGAGGTAGAGGTGATGGTGGCGCCGTTGACATGAAGGAAGACAGACACAGGAGTAGCAACACTTGAGGGAGGAAAGATTAGAAGTTCTGTTTTGGACAGGTTGAGTTTAAGGAAGTGAGCAGCCATCCACTTGGAAATCGCGGAAACGCAGTCAGAGACACGAGTCAAAATGGGCGGAGAGAGATCAGGAGAGGACAGTTAGATTTGGGCGTCATCTGCATATAAATGATAATGGAAGCCAAAGGAGCTGATGAGTTTACCAAGAGAGGCAGTATAGATAGATAACAGTAGGGGACCAAGGACAGAAACTTGGGGGAATGCCAACAGAGGGGGGTTGGGGAAAAGAAGAGGTAGAGCAAGAGAAAGAAACACTGAAAAAATAAAAAATAAATAATCGCTGGGAGAGGTAGGAAGAGCACCAGGAGAGAGCAATGTGCCATAGACCGAGATTACGGAGAATGAGAAGAAGCTGTTGATGAATAACAGTGTCAAAGGCAGCAGAAACATCAAGGAGAATTGTGACGAGCGTGGAATCCAGATTGAAGCGGGTCAAGCAGAGAGTTGGATTCGAGAAAGTCTGTCAGAATTATTGTATAAAGCAATACTATATTAATCTGCATATATTGCCACCTTAATAAAGTGACAGGGCTCATTGAGCCAACACCAGACGTTTTGGCTATAGAGCCTTTATCAAGGGTGAGTATCTTTCATTAAACAACATCTTATACAGCCCTCAGTTGGTAAACATGGTGGTAAGCCTGCCCACAGCTTCCCCATTATGCAATCCACGTACTCAGCCAGTCACACTCAACCACAGTCTAAGAGGCACCGTTCACACTTGGCCTTTTAGCTTGGTACTATTTACCAATTATATAATCTATAACATCCAAAGTGAAATCATCCTACCGATCAGTGAATATATTATATTATAAAGAAACTAGGTACTTCTTAGCATGTATTAATTCATATAATTTGGAATACTTTTACATGTTTATCAGCCACTAATTACTAATCATTAATTGTTACATTTTGTAAGTTTAATTTAGAAGCTTCTGGTAAACATTAACCCCTTCAGGACGGAGTCAATAGGGCACGTTCTGATCATAACAAAACGTAAACAAAAACTGGAATTTGCGCTATATGTCTGTTCAACCGTAATTCACCGCTGTCACATTAAGTGCACCCACACTTATTATATATCATTTTGTTCAGGAGAAACAGGGCTTTAATTTATCATTAACTATTCATATATGGAACATAATTTATTATTAATAAAAAATTTTTAAAAAATGTGAGAAAATAAGATTTTTTTTTTTTAATTTTGTATTTCCGTCTGACATTTTAGCTGTGGATGTCATAATACGGTTAGGTTTTACTGCAAAAAAATGCACATATTTGTAATCAGCGATGTCTCGCGAGTACAACAGTACACCCCATTAACAGGTTTTATGGTGTTTTGGAAAGTTACAGGGTCAAATATAGGATGTTCCATTTTCAAATTGAAATTTGCCAGATTAATAATGTTACCTTTGAGATGGTGTGGTAGCCCAGGAATGAGAATTACCCCCAAAATGGCATACCACCTGAAAAAGTAGACAACCCAAGGTATTGAAAGTGGGGTATGTTTAGTCTTTTTTAGTTGCCACAAACACTGGCCAAAGTTAGCGTTCATATTTATTTTTGTGTGAAAAAAGCAAAAAACTAATATTTGGCCAGTGTTTGTGACTAAGTGGCTACTAAGAAAGACTGGACATACCCCACTTGCAATACCTTGGGTTGTCTACTTTTGCAAATGGTATGCCATCATGGGGCTAATTCTCATTCCTGGGCTACCATATGCTCTCAAAGGCAACATAACCAATCTGGCAAATTTCAATGTCAAAAAATGAAATGCAAGCCTTATATGTGACTCTCTAACTTTCCAAAACACCATAAAACCTGTACATGGGGGATACTGTTATTCTTGGGAGACTTTACTAAACACAAATATTAGTGTTTTAAAACAGTAAAACATATTACAACAATAATATAGTCCATAAAAGTGCAGTTCGTTTGTAAAAAATGCAAAAACATCACTTACTTAAAATATCATCGTTGTAATACAATTTACTGGTTTGAAACACTAATATTTGAGTTCAGCGAATTCTCCTGAGTAAAACAATACGCCCTATGTACAGGTTTTATGGTGTCTTGGAGAGTTATAGGGTCAAATATAGTGCTTGTGAAATACATTTTCTGCACTTTCTCCCTGTGTTGTCAGGCATGTCAATCACATTTTAATTAATCAAATCACATAATTATGTTAAAAGATTACTTAAATATACATGTAGAATTTTAATATATTTACAGGTATTTAAATTCTACGTGTATACTAATGTAATCTTTTATGTAATTATATGTGTGTGTATGTATATATATATATATATATATATATATATATACATATGCGTTTATTTGTATTTTATAGATATATGTCATTCTATGTCATTCTAAGTGTATTTTGTTACCAATATATTAATAACAAAATAGTTATAATGAAATTACATATGT
Source organism: Pelobates cultripes (assembly GCA_933207985.1). Taxonomy (NCBI): domain Eukaryota; kingdom Metazoa; phylum Chordata; class Amphibia; order Anura; family Pelobatidae; genus Pelobates; species Pelobates cultripes. The sequence goes on from OW240920.1 coordinate 71,336,895, forward strand.
ATATATATTTTATTTATTTATTATTGTAATAATACATATACATATAATATGTGTATATATCTAATATATATATATATATATATGTAACATCATTCTAAGTGTACTTTAATACTGAGAACGATCACATGGCCCCCGGGGGCCTCATTTGCCAGGGGAGGGCTGCCTGGGCTGTCAGGCAGCCCTCCAGAAGAGGATCGCGGAAATGGTAAGTCCCCTCCAGGGGCTGCAAGCCGTTACGGTGTTCTATGCCGCCACAACGCCTTTAAAGCCCTTTTAATGCGGAACGGCATAGAATGCCAGAACGGCATTAAGGGGTTAACAATGGCAATTTCCTTTTTATTAGTTACTGACTGGCTGCTAAATGCATGTGACAAACTTAGAAATGGGACCTGTGTTTTAGTGAGATGACAACTAAAAATTGTATTTAAAGGCCAACATAGGTAAATTGGAAGGCAATCTCCTTAATATATTTTCCATCTAAATCAATCTAAAATGTGTAAGCTTTATTGTCAACACATCACAACATGACAACTCACTGTTTAGTGAATAGGCTCCATGGCAACTTTCCAAATTAATTAATATGCATTTAAAAGATATACAGCCTGAGAGTTTATTCATTAGGCCCCTTGGTGAACTAAAGTTATTTATGGTAAAAATAAAGAATGTTAGCTCATGCAAGCCATGCTTTTTTAATGGATTTAGTGGCTCTATTTTTCACTCAAAGTGACTGAGGCCAGGATAATAGCCATTGCTGTTGTGTTTATTGCTGTGTAGAAATTGTATTATACTTCGAACTTGCTAACATCCACCAAAGGGAAAGGCAACATTCTAATGAGAAGATGTTTAGCAGACTGGATGTCTAACAGAAAATGTGTCCTGCTCTAATTGAAATCACTGTCTTTGTTCACAGCAGCATTTACAGCAAACACCTTTTCATTAAAAATGAAAAAATGCTATTTAACTATCGAGAAAAAAACTGAATACTGAAAGCTGGTCTGAATTACTGTATGTAATACTGATAAATTACCTCTGTTTATGTTAAAAAAAAAAAAAAAAAAAGTCCAGGACTTCAACGAGTGTATCTCTATTTGGATTTTCATATGTTCATAGAATGTTAATGTAATGGTGGAATGTTACAATGCATAAAAGAACTATATTACTTACTAACAATCTTTATGACCCTATATGCATTATTAATTTAGCTTTATTAGCCTGAAATAATATGTATCACTTGAACAAGTTGAAGAAGTTGAATATAATTCTCTAAAAATTATGAAATATTTTTGAGAACCATAAAACCGATTGCATTGTGTTTCTATTCTCTTGATTATCACTAACAGTTATATTCCATATTTATATTTACATATAACACGTTTACAAATAAATATTGCTGTAGACCTCATCCATATAGCTGTCCCGTGATCTTATGAAATAAATCTCTCACCAACTGTTCACTTAGTTTGTAATGTAATTTATTAGCTCTGTGACAAATATCTTTTTGCAATGCTGCTATATTTTACAGGATAATACAAGTGTGTTCGCCCTCAGGCTGGGAGTTATACTTGCATCTACTTGCTTTTGTACCTTAATTTAAAAAATGCTAGGGGTAAGAGATTGCACTTTACAAAATCAAGAGGAGAGCTTACATAATGCAGGGCTAGTCCATTTTGACAAACAAGGAGGTGTTCACTAAACCTAGTATTATGGACATTTCAAAGGAATTGCAATTTTTAAGACAAAATTAATAAAATAAAAAACAAATAATTGCAGCTATTTTCCCAGCTCAAATATTTTTGAAAAAACCCCCATTATTATTAGTAATAATCATTATTGTTATTATTAATATATAATTTTCAAGTTGGGAAAATCTCTTTAACAAAAAGAACCTCATGTATGGCTGGATGCATTCTCACTTTACATTGTCCCTCTTTCTTTTTGTTTTTTAATATATTTTCTCACTGGTCACTGCTCTTCCTATTTACTGGCTATGTCTAAACTAAGGCCTTATTTAACCCTGTTCCTTATTTCTCTTCCTTATCATGCTTTTTGCATTCTTTATTTTGATTTAATCAATAACATCACATCAATAAACAAAATAGTTATCTAAGTTAAGCGTAACAATTTGGGGTAAAAATAAATAAACAAGAAAAAGGCAAATTGAGTAATTTGTGCTCATTGTGCCTAGAGAGGTACCAGCTACACCGTGCTGAAATGCCCAAATAAGTAAGGAATAATTGACGACAGGCCGTTGAATTGTTAGAAAAATATCCACCCGAGGTGGTAATGCTGTCATGACGCGAAGCGGAGTGGCCGTTACACCTCGGCTGTGCATTATTTTTTCGAATAATTCAACGGCCTGGAGTCAATTATTCCACTTATACTACAGTTACCACACCCCTAAACACGTTCAGATGATGTATTTCAAGATGTTTGTCAAGTTTTTGTCATTAAAACGCTCTTGTATGTAGCACTAATTTCTTACGCATCAATTCCCATGCCTTCGTTGCTAATTCCAATATGTCACTTAAGAGTTAGTAACGGAGATTTGAGCCACTGATAGCAGACTAATGCAGTTATTAGTGCAGTTATTAAAGAGACAGAGAGGTTGCAATAATGAGACTGAAAAGCATGCGCGTCAATATTAAATTTATTTATTATTCACACATGCCCCGCCCCTAAACAAAGCTCTGCCTCCTTACATAAGCCCCACCCCCATCGTTAAGCAGCAGACCCTGCTGCTGCTGGAAAGTATGGAAGATGGCTGTCTGACCCCCAGCAACAGCCTCCAGTGACAGGTAGGCTTAATGTGTGTGTGTGTGTGTATGGATTCAGCAGTCTGTGTGTGTGTGTGTATGGATTCAGCAGAGTCTGTGTGTGTGTGTGTATGGATTCAGCAGTCTGTGTGTGTGTGTATGAACTCAGCAGTCTGTGTGTGTGTGTGTGTGTGTATGGATTCAGCAGTCTGTGTGTATGGATTCAGCAGTCTGTGTGTGTATGGACTCAGCAGTCTGTGTGTGTGTGTATGAACTCAGCAGTATGTGCGTGTGTGTGTGTCTGTGTGTATTGACTCAGCAGTCTGTGTGTGTGTGTGTATGAACTCAGCAGTCTTTGTGTGTGTGTGTGTGTATGGATTCAGCAGTCTGTGTGTGTGTGTGTGTGTGTATGGACTCAGCAGTCTGTGTGTGTGTATGGATTCAGCAGTCTGTGTGTGTATGGATTCAGCAGTGTGTGTGTGTGTGGACTCAGCAATCTGTGTGTATGGATTCAGCAGTCTGTGTGTGTATGGATTCAGCAGTGTGTGTGTGTGTGTGTGTATGGACTCAGCAGTCTGTGTGTCTGTGTGTGTGTGTACGGACTCAGCTATCTGTGTGTGTGTGTGTGTACGGACTCAGCAGTCTGTGTGTGTGTGTGTGTGTATGAACTCAGCAGTCTGTGTCTGTGTGTATGAACTCAGCAGTGTGTGTTTCTGTCTGTGTGTGTATGGACTCAGCAGTCTGTGTGTGTATGGACTCAGCAGTCTGTGTGTGTATGGATTCAGCAGTCTGTGTCTGTGTGTATGGACTCAGCAGTCTGTATTTGTGTATAGACTCAGCTGTCTCTGTGTTTGTGTGTCTGTGTGTGTGTATGGACTCAGCAGTATGTGTGTGTGTGTGTGTATATGGACTCAGCAGTCTGTGTGTGTATTTGGACTCAGTAGTCTGTGTGTGTGTGTGTGTGTGTGTGTGTGTGTATGGACTCAGCAGTGTGTGCATGGAATCAGCAGTCTGTGTGTAAGTGTATAAATCAGCCTGTGTGCATTCAGCAAAGCCTGTGTGCATTCAGGAGTCTGTGTGCATTCAGAAATCTGTGTGTGTGTATTTAGCAGTCTCTCGGTGTTCATATTCAGTGTACTGTGTGTATGTACTCAGCAGTCTATCAATAATTTACATTTTTATTCCTGTGAGTTGTTGTGTAGGAAGGGCCCCAATGCACTGCTTTGCCCGGGGCCCTTAACACTGTTCAGATGGTACTGCTTGTGTGTGTCAGTGAGCTTCTATTTAGTGAGCATGTGTGTGTCAGTGAGCTTGTCTTTAGTGAGCTTGTGTGTGTCCCTGAACTTCTTTGTAGTGAGTCTTGTATTTATACAAGTGAGTTTGTCTGTATTAAGCTTGTGTGTTAGTCAGAGTTTTTTGTCTGTCAGTGAGCCTATTTGCGCATGTCAGTGAGCTTGTGTGCTCACTGTACAATATATATATTGACTTGTAGGAATGGCATACATTTTTTTCCAGGGCTGCTTTGGATTCCCAGTTTGGCTCTGCAGCGAGTGTGCTTTACCGCTGAATCATCTGTGTGAGCTGCCGCATACTTTAGCCCTGTTACACACGTCTGGGAGCTGCTGTTGACAGGTACTAGTAGTCTAGATATTGGGACATGGGGTATATGCTCAGCTATCTGTATAATACTATAGTGCTGTTCTCTGTATAATACAGATCTGTGTGTGTATAATATCCCGGGATAGCCAGTGCTTCCTGTATAGTGCTGCTCTTTGTATAAACAGGTCTGTGTCTGTATAATATCCTGGAACAGTCAGTGTTCCCTGTATAGTGCTGCTCTCTGTCTTGGGATATTATACACAAACAGCAGCACTATACAAGGAGCACTGACTCTCCCAGGATATTATACACACAGCCATGTATTATACAGAGAGCAACACTGTACGGGGACCACTGACTGTCTCAATTTATTATACACACAACCCTGTATTATACAGAGAGCACTGACTGTCCAGGGATATTATACACAGACAGTAATTGATAGCTGTGCTGCAAAATGTCCTTGGAATTTTTTTTCAAATGTTAGCAACTATGGCACTGTATCAAGGGAAATGTGTTTGTTTTTTAATATTCCCTGGTGGAAAATAATGAATCCTCCACCAGGGATAATAATAATAAAAAAAAACACATTGTGTGGGAGCGGGGCTTAACATGTGACAGGGGCGGGGTCAAACTGCTGTGAGGGCGGGGTTAAATGTGCCCCCCTACTTTTGTCCCTGGCCCACCATGTGCCCCCCCTAAAAATGAATCCTAGAGACACCAGGCTGATCTTTATTGTTCTACTCCAAGCAAACATCAAATTATAGTTAATATTTTTTTTCATCTGAGAACACTATGGTCCTCTGCTAGTTTACTGCTGTAATTGCACCGACAATTTATTTCTTGCAAGCCTGGTAATGTACTTACAACCGAGGGGGAAGGTGTGACAGACAGTGGGTCCGCAGGAAGGGGGTGATCGGTGTGCTACATGCCCCTAGCTTAGGTGCATGCAGGTAGTATGCCCTGGTTAAGCTGTATTTATTCTAGCTGGTTTCTAATTACTATAGGCATTACTATAATTACTACAATTACTATAAACCATTAGTACAATGAATCTTAGCAGATGCATACATCACATATAGTTTTTCACTTCCTGTCCCCATCTCACCACCTGTAGATATATGTGTGGCTCATAGTAAAGTGTACAGTCCAGGTGCGGTACCTTATGCATGTGTCCCATGGGCGCCTGCCGTGGTGCTACTCCACTTTTACCTTGTTACAGAATGCATCAGGAGCTCCCAGTGGAGCAGAGTAAGATGGCTTTCTAGGTGCGAGAGTGTCATAGCTAGAAGAGGTACATACTGTATTGAGCAACAAAGTCCAATGGATAAGTAATCGTCAGCATCGGTTTGACCCTCCGGGGAACCACAAGTGACGCATGGGACAACTTGGTATGGCTTAGATAGCGTCACGTAAAAAACTAGGTTAGACTTTTGTCGGCTCAGGGTGGAGCACACAGTCCAGGTATTTTTCCGTTTGCATGTGACCCACTGGCACCTGTCAGCACCGCTGCTCCTCTTTTGCTTCGTCACAGCGTTCGTCAGGGACCCACGATCTAGATACCTTGTTTTGTGCACACAGTCTCTGGGTACCTTTTTGTTTTGAGTTGCTGCTCCACTTTCGCTTCACCACAGCGTTTGTCAGGAGCCCGTGCTCAGCAGTATAGGCTTGTGTCCTCAATGCTTGAGGGTCAGAGCTATGTGCGGTTCACTCTATTGAGCTTTGAGGTCCAATGGGTAGCAGTCAACAATGGCAACTGTGCCAACTAGGAATTTATAGAGGCAACGCAGTCCAATGTATATAGTGCCACGTTTGAAATTAGCTTGATGTTTCTCGGCCCTCAGACGTTGCCTTTGTGAGCCCCCACGGTCTCCTGAGTGTTTGTGTCACTGCTCTGCGTTCGCATTGTCACAGTGTTGAACAGGAGCCCCTGGTCCAGCAGACTAGCATCCTAATGTGAGACTGTCCGAGCTAGGTGCAAATCTACTCCACCAGACCCTGACGTCCAACAAAGTAGTAACTGTCAGTAGAAGCTTAACCAGCCGGGTAATCATATGTAATACACTGTGTAACTGTGTGTGGCCTATATATTGTCTCAGTATAAAGAAAGTCAAAACTTAATTGTAAAGTCGCTGCGTGATACTTTCTTAGGGTGCAGCTGTCCTCCATTCAGTGTCATCATGGAACCGTCTTCCAATCCGCTTTAAGCCTCCCCGGCGGGGCCGTGGCTTGTTCGGCAGAAGAAGTTGGCATGTCCAAGTTTTTCAGTTGTTTAAGGCCGTCTTAAGGTGTGTGTAGCACAGTCATCTTTAGTGACGAGTAGCTTCGTTGGGAACCCCCACCTGTACTGCAGGCCATGTGTTTGCAGGGCCTCAGTCACCGGGTTTAAATCCTTTCTCCTGCGGAGTGTTGCTGCCAATAGGTCAGCAAATATTTTTACAGTGGGATAGTCTTCATGTGGTTTGGCCTTCATTCTGCTAATTAGAAGTATGTTGTTTTGAGATGCGGTGCACCCGGTCGACAAGCAACATGTCCGCAGGTATCTCTGGAGCATAGGCATGGAAAAGGCCCAGAGCATATGCAGGTAGGTCTGTCGTTGTAACCTCCTCCAGGACTCCTCTCAGTCTAAGGTTTTTCCTACGTACCCGGTCTTCTATATCAGCCATCTTGAGTTCCATGATGTCTATTTTGGCCGCAATTTGTTCCACATTCTTTGCCGAGTCTTTGTGTGCCATTGCAAATTCAAAGGTGGAAAGACACCTTGAGTGCCGTGCATGGCACTAGTGCCGTAGGTTGCCTACCCCTGTCCAGGTTAAGGCTGATGAGGTACCTAGGTCAGAGCAGGCCCAAATCACTGGTAACTGCTGTTTCGGTCAACTTTTAATTGCAAACAGGTACCATCATGGGGCTGGTCGTCTCCCTTAATCAATTCTGGTAAGCTATTCTCCATTTTGGGCAGTGAGAAGTAACATTTAGAATGGCTCAAAGCCGGAGCTGCTAAGAATGACTGCATGCTAGCTTGGCAGCTCGGCCTCGCCCCGGAATTGTTTTTTTTTTGCCTTCTCTGTGATCAATAGAATAAACTGAGATTTGTGAAAGATTAAACTTTAGATTTAAGTATTTTTCTACCTATATTACTATGGGACAACATATGAGCACTTGAGACTCCTGTTTGTCAGCCTTCTAGCACAAACATTGGTAAACAGTTGATGCATGGATTGCCATTTTTGCCATTTTTGATCTTGTTTCCAGTTTTGTCACTGCTTTATTTATGACCAGCTAACTTCTTCTGTATTCTATTGAAAAAAATACAAGTTAGCTGTTTGGCATTACACTGAAACTCTCCAGCACATATATAAAAAGATTAAACCATATCAAACTGCAATAAAAGTCCAAATAAGTGGTTAAGAACATAACATTTTTCATTCTACAAATAAAGCAAATGACTAATCAGCAGGTGATTCAAATCTTTTATGAATACAAGCTACTAATAGCCATCTAGAAATAAAATGAATCAGGGTTAGAAATATGCCAATAAATAGTAGCCACTAATAGTTTATGGCAACTATTTAAAAAAAATACTGGAAACAAGCTCTTGCAGTCATGTAGTCATGTAGGATTTTCCCCTTTTATAGCACAAGCAGATGTTGATTCAAATGAGAAAGGAGGGGGGATTCTAGGCACAGTGTGTGTGATTTCTACTAATTAGTTGAAAGGCAGATATTAAGATATAATTTCTAATAGAACACTTAGTGTTTTTTTTTCCTTTTTAACCAACATCTTTAGTTGTACAGTATAGGTACTTTTCTGATTGAGATACATAATTCTGTTTCATTATTAAATAGTGATAAGCTATATTAGGTGCTTAAGATACATAATTTACATAATTTGTATCAACTCTCTTTCCATAGCTGCTATAATTTTTTGCTATGTGTTTTGTTTTTTGTTTTGTGTTCCTCTCAGAACAATTCTGTTTTAATTAGTAGTAATAAAAGTTATTTTTTTTTTTACCTTGGTAATGGCAAGTTTTCAGATTTATTCCTTTGTTTTTCCACTTCCTGCAAACTTTTTTTTTTTGCTATAATTTTGATTATTATTGAAGGAATCAAGTCAATGTTCAACAATATTACTATACAACAATGCATTAGCACTTGGTACTCCCGGTTTGCATCCTGGTAACTTAATGTTTATTAAACATTTGTAAATACATATGTGAGATTTGTTTAACTGGAATGTCTATTTAAAGTAGTCAATATTTTGACTAGTAGTTTATTAAAGTGGTTTTGTTAACCTTCCTTTAATCATTTATTTTATTTTTTAATTCATCTGATTACACCTGAATATATGTATTGTGTTTGTAATTTTTTTCAAATGTCCAAATTGGGACACTTATTTTAATGGATATGACTGGCTGAATGGACAGGGGCAGAGATACTTTGTCACTTTCAATTAAAGGGACACTATAGTCACCTGAACAACTTTAGCTTAATGAAGCAGTTTTGGTGTATAGAAAATGCCCCTGCCGCCTCACTGCTCAATCCTCTGCCATTTAGGAGTTAAATCCCTTTGTTTATGAACCCTAGCACAGCCTTCCATAAGCACTTCCTGTAAAGAGAGCCCTGTATAGGCTTTCTTTATTGCAAGTTCTGTTTAATTAAGATTTTCTTATCCCCTGCTATGTTAATAGCTTGCTAGACCCTGCAAGAAGTTCCTGTATGTTATTAAAGTTCAATTTAGAGATTGAGATAATTATTTAAGGTAAATTACATCTGTTTGAAAGTGAAACCAGTTTTTTTTTTCATGCAGGCTCTGTCAATCATAGCCAGGGGAGGTGTGGCTAGGGCTGCATAAACAGAAACAAAGTGATTTAACTCCTAAATGACAGTGAATTGAGCAGTGAAATTGCAGGGGAATGATCTATACACTAAAATTGCTTTATTTAGCTAAAGTAATTTAGGTGACTATAGTGTTCTTTTAACTGAAAGCATAACTTAGAAGAAGACTATTTACACAGCCCTATGGTTATACACTTGCATTGTAGTTTGAAAGAACACTCTAGGCTAACATTAAACTTCCCTCCTCTGTTAGATGCTCACCCAGTCTCCACTCCTTCAAAAAAATCATTAAAAACCAACTTCCTCATAAAAGTGCCAAAATATTAGACCAAGGGCCTTTTCAGCTCCAGCACCTCTTTTTTTGTGTGCAAATTTATCTTTAGTTTTGCCAGGTTTTCATAAAAGAATAGTCGTAAGGTATAACAGAGCACGCAGGGCACTCAAAATAAATTTTAGAAATTAGAGGTATATTTTTTTCTTCATGCAATAATTCACAGTCGTATATCTTGCACAGTTTAATAACAATCACTATAATCGCAGTCGGTAACATTTAACCTTGCACATAAAACTGATCTGCTTCTGAATTATCCCCCCAAAAAGAAGAAAATAAGTAAAGGGGAGTAGTGTTTTCAGAGCACTCGATGTCCTCCCATAGCGTTACCATCTAACCATCCCTAATAGACTCAGGAGTGGGTCTGAAATATGAGACTGTAGAGGAGTAGAGTAAGCATAGATAGGAGAAGTAAATTTAAGAAAGTAGAAGCATATGTATTCTTCATGCAATAATTCACAGTTGTATATCTTGTACAATGTATTAACGATCACTATAATCTTAGTCATTAACAGTTAACCTTGGACATAGAACTGTGATCTGCCTCTGAGTTATCCAAAAAATAAAAGGAATGTAGTGTTATCAGAGCACTCTATGATCTCCCATAGCGTTACCATCTAACCATCCCTAAGAGACTCAGGAGTGGGTCTGAGATGTGAGACTATAGGAGTATAGTAAATGTAGATAGGAGAAGTAGAGGTGAGATAGGAGCAGTCACCTTCCAAGGGGGTCGAGCATCCACAGTATGCCCTTCACCTCCGCTCGGTTTGCCCCATCTCACAGGTTCTGAGCCATGAACATGAACCATGGTTGTCACGTCTCTCAGTGTCTATTCCCTCTTCCCATCAGGGAGACATGAAGTGTCTCCACTTCCTGAATGTCCTTGACCCTGCGGATCCACTCTTCCCTATTAGGTACCTCTGTCCGTTTCCAGTAAACCAGGATAAGGGCCTTGGCCATGTTAAGTTAATGGCGCAAAACCGATTTTTTTAGAAAGCGAGACAGGTCATGATGAAATATGCAAAAGGGCTAATTCAGTTGACCATTTGCTGATTCTCCCAATATTGCTGTCACGTCATCTTTTGCCATATCCCAATATGGGATGATGTCCTGGTATTCCCACCAAATGTGTATCACTGTCCCCCTTTCCATTGACATCTCCAGCATGTTGGGGGAACCGTGGGGAAAATTCTGTTGAGTAAGGTCGGCCTTTTATACCTGAGAGATATGAGTTTATAGTTCATCTCTTGGTATTGAGAACTGATGGAGCTCTTATGTTGCCACAGTAATGCCTTATCCCACTGTGATTGTTCCATTGCCTTTGGAAGGTGTTGTTGACCGACTGGGTTCCTGTCAAGAGGTATAGATCGAGCGTGGAAACTGCCTTTTAAAGTGTAGTGTCCTGTATGTAAAGGCCTTCAATCCAGGTGAATTCCCTGTGTAACTAGTCTTTGCGTGGGAGAGAGTTGTAATAAGTCAGTTGCATGTATCAAAGAGAATCCAGTGGTGTTCATGATCTACCCTCCAACAGTGAGCCCAGACTCCTCAGTGCCCCATCTTGCAAGGCCTTATGGATAGTAATGTATTCCCCATCCCATAGGATGGACCAGGCCCTCAAGGGAAGTCTTCCACCTAATTTGCAATTGTTTATCACTGGCAGTAGGGGACTGGGTGTAGGCGAGATATGCTGCTGTTCTCAAATCGACTTCCAAGTTCGTATTGCTTGTGAAACTGGTTCCCCACCAGTCCTGTGTTCCAGGTCCCCCAAGCCATACCACCGATTCCAGGGATGCACTTGTGCCCCCCCTCTGTCCATGGCTACTCAGTTTTTGTGGCCTGTCTGTGTGCCATTCATGGATGCACTGCAGAACCGTGGCCTGATGATTTCGTTTAAAGTCAGGCAATGCCAGGCCTCCTCTGTTTTGAGGAAGGCAGAGTTCTTTCCCCCCGCCACACGTATTTAATGAGTTCCATTTTCAGCTCCAGCACCTCTTTTTTTGTGTGCAAATTTATCTTTAGTTTTGCCAGGTTTTCATAAAAGAATAGTCATAAGGTATAACAGAGCACGCAGGGTACTCAAAATAAATTTTAGAAATTAGAGGTATATTTTTTTCTTCATGCAATAATTCACAGTCGTATATCTTGCACAGTTTAATAACAATCACTATAATCGCAGTCGGTAACATTTAACCTTGCACATAAAACTGATCTGCTTCTGAATTATCCCCCAAAAAAGAAGAAAATAAGTAAAGGGGAGTAGTGTTTTCAGAGCACTCGATGTCCTCCCATAGCGTTGCCATCTAATCAAATCGACTTCCAAGTTCGTATTGCTTGTGAAACTGGTTCCCCACCAGTCCTGTGTTCCAGGTCCCCCAAGCCATACCACCGATTCCAGGGGTGCACTTGTGCCCCCCCTCTGTCCATGGCTACTCAGTTTTTGTGGCCTGTCTGTGTGCCATTCATGGATGCACTGCAGAACCGTGGCCTGATGATTTCGTTTAAAGTCAGGCAATGCCAGGCCTCCTCTGTTTTGAGGAAGGCAGAGTAGATTGTGGCGCAGCCGAGATCTTTCCCCCCTCCACACATATTTAATGAGTGCCATTTTCAGCTAAGAGAAAAAGGATGCCGGCAAAGCTAGTGGGATGATAAAAAGATAAAGTATATTAATTTTGATCACCACTATGCACCCGTGCCACGTCACATGTGGGTATGCCCATCAGTCCAGGTCAGCCAGCAATGTTTTCAACAGTGGTATGAAGTTGTGTTGGTAGATGTCTCCTTAGTCTGTGGTTACCCATATTTAAAGTACTTCCTTTTTGCCAAAGCACCAGTGGAATGGGAACAACAAGTCTAAGGCAATCTAGCCCGGTGGGGAGCGTAACATTAATCACCCCACATTTCGATAGGCTCTGGCACCTTTCTGCTCCCCTCCCCACTCCCTCTCCACTCCCCCCCAGCAGCTCCTTGCTGACAATGTGCATTTTTTTATGGCCACATTCTACCTAATCTCCAATGACTGAATAATAATGTATATTGAATACAATTACAATTTTATAATGGGGACATAAAATAGCAAATAATTGATAAACCTATGTGAAGAGGTGAAGAAGATTATACTCAAAGGAATGTAATTTGTACTGTTGTAAGTTACTATAAATAGAAATAAGAAATTTGGCAGCTGATAACTAGCATGGAAATTCGATAAGGTTTATATATGTAAAAATGTTTAACTTGTTCAATAAATACAATTTGTAGCATCATGTACACCAAATACAATTTTCCTCTGCTGTGCTTTCCCTAAGGTACAGATGTGCCCCCATTAACACTAAAATAATGTATCCAAAGCAAATAAAAAGCTTCAGCAATAGGAGACTATTTTGAAAGCAAGACAGTTTTTCAGTGAATTATAATCTTAATTACCATAAAACTCTAACAAATAGGACTCACATCTCATTAAGTTAAAGTACAATATGACTGCTGCAATATTCATCTCCCTAAAGAGTGCTTATCAGTAGAAAAAGAAGATAAAACTTTTGCTGAGAATTGCCACTAATGACAACATTAACTTTACTTATTAAGGAATTCAAATTCATTTTAGAAATACATATCTCACTCCATCTTATCTGTCTCACATGGTGTTTCAATGAGGAAAAATATACTATGATGGTTTCATTTGTATTTGTCAATTTAAGAGGCTCTAGCTGTCTAATGATTGATACATGCATAAAAAAATTATTGTTTTCAATGTACCTAATGTTTAATTGCATGTTGAATTTTAAAACTAATAATTTTAATTTAGCAAAAAAGGAAAAGTAATGAGTTTGGAGTGAACAATATACTTTAGCACTTGGTTTTTTGAGTTTGTATATTTGACTAGCTAGATAGAGTTGACATATTGTGTTATCGGCTGAAAGATTAAAATTCTTTCTACACGATATAGCTTTATGTGCAAGTCTAAGCAATTTTATTAACCTTTGTTTAAAAAAAAAACACATGGGAATATTCTTTATTTCCATTTCTTTCCCAAGAATCGCAAATGTTCTCTCCTGAAAAAAAGATTGCTATTTATATAATAGGTCATGTCTACAGACTGTCAACCTCTTCTTTCCAGTGTGCAGTGGAGATTGGGTATTACTAGTTGATCATGTGCATGATTGTAGGTGCGCACAAGTTTGCCAGGAGTGCCTAATGTCCTCACTTACCCTTTTACATTGCTTTGGGCAGTTTTGTGAGAGTTTAGCTTATATGGTTTTAACGAAAAGCCCTGTATATACACCTTTTAATCACTGACATAATATGCACCTCTTTTTTTTCTAAATTAGCATATTTTATAATCATTTTTTAAGCATTGGTGGGCATATACAGGAAAAAACTATTTAGGGCATTAAAAAATAATATCTGATGAGGCGGGGCCTGACTGCACAACTGAGCAGAAGAAAGATAGTCATAATTAGCTTGCGTATGCCTGAGTCTCCTGCATTCCAGCCAGTGATCTTATCCTTGGCTCCACATATCTTTTGCTAATACTGCTTGTTCCTGGTATCCAGTAGCCTGAACCTGCACCCCTGGACTTGCTCACCTGTTTCACCTGATGTCTGCTGATTTCAGCCTTTATAAACCCCGCCTTGGCTAGTAATCTTTGTCAGATTGTTGTTCCTGTTTGGGTATTCCTGTTGTTCCTCTGACTCATGATATTGATCTTATGTTCGTCCTTCGTTTATGCCTGTTTGTCCTGACCTCGGTTCCATCCCTGACTACTCCTTTGGATTCTTCTTGTCTGTATCACACTCCTGGAAGCACTGGTTTTTATTAGCCCCAGTGCACTGGTTCACAGCCTTGGGGATTTCTGCCTTGAGTCCCCTTGGCTTGTGTATAATTGCAAGGGAAGCTTTAACTCTGCGTCTCGGACTCACCATTAAGGTAAGATCCTTACACTGACATTCTAGCAAATCTGGATAACATATTTACTGCCTTCTGGAGGAAACTGGCTCTTAGAAAGGGGCTTCTTACATGCTCCATTCTTGAACTTTGTTCTGTATGAATGTAGCTGTCTACTCTTGATCAGTACTACTGACCAGAAGCTTGGTCATTTTTTTTATTGGTATTTTTTCCTTGTTATCTGTTGTATAACTGATTGACTCTGTGGCCATAGTTGCCATATATGTATAGTGGTTACAGTATCTTGGCCCACATGTTTGTTATTTTTCTTTTTATGTAACAGTCTACTGTTGATTAGTAGTTATGGTCAGTTATATATTTTTTTTTAGTGATTTACAGCATCACTTATTTCTTTTGTGACAACAGTTGCCACACATACACAGTGGGTATGGTATCTAGATCAACACGTTTGGTCTTTTTTCACTTTTGCACACACATTTACAATTATGATATTCCCACTGCACTTATACACTTAGTACACACCTCACTCTCACTCTGAGCTTTATTTCACAGATTTTTGTCATCATGTATGTTTTCACTGTGTTTTGTAGTGTTGTGTTTGTTCAGTTTTCTCTCTGTTTCCCTTTCTTCTTTTTCATTACTTCCTTCTTTTTATCTCACACTTATTTATTTCACATTTTTTCTACCCAGGTAGATTCTTTATATTTTTAATATATTCTCCATTACAGCTCTTTTCTTGTGGCTTAATAGAATTCATGCTTGATTTTCATGAGCCTGCATCCTACACTCTGTGCTGAGAAGTCTTTAGTTATGTTTATTTTGAGCTTCTATCACTCCACATTAGGTGGAGGATTCAGATGCTCACTATGTACACTAGCCGCCAGGGCATCCCCTTACGCACGCGGTCACCACGCATGACATCACTACACGCTATCATGTCAATACGCACTTTGTCGGATCATTTCCAGGTTCGGGAGCACGGACGGGCACTATCACACACCTATGGTAAGTCACTTATTTATTGTTTGGTATATATTTATGTATTTTGCTGATTGTTATTGATCTTGATAATCCCAGGAGGGTGGAAACGTTGATTTATATTTCAATACATATTTAAAAATCCCTGTGGAGTGCTCTCTCTCATATCTATCTCTCAACACATATATACACATTTTATAACTGCCCCCCTATTTTTGTCCTTGGCCCATCATGTCCCCCCTCTAAGTATGAATCCTGGGGATGCCTTTGGCCAAATTCAGTCTAGATTTCGTTGTATGTGCAGCCACCATGACCACATCAAATTAGTGGAGTGGTCAAGGTGGTTGGAGTAACCTTTAAGGGGTAACTGGCACTAGTCTGATCCAGCAGTCTGAAATACAGAGTTTATGATTTTCTGCAAAAGGGAGGCATGTTGGATTATGGTGATTTGCAGATTAAACCTGTCATGTATGCTACTCTCAACTGTAGCAGCAACATAACCACACTGGAGGTGCTTCCTGGGGCAGTGTGGCACAGTGTGCTGCACTGACGTTCAGTGTCTCCACACACTGCATGGAGATGCCGAACTTTCCCCATTGCTTTTATGTATCTCTATGAGGAGATGCTGATTGACCAGACTGGTGTTTGGCCCCACCTTGCCTCGCCTCCTTGATGATATGGGGAAGCACTGCATTGGCTGAGATAATCAATTCAGTTGATATTAGCCAAAGAGGCGGATTGAGGGTGGGGCCAGTGCCAGCACATGGAAAGTTTTAACCTTTAACCTTTTTTACATTTGTGTTTCCAACCCTATAGTGTTCCTTTAAGATGTGTTCATTTTAATTTAAATTTCCATTGCAGTAATTTGACCCTACCTGGCTGAGTCTTGCAGTGTGACTACACCTTCTTACTCCAGAGAGGAGCTGGTATTAAAATGTAAGGAAAATATTCTTCTTAGGGTGGAATGGTTGAGCAGGTAGTCTAGCTGACTTTTTTTCTTTTTCATTTTTAATAAATCATCTTTTTTCAACTTGAAATGAGTCCCCATTTGTTTTTGTTTTTTTTGTTTTTTTAATAGCTAGCTAAAGGACAAAGATTACAATCAATCATGGTAAAACTAATTGTTCTCTCACTTTTTTTTTTTTTTTAACCAGATATAATAATCTAATTTTGCCAACTCATAATTGGCATTGCAAAATATACATTAAATTCTGATGAAAGCGTGAATGAAATTCTGCCATTCTGAAGTTTTTTTATTTATTTTTTTCAGACAAAGTGTTTTTTCCAAAACAAGTTCGTTTCGTTTTATTTGTTTTTACAGCTTACACACTTGGAAACTAACTTATTAAAAAAATATTTGTATAGAAAATAAAATGCCAACATTGTGTTTACTTTAGTCTAATTTGTATCTAAATGTTTAATAAAAATCAGTCTTTGCCCATCTTCACTAATAGCATCAGCTAATGTTTCCAGCTACATCAGCCTTAGGACCAGCACTGTGTGCAATCCTCTTTCTGTTTTGTAATATAATCTAAACCGATGAGCAGGGAGAGGAAAACTGGAAACCATTTTTTTTTTCCTTCAGGAAGGAAGTAATTTCCCAAGCATTTGCATATTTTGAATGTCTTAATAGTAACCCTTGTTTTAAGTAATTTTTACACATTAAGTATTAAACTTAAAAAATGCCTTTAATGATAATTGTGGACTTTCTACATTTAGTAAACACATTTTTCTCTGGAATGCTTTACAGTTTTTTTGTTTTTTTAATTAAACAAGTGCCTGAAGGAGGCAATGTCATAGGCATACAAACAATGTAATCATTTCAAATAACAGGATGATTTATTAACTTTAGTTGCTTTGATGCAATCAACATTCAAGAAAACTTCCTATCTTCACATAAACTTACATATCCATACATATAAAACCAGTAGCAGCACTGATATATGGAGTCTATCTGGCACATACTTAATACTGATATATATCAGATATCTTCATAATCCACCTGTGTGGTTGCATGTAGATATACAGTCATAGAAAGAAAAAAAGAGAGTATACCTGCTTTGACTTCTATGGTTTTACATATGAGGACATTATAACAATAATCTGTTCCTTAGCAGGTCCTAAAATTAGGTAAATACAACCTCAGATGAACGACAACACATGACATATTACACAATTGTTAACAAAAATAAAGCCAATATGTAGAAGACCCTTACTGCTTCCATAATAATTGAGAGGCTGCTACTAGAGATGTCGTGAACTGCTCGCCGAACTGTTGGCGAACTGTCCGCTGGCGAACAATAGCGTGTTCGCATTGGGCGAACATATACGATTTCCGGTCCACCGCCTATTCGTCATCATTGAGTAAACTTTCACCCGGAACCTCACAGTCAGCAGACACTTCCTTAGAGGGAGGTTCTGCTGCTGATTGGCTGGAATGTGTCTGCTGACTGTGAGGTTCCGGGTCAAAGTTTACTCAATGATGACGAATAGGGGGCGGACCGGAAATCGTATATGTTCGCCCAACGCGAACACGCTATTGTTCGCCGGCGGACAGTTCGCCAACAGTTCGGCGAGCAGTTCGCGACATCTCTAGCTGCTACTAATCAAATGCCCTTGATTAATTGATCATCAGCAAGTCTTACCAGTCTCATAAAAGCTGAAGTTTTAGCATTTAGCTGTATGTTAACACAATGCCAACTAGGAAAGAAATCAGCAATGATCTTAGAGAAGCAATTATTGTTGCCCATCAAACTGGGCAGGGGTATAAAACAATCTCCAAACAATTCAAAGTTCATCATTCTACACGGGGGGAGATTATTCAAAAGTGGAAACCATTCAAGACAGTTGCCAATTTTCCCAGGAGTGGACACCCCAGCCAATTTACTCCAAGGTCAGACCGTGCTATTGTTAGAGAAATTGGCAAAAATGCAATAGTTACATCTCAGACACTACAGGCCTCAGCTAACGTGTTAAATGATAAAGTTCATTACCGTACAATTACAAGAAGACTGAACAAATATGGTTTGTTTGGAAGGGTTGCCAGGAAAAAGCTTCTTTTCTCTAATAAGGACATGGCTGCATGGCTTATGTTTGCAAAGTTGGATCTGAACAAACTACAATACTTCAGGAACCTTTGGACAGATGAGACCAACGTGGAGAAGTTTGGCCATAGTGCACAGAGCCAAGTTTAGCGGAAACCACACATAGCATTTTAGCACAAACACATCATACGCACTGTCAAGCACATTTTGTAGCCACAGCACCTGGGAATCTTGCAGTCATTGAGTCAACCATAAACTCCTCTGTATTCAAAAGTATTCTAGATTCAAATGTGAGGAATTCTGTCCAAAGTTAGAGCTTGGCAAAAATTGGGTCACACAACATAACAATACTCCCAAACATAAAAGCCAGTCTTCAACAGAATGGCAGAAAAACTAAAGAATCAAGGTGGTGCAATGGCCCAGTCAATGTCCAGACATCAAATCAATTGAAATTATGTGGTGGATCCTAAAGAGAGCTGTGCATAAACAAATGCCAACAAACCTTGTGAATGAATGAACTGAAGCAATGTTGTAAAGATTGGGCAAAAATTCCTCCACAATGATTTGAGAAACTGACAGAGTCATGCAGAAATGATAACTTCAGGTTATTGCTGTTAAAGGTGGTTCTACAAGCTATTTAATAATAAAGTGTACATATTTCTCACACATGGCTTCTCTATTTTGGTTTTATTTTTGTTAAATAAATCATGACATGCGGGAGCGTGGCTACAACTCAAATGGAACTAGATGTGTGAGAGGCTAGCTTCATCGGACTGTATGGAAAAAGTTTGATTCCACAGCACCGGACCCGTGAAAATGCGATACTCACAGGGTATGATAACAGTGAAGCAACATGGCAAGTAAATCTGCCCGAAAACTAAAACAAAAAACTACAAACCTGCAAATTTCGGCCAGGTCTCTTAAAGGGGCGGCCACACTTGCTGTCTGCAGGGCTCGGGCTGTGCCGTGACATAAATATAAAATAACAAAAAATAAATAACAAAAAGAAAATATCTAACCGAAAACAAAAAATGAGGTGGTTACAAAGTTCCAATTAGATTCCAAATTTAGTAGAAATCAGTTTTGCTCATAGCAAGGGAAAACAAACAGGATGCATATCAAGGGATAGTGACATCATGTAGACCGCTAAAATGAGTAACAGGTGCTCCGATGGCAGTGACATAATCAAGGTCATTCCCCCAAAGGAGATACACCCAGGTCCGGGGAACGCCTAATGGGAAAATTTAGCTACAGATTAGGTCCAACAGTCCTACATGTTAAGACATTTACACTGGCAGTGCTTTCCACCACACCACCTCCCCCAGGCCAGAGTGGAGCATGTGGAATACATCAACATTTTGGGCAACTGAAAATATGTTTCTTTATATGTTATGTTCATATGTTGGTTGCTATATCTCACCTTCTGTTTCCTTTCTCTGCGTGATCCATTACTTATTCAATATTACAATGCTTGCTGAAGAATGCTCAAAACACTTTAACCTGTATGGCTCACACACAGACCAGGTAGCCTATATCACAAAAATATTCCACAAATTGGAAGAGTGGAGGTTGGGGGAGGTGGTGATAGGAGGAGGGGACACCAACTTTATTCTAGACCTCCACCTGGATACATCTTCATCACAGACAGTGACACCCTCTACCGGATCAGGCAGGGAGACAATCGCGAAGCACATTAATCAAATTCTCCTACAACAAAACTTCATAGATCCCTGGAGGGTAATGCACCCTCCAGAAAAGGACTTCACATTTCACTCAATGGCGCACAACTTGTACTCCCAAATAGACTGATTCCTAACACCCACATCTCTGATTAGCAGCATTGTAACAATGAATGTAGGTCTCATAACATGGTCGGACCATGCTCCGATTATACGCCACCTAAACGAACAATTTCCACCTAAAGCGAAAGGCTCCTCATGTCTCAATGAGCAACTGTTCACAGATCCTCAAATATTGGAGGACGTCCAAAAGGAACTTATAGTCATCAATAGAACCCATATGGCTAGCTCACAAGGCTTACATAAGAGGGGTGCTGATTAAACATGCCAACAGGGCTAAGACTGTACGCCTTACCAATTATCTAAACATTACCAAATGCCTTACAGAACTAGATACGATAAACAAACAAAACCCTCTAGAACTATTCTCCCAAGAGATTAAAGCATTGAGAACACAATTACACGAAATGAAAGTGGCCAAAATGAACTTCTACTTGAGACGCCTGAAGTCAAAATCATTTGAGCAGGGCAATAGAGCGGGGAAGCTACTAGCTTCTAGACTTAAAAAGAGATATATGGCTACTAAAATAGCCTACATCCATAGATCGACTGTACAAAAGATTGTAAACCCTGATGAAATAGTGCAGGAATTTGCCCATTTTTATAACAAATTATATAATCTTTAAGATGATGACCTGACACCCCAACCTCGGAAAAACAAATTGATAAGTTCCTGGAAAATGTTCAGCTACCAACCATACCCGACTTAGCAATCCAAGGGTTGCTTAAACTGATTTCAGAGGAGGAAGTTAGTCACCTCATTAGGCTGTTACCTACTAATAAATCACCAGGAGCAGATGGCCTCTCCTCTCTATATTATAAAACTTTTCGGGAGGTGGTTACACCCAACCTGGTTTCTCTGTTTAATTTAGGTTTCCAAAAGGGCAGGCTACCAAGTGAGATACTGCGCGCTCATATTGTCACCTTGCCTAAATGGGGCAAAAAACTCAGTATATACACCAACTTCCGCCCAATATCTTTGCTTAACATAGACAGGTCCTGGCGACCAGACTTAAAGATCTACTACCTAGTCTGATCCATTAAATCATTCAGGCTTTGTCCAAGGACTACAAGGCTCCAACAACTCTAGACTACGTCTGAATGTCCTAGAGTACCTAAACACACATAAGAAGAGGGGTTTCTGCTGGCTTTAGATGCAGAAAAATACTTTAATAGGCTCTACATGAAAGTCGTCTTAGAAAAATGTGGCTTCCCTTATGCATTCATAACAGCGATTATGACTCTATACACATCCCCAGATGCCTGCATTACCAACGCAGGGTTTATATCCCCACCCTTCCCAATTACTAATGGGGGAAGGCAGGGGTACCCTCTGTTTCAACTGCTTTTTATTCTTTGTCTGGAGCCCCTAGCTCAAACTATAAGATAAAACATGAATATTCATGGAGTCACCATAAATGAGTGCCAACATAAATTATCTTAATTTGCAGATGACATACTCCTAACACTTACCCAACCAAACATATCCCATCCAAATTTCCTGCCCATCGTTTGACTCTATCTCCTACTATAAGCTTAATACAGGTAAGGCACAAGCTTTGCCTATCACTATCCCTCATCACAACACAGAGGCACTAAAATAGAAATTTAACTTTGAATGGAGGACAGAGAACCATTTGGGTGTGCGAGTTGCCAAATCTTTACAAGCCTTATACACCCTTAACCATGTGCCACTCCTAGAGTTGGTTCGCAGAGAACTAAATTCGTGGGGAAACACAATGCTCTCATGGGCAGGGAGAATCAATGTCGTAAAAATGATAGTATTGCCAAAACTGCTTTATTTATTTTGTATGTTACCCATAGACATCCAATCAGCCTAAAGTTCAAAAAAAAGGAAAGAATAGCAAAAAACACTCTTTACAAACCATTTAAGGTGGGTGGCATTGGAATGTCTCACGTGGCAAGTTATAGACTTGCAACCATACTGACACAGACTGTAAATCTTTATGCAGTCAGAGGCAGCCTACAGTGGGTCGAAATGGAATGGGGACAATGGCCGAATGACTCTACTGGCACACCTGTGGTCCCTCAAAATGAGGAACAACTCACGCCCTCTTTAACACCATAAAACTACTTTAGTTAACGCACTAGCTGAACAAACAACATGCTACTCCCACATAGAAGCACATAAGAAAATTGTGTACCAATGGTACCTGACACCAGACAGACTTAACAGAATATACCCCAACACTTCAGACCAATGTTGGAGGTGTCATATGCAGAGGGGCACGATTTGGTGGGGATGCAAACGTATACAACTACTGGGGTCAAGAGTTATTAAATTACTTAGTAACATTGACATTACCCTTCCAGCTGGGTTTGAGACCTGTTTACGGCTAGACCTTCCCACCCAATGGACTTGGCACACAAAAGCATTTGTCCGTGCAGATAATCTTAGTGGCCAGAGCCATTACCACACTAAATTGGAAATTGAACAAATGCCCTACAGAAGCGAATCTCATGGACAAAATTTGATGAAATTACACTTACGAATTAGCTTCAGCGATGACACGGAGACAAAAAAGTAAGATTTCTCGAATTTTGGGAACCATGGTGCCAGCATTACCAATTTAAACACCCATAAGGGGTATAGGGTAATAAAGCAGACCCACATTGACTCCTAAAGTTTTGAAGAACGAAAGAGAAAAAAAAAATATTAATAAAAGAGGAAAATAATAATTAAAGAGGAGTTTATAGGTGCTTTACAACTGCCCGTATAGCAGTGCCAGCTGGGGAGTCCTCCCCACCCCGCCCCACGCACTGGTCCCTGGTACCTGACAGGATCACTCTATCTTCTATCTTCCACCCCCTATGGAACACTTCCCCCTCCAACTCTCCCTAATTGGGTGTTCTACAACACTCTTCTAGGTCTCCCCCTTAGGGGTCTCATCGGTTTAAGTGCAAAACGGGGACATGATATGCATAGATAGCACATAAGCCTCATAATGCTAATACTCCTAAAAACAAAACGTCAACAGACGCAAAGTAAAGAGGAAACCGACTACTCCACTAGATTTATGTAGAATGCTATCACGCACTAGTCGAGAATAACGAGGCAGATATACCCTATCCCTTAACGGGCAAGCAGTTAACGTATAGATATGGAGGCTATAGTGATTGATATCAACATGGAAAATCACTAAAATCCAGACATAGGTAGTTTAGCTATTCTAAGTGAGCGACTACTCTCTAAGTAGTTATTGACTCTGCGCAGGATAGATGACATGCACATGTATCTCGATGTATTGTGTCCCCAACATTGTAACCTGGAACACCCTTCTTCTTTTTTCTGTACCCTGATACTTTTATGTTATTGAAAAATCAATAAATAATAATTGAAAAAAATAAATCATGACATGGTGTAATATGTCAAGTGTTGTTGTTCATCTGAGGTTGTATTTAGCTCATTTTAAGACCTGCTAAGGAACCAATGATTGTTAGTATGTCCTGATAAGTAAAACCATAGAATTCAAAAAAGGTATTACTTATTTTTCCCATGACTGTTTCTTATATTTCTGTGCCTATTTACACATTTTGCAAAATATATACAAAATATTTCAAAAATGTTAACATTATTTGCTAGTTTATTTTTAAAATGTAAATTTTATGCAATTTAGAGAAAACGTACAACAGTACAAAATCTACTGTTATAACCTCTGTTTAAAAGCAAAACATTTGTTATTGTAATATAAACCAGTCTCGAATGTAATTTATAGTATGATATGGCAGGTGGCTTTATGTTTCAAGATGGGCATCTAGTTGGGTGGCTACATCATTAGATGCCCTTAAAGTGCCAAAATAAACACACGGCTAGAAGCAAAAGAGTATTCAGCTAATCGTTTGACAGATGTTTGCTGCAAGCATGCTAGTTTCAAAGATTCATTGTATTTTCTGCTTTAATGAGCACATGAGATAGGAATGCTTGTGGGCATCAGTAATATCTTGTGTGCCAGATGTTTAGAGACAAAAAAGATTCGAATACTAGCTAGTAAAACCAAACTATGGCTTGATCCATTGACAGTTCTAGGTAAGTCTGTAGTGTTGGTGACAACTCTATCAGCTGAGAAACTGCCTTCTCATCTAATGATGCCTCTAAGGATCAGCACACTACCTTTAAAACCTTTCTCGTTACTTGTGCAATTCCACATCTGTAAGTATAAAGTGATTTCTGTAATCTTAAACCTTTCAGCATGTTAAATACTGAAAATCGAAAGTGATAAGTCCAGAGGAAGAAACCAACATTTGACTTGGATAAACTATAGAAGAGAAATGTGTTTCTCTTGTATTAATTGGCTTCATAGCCAAGAGGATATATTTGTGCTGGGCTATTTACTACTTTCATTATATATGCCCTACACAATGTGTTTTTTGCATAGAGTACAGTGGCTCATTTATTTTCAGAAGCAGTAAACTCTACTTCTTTTGACCTTTTCAGCATGCTGTACGTTGAATCATTGATCATTTCTAGGTCCCCCAATTTGCAAGCTTGGAAGCCAGAGACAAACTGGAATCACGGACAACTAATCAAAATGCAGAATATTGAAAAGGTTAAAGTCTACATTTATAAGTCTATCCAAAGTTCATATTATTTAATAAACTCTATCTGCTATTAAAATTAGCATTGACTTTTATTTTTGACAGTCAGGAAAATAGAAATACTTCCACTGACAAAAAACAGTACCAGCTCTAATTACGTTTTCATGTAATATGAAAGGAAGGACCACAGACATCCAGAAGATGGAACAATAGACAATTATATGCACAAAAACATAAATCAGAGTTAGTAAAATACAGAGTAATTACAACACTTTAATTCTGGCAACAAGATCTTTTGCAGTCTGATTAAAATTGCACTTAGCTTGACTTATACAGGAATTTCCCGCTTTACGTACTCTCACTTTACATTTCCCGCCATTTTATTTTGCCGGCATTTTGTGCCGGCGCTCCCTGGATGTGGACCAAGGAGCAGAGTTTGTGGCCAGGAGAAGAGAAAGGCAAGTACTGTAACAATTATAGAGGGGAGTGCTGTGCTCAGCTGCTCCCCTCCTGCTGCTGTTGTAGCGTGGTCAAGCATACTGCAGTCTGCCAGGTACTGCTCACTGAGAGAACACATCCTGTCAGACCAGGTACTGTACCATGATGAGCAGGTACAGGATGGGAGGGGGGAGAGACACCTAAAGAAGGGGGTGGGGAGAGACATCTGAAGGGAGAAGAGGGAAAGACACCTGAAAAGAGGGGAGGGGGCAAGAAGCACATGGACAGGTACAGGAAGGGAGGGGGGAGAGACACATTGACAGGTACTGTGCAAGAAGGGGGTGAGACACATGGGTAGGTACTTGAGGGGAGGGAGGAGAGACACATGGACAGGTGTAGGATGGGAGGGGGAAAATGGGAAGGGGGGAGTAGGACACATGGAGGGACTGGGAGAGGGTTATGAGACACATGGAGGGTGAATGGGACAACTGGAGGGACTGGGGGGTGTAACAAGACACTGTGAGGGAGAAGGAGACACATGGAGTGTCTCAAATGAACCAGAAACAAGTGCAGTGTTACATTCAATAAGTGCAATGTCATTGAGGAGTTAGATGACTGATGATAATTTGATGAAGAGTTTAATATGGTATGTCTTCCTTTAATGTTCCTACATCATATATGTATTTGCTATGTTTTTTGTACACTACACACAAAAGTATACCTGTATTTAAAAGCTAACACTACATACACACCCCTACATTCAAACACAAAATTACATAGAAGTACATTATTGCATTCCATTGGCAACAGTACACACACATATTCCATACAAAAACATGATTACATTCAAAAGAACAAACACTGCTCATAAATACAACTCTGCAATAATGGGAAACTAGTAGATGCCCAGCTGGCATAGCATTGTGGGAGTTGTATGAAAACTGGGGATCTACATTTTAGCCACCTTTGCACTAAATAAAGACTGATAAAAATATGATACCTGTAGGCTGCAAGAAGAGACAGTGAATATTCAAAATTGCACATATATAGAAAGAATTGGATGTATGAATATTAACTAATACAGTGGTTGTTGTGGTCAACAAATTGCTGGTATGAATGGAATAATGTGATGTTGGAAAACATCTGGAAACAGAGGGGGTCAAGATCTAAATTTGCATTTGAATTTGAAAGCGTGTGCATGAAAAAGAATCCATCTGGATATTATCTAAAGTAACTATCATTCATATTTGGACATTTTCCATGAAATTGCTTATTTCATACATTGCAAATTTATTCCAGCTGTAAAATAAGCCAAATAAACTAAATTGATATTCATTCTTGTGATTTAGTTATCTAAGAACAGCGAAATGTTATGTTATCCACCCCAATATATATTAATGCAGTGGATAATTTGAGGCAGTTCACCTGATACCTCTGGGGTATTGGATTGAACTTTTGCATAAAGTAAATAAAAGGCTGCAGTGGGTGAGGAGGAATGGATATTGGATTATTCATATTTCAATAATAGTTTCTCACCCCCACCTTATTAAAAAGTGAAGTATGTGGTGTTCATTTAGCACTAGCATGCTTTTTATACATTAAACTTGGGACTGATTTGGACACTGTCATACTCCTTTAGTAATGGGAGGAGAGTTCAGAATTTAGTGTCCATGAATTTGTATCTTAATAGGCAACTGATTGTAACATGTTTATGTCCTGGTTAGGGGGTTATCTGACACAGCACTAATCTAGGCTATTTGCTGCCTATATTATCCCAGATACCTCTTCTACCTTTTTCGTAGAAATTCAGCATTTGAGAGATAGAATTTTTTTGCCCTCAACTCTTATAGTCTGGATGTGGTGTATCTAACTAATAAGGTGGTGGTGAGAAACTCTTATTGATCTTTACCCTCCATTTTCCTTTTAACTAGATTACCGTATATACTCGAGTATAAGTCAACCTGAATATAAGTCGAGACCCCTAATTTTACCCCAAAAAACTGGGAAAACTTATTGATTCAAGTATAAGACTAGGGTGGGAAATGCAGCAGCTACTGGTAAATTTCTAAATAAAATAATATCCCCAAAAAATTATATTAATTGAATATTTATTTACAGTGTGTGTGTATGAATGCAGTGTGTATGTATGTATGAATGCAGTGTGTGTGTGTATGAGTGCAGTGTGTGTGTATGAGTGCAGTGTGTGTATGAATGCAGAGTGTGTGTGTGATGCAGAGTGTGTTTTTGTATGTGATGCAGGGCCTTGGTGGGGGGTGGGTATTTTTATTATTTTTTTTAATAATTATTTTAATATTTTTTTTTGTTATATTATTATTTTATTTTTATTTTATTATACTTTTTTATTTTATTAATATTTTATTATTAAAATTTTTATTTATTTTTATTCGTCCCCCCTTCCTGCTTGTTAGCTGGCCAGGGAGGGGGACTCTCATTCCCTGGTGGTCCAGTGGATGGGCTGTGTAGGAGGGGGGCTGACAGCGAGCTGTAACTTACCTTTCCTGCAGCTCCTGTCAGCTCCCTTCTCCTGCGTTCCGGTCAGCTCCCCTGTCAGCTCCATCTCACGCAAGAGCTAGACTCTCATAACTGGCTAACTATTGTGGAATGCCTAAATATAAAGTACATTAGGTTGACTATTAGGTAACAGCCACAGCTCTCCCCTCCCGCCACATCAGAATCAATGTAGTATGGAGAATGAATGTAGTGTCGATTGTAGGTATGTAATTTTAATTTTAATAGATATGGAAATAATAAATATAACGATTATAAAGTATATTGTTTTTGAACTTAGAAAAAAGTGAGGGTTAGAGAAACGGAAAAGAGAAGAAAAAGAAATAAATTATCAAAAAAAAAGAAAAAAAAAAGCAAATATATATATATATATATATATATATATATATTTGTGCTCGGAATTTAATACGTAATGGATAGTATCTGAAAGGGCAAAGTTGGTTGTGGTGTGCCGAAACCAACGTACGAGTGGGCCTGTAAATAAAAGAGGGCCCACCAAGGAGAATGTAATAATAACAGGGTGTAGGTCGGTGGGAACAATCAACTGAACCGGCAGAGGTGAGTAGGGGCTGGGAGTTTAAGTAGGGGACTTACTCCTCCCACAAATTCAGGCCTAATGGCCTTTCTACTTGTGCTCAAAATTGAATACGTAATGGATAGTATCTGAAAGGGCAAAGTTGGTTGTGGTGTGCCGAAACCAACGTACGAGTGGGCCTGTAAATAAAAGAGAGCAAAAGAGAAGTTCGAGAAAATAGACACTTTATTGCCTTTTTTACATAACCAAGTTCCTGAAAGCTTAACGAAGCTCTTTTTCTGGTCGTGGTATATATGTATGATATATGGAGGATTTCCAATGACCCAGTCTCTTGATGATGTGGACCAGGGTGTTTGTGCTAGAGGCTGATGAAGCAGCTCCTATGCGGAATGAGTGCCCGGAAAATGAAGCCGGATTGAAACCCAGTTTGGAAAGTAGTGTTCTGACGTGTGCCGTGAATTTAGCCGTGGTGAGCGGGTGCCCTTGTAGTGATAAGAGCGGAGAGTCTGGTAAGTGCGCGTGATGGGTTGACCGTAGGTGATCTAGCGCCTTGACCGGACACCAGGCATTATCGGTAGGGAAGAGAGGAATTATGGTAGGGTGTTGTGAGTAATTAGTTATAGTTGATGGGATCGTGAGTAGGTAGTGATCCTCCACCTTAGTGAGGTGTGATGTTTTTAGGCTGAGCGTGATATATCCCTGACAAACAACGGTGAACTCTCTGGGTCTGAGAAAACCGTAGAAAGCAAGATAAACAGCGGATTTAATCACCAGGTTTGTGTTGGGATCGAACAGGGATTCGTCAAGGAGATTGCTAAGTGATCTAAAGATAGGCCCATCTATAGGTAGTCTTGTGGTGGTGAGTGGAACCAAAACCTTTAATATATCTTTCAAGACCTTCTTAATGGGATATGATGACAAGAAGGGGGTGTTGTTAGGAAAATTGGTGAGGCTATGGTGCTGAACCCCGGTGAGGTAAAGTTTAATGGTGTTGTAAGAAAGTTTAAGATGTAAATGGCAGAAAGAGGCAAAAGCCACCATGGTATGTGTAGAGAAGTCACCTTGTAAACCGAATTCTGCAGTGAATTTGTTAAAAATGGTAAGTGCCCTATTGTATGAGATAGCTGTGTTGGGTGATAGTGCTTGGTGAGTGAGAGTCCTAGCGTGGTGCATAAGTGTGCTTAATCCAGGATTAGTTCGTGAAATCGTGGTGTCCTGGATGGCTGGTGGTGAGCCGTAGGCAGTGCCTGGAAGAATACCTGGAATTGAGAGCGTGAAAGAGCATCAGCGGCCGTGTTGTGGGTGCCCGGATGTGAAAACAAACTAAATGAAACTGGACGGTTGCTGCCAGCCAGGTCAGCTTGCGAATCAGCAGCATGATGGTAAGGGACGATGAACGCCCCTTGTTAATAATTTCGCAAGCCGAGGAGTTATCAGAATAGCATTTTACTGCCTTGCCGGATCAGAGATGACCCCAGGTGTGTGCGGCCGCCATGATGGGATACATTTCCAATAGGGCTGAGGTCTCCCTGAATCCTGGCAAGGCATCCGTCTCAGCAGGCCAGTGATCCCTGAAACAGTGGTTCCCGAAGATGGCTACGAAACCAGAGTTGGCTGCAGCGTCTGTGTGGATGATGGGTGAACAAATGGAGACAGGGGGGATAAACATGGAGATACCGTTCCAATCTGCCAAAAACTTCCCCCACATAGCTAAGTCAGCCTTTGCGTGGGGGTCCAATGAAACTGGGCAAGAGTCCGGTACCCCGTGGAGCAGGCAAAGAAGCCTGGATATAAAAGACCTTCCCTGCGGGAAGATGCGCATGGCGAAGTTAAGGGATCCCAGAAGGGACTGAAGTTCCCTTCTGGTGCAAATCATTCCACAGGAACATGTCTATCTCCCCTCTCAAGCGGATCAGTTTGTCGTGGGGAAGGCTAGCTCGGAGGGTAACAGAGTCTAGCTCTATCCCCAAAAAGATTAATTTAGTTGTGGGGCCGATTGTTTTTGATGGAGATAATGGTACACCAAGTGTGGAAAAAAGTGCTGTAGTACTGCTGATAGCAGTGGGTGTTTGTGCCCCTGGCTCTATCAGTAAGAAGTCGTCTAAGTAATAGATAACAGAGTGACACCTGAGGACGTTCAGAAGCAGCCAGCATAGCGTCTCAGCGAAGATATTGAACAGTTTGGGGCTGCTTCGAGAACCTAAAGTGAGTCGTGTGGAGAAGTAGTACTTTTCTCGCCATTTAACACCGTGCAAGTGCCAGAGTGAGGGGTGCATGGGTAGTAATTTGAAAGCGTTTGTGATGTCCATTTTGCTGAGCCACGGGCGACTACCAGATGAGATAATGGACTGTATGGCGTCGTCAATTGTTACATACTGAAGTGAGAATTTGTCTGTGGGTATGAGTGCATTTATGCTGGGAACAAAAGAGGAGTGCGGTGCCGATAAATCAATAATTAGATGTTTTTTATTAGAATATTTGTGTACTGTGACACCAATGGGGTTAGTGGGCCAGGAGGAAAACGGTGAGGAGGTGAAGGGGCCGATCATGAAACCGTTGGTAATTTCGGAGGAAAGGAGAGTGTCTGTGGAAACTGGATCTTGGCATGCTGACAATAGATTGGGACATTCCAGTGTGCCCATGGGGATGGCTACAATACCCGTGAAAAAACCCTGAGTGAACCCAGTGGTCAGATATTCCACCAAATGCCTGCTAGGGTGTGTCCTTAGATAAAAAAAACAGATTGTCGACATTGATGTCGGTTAGTCATTTGTTAAGTGACAACCTGGCCAGGCACATGGTCTTGGTATGTGCCCTAAAGTATATAGAGCAGATGTGCAACAATCTACAGGTGCTGAAACTGCAGGAGCCTGCGTTGAAATTATTGCACACCTGAGCTTTACCTAGAAAGGAGATGGGCCTACCCAGCTTATCACGTAGACAACCCACTGATTTGTTGTGAGGGGTGAAAGTGGGATGAGGGGTGGGAGTGGAGGTGGTAGAATCAGCTTCAGAAGGACATAAGTCTGCCTTTATGAGATGTAGAGTTACATACGGTGCAAGACAGGGGCCTGAGAACAGCGAAGTGGCGACAGAATAGTTCTGTGTCCATCTGACACCAGTTAATTCTGACATTGAACTGTTTCATATGGGTCGCCGCCTTCGCTGATACTGACTTATGATAGTCGTAAAAAGAGGAGCCCACGTACTTGATGCCTAAATCCACCACCTTGTGTAGGTAGAGGGCTAGCTCTTCTCTTCTGTGGGGATACACCGTGCAGATGACATCACGGTATATCCCAAAGGCAATCACGAACTGAGGTATGGATAGTTTTTTGTTGAGTCTGGGGTCTCTAGTCTTAAGCACCACTGAGATGTCCCCGTAATTGTATGCTCTGTTCTCCAGTATGTCTTGGGATGCTATAAGCAGAGACACCAGACACACGTCCTTCCCATCTAGGATTTCTAATCCTGATGGAGTCTGGGACGGAGTGAGCTGGTGACTCGAAAGGAGAGATAGCTGTGGCTGGTGCTGGAGAGGGTAATAAGGGGGGGCATGGTGGTACAGCGGGGACTGCCGGGGTGGCGACTGGGAGGCCCGGGGTATTACCTGGGGAGGCGATGGCGCTCTCCACCTTAGATAGCCTGTTATTTAAAGTCTGCAAGTTGGCCAAGATTGCTGCTAGGGTATCCAGGGTGGCCATGCCAGCGCTTGGTGGCTGTCCTTGAGAGCTAGTGCCTGGCATAGGTTCAGGGGCTTGGTAGGTGAGCATTCTGTAGAGTTCCACCTTTCTAGCCATAGCTGAGCCTAAGTTCGGCCGTAGTTTTAGGGATAGTCCATGCTCTCAAGGACGTGGGAGTTGAGGGGGTGACAGATTCACAAGGAGACTCTGGTCTGATGGGCGTAAACGGGATCTCTTCGGGCAACTCTTAGATGGGGGCTGGTTCTTGAGACATTCTAAAAATTATTTAGTGAATGAGATATTAGAAGGGGAGTAGGGGAACCGGGAGGGATATGTGGGGGGTATTTTAGATGAACTGGACTGTAATGTTAGTGCCGAAGCTAAAAACTTAACTGTGAATTGGTGATAGGTGAGGCCCTGCTAATGCCAAGTGGCGCTGAGAGGCTCTAACTATGATTTGGCTTAGGGAAATCGTGGCGACAGACGTGGTGGCAGGGTGTTGGCCTCTCGGTGACTGTAAAGAGATTCAAAACGTGTGGCCGTGACAGGTGAGGCCCTGACTACAGCCCTGTAGTAGGGCGGGTGAGGCATATAACTATGATTTGGGCATGTGGCCGTACCTCTGTGTTGATGTGGGAGATGGCCTCGCTGGACCGGATTTTATACTAGGGTGAGCTAGGGCGATAGCCTAGACCCTGCAAGCCAGTTCACTTGTATACTTAAGGTTGAATGGTAATTCTGATGTAATGTTTGGATACTAACCTTGAAGGGGTTATAATAGAGAGCTGGCACCTTCAAGTGTTTTTATGTAGCGAGTCTTGGCTGCTGCTGTCCTCGTAGAAGAAGCCTAAGGATTAAGACAGATGTTGATGTATTTATGCGTAACGTGGTGGCGTATGATTTGTAGTAAGGGTTGGCTGTTAGGAGCGCAACATGAGATCCTGAAGTAAAGGATCTGAATGGTTAGTCTAAGACTGAGGCGAGTTTACGTTATAGAGAGAGGCTGATTGAGGCCTTGGGGTAGTGAATGCCGTAACGAATAAGGACGTAAGTACCTGGTAGTGTGGCTGAGTACCGGGTTAGGTAGGTTGGGTAGTTTCTTGCCTGATGGCAGTATGACCATATTCCTGGGTAGAAAAATGTAGAGAATTTAACACACCAAGGACGTAGGACCGCGAGTTAGTCGTAATTAATCGAGACCGCGTTAGGTCTTGTATGAAAAGGTCCTGTAATGAGTAGAGAAATATACCTTGATTTGTTATACAGGTACTTGGATGAGCGTAACTGGTGTTCCTGCGTAGGAACCGGTGGAGGCCTCGAATAATTCTGGAGCTATGGATTAAACCCATTAAATATTTAATAATTAGCGAATGCTGTGACAGTATGCTATAAATAACCAATTTTTACTGTGATAAGTTTAGAGTGCATGCAGTATTGAGGCATGGACATGGTTGAAACCATGGTGAGTAAATACTATACCTGGGTTTGTAAATACAAGACCTTGAACTTGCTAACTTTAAGCAGAAATAAGAGAAACCGAGGCAATCTGTGGAGCCAAAGAAATGTAACAGAGGCAGGATTAATGACTGTGTAACTTTAATGAGAAAACTTAGTAAATTAAAATAAAATTTGAGGGGTTTTACAAGTATTACCCTAGGATATCGTGTTAATAATAATATATATGTATGTAGTGTTTGAACAGGGTTGGTGTGGAATTAAAGAATTCTGCCCTTTTGTTTGGTGTCAGGAGAAATTTATTTTAATTAAATAATGAACGTTAAACATAATTTACTAACCACATAGGTGTAGGAAAAAGAACCGATTACTAAGATACAGTGGCTGTGATTTTAATATTTTAAACATAGTTAACTGGAAAACACAGTTTAGGTGATAAATGGTTGTAGTTTTTAAATGGATTTAATAAATCCTACTGACAGGTTAGTACAGACAGTTAAATAACCAAACAGAAAGTATGTGTTATTATATGAATTCGTGTGCACGAAATGCTTGTATTATTTTGAACGGGAATCGGGAGTTTTAGCCGTACGAGGGTTAAGTATAATGTGCGTTCATTTAATCCTGCACGAATAGCAATAGCATGAATCAGGTAAGTTTGCGAGGGGTGAACAGGTTTTACACTGATCGCTTAAAATACCCGAACGGGTAAATAAATAAGTACATGGTTCGTGCGTATGACCGAACAGTAAAACAGAATTGAAACGATTAGCACCAGAGTTATGCCCGTACGTAGTTCAGTAGTTTAGATCATGCAAAGGCCCCAGTAATATGTAAGTATAGCGAGCATTCATCTAATTTAGTAGCGCGAATGCGGAAATGCACAAACAGGTAAGTATACGTAAACTGGTAATGTGATAGAAAAAAGGGAGCCTACCCCTACGTTTTTAGGCCCAAACGGAGGGAAATAGCCGAACGCTATTTCCCTCACAAGCTTACGTGACCGGAAGCCAAGTACCGCGGCCGGGAAGAAGACGGGTGGCAGGGCTGCAGAACGGACGTAGGATTCCACTGGACACCTCTTACTGCAGGAGACTGGAGCTGTTTGGCGGGAACCTCGGACCGGAAGTGCTGGTTGCTATGGAGATAGACAATCATTTGGACTGGCAGAGGTGAGTAGGGGCTGGGAGTTTAAGTAGGGGACTTACTCCTCCCACAAATTCAGGCCTAATGGCCTTTCTACATATATATATAATCCAAGAGGGTTTCAAAATATAGGCTGCACTCTCTGTCTTATGAATAAATCGCATATGCTTTTATTCCATACAAAAAATGATCAACGTTTTAGTCCTCGCAGGGACCTTCCTCAGGATCAAGTGGTACAATAGTGACAACAAACACTTACATTTATATACCCATACCTATTAAGAACAAGTGACTTACCCCAGGTGTTGTGTGTGACCTAGTTACATTGTTTCTCCTCGTACTGGCATATTGGTAGAGATCGCACATTTCCATGGCTTATATTTCATCTAAAAGCTGGCACTGTATAATGTACAATTTATTTTTTGGAAAACGCCTTCCCTTTGTGTGGGTTAGAGTTAGGGTAGAAGATTGAGTGCCATGTTTGTAATATAGAACATCAGATAGAGATTAAGCATAAATTAAAGTATTTAACTAGCGGACATATGTTATTAGGTGCATAAAGTGAACAAGGAAATAGCATCTGATTCAATAAAATGTATTTTTAAAAATGTTTTGTCTCAAGAAGGTGGCGAGGAATTATCTCTACCTAGCACTCCGGCAAGATTCGACACGCCTTCACGTAGAGGAGATGTTGCTAGTCCAACATCAATCAGATCCTGGACAATCCCATGCATTACCACCAAGCAAAGAACGCGACAAATCCCCTACCCAGCTACAGCAAGGAAAGCGGAACTATTTAAGCTGCTCCGTACATCAACGGATAACATAGAGGCGGGTGAAGGCACCAGCAACACCAATTCAGGTGACATACATGCTACGCTAGCATCACTCATGAATTCCATGAGTAAAGTAAATGACAGACTGGAAAATCTCGAGTCGGTCACCACAGCCCTCACAAAGGCTGGGCCTTCCGCTATAGTACAACCAGTATCAACCAAAACTCAGTTAGCTGGTTCAATCAATTCTTCTGACACTCAAGACATTAACCCAGCACATATGATTCCAGCGCACATTAAGAAAGCTAAGGTAAATATGTCAACTTAGCATCTCTGCTAATTTCCTCCCAGGATATTGTCGAAAACAAAACGTATGCTTATGATGATGTATCTGTGGTGGTCAGATCCAAGGACTTTAGGTTGAACAGGAAACTGACCATCCCTGAGTTTGTTTTGGCATAAGGGATATATATAAAGATGTGATTTGTGCAGTGTACCTTAACAGAAGAGAAGAATTTGACCTGTATATGCACTAGCCGGTAAACCTAGGAAACAAATATGGTGGTACAGCATTTTATGACTACCATATGTCTTTTTCAACCAAAGTGTCTGGCGCTCTCTCCCAATTCGGTAACAGAACCAACTGGAGCAAGCTGGATACAGAGATTTTCTGCAGACACTGCAGGTCTTAAGACACCAGCTTGTGCATCCACTACCCACACAACCAATTTTTGTCCAATCATGGCGAACAATCATTCTCATACTCCAAGCACTAGCACCTCTAGTAGAACGGAGAGAACTATCAGAGACAAATTGGATCGTCCCCTAAAATTTTTTCGGCAAATCACAGATTTGCAACAACTTTAATGTGGGCACATCTAGTTAGAGTGCATGCAAACTGTTGCATATTTGTTCTAAATGTTTCAGGGCACATGCAAAAACCATGTGTCCCAATAAAATGTACCCAAAACTGTACTTAACGTCTGTAAATGTTAATGCTTTTTCAGCACTACTGACTCATCATCTTTCCAGACATTTAGTAGATTTCCTAATCTCTGGATTTTCAGAGGGTTTCCATACCGGTGTCGTACATATGCCTTCAGGGAATCTAGAATGCAGTCAGCACGGGAGAACCCTACGGCTGTAGACACACTCATAGCCCAAGAATTGGCAGAGGGGTTTCTATTTGGGCCTTTCAATCACCACCATTTATAGCATGGTGCACAAACCCCATTGGGATTGTCACAGGGAAATCTTCCCTCAAACAAAGACAGATTATAGACTTATCGGCACCACACACATCTGCTACTCCAAGTCTCAACTCCCTCATTCCCTCTGAGAAGTTTTTCCTACAATACGCCACCACTGATTATGCCATGACAGCTATCCCTCAAGCAGGGGTGGGAGCTTGGTTAAGTAAGACTGATATCAATGCTTTCAAGCTGCTACCAAGCCACCCTACACTCTGGCACTTACACGGCATTAAATGGGCACTACTATTTAGTCAAAGAGTAGTCCCAAAATCTTTGACTAAACATATCCAGATGCCCCACAGTCAAACATTATCTAGATGACTTCTTGTTAGTCGACGAGAACACCTTTCCCCCCAGAAGACTCAAGGAAGCAATTAGTCTGTTCGACCACTTGGGCGTCCCAGTATCCCCTAAGAAAACTGAAGACCCAGACACTATTATCACATTCCTGGGCATACAACTTGACTCGGCATCCATGCAAGCAAGTTTACCACAAGACAAAATAGGAAACATTCTCAACAACATCATCTACCTCATGCTTGGTACTTGCAACCGCAAGGAACTACAATCTCTTCTAGGTTCCTTAAATTTTGCCCTGCGCATCATACAACAAGGTCGGGCTTTCATATCCAGACTTCTTTGCCTTTTTCCACACTTCCAACATGACGATCATAGGCTGTCCCTAGATATCCAAGCTACAGCAGACCTGCACATGTGGAAGAATTTCTTAACCACATGTAATGGTAAAAGGCTTGTTCCTCCCAGGATTGTCTGACACTTCACCAACCATATGGTCAGACCAGTCTACCACGGGTTTCGCAGCAATCTTTGGGAACGAATGGCTTTGGGGTAGTTGGCCTGTAGAAGTCCAGTATTTGGAAGCCACTACCTCAGCTCTTTTTGAGATCTACCCTATTGTGGCAGCTGCCGTGGCATGGGGTCATTTACGGCCAGGGTCATCAGTTCGTTGCTACTCAGACAACCAAGCCACATGTCATATCAACAACAAGGGCTGCTCATCATCTCTAATGATCATGAGATTTCTCAGGAAACTCACTTGGCTGGCCGCATGTCACAATTTCTTTTTTGGTTTGCTTTCATATACCAGGCATTTGTAACTGACAATTTGTCTTTTATCAAGCACTTCCTACAGCCATTCAAGCAGCCACAGCCACTCCTTCGTTCCAGCATCTAATTATGGATTAGACATACTCATGCAACATAGCAGAGAACTGTCCCAGTTAGCACTTTCATCCAATACTCGTAGGACGTCCAACAGAGCCTTCACCTTGTTTAAAAGATTCCTATTGGAACACGACATATCCCAACCTTTTGTTATGACATCTATCCTGAGTTTTGCTTCGTTTTGCCATCTTAAACTACAACTATCTTACAACACCACTAAATTATATTTGACAGGCATTCAACATCACATGCTAACCCTATGGCCAAACAACCATAGCTGTGACAAGAGCAATCTCGCCACATTGCATTGGAGAAGCCTGGTTGCTCGCCTGCTGCCTTTGGACTATGGCCCCCATGTTAAAAGACTTTGTTTCGCCTGCAGAAAAGCTATATTCATCCTTTTCTGCCTGGTGTTCGGTAGATTCAATCTACCGAACAACCGCACGAATGACTGGACCACCTGGGAGCTGGAGTGTGCCGGCAATTAGCCTCCCTGAAGCTGCAGTTAACCGCAGCTTAATTGATGAATGCTGGGTGGCCGCCATTCGTATCACGAACACGAGGTCGCGGCCATTTTAAACATGCGAATGCACAGCGATGTTCGACGCTTAATTCATGAAAACTGAAAACTAGTTTTGCGCGGACACCGCTGAAGCCGCCGACCTCCCTTCTTGTTCGGTGAAAGTGCACGAATAGCCCGGTGTTTGGTAGTTTTGCTTGAATGTGTTATACCCCAGATAGGAATCCCATGGAGCCCATTTGCATGAAACTGACTGTGTAAAGACTTTAGCTCCATGGCGATTAAACTGTATTTGTGTGGTCTGAGCGCCATTCGCTTAATAATGTGCGCTCAGACCTGAGCTATCTGGGGATATGTTAAATGTATGTTTTTAATGTTATGTGTCTCACATAGTGTATTTTAATAGTAATTCCTGTGTTAGTATCCCCACGTGCATAATGGCGATTTGCCTTTGTCTTGGGAGATAATTGAATTACGTCTCAATTATCTCCAAGGCTGAGGGGAGGTAGCCAGGGTGCATTGTGGGAATACAATGTGACTGTGTGTCCTATTTTGATGATTGTCTGTCCCTTGTCACAGTCTCCCATTTGGTCCCCTAGGGGAGTGTCCACCAGGTGGGACACCTGCATAAATACTGGGCAGGTAGCCCTCATTAAACAGACCACTGCTTGACCCTCAACACGGAGCCTTGTCTCGTCTTTGGGGAGATATACTGAATGCTGATAGAGACTGATTGCTAGGAGTGTAAGCCGCTTGGATGCTTTTCCTATTCGTCTGCTAGCAGTGATTCGTATGGTTCCAGTTTGTGTGTTTGGAGTGTTATATTGGATGCCATTCGGGAGTTTGGAGCATTCACTTATTGGCGGTTCGTGAGTTTGGTGTTCTACAATAGCTGTGCCTGCATCTCTGGAAAGGGGGAAGATCGCCTAAACGGTTTTTACCCCTTGTGTGCAAAACGGTCCGTTACAATAGCTTCATGTCATCATATCAGATAAAGAACATACTCAGAGGCATTCAGAAATCAGTTCCCCCATGTACCTCTCAGAGATTACCTATAGACAAGCAACTTTTCCAATCCCTATCTGACCTATTAGATTTACACCCATTTAATTCTACCACCAACTCCGTAATTAAAATGGCCATGTACATAGCCTTCTATGGTTTTCTCAGGCCAAGAGAGTTTACTATCATCACCACCACAGATTGATGTCTTCAAAGATCCCACCTACGCAAACACATGGATCACTACATATTGGCTCTACCACAGTCCAAAATGAGCCAGCAAGCACCACCAGTAGAAATCACATATTATCCTACCACCAGTAGAAATCACATATTATCGACCCAGTTGCGGTCCTAGATTCATACCTTCAAAACTCTACCTCACAACCATCACAACCATTATTTGCATTACAAGGCTCAGTGCTTACTACCACTACATTCATGAGATATGTTAGATCTCTGTTAACCCAGCTAGGTCGCAACCCTTCTTCCTACTCGGGTCACTCCTTCCATATAGGGGCGGCCTCCACAGCCTCCAGCGCCAACATACCAGTGCACATTATAAAATCACTGGGGCGATGGAAATCTTCTGCATACACATGATACATACCCAAACCAGTACAAGAGATAAGTAATGCATTTAAGGAAATGTCTGGTTAATTTGTATGTATTTGTTGACTGAATTAAATCTTTGATTATTCACTTTTGCCCTCTTTATTTACAGGCGTACAGTATCGTCGGTCCCGGCACACCACAACCGACTTGCTCTTTATACTATTTTACGCTTATACTGGAACTTACTCCTTATACGGCTATATGCCCCTAACCATTTGGCCTGTAATTGTGGGAGGGGCTTATGATTATACACTTACTTATACAAGGAACACCCCTTATCTGGCTCCATACTGTTCGAGGTCAGCGTTTGAATGACCCTCCCACCACTCCACATTCTCAACACTCTTTTCCCTTCTTTTGTTTTTTACTTTTCTTTTCTTACTCCTTGGTGTGCCCTCTATATTTACAGGCCTACCGTATCGTTGGTCCTGGCACACCACAACCGGCTCTATATACTATCGTACGCTTATACTGGAACTTATATATATATATATATATATGTAAAAAATCCAATAAATCTTGCACTCCACCAATTCAAAATTAAGTGCCCGGTGCTTATCAGCCAAAAATACAAAATAGTTGCCAAAGATAGCACTCCAAGGACTATTAATAAAATATAACTTTTATTACCTCCACTAAAACAGTACAGTCAACGTTTCAGCTTGATCCCCTCAAGCTTTCGTCAGGAGATATATATATATATTTGTGCTCGGAATCTCTATTATGTTAATGGAATTTAGAGGAGAAGCAAAGTTGGTTGAGGTGTGCTGAAACCAACGTACGAGTAGGCCTGTAAAAAAGAGGGCCCACAAAGAGAAATGTGTAAAGGAGGGTGTAGGTGGGTG
The DNA here is from genome assembly GCA_933207985.1 of Pelobates cultripes. Taxonomy (NCBI): domain Eukaryota; kingdom Metazoa; phylum Chordata; class Amphibia; order Anura; family Pelobatidae; genus Pelobates; species Pelobates cultripes. Next base: position 71,377,672 of record OW240920.1, read on the forward strand.
GGGTCAAAACAGCTTGAATGGCGAAGGTAAGTAGGGGGGTAGGGTTTATAAAGGGTCATAACTCCTCCCACAAATTCAGGCCAAATGGCCTTCCAACTTGTGCTCGGAATCTCTATTATGTTAATGGTATTTAGAGGAGAAGCAAAGTTGGTTGAGGTGTGCCAAAACCAACGTACGAGTAGGCCTGTAAAAAAGAGGGCCCACAAAGAGAAATGTGTAAAGGAGGGTGTAGGTGGGTAGGGTCAAAACAGCTTGAACGGCAAAGGTAAGTAGGGGGGTAGGGTTTATAAAGGGTCATAACTCCTCCCACAAATTCAGGCCAAATGGCCTTCCAACTTGTGCTCGGAATCTCTATTATGTTAATGGTATTTAGAGGAGAAGCAAAGGTTGAGGTGTGCCGAAACCAACGTACGAGTAGGCCTGTAAAAAAGAGGGCAAAAGGGAATTCAAAGTAAACACACTTTATTGCAAGTTTAAACTGCAAGATTTCTGAAAGCCTGCCTGAGTGGGTGTCCATGGAGTAGAAGTAGTGGAGTATCTGGTGAGTGCGTGAGGTGAGAAACCAGGAGCATATCCAGAACATGTACAGGGCACCACAAATTCTCAGTAGGGAAGAGGGGATTGATAGTGGGATAGGCAGAGTGATTAGTTTTGGTAGAAGGCAAAGGCATCGTACTGTGTCTCCTTGACATATCACGGTGAACTCTCTAGGTCTGAGGAAACCGTAGAAAGCCAAAAAGATGGCAGATTTCATTACTAAATTAGTATTATGGTCAAATGAGGATTTTTCCAATAAGTCACTAAGGAGCCAGTATATTGGACCGTCTATTGGTAGCCTAGTCGTGCTAGGAGGGACTGTGACCTTGAAAATACCTTTGAGGATTTTCTTAATGGGGTAGGAAGAAAGAAAAGGAGCGTGATTAGGGAAGTTAGTGAAGATGTGGTGTTGTACTCTGGTAAGGTAGAGTTTGATGGTATTATGTGAAAGTTTTAGGTGTAAATGGCAAAAGGAGACAAAAGCCACCATGGTTTTGATGGAAAGGTCACCTTGTAAGCAAAACTCGGCTATGAATTTGTTAAAGATAGTTAGTGCCCAAGCATAAGAGATAGTGGTGTTGGGAGACAGTGCGTGGTGTGTGAGTGTTTGTGTGTGGAGTAATAGTTAGTGTAAACCAGGGTTAGCCGGAGGAACTATGATGTCCCGGCTGATTGGAGGTATGCCGGAGGGGGAGCCCGGCCGGAGACCTGCAATTTAAGAGCATAAAAGAGTGTTAGCAGCTGAGTAGAGGAGGTGTAGTGAATGAGGTGTAAGATATATCTATATTGCTTAAGCATTTATCCCTACATGCTGGAATAGTAGAATGTAGGCAAATTACAACAAAATTATACATTGGTATGACAGAAACTACTCCAGGATCTGGAGGGGAAAAAAAGGATACGAAATGTCAAATAACACTTTATTACTTGGAGTGCAAGTAAGCAGTCCCCCGTGACGGGTTAGGTTGCGAAAGGAATGGGCCATTGTCTGGACATGGTGTCGTCGTATAATTTGATGCATGATGAGCCAGCTTATTTGTTAGGTGTCAGGAGGGTCGGGCACATAGTCTTGGTGGGCCCTGAAGCATATGGAGCAGATGTGCAACAACCTGCATGCGCTGTAGCTGCATATGCCTGTTTTAAAGGTTTTGCACACCTGCGCATTGCCAAGAATGTGATGGGTCTGCCCAATTTGTCTCTGTGGACACCTTCCTGTCTAGGGAGTGGGGTGAGGGGGTGGTGGGGTGATAAAGTGGAAGTGAAAGGGTCTGCGTCCCCAGGGCATAGATCGGTGGAGTGTGAAGTGGAACCACAAGAGGCACAAGATGGCGGCCTCAAACCAGCAAAGTGACGGCAGAATAACTCAGTATCTATCTGACACCAATCGATTCTAATATTGAATTGTGTCAGATGACTAGCTGCCTTAGCCGAAACTGATTTGTGGTAATCGTAAAATGAGGACCCTCCATACTTGACGCCCAAATCAGCCACCTTGAGCATATATAAATCAAGCTCTTCTCTCCACGGTGGGTACACCGTGCTGATAACATCGTGATAAGTGCCAAACGCGATAACAAACTGTGGGATGGTAAGTTTTTTATTCAAACGTGGGTCTCTAGCTCTTAAGACAACCAAAATGTCCCCGTAGTTATATGCTTATTTTCTAGGACGTCTTGGGAGGCTATGAGAAGGGACATTACATTGATGTCCTTTCCATCAAGAATATCTTTCTTGATGGAAGTCGGCACAGAGTGGGCTGGTGAGGCCTGGGCAGTGGGAGTGGTAGTGGCTGGTGGGGGAGGGGAGATGAGGGGTATAGCAGTCAGAGCGGTCGAGGTTACCCGTGTAGGGACTGCTGGGGCTGTTAAGTCATCTGGAGTGGCTATGGCTGATTCCACCTTCAGCAACCTGCTGTTAATGGATTGCAGATTGGCCAGTATAGCCGCCAGAGTTTCCTGGGTGGAATCAGAGTAGCCAACTGGAGTCCCATGTGAACTCATGCTGGGCCTTGGGTCGTTGGCCTGAGTCGTCAGCAGTTTATAAAGTTCTGCTTTTCTGGCGGTGGCTGGAAAGGGGATTCCCCTGAGCCTGAGCTCAGCCGATATTTTTGGAATGGTCCAATATCTTAGGGATCTGGGAGTAGAAGGAGTGAGGGATTCCACCGGAGACCCAGGCCTGGCTGGCATGCTGGGTATATCATTTGATGGGGGATCGAAGATTGGTTCTTGAGACATCCTGAAAGGAATAATGATATGGATAAGTAGGGAATAGTTGAGGTGGGATGAGACCTCCGGAGAACTGGCCTAATGCCGAAGCGAAGAATTATAATTAGAACAAAGTGACAGGTGAGGCCCTGCTATTGCCAAGTGGCGGTGAGAGGCTCTACCTATGATTTGGGCCGAGGGGGTTTTGTGGCCGCCAGAATGAGGTGGCAGGATGTCGGCCTCTCGGTGACTGTAAGATATTCAAAAACGTGTGGCCGTGACATGGAAAGCCCTGACTGTAGCCCTAAAGAAGAGCGAGCGAGGTGGCTAGCTATTATTTGGTCGTGGGGCTGAACCTCCGTGTATGAGGTAGGGGTGTAGACCTCGCGGACCGCAGAGGTAGGGGTGTAGATACTGACCTTGAGTGTTTGTTCTGTATATTTGGATAATGCTCAGGGCAACTTCAATATATATGTATGTATATATATATATATATATATATACTGTGAAGAACAGGTCCAGTCCAGGAACCTAGGGGTAAGAAAGATGCTAGTAGGCCTGAGTGCCATTGGTAAGCCAAGTGTAAAAATGTAGAACGTATGGAATGGTGTGTAACAGTAAAACGGTATCATAAACACTTGTGTAATCAGAGGGACCTGAACGTTGGTCCAAATTTTTGAGACAAGCCCCTGGGATCCCACAACTGAGCAGTATTTTTTTTGACAGATATGAAGGCGAAGTGAGGCCTTAGAAAGACGTAATAGTAGTGAGTAAGATTTAGGGGTACCTGCTACTGAAACGTTGGGAACCAGGTAGCCTGATGGTTGTTGAAGGCGTAGTGAATCTGCGCAATGGTGCAGGTCTAAGTAATGATATGTAAAATTAAGACAAAATTAACACTTAATATAATAGTAACCTGGAGAGTGAGGCATCTTTAACCTAGTGTGTTTAAAGTTTTGAGCCCACTTTGGGAGGTGGGAGGGTATTGTAAAAAAGGATGTGGAGGCTGAAATGAGGCCTCAGGAGAAACGTAACATTTTTTAACCTTATTTACCTGATACCGTGACATGGGATACTGGAACCACCTCCTGGAGTCTTCTTGAAGAAAGAGAAGTACAACCTAAAACATTTTCATTAAGAAAAAATAAGGAACCCGAGTATAGTATTACAATATAAACAGAGATTTGGAAATAAGAGCTACTGAAAAAGTGAGTGTGGAGCTTGATAACTTTAAGAGGTTTGATGGGGCTCAGCCCTTTGAGAGAGAAAAAAAAGAGAGAAAAAACGTCAAGGGGATTGCTGTTATTTAAGAGAATACCCCTGGGAATATATACATAATTATATGTGACAATGAGTGGTGAAATAATGCCATTTAGAGTAAGGGAAAATGTAGATAGATCCGTGAAAATATGATATAAAATAATACGTAGAGGAACATACTTAAATATAAAAATGAAAATGCATAGAACCTCATGCATTCAGCTACCGAACGTGCAAGAGAAATATAATAGGACCGCGTGTGTTAGATTTAATGAAACGAAATGCTAGTGACACAGCCGTTCGTTTGTGTTTCATCTAACGAAAGTGAGAAACAGGCGAACGTAAGGTGAGTATAAGCGTTCAGTAAAATCTTATTAATGAAAGAAAGAACGAAAAGCGTGTGTACTCTGCGGTCGGCTAAAAAAACGCCCGAACGGAGAAGTACACGAACGGCGGATTTACATGAAAGGATAAGTAATATATCTAGGGATACATACATATAAGGTGGAGTATCTTTCTTATTAATGTTTAGACAATTTCTTAGGTGAATATTGTCCTAGTAATGAAATACAAAAAGGCAAACAATAGTGCAATATTGTTGGTTATACGTATTGGAGTGTAAATAATGGGTGAAAATGCACTCACAAGGTTGGAGCCAATAGTAATAGGTTCAGATTTCCAGCTCTGTGGGGTATAAAGGTCCCCACTTCCTTCTTTGAGTGAGTAGGATGGTTCCAAGATACTCCACCTTATATGTATGTATATTTATTGTGAGATTTAAAGGGATACTCACTAAGGTGTTAGAGTTTCGATTAATATTTATACTACTCACTGGGATTCTGTCACCATTTATTGAAATATATCTAGGGAGCCTATCCCCGCATTTTTAGGGCCGAACATGGGAAATAGTCAAAAGATATTTCCACCTGGTGATGCTTATGTTTGCGTGCCAGTCTCGTGACCGGAAGCTCGACAGTCGAGTAACGAGTAGGGAATACCGCGGGGCAGCCGGTGGATGAGCCCGCAAGTCTGCGACAGGTGCTGCTGGAGGGAGACTGTTTGCTCGATGCAGGACTTGGCGGGAACAGCTGACCGGAAATGCAGGTGACAGTCAAAACAGCTTGAACGGCAAAGGTAAGTAGGGGGGTAGGGTTTATAAAGGGTCATAATTCCTCCCACAAATTCAGGCCAAATGAACATACATACACACACACACACACAAATATATATATATATATATATATATATATATATATATATATACATACATACATACATACATATACTCACACACACACACACACACACATTTATATATATATATATATATATATATTTGTAGTCAGGGACAAAAGTCGTATACAAGTTAGATATATGAGCAAGTCGGTTGTGGTGTGCCGAAACCGACATATCAGGTAGGCCTGTAATAAAAGAGGGCCCACCTGTAATAGTAATATGTATAAGGGGAGAGGTGGGAGGGATGAACCAGGCAGTATCAGCCCTGTGGTGTAGGGGGCCTGAGTTTAAATAGCCGGGTAACCCCTCCCACAACTTCAGGCTACGCCTTCCAATTTGTAGTCGGGGACAAATGCCATGAGGCGAGTTAGTGCAGGATTAAGCCATGGAATGTGGATATAGCCAGCTGCTTTATTGTCAGAGAAGCACTTGACAGGTTCCCCTATCCACTCATACCTCCCCAGGCCTTGTACTATGGGGTAGATTCCCCCCCCCTCCCCCCGCCTGTTCATCAGAAGAAAAGGTTCCCCGGACTTCGATGCGCTGCACTTTCTCTGTAGGTGGACATGTTCTGTAGCGTATTAGTGTCAAGATGAATGCCTAAGAAGGTCAGTTTGTGGAAGTGGAACCCCTAGTGATGAAAAGTGCCATCGTCTTGTGAATACTAACCAAAGCGGAGTGAGGGTGTTCTATCGCGAGGAAGTTAACTATGATAACGGTGACTGCAGGACATTCGCTAATATTGAGTGTTAGTCAACATAGTGTGTTAGCAAATAAGACAAACAGCTTGGGGTTACTCTTTGCTCTAAAAGTTACACGTGTGGGAAAGTCATGACAATCCCTCCATAAAATGCCACGAACATGCCCTCGGGATGGCTGAATAGGTAGAAGCTCGGAGGCATAGGAAATGTCTGTCTTGCCCACACAAGCTCCGGTCAACCCCTTTGGCATAGTGCTGGGAGAAATCCTTAGAGGAAATCAAGGAGTTGAGGCTAGGGGTGGGTAATTAATATAGTTGTCAAATACCTTCTTAAGCAACGTGATTGTGTTGCGGGGACTATTAATGCAGACTGAAGGTTCTGACACTCGTGAATACCGGACAGGAGTGTGGCCAGACCTGTGTGGAACTGGTGTGTGGAAACCTTGATGCAGAAGTTGACTGTGTGACGGAAAGTGTGTGCTTAGAGGTAAAACTCCAGGTTGTCGATGCAAACCTTCTCTATGGTGAGGAGAAGCCACTTACGTCACGAAAGTCTGAAGGCTAGGATGAATTCTGGGATAGTGAGTCTGGGATTCTGGTGTATAGAACGACGTACAGATCATCGTAGTAGTAAGACTTGTACTCTAAGACATCGTGGGAGGCAATCAGTAAGGAGACTAAAATTAACCTTTCCAGATGTCTTTGTGTATGGTCAGGGACACAAAGTATGAGGGAGTAATAATGTAAACCGATGTGCTAGGGGCGGGATTTGAAAGGATAACATAACCTTGAGAGGGATTTGAGAGTCCTGTGGCTGGGATGTGCGTCAGTGCCTGTGGAGATTCCAGTCTCTGTAGTCCATCGTTGATGTTATGTATGGAGGCAAGTAGAGTGGATATCAACTGTTTGACTTCATGTGATTTGGCCTAGTGGGCAGGGGCCACTGAAAGGTGTGGCAAGAACGTTGGCCTCTAGGGGACTTTAAAAGAGAGTCAATATAAGAGGCCATGGTGGGTGAGGCCCTAACTCGTAACCTGGAGAGGTTGATGTGTTGGGCCGAGGAGCATATACCTCCATATTCGGATGAAGATGGGTGTTGGCCTCACGGAATTGATAATGATGAGGCTAGTTATTGGCATAGTCACATACTGGATCCGAGAATGGGATGGGTGATGGGTAGTAGCGAGGTGGGTAAACATACCTTGCTTGGGGTAGAATGTGGTTTCCTTGCCAGAGGAATGAGATATTGGAGAACCTAAAGGGAAATGATGGTGGGAGGCAAGTTGGAACTGGAATTGGGCTTGACTTACTGTGAATGAAATACGCCTGTATAATCGGGGTGGTTGTTCTTGAGGCTGGTCTATGAATAGGTAAGCTGAGGACATAGTTGTTAGAATCCTGACCCTACGATGGTGGATACAAGATTCATAGGACATAAAAAATGTGGGGAATTAAGGATCCCCGGGCGTGAGCCTGGCGGAGGAATTGCGTGCCAGCGTTGTCTGATGTAACGTAGAACAGTTAGAGTGGAGTTGCTGTAGGTTTGGTGATACTATGCCTGAATAGCAAGGGTCGGTTAGGATGATGAACTTGCTTGAATAGAATATAGCAGCGATGAGTAAATAACCTTTGGTGCATAATATGGTATTATTCTGACGTAGAGTCAGGGGGAACATATGATGGTATGGTAAAGCCTGGTACACTAGGGTTTGTCCCAGGGAACATGACGATACTGAACATAGGAGTGTGGCGTGTTACAAAAAAGGTTTAGCGAATAGATGATCGTCCTCCAAATAAGTAATATACCTATCATGGGAACAAGTATAAAGATTGGCCATAACACATGGTAACAAATGTGAACATGATGACAGCCTCAGAACAGTACCGAGTCCATAAGTGATAGAATAAGACATTTGCGATATATGATGGTAATGCTATATACGTAGTGAATATTAAACACCTACCAGAGCAGAATTAGTAATGGGAAACTGACAATATCCGTGCACAATTGTAAATAATAACAAGAAACATGGCAAACATAACCGAACTACAGGGGGCATATAAGGGTAACTAGTAGCAGGCTAAATACTTTCAAAAAAGAACCTGGACATTTCATGTATCAGGGAACAGTGTAAAACTAACAAATTGGTATTATGATTGTGGTGGCCGCTAGATGACAGCATGTAACTGAGAGAGACTAGAGACTAGTTCGGTAGAAATTTGACAAAAATAAACTAGCGAATAGGAATGGAACAAAGAGCAGGCAGGTGTAGGTGAACTGACTTAAGTTCTGAACGGGAAAAAGTCCAGAATGGACGATATGTAAGAACGTAAACGTGTGAACAATTGTGTGTTCATGGATTTTGCCCATACAGGCAGATTCAAGGTTCGTGGATTTGACTGGTACAGGAAACAAACAACTTGACCCGGAAGCTTGCGGTGAAGTGAGAGGTCAGCTATGTGGCTGGAAAGTAGCCAGACTTGGAAGACACGGAGGTTTGGTCCAGGAAGGTGAGGAGAGGAGGTGAGTAGTCTCTGACTGCGTGTGGCTGGAACAGAGCAGGGAGAACTTGGTCCGATCGTCGTGGGAGTCTCTGACCGCGTGTGGCTGAAACAGCAGGAAGGGAGTTGTTGGAGCAGGGAAAAACTTGGTCCGATTGGCGTGGGAGCCACAATAGGCCCAGACCAGCTTGTTTGGAGTTTTAGGCAGTCTGTGTTGATGACCTTTGAACCAGAAGTAGTCATGAACCAGGCAGCATCAGCCCTGTGGTGTAGGGGGCCTGAGTTTAAATAGCCTGGTAACCCCTCCCACAACTTCAGGCTACGCCTTCCAATATATACACACAGAATGACTGAGCATTATATTTACATTATACTTGATTGACAACTATAAATATTTAAATGAGACTACTCTATTTTTTACTTTTCAATACAATGATAGAATGAGTTTGGCTTTTTTCTGCTTCTGTGTATTACAGCTTAATTGGAATTCAATGAGAATTCTCTGGATGTGCCTTGATTTATAGACACAGGGAATTATTGATAATTATCACTTTTATATAGCATTAACAATCTTGTTAGTTCATTACTTTTAATACTTGAAGCAGTTTCTGATATTAGATTAAGGCCAACTGTGATTTCCCTAAGTAAAAGTCAGTGGTTAAGGAGATCAAAAGATGTTCGTTTTAGTCAAACTCTCTGTGAGGCTTTCATTTGTATTTATACATGTAGTTTCATGGAGTGCTACAGGTCAAAAATGTCTAACTTATAATTATGAGGACAGCAAATTAAAATTTATCAGAGATTCTGTTAACATGCTTATTTTGAAAGGCATGACTCAATAGACAACAGTTGTTGTTAAAATGATACAGTAATGCATTGCTTATGGAATCTTGCAACTCTGTAACCAAAAAGAGATTCCACTAATAGGTGTCCTGTGACAGTTCAGCTTAACCCTCTGCCTATATCCAGTGGCGTACACATGACCCATGGGGCCCCAGTGCAAAAATTGATCCGGGGTCGCAACACATGGTGGCGGGCACCTGGTCGCAGGGGTTGCAGGGCTGCGACCGCGGTATGCACACACACTTAAAGGACCACTACAGACACCCAGATCACATCAGCTTAATGAAGTGGTCTGGGTGCCAGGTCCCTCTAGTTTTAAGCCTGCAGCTGAAAACATAGCAGTTTCAGAGAAACGGCTATGTTTCACTGAGGGTTAATCCAGCCTCTGGTGGCTGTCTCATTGACAGCTGCTAGAGGAGCTTCCGCGATTCTCACTGTGAAAATCACAGTGAGAAGACACTGAACGTCCTTAGGAAAGCATTGAGTAATGCTTTCCTATGGGCGGTTTAAATGCACACGCGCCTCTTGCCGCGCATGTGCATTTCGGAGCTGAGAGGCGGACACTGGGGAGTCCGACGCTGGAGAAAGGTAAATGCTGAAGACACACACACACACTCTCACGAACAGACGCATACACACTAGCTAACAGACACACATTTATTGACAGAGACACACTCAGCGACAGACATACATACACACTCACTTACAAAACATACACTTTCACTGACAAACACACACTCACTAACAGACATCAAACACACTCAGTAACAGACACACACAGTAACACACTCACTAGCAGACACACACCCAATAACATACACATTCACTGACACACTCACTAGCAGACACACACCCAATAACAGACACATTCACTGACACACACACTAACACATGCACTAACACAAACAAACACTGACACATACACACACACACACTAACACACACACACACTAGCACACACACACTAACACACACACACTAACATACACTAACACACACTAACACACACATACACTAACACACACTCACACTAACACACAAACACACACACGCATTTTAATCCCCCCAGCCTCCTTACCTTTTGGGTCCAGTGGTGGTGCTGCTGGGCTCCTGGGCGGCAGGTCACTGGGTGGGTGGGCTGTCTGGGCGGCCGGCGCATGAGGGAGCACTTTCCCCTGTGTGCTTCCTTTTCAGCTCCCTCGCACACCGCGTAGGGATGACGGCGCCGGATGATGACGTCATCTTCCGGCTCCGGCTTCAGTGCGGTGCGCGAGGGAGCTGAAGAGGAAGCATTGAGTGCTCCCTCGCGCCCGCCTGCCCGACCTGCCACCTGCCCGCTGGGGTCAGCAGGGCCAGCCTCGGGGGGGGGCCTGAGGTGGCCGCCTCCTGGGCTCCCCAGGAGAAGAGGCTGGCCCTGTGGGTACATACCGGGTCGCATGGGCGGCCGGGCCCCCTGGTGGGCCGGGCCCGGTCGCAGCCGCGACCCCTGCGACCCTGATATTGAAAGGCTTCAATTAATCCAGGTCATTTTGAAGAGAATATAAATCCTTAGATTTTCAACATTCTGTATCTTAATCACCCCCTTCATTCTGAGATATTTTCTTCATGCTGGTTCACAAACAATGGTACGTGCTGTCAAAATTGGTTAAAGGAGCAGCATAGTGTCAGGAATACATAGATGCATGTACAAATATGTATTCCTGACACTATAGTCCTGACCAGCCCCCCCTCTGATCTCACTAAACAGGTGAATTTAATTACCTTTTCTCTCATGCCATGCCGGTCTTGCCGTGGCTGGCTCTGCTTCCATGGGTAAGATCATCAGTCTTGATGATCACAGCCAATACAATCCTTTCTCATAGGGAGACTATTGTGCATGTGCTGCAAAATGATGCACTGCACCAATCAGCATCTCCTCATAGAGATGCATTTAGTTAATGCATCCCTATAGGGAACGTTCAGCGTCTTCATGCAGAGTGCAGAGGTGCTGAACGTCAGTGCTGCAGCACTATATTAGAAAGCCACATCTGAAGGATTGCTACTCGGTGTTACTAGACACCAATCTTAACACTGCTTTTCTCTGCAAAAAAAGCAGGGTTTACATTAAAAAGCCTGCATGGACAGTCTATAGATGCTAGACCCACTACATTAAGCTGTAGGGGTTCTGGTTACTATGGTGCCCCTTTAAGTCCACCATTTAAGTAGCATTTCTTTTGTAAACACAGTAGTACATGTCATCAAGTTGATGATTGAACTAAGAGAAACCAGACATGAAGCACATAAAACGTTTGAACCTTTTAGACCAGTGGTTCCCAAACCAGTACTCATGGCACAACAACAGTCCAGGGTTTTTCAATATCCCCATTGGAAGAAAAAAAAGAGAAATGCATAAATCCTGGATTGTTGGTTGACTACAAGAACTGGTTTGGGAGCTACTGTTCTAGTCAGTCCACCATCACAATGCTGTGAACCCAAATTCAAAATTTCTAGCTGGTATCCTATATACACCCTGATATTCAATTGTAGTTTTTATGCAGTTGATTTAGAAAATAATGTAAGTAAAAATGTGAGGTTAAACTAATTTGTGTGATGTAATTTTGGCCATTTAGCTTTAAGTATATATTTTCATAGGCAAATGTTCAGATTAAATAATAAAGTTGAAGGGAGGATTATTCTCTAATACATAGAAATGCAGCTTACATTAAGGACTCCATCATCAAAGATGATGATAGCAATGAATTTATTCCATAGAATTTATTCCATAGGGAAAAATAAAAATGAGTATACAACTTTGCACCAACCTTTAGATATCATGTAGAGCAGACTAATCTGTTTCAATCATAAGCTTTTCAAGGAGTGTCCAAATCAAAAATATGTGATTAAACATTTAAACATTTAAATATTTAAAGATAAGCAAGTAAATTAATCATTACTATACCTATGTCTCCTGATATTATGTATAAATTCAGATAAAGGGACATATCTATGCACACATATATACAGGAGGGAAGCAGAGATGAATGATATATTGTGCAAAGATTTTTTGAGAAAGGATGTCAAGCACATATCATTATGAACCCAAGGTTTAGAGCAGCGACTGACATTGATAGACCCCCACAGTGAGGACAACAGAAATGTTTGTGCACAAACTTTCAATGCTAGTTCCCCAGCCCTTAACCCCTTAAGGACACAGCTTCAGAAGCTTGACTTACGCTTAATGACACAAGCAATTTTTGCATTTTCTTGCTGTTTGCGTTCAACTGCAATTTGCATCTCTCTCATTTATTGCACCGACACATATTATATACTGTTTTTTAAAGGACAGAAAGGGCTTTAATTTGATATAACATATATATATATAAATGCTTACTTATTATAAAAAAAATACAGAAAAATGCAAAAAAAATGAAAAATATTGTTTTTTTTACAGTTTTTGCAATAATAATGTGTGCATAATTAGTGCAGGTTAAGGAAAGTAATTAAAAATAAATTTATTTATTTGTTCTGATTTACAGAATATATAATGTGTCTGGGATTTTAAGTTTTTTTTGGTAGTTACAGGTCACAAAGCACAAGGAGTAAAATAAAACTTTTAATGTGGAGCGATTTTAGAATTTGGTATGTTTGTCTTGTAAGCTTAATAGCCATAAAAGAAAACAAAATTGCCACACAAAAGTATATATTTATATAAAGTAGACATCACGGGCTATTTACCTAAGGTTGTTTTGACACTTTCTACGTAGCCATATTACCGCCAACCTCTGCTAAATATTGGAGTAAAATTGTGTTCTTTTTGGTTTTTGGCACACAAACTTATAACAGAGAAATTCTCGTGTATATTTTGTAAAGTTGGTGTGTGCTATTCCTGTACAAAGTTTTATTTTGTGTTCAGTTACATCTGCTGAGTAAAATGACACCCCCATTGTATGTCTTTTGCACTATTTCGTGAAGTTACAGTGCCATACAGGATACCTGTCCTTTTCAGTATTCACAGTAGAATTTTGAGAGATGAATTTAATGAGCCTTAGCTTCCATTTGGGGTATTATAACAGTTTGACTGTTCAAAAAAACCCACAAAGGCCTACCATTTGTAAAAGTAGACACTCCAGGGTATCTTATAAGGTGCATATTGTGCCTTAACATGCCCCCATTTTTTCACCAATATATGCCAAAGTATGTGGTAAAAAAAAATTTTGTGCATTTTTTACATACGGATTGCATTTTTGCTGGGCGTTTTGTATATTTCATATGTGCCACTAAGTTCAAAACCCCCAAATTATGCTCAGCTAAGTCTTCTGAGTAAAATGACACCCCATATGAATGTCTTTGGCACTATTTTGTGAAGCTACAGTGCCATATAGGAGACCTGTCCTTTACAGTATTCACAGTAGAATTTTGAGAGATGGATTTAATGAGCCTTAGCTTCCATTTGGGGTATTATAACAGTTTGACTGTTCAAAAACCCCCCCACAAAGGCCTACCATTTGTAAAAGTAGACACTCCAGGGTATCTTATAAGGTGCATATTGTGCCTTAACATACCCCCATTTTTTCACCAATATATGCCAAAGTATGTGGTAAAAAATTATTTTGTGCATTTTTTACATACAGATTGCATTTTTGCTGGGCGTTTTGTATATTTCATATGTGCCACTAAGTTCAAACCTCCCAAATTATGCTCAGCTAAGTCTTTTGAGTAAAAATACACCCCAATGAATGTCTTTGTCACTATTTTGTGAAGCTACAGTGCCATATAGGAGACCAAGCCATATCCGTTTTTACCAAACTTTGAATTTTGACGCTGGGCCTATGTGCAATTTCCAAGCATCTTCGCAGGTTTTAAATTCAATCTACCCCACAAAGGCCTACCATTTCTTAAAGTAGACACCCCAGGGTGTTTCAAAAGGTATAGTTTGAACCTTAGCGTGGGATCATTTTTCCGCTAGCTTGTACCAGATGTAGTGGTAATAAGCGTTTTTTCTGCCTTTTTGACATACAAAGTGAGTTTGCACAGTATATTTTGCAAACCTTATGTGTGCTACGACTGTATAATACTTCATATGTTGCTCAGCTATGTCGGCTGAGTACAGCAATACCCCCGTATGTACCTTTGCCAGGTATGTGTGGACATCGGAGGGGCACATTTGGGACACAGCCATTCCAGTTTTTTTCAAACTTTGAATTTTTATGCTGTGCCTATGTCCCATTTTAGAGTATTTTACCAGGCTATATAATCCAAATTCCCCATAAAGCCATACCATTTCTTAAAGAAGACATCCCAGGGTATTTCAAAAAGGCAATTTCCAAGCATCTTCGCAGGTTTTAAATTCAATCTACTCCACAAAGGCCTACCATTTCTTAAAGTAGACACCCCAGGGTGTTTCAAAAGGCATATTTTGAACCTCAGCGTGGGATCATTTTTCCGCTAGCTTGTACCAAGTGTAGTGGTAATAAGCATTTTTTCTGCCTTTTTGACATACAAAGTGAGTTTGCACAGTATATTTTGCAAACCTTATGTGTACTATGACTGTATAATACTTCATATGTTGCTCAGCTATGTCGGCTGAGTACAGCAATACCCCCGTATGTACCTTTGCCAGGTATATGTGGATGCTGAAGGGGCGCATTTGAGACGCAGCCATTCAGTTTTTTTCTAACTTTGAAGTTTTACGCTGTGTCCATGTTCCAATTTGGAATAGTTTAGACGGTTGGTTATTGAGACTTCCCCACAAACACATACTATTTATTAAAGAATACACCCTGGGGTAATTCAAAAGGCATATTTTGAACCTTGGCGTGGGATAATTTTTTCTCTAGTTTGTTCCAGGTGTAGTGGTAATGAGCGTTTTTAAAATGTATTTTTTTACTTTTTATAACTTTTTTACTTTTAAAAACTAGTTTTAAAACTTTTGTTTTGCTTATAAATTTTTTTTAAACTTTCCTAAACTTTCTTAAAACTTTTTTACAGATTTAACATTTTTCTAAGCTATTTTTTTTACTGTTAACCCCTAACTAGCAGTACGCAGCACTAATAGTAAATTCCCCATTTTCCCATAACTCCCACCCACCCCAGCTAGCAAAATATATAGTTATAAAATATTTAAATTAATTAATTAAATAAATTGAACCCCTGAGGGTTAAAAATAAATAAATAAAAGTTAATCCTCAGGGGTTAAAAAAAATTAGATCACAGTATAATACTGTGATCTCTATTTGATCGCTGTAGGCAGTGATCGACTGGCAGGGAAGGGGTTAATTTTTATTTGGACTAGGTAAAGTGTGTTTTTTTGTTTTTATTACTTAAATGTTATTAAAACATTTTTAAGCTTAATTTTTAACTTTTTAAAGTTTCTTTTAAAACTTTTTTTTAACGTTAACCCCTAGTTAGCCTAACGTCAAATCCCCCAATTCCCCACTAACTTCCACCTACCCCAGCTATCTAAATATATAATTTAAAAATAATTTAATTAATTAATTTAATTAATTTAACCCTTGAGGGTTAAAAAAAAAAAGAATTAACCCTCAGGGGTTAAAAAAAAAAATCAGATCATAGTAAAATGTAATCCCTGCCAATTGATCACTGTAGTCAGTGATCAATTGGCAGGGAATGGGTTAATTTTTTATTAAAATGGGTAAGGGGGGGACACTTTAAATTAACTTTATTTTTTTTTCCAGCAGGGGGCAGGATCATCACTGATCCGGCTCCCTGCACTTCACACAGAACCCGGAAGTGCAGGGAGCCGGTAG
Source organism: Pelobates cultripes (assembly GCA_933207985.1). Classification (NCBI taxonomy): domain Eukaryota; kingdom Metazoa; phylum Chordata; class Amphibia; order Anura; family Pelobatidae; genus Pelobates; species Pelobates cultripes. The sequence goes on from OW240920.1 coordinate 71,393,700, forward strand.
GTAAGTATACAGAGCACATGTGCTCGCTCCGACTTGTGGTCAGAGCGAGCACATGTGCTGGGCAGCTTGACCGGGTGCTCCCGGTATGCCTCTAATGCAGAGGCATAGCGGGAGCACCATTAACCCCGCGATCGCCGCGATAGCGCCGATCCGGGGTTAATTTTACCGCGTGACGGACGAGGTCCGTCACCCGTCGTTAAGGGTCTCCCCTGTGTGACGGACCTCGTCCGTCACCCGTCCTGAAGGGGTTAAAGAGGTTCTACAGACACATCAGACATTGGACAGTTCTTCACTGGGACCTCTCCATAAATCCCCTCTGATCAACTATAAGAAGGGTGCTAAATTTATGTGACATTTTGATGCACACCATACAAGTTTAAGCAGTGTTAATATCCTATTAACACTGGATACTTAAGTTGACTGGGTTGTGTCACTTGTGAGCACGTTTCCAGGCAAGACCTTTTACCATGCTCATTTGGGCAGGACCTTTCACATTAGACATATACTCATTTGCATTGCTTATATGATTTACAGAATTGTATGCCCCTGCAGTCTATCCTATGTGGGTGAACTGTAAAGAAAGAGAGAATAAGGTGACATTATTACCTTAATAGGCTGCTAAATGGGATTGGTCTTCCTGTGGCCTGACATTTCTTAAATGCTTGACATCTTCTACTCTCCCTCTACTCTCCCTCAGCATTATGGGCATATACTACATTCCCTGTGCTCGTTGTGGGAGTGGCAGAGACATTGAGTTGAGTTGAATGTATCCATGTATAATATCCATGTATTGGATATTATTGACCCCCTCATAAATAAAATTGCATTGTTATTTACAGAGATGCAAGGTAATGATTATATCACTATTTGCTAGTTAGACTGTCTTTCATATGCGTATGATGTCAAATGACTTCGCAATTGTTCGATTTTGTTTGGTGGATGAACACACTTATAGGTACATTATAATGAAGACCATGTATAATAGCTCTTTTGCTACATTATTTCTTGCTTATTAAAGGTACACTTCAGGCACCAAAACAACTTTATTTAAGTGAAGTTGGTTTGGTGCCAGGATGCCCCTAGAGGCAATCTCACCTGAAGGGGTTAAACCATTCTGAAACGGTTTAATCCTAAAGTTGCCTCCAGTTCTAGTCTTCACTCCTCCCCTGGTGGCATTCTGCCTCAGAATTTTAACTTACAGGAAATGCGGAGTGCTAGTGGGAAGGGGCATCACCTTTTGGAGCCTGTAATGTTCATTGTATTCATTTATGACTCTGTTGCTGTATAGTGGAACTTGTATTAGTTCACAGATTTCTTGCTATTATATACTTTTATTTTCATGGCTTTGTTAATTATTCAAGGCATTTTTGCCTAATACTTATCTGTAGTGATTTTTCATGATTCTTATTTTATGTTATTACATTTTTATTAAATTTTTATTTATTTTTTTTGTTTTCAAAACACAGAAATGGTACAAGTACAAAGAATAGAAGAATGAGAAGTAAGTATACACATTCAGAATACAGAACAAACCTTTGAGATATGGATACATTGTAACATATCATCTTAAATAAAAAGTGATGTGTAACCACTCTGTCTAAACCGTTCACATGATCTGAGAACACAAGACGTATTTGTTGTGGGGAGCCAGCCCAGAACCATAATTTGTGACAACTTTCGGAGAATATAAGCGTCTATTTATGGCATTTGTTATTTTTCAATGTTTGGGTGTAGAATGAGGACATTCATAAGGAGTCTCAGTAACCAGTATTACAATGTTCTTTGCAAGGTATACTTAGCAAGTTCCGAGCAGTCCCCAGAGTGATGTTAAAGGTGCTCTAGTTAGGCATGTAAAGATCTGACGAGAAGTATTCAATTTTCAATATCTGTTTGTGGTGTCCATTTCTCTTCACCTGCTCCTGTATTAACTATTTTCAAAACCTATGTCTAAGAACTGGCTGGTTCAAAAGATATAAGGAAGATTATGACTTTTGTTTTCTCCTGTTTTTCTATGTACATTTTGGAATAAACCTTTTTCTTTTGGATGTGGAGTGCTTTCTTTTCCTGGCATTATTATTATTATTATTATTATTTTTACGCATCCTTGTAAAGATACGGCCCTTGTTTCTGAAGGCCTAATATTGTCCGTGGGTACTTCCATTAACTTGCACAGCTGATCAGTATACTAAGTGCTATGACCTGGGCTTGGAGTATCTTTATCCACCAACATTCATATTATAGCAGATCTTGAATAGTTACATCAAGGAAAGAGACAACCCCTTCCCCCATCTGCAAGTCAACATTGACAACAAAAGCATACCTAGATCGACCAGGCACATATCTCAGCATGGGGGGAGGCTCTCTATCTTGTGCCATATGACACATTAAAGTCTCTTTTTGTCACAATCCTCTTTTTGGAGTTTTTTTTGTATGATTTGTTTAGTTTGTTTGCTAAGAATCATTTTTACTTATTTTCATTGAACTTCTTTTTCATCCTCTTTCTGATACTACTGAAATAAACACACATCTTAATGTCTCATTTAGTTCTTTTTAATATTCTCGCTTCACCTTTATTGGACCAATTTATATACATACATATATGTATATGCAGCTATTTACTTGCATGTCCTGCTCTTCTGTTTTCTTGGTTTTTTTTCCCCATTCTTTTCTGTTTTTTTTTTTTTTTCAATCAGCTTATTGACTCTCCTCTGCTTATTTACTTTTCTGGCTATTCTCAGCCAACCTGCACCTTTTACTTTCAGGCACATCTTATGCTATGTATGACACCTCACTCACCCCCATCCCCTCCCCCCCTTCTCTAACATCAGTTGTCTTAAGTGTTAAACTGTATTGATCAGTATTGCTTCAGAACTGAAGAAGAGAGGAAAACTCTTGAAAGCTTGTCTTTGAAATATTATTTTAGTCGAATAAAAAAAGGTATCATTGCATACTACAATACTCTGGTACTTTGGCATTTTATATATATATATATATATATATATATATATATATATATATATGTATATAAATTTATATAAGTAATATTAAATCACATACTTATTTGGATAACTTAACATGTACGTTAAAATGGGAATCTTTATTAAATAAGTATCCTATGCTATGGATTTTATGTGCTCGTATTGTTGATACCATACAATCGTAAACACAAATAACTGGTTCGAACACAAATTATGTATTTTGACAAAAATCACAGAAATTATGACAGAATAGCAATAAGTATGTGAAATACATGAAAAAATAATCCGTGATCTCAAAATTCATTTAGAACAAAATGTTTATACTAGTAATAATGTGTATACTTGTTTGCAGCCACTAAACTAAACACGGTGTGCATCATCTTCAGATGAAACAGAAGGTAATGCACAGTCATTATCAAAAAGAAACACACAAATAGAAGGAAACAACATAGGAAAACACACTTTACCTTAGATGAGACTGCTAATGAGGAATCAAGGGAACAATTTCTTACAAACACAATTGGAGTTCCAGATAAGCAACAGTACAGACATAGGATCCGGCTTCCAACAGATTAATTGCCACACAATCAATTTATTAGTCAAAGAGCTGGATTACCATCAAATATAAGTTGATAAGTTTGTTCCTGCTTCAGCTCTGTCATAGGTACAAAGATTTAATTATTTAGACTCTGCAAATCTCTCAGATGAAAAAGTATATTTTCCGGTGAACTAGGAGGTAAATAATATACATAGTCAAGAATATAATATATGTGTTTATTCATATATATAATAAATCATATATATAATAATTATTAAAAATATTATTGTTTTTCTACAGTCTAATTTGTTAATAAAGCTCCTTTTCAAGTTCAAAACATTATGTAACAAGTAAATAATGTTGTGGCTAATGTGATCATGTGAAAAACTTTCTGATGAACAAGAGTTTTATTATGAATTAGATATAGAGTCCACATACCATATGAAATCCAATATCGGCTTAATAACCTCTAAAAGGTGAAACCCCACAAATATTTTTGAGATGGTAAACACTATTTTGTCTCTAAAGATGGGTTTCCTCCATCAGGTTCATTTGTATATCTTGCTAGATTGTGTTCAATCACTTAATTATTGTATAATTCTCTCAACATTTCTTGTATTTATAACACCCTATGTGCCTTAGCACTTTGTATATTTTCTGGAGAGAAAACACAGAGAGGTTTTATCATGTCAAACTATTCAGGGTGTTACTTTCCTCTGCATGCTACATGTGGAGGTAAACATTCTCAAAAGAAGAGTTTTAAATCTCTTGCAAAATGTTTTAGCTGAACCTCCCTTTTATATTCTACATTCCCATTTTTTTGTAGAAATATTATAATTTGTCCTCACTTTTATGTATTTAAGTTTTTGGGTACATTTTATTTTTTGATGAAGAAAGCATCAATGGGAGCAATAAAGTATCAGGCATTCACTAATTAATATGTGAAGTAAAGCAAATAAGACTGAGTAATATGATGGAATAATATTCCCATAGCATAGGGGTGAAAATGAATTTCTGGCTAATCCATGGCAGCATCACAATAGGGTTAGCTCTGCCCACTTGGCTGTTTTGGACAGGGAATAAATTATAAATATTCCCCAGTCTTTTCCTGCCCTCTTGGCTGTAGTCAAGGTATCAGGTAAATTATCTTACCTATATACTAATTTTATTTCCGCTTAACTTGGCTGATTTTCATTTAGCATGGCCCAAGGGAGTTCAGCCTCTCTCCCATGGAAGCCCCTAGTAGGTAGCCCCATTTCAGGAAAAGCCCCTGAGGAAAACAGGAACCCTGGTTAAATCTGCCATGATCCTATGGATAACTGTATTGTAAGTGGATTATTTCATGATTTACGTTTATATTTCAGCTCTGATTCTCTGGGTAGTGGTATATTAAACAGTACATGTGCAATTATTTTACTATTCCCTATGATCCTTAGGGTAGTGATGTATTATGTTGAATATTACCTATAAGATGTTTGGATGCATTCAGGAAAAAAACTAATTAATCCTTCAAATCTACAGTCTACAAGCCATCAAAAAGTATTAGTTTCCTGTTAAAATGGACATAATCATCTATCTAATATGGGTGACCTACTTTGAGACTTTGCTCTCAACCTTCTCCTTTTTTGTTTCAAGACCAGTGTCCTGCTGCGTTCATGCCATTCAACCATCCCTTTTTTAGTTCTGCATCCGTTCGGCAAAATTTGCCATTCAGCAGTTTGCATTCAAATTTAGATTTTGTTTTTAAGGGAATGATTAATTCGACTATATTCATTTGGGAGTTTTATGCATTAATTCGTTTTCATTCTCCAAAAATAATAACATTTTAAATCACTTCTTGCATTTTTAAAATTGGTACTTTTATTACTTTTTAGGAATTGTTTTATTTTTATTCTCTGTTACTTTTTTTTTTTTGTACCCTCATTTTTATTTTACTTCTTAGTTACCTTTATGTCAGTGTCTAAATCTTCAATGGAGTCCCCCTTTTTAGGCATTTGTGATAAACTGTTTACCTTTTTATTAGTCAGGGAAAAGAGAGCAATTATGTGGATTCTAATTGGGACTTTTACATATTTTGCAGTGTTAATGAATGTCTCATCAGAGAAATCAGGAGGTGGTGGAAGATCTCACAAGTCAGATAGGTGTATTGCCTGTGATGATAAAGCAATTGAAGGTAAAAAAAAACTCTGCAGTTCCTGTCTGTCTGAAGCAGCAGGTATCTCTAAAGAGCCAGATCCAGAAATGATAAAATGGATCCAAATGGCTGTAGATAAGTCAATGGAACAACATAGATCCTGTAAATGCCCTATGCCCTCATCTCTGAAAGAATGGGAAAAAATCTGCTTTTAATATATTGGAGGATGATATGCCATTTGAAGGGACTGAAGGAATGTATTCCACAGATGATTCTAATTTCACGGAGGAACAAATGGATGCAAAAACACTAGAGAATATACCTTAAGAATAGAAGACTCGGATCAAGATACACATTTATCTAATCTGTTTCCAGAATTAAGGAAAAAAGACCATCCTTTCCAGACTGTGGTGTTCTTAAAGGCTTGTTTGAAATTGAATGGAAGAAGCCCAATAAAAATGTTTGAATACAAGGAAAATTCTCTAAAATGTATCCCTTCAGGGAGAAAGAATCTCCAGCATGGAATACAGCATTCAAAGTTGACACAGTCATCATCAGACTAGGAAGAAATACAGCTCTTCCATGTAGGTGATGTTGTTTCATTTAAAGACCCAATGGACAGAAAAATTGACAACAATGTGTGTAAGAATTATATTGCAGCTGGTGCAGTCTGCAGACCAGCATTAGCCTTGATTTTGGTAGCAAAGGTTCTTATGAAGTGGCTATCCCTTCTGGAAGAAGATGTTGTGAAAGGTGTGTGTAGATCTTATCTAACAGAGTCCTTATCTGAGCTAAAATCGGCGGCTGAGTTTGTCTCATTTGCCTCTCCTGACCTTGTCAGAACCCTTGCTAGAAATATGGTTTATAGGTAGCTGCACATAGAGCACTATGTTTAAACACCTGAAGTCCTCATTTATTCTCTAAAACAGGGGGTCTCAACCCAGTCCTCAGGACCCCCTACCAGTCTAGGATTTAGGGATTACCTGGGTGTGTCTAAGGTGTTTAGAAAAAGAAAAAACCTTAGAGTCTAGGGTGTGTTTTTTTTTATTTTTCTAAACACCTTAGACACACCCAGGTAATCCCTAAATCCTGGACAGGTAGGGGGTCCTTGATGACTAGGATGAGAACCTCTGCTCTAAAAAAACAGTCTATGTGGCATTCCTTTCAAGGACATTTATTGTTTGGCAAACAGTTAAAAGAAGATATTAAATGTGTAGCAGAAAGTATTTCTTCCCCAGTTATAGAGTGGCAATAAAAGTTCTCAAGGTTCTTAGGATAGAAGATCTTTTCGAGACAGACCTTCCTTTTGGGATTCTAGATACTACAGACCAGCAAAATAATTTTTTAGAGCAACTTGGAAAGAAGGTCAGTCATTTAGAGGAAACAGAAACAAGTCATCAACAGGTTCAAGAGCAGCAAATAGACCATTCTTAAAGGTTTGGGCCCCCCAGTTCCTAGACACAGAAGCTCGTCTCCATATTTTCTGGGAATTCTAGACTCAAGCAAGAATAGATCTTTGGACTATTTTCATTCTCATAAGTGGATACAGACTAGAGTTTCAGCAATTTCCCCTTTACAATTCTTTCATAGCATCAAAAACTGGAAGTATTATCCTGAGGAAGCAAGCTCTCATAAGAGATATTGCCAAACTCTTTGGGAGAAAGTATTTTCAAGAGTACCTCAGGGAGAAAGGTTTCAGGGGTTTTATTCCATTTTTTTCCTGGTCACAAAAGCCTTAGGGGATTGGCATCCAATTCTAGATTTGCACAAGCTAAACCTTTCCATAAAGGCTCAAAAGTTAAGGATGAAATCTTTGTCATCAATAATTTCAGTGGTGAAGACAGGCGAATGGATGATCTCTATAGACTTGAAGGATACCTATTTTCACATACCTATAGCAGAACACTTTCTAAAGTTTACCATTCATGAAGACCATTTTCAATTCAGAGCCATGCCCTTTGGTCTAAGCACTGCACGCATAACCTTCTTGAAAGACCTTTTAGCTCTAATAGCGCATTTAAAATTGCAAGGACTGAACATATATTACTATCTAGATGACATCCTGCTAGTTGGAGAAACAAGAGAAAGCATCATACATCAGAGAGACAAAGCAATTCTGAGAATTGCCTCATCAACTATTAAAAGAGCCAACTGGTTCCAGCTCAGAGAATATGTTTCTTAGGAGCATGGTTTGACACTGTTTTAAGAATTGTGTTCCTTTCAGAAGAAAGAAGAATTTGCTTAAGGAAGAATGACAAGAGGTATCTTCAATGTTGGCTACAGCAGAAATATTCACGAGCATGCTGGGCAACTTTTCTTCAACGATTGGTCTCTTAAAGTGGGCTTAATGGCATCTTTGTTCTTCACAGATGCACTTCTTAAAAAACTTCAACCACAACAGAGACAAGTGGTCCGAGAAGATTCTCCTATCAAAAAGTCTGCAAAAGGATTTAAAATAGTGGCAGACTCCTTTAACCCCTTAAGGACACATGACATGTGCGACATGTCATGTTTCCTTTTATTCCAGAAGTTTGGTCCTTAAGGGGTTAAACCTTTGCAGAGGTTTTCCCCAAGGATAAGTGGGGTGGTTACCTTTAATCACTGATGCCAGTGGCCTAGATTGGGGAGCTCACCTTCTAAAGTGGAATGCACAAGGGTATCACGTCCTGTTCCATTCTGCAGATATCTCTGGCCTTGGCTTCTGATATTCAGTACTCTTTTTACAATTCTTGTTTAGTTTTTCTTGGTTTTTCTGTTTTTTTATGCTATGTCTGGTTTTCTTTTTTCTTGGTTTTCTGGGTTCTTTCCTTTATTCCTTTACTGGAATTCACAGTCTCCTGGATTCCTTTAAATGTTTGTTTTTTGTTGCCACACCTGTTCCTTTGCATTTTACCTTTTTGTTTCAGAGTGTTTCCTGTTTGCAGTTGTCTCATTTTCTTTGCACCTTTCCTTGCAGGTAAGTACAGAGTGTGTTTTATTGTTGTTTATTTAGCCATGCATATCTAGGCAGTTCAGACTCACCGTAATTGGAGTACTTTGGCGCAGCGGTGGGCTGCATACATCTTGGCCATTTATGTATGTCTAAATCTCCAAAGTTTATTACATATATAGTACTTAATTGTGTCTCCACTTGTTTTGCCTTGCATCTCTTGTCTGGTTTTATTTTGCCTTGTATTCCCAGTTCATGTACAGTCCTGTCTTGCCCTGTCCATGTCCTGTTCATGTTTCCCCCATGTATTATGTTCTGGGTTCTACTTTCTGTCCTGCTCTGTTTCTGGGTTCTTCTAGTCTTTACGTGTTCTCTTGTTTGGTGACTGTTCTAGTCTTGCCTTGTTTCTAGTACTGGATGCATAACTGCTTAATACCAGCTCCTGGCATCCGCTAAGCTGCATCAGGGCTCTGGCTCTGGTATGTGGCCGCACATACTGGCACTGGTATGTAGCGTGTGGTTACCCTGCACCAGATCCTGATTGTCCATTTCCACGCTGAGACCCCCATCATCTTCATCAGGCATACAGGGGTTCCAGTATTTCGACTGCGACCCGTGACAAAGGGATATGGAGATAGAAAGGCTTCCATATTCCAGCTAACATTTTTGAACTACGAGCAGCTTTCTTATCCTTGATACACTTTCAAGAAGTTCTGAAAGGGAATTGGGTGAAGATTCGAATGGGCAACAGAATGGTAGTGCAAGGAGGCACCCAAAGCAAGACTCTCCTTCAAGAACTAGGACCAATCATGTTATGGGCCCAGAAGACAGTATTAGGGTCAGCAGCAGTGTATGTCCCAGGAGAAGAAAATTCAAGGGCAGACTTCCCAGCCATCATTACCTAGACCCAAACAAATGACAACTGAATCCTCAAGTCTTCCTTCAACTGACACAATGGTGGGGCACTCCAGAGCTTGATCTGATGGCAACGGCTTTGAAGTTGAGCTTCCTATTTTCTTTTCCCAAACATTTTACCCTAAGGCCTTGGCCACAGATACCTTGTCCAGCAGATTGTTCTCAAATCTTGCTTATGTTTTTCCTCCATTCCCACTAATCTGGAGAACCATAAAGAAAATAAAGCTGGAATGTCTTCAGGTGATTGTGATCATTCCATTCTGGACTTGCAGACCTTGGTTACCACTCCTAAAGTCCATGACAATAGTTTCTCCATGGGAACATCCAAAGATTCACAACCTTTTAATTCAAAGCCAACAATTCACCTATCTCTGAACAACCTTCACTTGACGGCATAGAAACTGAGTCTAGCTATGCAAAGTTTCTCCAAAACAGTATTTAACACCCTGTTGCAATCCAGAAGAAAATCAACCTTCTCCACATATTATCGTGTTTGGTCAGTTATTTTGGAATTCTACAAGGATAACAATATTTTTTTTTCACTTTCTCCGACTGTTTCAATCATCCTGGATTTCCTTGAAACAGGGTTTGATAGAGGTCTCAACCTAAGTTCCCTATGAGTGCAGGTTTCAGCCTTATCTGCCCTTACTGGAACTTGGTGGGCATTGGACTCCATGGAATCCTGTTTTCTTATAGCAGTCAAAAAAGTTAAACCTATTGTTAGATCCCTTTTTCCACCTTGGGATCTAACAATGTCCATTCATACATGGTGCTATGAGCTTGGTCTCTTCCATCATTAGAATCTTCAGTTAATTTACTTACACTGATATGTCTCCTGCTTGTTGCGGTCACTTCAGGCAGAAGGATTTCAGAAATTCAAGGCTTATCTGCGGTAGAACCTTATACTGTATTTAACCAAGATAGAGTGGTTATACACACAGTTCCAGAATTTCATCCAATGGTAATGTCAAATTTCCATTTGAATGAGGAAATTATTTTCCTTCCTTCTATCCATCACCTTATAATCAAGAAGTAGAGAGATGGCATACTTTGGATGTATCTATATTTCTTTTGATTTATTTGGCTAACACAGAAAAATAGAGACAGTCATCATGCATCTTTTCTGGACATAATATAGGTTTTGCAGCATCCAAGTCTACATTAAGTCATTGGACTATTGGGGCCATTTCATCTACATATCAGGCCCAAGAGCTTCTTCTGGTCTAAGAGCACATTCTATGAGATCCTTGGCATCATCATGGCAGCTACAACTAACACTCTTATTGAGAGCATTTGCAGAGCTGCTACTTGGGTATAATCTAAAACCTTTATAATGCATTATGTCTTGGATGTACAATCTCAGAAAACTTTAGAATTTGGCAGAAACATTCTTTCTTCAGTTTCATAATTATTTATTCTTGGAAAAAATAAAATTTACTTTGAGTTTTTTTTGCATGAGGCATAGGGAAGTTTTAAACTTCGCTTATAGTAATATATGGGTCTTATTAAACCCATACACTTTTCATTTAATTGTTTTTAACTTTATTTAATATGGCAGCTGGTAAGGAAGCAATGCTCATCTGCCAAATAATAAACGTGTGCGTTGCCAAGGGTTATTTAAACCAGTTGCCCACTAGCTGCAATTGCTGCCAGCAGACAAATACTTACACTTATCGTTCACTTGCATAAAAGCAAGTGAACAATAATTTGCAAATGTGCATCTTGCCAGATGCATTCAGATCTAAATTTTATTAAAACTGGTGCTTTGTGGCTAATCAGAATCCCATACTTTGAACAGGATTCGAATTTGACATCTGGACGATTGCTGCAGTTTCGCTCAGCCTGATTGAATGCCGACCATATTTGACTTTAACAAATTTCAGAATTTGTTCATTTTCACTGGATTCTGCCGTCCAGACAAAATCCAGTATTTAGTGAATAACTGTTTGAATTCCCAAGAGTTCGCAAAAAATTTATTGCATGAATATCATCAGAAAATGTATTGCAAGCTGTAGCAAAACATTTATACTTTCTAACTGAAATAAGTTATTATATCTGCTGGTGATTTTGTTTTGTTTGATTATTTTATTTTGCACTCTTTATGTAAAAATAAAAAAATTTTCTTTGCTTTGTATTTGGAGTTCAGTGGTTTGTTGAAACATTCACAGAAAACGTCTGATACCCTCTTGGTGCTAATTTCAACTTTCAAATAGATATACTTGACTGTTGTTATGTTTTATAACATATATTTTAAATTCTAAAATAAGATTGAATTATTTTTCTTTTGCCTTAAGAAAACTTTGTAGTTAGTACATACTAATTTTCAGCGATTACAACTAGAAATAGATTTTAATTTGTTTTAAGTCTTAAACTAATTGCCCTTATTTGCATATTTCCTCTCTTGGGCTTTATGAGTTTGCAAAAAAAAAATATCTATAAATGAAAAGTAATTTCCATTCATCTTACTATGTTTTCATCTTAATCACTTATCTAAATTAAACACAGCAACATTTTCTCAAAATACTACATGATTGTACATATGTTCAGAGGATTTTTATTTGAAAAGATCTATTTTGGATAAGATATTTGATTAGATTAAGTCGTTTGTGAAATAGTCAACATAGCTGAATATTTCATATTTCAAATGATTTTGATTATGTAGAGCAGGATTTAGAAAACATGATTTTACCAAAACAACTTTGACTTTACAGTATTGAAGAGATGTACTTAAAGAGCGATTCAAATTAGAGTTGAAATGTATTTAATTTTTGTTAGATTTCTGTTGATAGATGCAAAATACGGGAAATTAGTTTATTACATGATTCAGCAGGAATAAAGCTGGACATAGGTGCAGCACTGGCACCATCTAAAAATGAATCATTCTGCCTTGAAGGGATACTCTAAGCACCAAAATGATGTTCGCTTAAATAAGTAGTTTTAGTGTATAGATCACGCCACTAAAGTTTCACTGTTCAGTTATCTACCATTTAGGAGTTAAATCACTTTTGTTTCTCTGCAGCCCTGGCAACACCACCCCTGGTTGTGACTTACACAGACTACATGAAAAAAAGTTTAATTTTCAATCATATGTGACTGCACATTGTGTTTACTTTAGAATGTTTATTAATCATACACAGAAGAAGGTTCCTGCGAGCTCTAGCAGGCTATCATCAGAGTAGGAGATAAGAAATTCTAAATAACAATAACAAGGATCACTGCAAAATCTGCAGAAAATAAAGATATCTCAGAGGCAAAACAATCCACAGTCTAATCTGCGTTTATGAAAAGGTATCAAACCAACAAAAAAATAGGACCTATATGTAAGATTTTAATATGCCAAAACAAATTACATGCACCTCCCAGTGAGAGTTGGAAGACTTTTGCACAGTGAGAAAATTCAGCTCAGCCGAACCATTTCCCCAAAAATAGAAAAGTTTTCAGGACACCTAAATTTCATCTGAATGTCATTTTGGTTTGGCAGAATTTTGGAACCAAGACTCAGATTCGGAAAATAATTCAGAAAAACAAAAAAGAGTGCAAAAATACAGTGAACTGCAAAATATATACATACACTGGTATACATACCATCCAGGGCCAGTGCAAGGATTTTTGCCGCCCTAGGCAAAAAAAAATTTGCCGCCCACTCATGCAGACTGACATACACTGAACCATGCAGACTGATGCACACACACTGATGAATGCAGACTGATGCGCACACACACACTGTCTCATTCAGACACACATACTGGCCCATGCAGACACATACACTAATACATGCAGACACAAGCTGACCCATACTGTAGACACACGCTGACCCATATTGCAGACACACGCTGACCCATGCCGACACACACTGACCCATGTCAACACACACTGACCCATGTCAACACACACTGACCCATTCACATACATACAGACACACACTGATCCATACACACTGAGCCATGCACACACATACAGACCCACAGTGACCCTTGCAGACACACACTGACCCATACAGACAAACACTGACCCATACAGACACACACTGACCCATATGGACAAGCACTGACCTATTCAGACTGACATACACACAAATACACACTCCCCATTAACCCACTTACCTTTCTTAATATTTGACTGCTTGTCACGTGGTCCTGGCCGCCTTTACTGCCTGTTTGACCCCCTGCTATGCTCCCACCCACTTGTCCCCACATACAGGGCAAGGGGCGGGAGCAAGGAATTGAAGTGCCCTCGTGGCAATGGGAGTGCTTCTGGGAGGCTGGCTGAGCAGGCTGAAGTGGATGCCGCTGAACCAGTATGACACCGGGTGCTAGTCAGCAGACCCTTGCACCCGGTAACATGGCCGGCGGCACGTTTTGCAGAATTATTAATATATAGAGGGGCGGCCCTGTCAGGCACCCCTGTCAGGATTACAAGTTGATCCAGAATGCAGTACTGTGTCACACCTAGGACTAAGGATAACGTATAACCGGACCTTAGAATGGCCGGACTTAACATCTCCAAGAATAGTCAAAATACTAGCCGAGGTCAGGGACACAGAATCAGACACAAAGATGAAGGAAAGCCAAAAGTCAAGGATACCAGATATCAGGGAAGTCAAAACAAAGCTAAAGTCAAATACCAGTAAATCAAGATCAGGAACACACTCTTGGATAACCATATGCATGAAACACGACAGGGCACTGAGCAAGAGGAGAACTGGGCCTAAATACCCCTCATGTGGATCTGATTGGCTGTAACCAGCCTTTGACCCAAAAGGCAATTACCTGGTTTCTATTTGCATGATTGCTGCTCAGCACAAACCCTCCTGTGAATTTGATTGCTGCTCGGCACAACTTTTCCTGTCAGGACAGTAATGTTGCTCGGCACAACTTTTCCTTTCAGGACAGTAATGTTGCTTGGCACAACTTTTCCTGTTAGTAAATGCCATTAACCACATTTTTTTGTGCGGATGAATACATGACATAACCCCCCAACCGAGGACACATTTTACGGACAGCATGGATATCAGAAGCCGAAACCCAAGAACGGTCAGCAGGCCAATACCCCCTCCAATCAACCAAATACTGTAAGGAACCACGAGAAAACCTGGAATCAATGATGGGGGAGACTTTGTACTCCTCCTGTAGAGAAACAACCAAAGGTGGAGGGGGAACAACCGGACTTGTGTACCGATTGCAAACAAGCGGTTTGAGCAAGGACACATGAAAAGGATTATGTATACGTAAGGATGCTGGAAGGGCCAGAGAATAAAAAACAGGGATGATTCTCCTAACCACACGAAAAGGACCAAGGAACCTTGGAGCAAACTTCATGCTGGGAACCCTCAACCTGATGTTGCGTGAGGATAACCAAACCCAATCACCCACCTGGTAAACTAGAGCTAAGTAAACCTTAGTCCAGGTATCATGAATAGAGGTAAGGTGATTATCCAGAGTAGGGATAGCCGTATCAGAAAATACAGCAGAGAGAACAGCAGGATGACGACCTGTACTGACAAAAAACGGACTATGTCCAGCTGAGTCATGGGTAGTGTTATTCCTTGCAAATTCGGCCCAAGTTAGACTGTGTACTATAATTCAGCCAAGTTAGACTGTGTACTATTCACAAAGCAACATAAATAC
>OW240920.1:71413820-71468558 GCA_933207985.1 Pelobates cultripes
GTAATTGGTGATGGTTAGAGATACTGGGGTCCTGGACTCTAATCATAATAATTTGTCACTACCATTTTGAGCTCTGCCCATTTACATATGTACTCAACCTATGACCAAAAAGAGGTCCTGCCCTGTTCAAGACCGTGAGCCTGCAGATGAATTTATTTAACAACAACAGATAGCCAATTTATCTGAATCAAATATCCTTTTAGTCCACACCTTAATGCAATGGTTTCCAAAACAGTCCTCAAGGCACGCCTGCTAGTCCAGGATTTAGGGATTACCAAATTGGGTCAAGGTGTTTTTAGAAAAAACAAAAAAAAAAAAAACACCTCAACTGGTAGATGTGCCATGAGGACTGGTTTGAAAACCTCTACCTTAATGAAAAGATTCACCCCAGACTTACCCATGGAGTCTTCTTCATTGAATAAGACTTCACAGGTAAAATCTGGATTAATTGATTTGTCAGGGGAGAAGCATTGCCTCACTGCACCTTCTAAAGTTAGACTGGATGACTAGAATGAAGAAAGTGAATGGTTCATGGACTGAGCACATTTATCTTCAGCCTACATTACACCTAGAATTGACCAGAAAGGGCATACAGATTATTAAATATGTATTTAGAAGGCTATATACACTGAACAAAATTATAAATGCAACACTTTTGTTTTTGTCCCCATTTTTCATGAGCTGAACTCGGAGATCTAAGACTTTTTCTATGTACACAAAATAGCTATTTATCTCAAATATTGTTCACAAATCTGTCTAAATGTGTGTTAGTGAGCACCTCTCCTTTGCCAAGATAATCCATCCATCTCACAGGTGTGGCATATCAAGATGCTGATTAGACAGCATAATTATTGCACAGGTGTAATGATATTGATGTTACAAAGTTTTGGAGTCCAGTAGCCAGATCAGCAATGTTTTCTGCCAGAGGTAGCCACTCGTTACCCAGGTGGTTGAGCCCCTGAGCCTTGAGTGGCCTTCTGGTCTTAAGCAGAGATGGGAGACTGGAACAGAAAGATGATAATCGTAGTGAGGCAAGCCGAGGTCAGTGGGAAGGAGAAGCAGCAAAGTCAAAACAGTCCAAATTCAGCAACAGGAAGGAGAAACAGGAACACGCTGGATTAGAGAGTACAGGAACCACAATAATCTGGCAAAGGTACAGAGACAGGAAGTGGCTTTTATAGGCCAAGAACCAGACACCTGACCAGACACAGCTGAAGAGAGTTGTCACTGATAACCTTGACTCTACTAGCAATGGTATTAGATCTCAGGTCAATTTGCAAAAGGCAGGCTGGTGTACTGGTAAGGAAGAGGTTTAGCACCATGTAAACCGGGGTTCGAAACCCAGCAGAGTCAGTTCCTCACAACAGGTGTGCCTTAGGCTGGCCACAATAAAAGGACACTCTAAAATGAGCTTTCTTGTCAACACCTTTGATAACACCCACTGCAACCCTTTGCCTCATATCACAGACAGCAAATCGACCAAGAGGAGGATAGTTTGAGAAGGTCTCCACACACATTGGCTTCGCAGGAATCATCTCAATAATTGTAGCATCATCAGATTTTAAGAACTTGGGTTCAGCCTCCAACGTTTTGCCAGACCTGCGGTCTATCTTTTCCATCAATCTGGCAAATTAACAGGCTGTGTGAGCTGTGTGGCAATCCAGGACTGGAGCATAGCCAGCACCAATCTGTCCTGGGTGATTAAGGACGATCACCTGAGCTGTGAAGTTGCTAGCCTGCATTAGAGGATAATTTTTGCTATGACCAACCACATTCCCTCTCCTGATGTCTTTCACAGATATATTTTGTCATCAGGCATAACCTCAGTCAGAGCCTCTTGGTGCATTTCCACAGACTTCATTTCTGTTGTGATGCCGGCAGGGGCAAATGTTACCACAATACCTGGCTTCAAGACACCAGTTTCTACTCGTCCAACAGGTACAGTACCAATACCTCCAATCTTGTATACATCCTGCAGAGGAAGAAGAAGGGGTTTGTTTGTGGGTTTTGTGGGAGGCAAAATACAGTCCAGAGCCTCCAGAAGAGTAATTCTAGTGGTAGCTCCATCTTCTTTTCTTTCAACCTTTCAGCCTTTGAACCAGGTAATATTGCTGCTAGGCTCCAGCATGTTGTCTCCATGCCATCATGAAAATGGCACAAATGCTACGGAACGAGGATCATATTCCAATTTTCTTGATGTAGGTACTGACCTCCTTGGTAATCTCCTGGAATCTCTTCTGGGTATATGGAGGTTCAGTGGAATCCATCTTGTTGACACCAATTATAAGTTGCTTTACCCCCAGGGTATAAGCAAGGAGGGCATGCTCCCGAGTTTGTCCATTCTTTGAGATACCAGCTTCAAACTCATCTACACCTCCAGCCACAATAAGTACAGCACAGTCTGCCTGAGAAGGACCAGTGATCATGTTCTTGATGAAGTCCTGGTGTCCAGGAGCATCAATAATCTTGATGTAATATTTACTGGTCTATAAATTTCCACTGAGAAATATCAATAGTTATTCCACGTTCCTGCTCTGCCTTCAGTTTCTCCAAGACCTAAGCATATTTGTAGGACCCTTTGCTCATCTCGGCAGCTTCTTTCTCAAATTTTTTCATGGTCCTTTTTATCGATGCCCCCACATTTGTAGATCAGATGGTCTGTGGTTGTGGATTTTCCAGAGTCGACATGGCCAATCACCACAATATTGATGTGGATCTTCTCTTTCCCCACTACAGCTATAAATCGGTGGCCTCAGCAAGGACAGGTCAGTAAACAAGGCGAACGACAGAAGATGCAGAGTAAAAATTAGCAGTTTTATCACACAGCACAATGACACAGATGTCGCAAGTTTTGAGGGAGTGTTCAATTGGCATGCTGACTGCAGGAATGTACACCAGAGATGCTGCCCATGATTTGAATGTTTATTTCTCTACCATAAGCCATCTCCAAAGACGTTTCATAGAATTTGGCAGTATATCCAACCGGCCTCACAACCGCAGATACCCCCCGGACCACCTTAATACAGTAAAACTGCACATTTTAGAGTAGCCTTTTATTGTGGCCAGCCTAAGGCACACCTGTGCAATAATCATGCTGTCTAATGAGCATCTTGATATGCCACACCTGTGAGGTGGATGGATTATCTCGGTAAAGGGAAAGTGCTCACTAACACAGATTTAGACAGATTTGTGAACAATATTTGAGAGAAATAGGCCTTTTGTGTACATAAAAAGTCTTAGATCTTTGAGTTCAGCTTATGAAAAACGGTGGCAAAAACAAAAATGTTGCGTTTATAATTTTTGTTCAGTGTACATTTCCTGTTGAATCTATTTAAATCCAATAATTTATGTATGTAATAAATCAGTAAGAATATGTATTGCTAAATATTGAATAATCATTAATTTCTTACCAATATGTTTTCTAAGAAAACAGCAAATGCCAACTAAGTGAAACAGGTAAAGCTGTGATCAAATGAAGTATTTTAACTACAATTACTAATTAATGACAACCTACCAAAGATATATAGTATAAAATCATTACAGATCATCCCATTAACTTTATCTAAACCTCCTTCACTTGGGTAACATTTAATCATATGACTACTAGCATTGATGACAAAAGTCTATTCTAGGAGCACTGTATGGTGCTTTGGGATTAACAAGGACAAACTGTACTATTATTAAATCCTATAAAATGGAACAACAGAAGAGAGTTTATTAGCTATGCTCTTGACTTTTACATATATACAATAAATGTATGTTTTTCATCTCTCCAGATACTTTTTAGGACACTTTGTGCCAATAGCAATACATTGTTTTGAGGAAAGGTTAAGCAGACATTTCCAGAATAACGAAATTCAACAATGCATTATAATTTTTCATACAGTGAATATAGTTTGACAGTTTAGAAATGTTTTTGATCTATATGAAAAAGAAACATTGAAAATAATTTTAATAAAAATAAAAACTAGCCTTTGAGCAAAACAAAATATGATAGATAACCTTCTACTTTTGAGATTTGAATAAGATTGTCAAAAGCATGGTAAATTAAACAAGGAATAATAATAATTATTATTGTAAATGATAGCTGTCATTATTGTACTTGTTCAATTAATATTTAATTTTTGGAATAACAGAAATTAAAAGTAAAATAATGGAATATAATTTACTTTTTGTTCCAGCACTAGGACAACCATTCTGCCTGTATATGCATGTCTGTATATGCGTGTCTGCATGTGTATATGTGTATCTGTATGTATATCATTTAGTCTATGTGCCAGCATGTTTGACTATATGTGTATGTATCTGTATGTGTCTGTTTGTGTATCTATATGTGTGTATTCATGTGTGTCTGTGTATCTGCATGTGAAACTGTATGTGTATCTATCTGTTTGTCTGTATATGCATCTGTGTATCTGCATGTGTCTGTATGTGTATCTGTGTGTCTGTATGTGTACCGGTATCTTTGTGTATCTGTTTGTCAGTATGCATATATGTGTGTTTGTGTGTTTATTTGTTTGTCTGGATGTGTTTCTTTGTATCTGTATTTGTTTCTCTACATGTATCTGAGTGTCTGTACCTCTGCACGTGTGTCAGTGTATCTGTGTGTGTCACTGTTTGTATCCATATGGGTGTAATTCTGTGCATCTGCATGTGTCCCAGTGTGTGTATTTGTGTGTCTGTGTATTTGTGTGTGTGTTTGTGTGCATGCATCTCAGCATTCAAACACCAACACTACACACAAATAAACTTGTTTTCCAATATCAGAACTAGATACAGACACACCTAAATGTAAAGACAAACACTACACACAAGTAAACCACTGCTTTCAAATGGCAACAGTACATAAAAATACACAACACTACACACAAGTACACCCCTAGATTCACACACATACTCTATTCAGAAACATACTTACATTCAACAAACACTACAAGGATCAGCAAATGGTAAATTTCCCAGCTGGAAAACATTGTGGGAGTATTACCTAGCCTTTGGCAATATTTGATATTGCATTGTGGAGGTGGCAAAAAAAATGCAGCACCAGGACCCTCTCTTTGTAGTTCTGCCACTGGTAGTGTTGTAGTTGATTTACTGCAAACCAATTAGTTTGAATGACTATCTGTTCCTGTCCAAATTAAAGATAATAAAGTTGCGTGCACGCAGAAGTAAATTCACACTGAGACACAGAGTTCAGGTTAATGAAAGAACTTCGGAGAAGTTTAATGGCTTCTGAATAAAAAGCAGGCTCGCAGGCCCTTTTAAAGGCATTATTACATCATTGAAGAAAATCAAGATATAGACAAATAGACATTGTTAATTGGCTTAGGTGCTAAGTAGTTAGTAAAATGCCCTCCCTACGGGGTGTACCATCTTAAGTCACTATCCTCGTCATGATTGTCTCCTCCAGGTTTTTAGCGCCATTTTGTTAACATGAGGAGCTCACTCGACGGGAGGGGCCTTTTGGCAGCTATCCATTTAGAGTGTAGCCTGGCACTGTTAGTTTCTCAAGGTTAGGTTTCAAGGCTTTTAGTAAATACACATTTTATCAAAGCTATTTCTTGCTGACATGCAAATTCTATGTTCTATAGACAAAGCTTTCTTGTAAAACTATGGGGCCTCTTAGAGGTATAGCAAGAGGATTTAAAGGGGCCTTACAGACTTATAGAAGCCTAATAATTCTACAACAGTAGCATCTACGCAATTATATTGTATCTAAGCAATTATTCTGAACTAGTAAGTTTATGTTTGCTCTTGAACAAAACCTGTAAAATCATTTATCCCAAAGCAAATTATAGTAATAAAAGCATGTGAAATGTTTAATGTCCAGGAAGTCTGTTGAATATGAGACATGTACAGAGTGTAATTGTACAGCACCAGAGAAAATAATAATGTGTATCTAATGAAAATAGATGAGAGTGTGCAGAATTCCTATTGGATACAGCAAGGTATGGACTAGAAAATTGGGCAGACTAGATGGGCCGAATGGTTCTTATCTGCCGTCACATTCTATGTTTCTATGTTTCTATGTTTCTATGACTAAACAAGCAAACAAATACACTGAAACATATTAATGGCCATCAAATTCTTTTTTCTTAAAGGCTCATATTCATAGAACAAAATACAAGTTTTAGATTCTATGACATAGAGGAGCTGCAAAGATCAATCCCTCAATATAATTCTTTCAAGTACATAAATATAGGGTAATCCAGCAATTTCATGTAGAATTTTTGGTCTGGTGATATTAAACAACTCTAAGTAAATGTACAAAATTAAAATTCTATTTTAGGGACAATATGTTTTATAAATTACAGGAATTCATTATTCTGCAATATTTTAGACAGTGTCTAGAATATTTGACTGGATTTTAAAATCCTCTAGACCAGGCCTGCACAACTTGTGCCCCCCTCCCAGATGTTTTGAACTACATGGCCCTTGATTATTTGAATGAATCAAATAGCCAATGCCCATGTTTCTTTCAATGAAACAGATAGCCAGGGAATCATGGCTGATACCCAGGGAATCATGGGAGTTGTAGTTTGAAAACATTTGGGGGAGGGCGCAGGTTGTGCAGGCCTTCCCTAGACTGAAGCTTGTTTTGTTGGTGTAAAAATTTCTAATGGTTTCTCTCATTGTTGCAAAAGTTCCATTAATACAATTGTAAAGTGCACAAAAGCTCAACAAAAATGGTCATAACTCTGTTAATAGTTACATAGAACACACAACACATATCTAAAGCAAGAATTTGTACAAAACAGAGCATTACAGGCTGCCACTACACCATCCTAAGATCCCCTGTTATGTATTGAGTATGTTAAGTTTCAACCTTCCCTCTTCTTTGCTTGTTTCTAGACTCAAGCCATGCCGTTCTGTTGATACAGTATATACAATAGTTTCTGCAGAGATGCAGAGGGACAGAATGGAGCCCTGGAAGGAAAATATTATTCTGTTTAGGATTAATAAGCTGTTGTTGACAGTTCTTTGCACTGGAAAAGGAAAGTAAATGTGTAATGTGTATACACTTTGGTAGGAAAAATAATACAGCAAAAACATGACACCAGATAAAAGGTCTTATTACGTGGCATGTAGTAACTTGATTTTAGAAAAATAAAGCATAAAAGAAAGACCAAAATATTTAACCAGTGATGTACTTAGATGATTATGGTCATCATCTCTGTGTATCCAGGAGAAGAGAGTCATCTTTGTAGTCAAAACACATCCCTTATACTCATTTATCATCAAGTACAAAGACTGGTTATTACAAAAATGTGCACTTTCCTTCTCGCTAGAATTGTCAGTTACCAACTGAAAAAAAAGTAATTTAAGAAAATTTAAAAAAACATGTACGTGGCAAAAATTATTTTGTTGATCAGAGAAGCAACAGGCATGCTAACAAATTTCATGTGTAGCATTAACTTAGAGTTACGCAAAGAATATCACTCCTACTTCAAGATGACAGTGTGACCTATCAGATGTTCTGATTCTCTGATGCAGCTTTTCGGCTGTTGGTGAACAGTATGAAAGAATGTTAAAGTGATGTAAATAGAACACCTTGTGTATTACTAGCACATTATGTACTTTTCACCAAAGTAAACAACAACATCTGTTTAGAAGGTGTCAAATTAAAAGATAATATTATGTCAAAGTGAATAAGTGCATACTGAATAAAATAACAATAAGATAATGTGTAGACATTCTAAACTTAATTATCACTTCTGTTCTCATTTTTCTCATGTTTCTGAAGTCCCCAAGTACCAACCAGGTAAATATTACTATGTGAGCGTCTATATTTAATTGCCTTCAGTATATTTGAAAATTGACAATATTACGGTTGCAAAAAAAATATAACATTATAATGTAAGCAGTTACAAAGGGGGTACATGCAGAAAAAAAATAATTAATCCCTTCACTGCTGAGATATTTTCACACAAAAATATACTTATTTATTTTTGAAGCAGGGGATTTTCTTATAGCAAATAAAATCAGAACAAACTGCAATATGTATTCGAAGCCTTGGTTACTTCTTTTGACTGCTAAAAACCCTTTTATTACAAAGTTGTGTATGCATACATTTATGTTTATTGTGCATTGCAAAACAATGCAATATAAAATGTACAAGGTTAGTCACTAAAGTGCAAATGGTCCCTTATCGAATGGGGCAAAACCATTTGGTGCAGTACAGGGTCATTCAGAAAATATTGGATATTGTTCACAGTTTGTAACAAGGTGTTTTTAAACCCTCTCCTGACCTGCAGTGGGTGGGGCATATCTACTAAGCAGTAAGTAGCCAGCAGCTACTCACTAAAAACTAAACTAAAACTTACTAAAATGAATGGGGCATGACCAACCACTAAGCTGTATGGAACCTGATGAACAGGGTGAAATCCTGCTATTAAAAATGGGAAAACCCATAAGATGGGAAATCAAAATAGGTACCATATATCCCACAATCTGGAACAACTCTGACTGGCAGTTCTGGAGCTCTACAATATATTTCAGAGATTCTGCTGAACTTTGCAAAGTGTCTGATGATGCCAACATAGCATCCACATTTACCCAGAAGGGGTCCTCAC
Organism: Pelobates cultripes; assembly: GCA_933207985.1. Taxonomy (NCBI): domain Eukaryota; kingdom Metazoa; phylum Chordata; class Amphibia; order Anura; family Pelobatidae; genus Pelobates; species Pelobates cultripes. Next base: position 71,422,394 of record OW240920.1, read on the forward strand.
CTCCGAGCTGAGATAGCACAGCTAAGCCCACAACGGCACATGCATAAATGTGGGTATGGATGTTAAAGGTTGGCTGTGTAGTGTATGTGGGAGTGGTTATGGAGTGTGTGTTTTGAGTTATGATATTCTTACCTCAGTGCCAGATAAAATTCGGGCCAGCAACAGCTTCTGCTTTGTCCTGGGCCTGTTTCTTTTCTGCTTGAGAGATGGATGTCTAGGCTATTTTGTCAGCTTTCAGAGCTTCTGCCAGCACCTTCGTGAGCTATTTGCTCACCTCCAACCTGTTTTTGATGCCGGTGCTGCCCTCCCTCCCAGGTAACCAAGCCTCTCTAGAGGCCACACTAGCACCGCCTGAGGTACAGTCAATGAAGGAAGTGGTGGTGCACCCCTCCATTTCCTGGGATCAGATGGACATTGGCCTCTGGCTTTGCATTAAGACCCGCCTGGTGCCGCAAAAAGTTATTTCTTGTCATTTTTTGGGGGGGCCACGTGGAGGAATGTCCACCACCTCATCGGCCTCCCACCAGAGGCCAAGCTGTTGTTGAAAATTTAATGACAGTAACTGTAAGTCACTGTAAGTGCCCCGTGCCTTGCCTCAAGGGGGTTTGGTGAATGATGACATTTCTTCTGAACTATGCCGGGTGTCCAACGTATACTTTGATGAGAAGGTCTGCATGGACCAGCCAGCAGGGCCCCGGGCCTTGTTTGCTAAAGCGGATGTGGATTCGGCTTTCAGGTTGCTTCCGGTGCACCCATGCTGTCATCATCTAATTTTTTGTGTATTTGATGGCCAGTATAACATGGATATATGCCTCCTTCTGGGTTACTCCATATCTTGTTCTAAATTTAAATGTTTCAGCACTTTCTTGGAGTGGGTGGTGCAGAGGGAGGTGGGTGTCAAATCTTGATGTGCTGGTCTGGCTGATCCTCCTCTCTTTTCCTTGTTGCTGAGTATGGTGGGGGATGTATTTCAGTGCTTTGGCATCCCATTTGCACATGACAAGACCATGGATTCAGTCACATGCCTCAGTTTCCTGGGTATTGTGATTGATTTCGTGGCCAGGGAATGCCGATTGCCCACTGATAAGGTTCAGGGCCTCCAGCGGGATGTGTCTCTAGCCCTAGAGCTGTGTAAGATTCAAATGTGCTGCCTGCAGTCTCCTCTGGGTAAGCTAAACTTTGGCTTTTTGATCATGACCAAGGGGCGGGTCTTTAACAGGCATTGAGGAGTCTGGGGCCATCAGGCATCGGTACTTCCTTCAGCTTACTCAGATTTTGAGTCAACATACAGCGGTAAAATCCTCACTGATAGATATGTAGCTCTTTAGGTCTCTATGCATACAGATGTATATGTAAAAGATATAAAAAGCAGACAATAGTGCTCAATGTTATAAGTACAGTAATAAGTAAAACAAATAAGAATAGTCTACTCACATTTAATAAAGCGGTAACACCGCTCAGTTATTAGCAATTGGGTGGTATAATCCCCACCAGGGGTATAATGTAGAGTAGATCATCCAGGCATTATCTGAAGTCTGGCCGGTTATCAGCAAGGGAATTCCCAAGCATTTGTGGACTTATTGGATGTTATATTTGGAGCAACCTGTATTTGTGTTTTGTACTACCAATATATATCCATAAAGTTTTTTTCTACACAATCCGTAAAGAGTTGACTTCTTTCATGTGGTTGTGCAAACAGTCCAGACTATTATATCCTTTACTTACTCATTCTATGCAAGATGGAGGCCTGGGTCTTACTCATTTGAAACATTACCACACGGCAGTTATGTTTATCAAAATATATTACTGGTCCAGTCTCAAGGTCTTTAAAACGCATGATTCCTTTATTCCAGCTCAAAAACAACATGACAACATTTTAGTTCCAATTAAGAACTTTCTTCAGGAAATATATTTACCATATTTTCCCATGTATAAGACTATGTTTTCTTCAAAAAAAATTTAGTCTAAAATTGGGGGTTGCCTTATACACGGAATGTCATTGCAGGGGTTGAGAAAAAAACACTTGTGCGCTGAGCCTAAGCCAAGATGGTGCCTGACACATTTCAGTGTGCCATGGCCCACACACATACTTGGCCTCCCAGCCCGCAGCCCCATAGTGAGAGCACGTCTGTATTATAGGAAAACTGAAGATGTAATCTCTGCCCATGTTGCGCTCTCTCCCAATTAGAACCCGATCTCTATCCAGGTAATTGGCCCAGCATCACATGAAACAGGGCCTGTAGACTTTACATCATGTGGCCCACCTCTAAATGCTTAGGTAAGGAGAGAGAGGACCCAATATACATGGGAGCTGCAGCAGACATCAGTACATACTACCAATAGAGCTCCAGAGACATGTCACACCATAAAAGGAGCAGCCATATTAAGGTATGCTCCACCCCAGGTAGGTCTTGCTTTCTGAATTATGTTTATGGGGGAGGAAATGGGGACCAGGGAACAGAGGGAATACTGCTGTGATGTCCCAGCATGCCCTCACATCACCTTCTGTATTGTGAGAGCTGTAGTCTCCCAGCATGCACTATGAAGCCATTAACTTCACAGAGTACAGTAGCTCAAGGGAGGCATGAGAATCAGAAGTGTGTTGTTCTTCTCAGAAGTTACATCTAAAATATCAAAGTTGTTCAATTTGATGTTTAAAATATTTATTTCTTAATTTTGGCCTAAAGAAATAGAGGTCATCTTATACTCTGGTTTTGAAAGCTCTTGTAGTCATTCCAATGTACTGCAGACCACATGGGCACCAGAGGAGTTATATGACATTAGTGGAATTACAGGTTAAAACCTGATGGATTTTAAACGTACGGTTAGAAGAATAAGAGATAAATTCTGTCTGTTTTTGTTTGCCAAATAAGGTTTTCTTACAGCTCAGGCAAGATTTACAAGGGTAAAAACCCTTGTCCAGACCAAAAAAGTTTTTTTACTTCCACTTTATCTTTGCTAAAACTAGTGGTTAGATGTTGCTTCAATTTGTTTGGCCCTCTATAGATAATGCGTGGTTTATCACCAATAATTTCTTTCAGATTAGGATCTGATTTAAGAATACACCAATGTCTGTTAATAATGTGCTAAATTTGTTTGGCATCTTCACTATAATTTAAAATGATTGGTACTTGGTCGGCATACTTCCTCTCCTCACTATCCCTGAAACAGACTGCCTGTTCGTCAAACACTTTGACATCGCTACAATTCCTGAACAACCTAAGAAACTGAATCCTTTGTAATAATTATTTTTGGTTTGACGATAATTTTTTTTTTACAGCTTAAGGGGAATGCAATGGGGACCAGGTTCGCGCCCAGCTACGCTAACTTATTTATGGCGCATTGGGAAAATCAATTTTTAACGGAGGAAGGTGGCTGGGGACGGAACCTGGTCCTTTATTGTCGGTTTATAGATGACATCTTTTTTATTTGGCGTAGTGATGAAGAATCACTGCGGCCATTTTTAGAATTCCTAAACCTTCAACATCCAGACATTAAATTGACAAGCGAGTATAGTTCCTCTAATATCAATTTCTGGACTTAAATATCTATGTAGACCATGAAGTTTTAAAGACCAAGACTTTCTTTAAGAAAGTCAATGTTAATGGCTACATAGAAAGATCCAGTTGCCACTATGATTCATGGCTACAAAGTATCCCTAAAGGTCAGTTTCTTAGGTTGTTCAGGAATTGTAGAGATGTCAAAGTGTTTGACGAACAGGCCGTCTGTTTGAGGGATAGGTTCGTGGAAAAAAATTATAACATCAAGGAATTGGATAGATGCATCAATTCCATTAAAAATATGGATCGAAGTAAGATTTTGAATAAAAAGACATCTAGTGAGGAGAGGAAGCACTAATGGCTTTTTGTAAATATATAAATTGTTTACACATCTTTAAGTTTCTCTCTACTTATAGAGAGACTGATGATAGTCTGATTTCAATTTGTACTGTGTATGTATATGTCTATTTACTATTTTGTATTGATTATACTTTTAATTTTAGCATTTTACGATTATTTTATCAGTTCCTGCGAATATGGAGTGTATGGTTGCTATGGGGACACAATTACAACATTAAGGAACAACCCATATCCTGAACGCTGCGTTTCAGTGTGCGTTCCAACTGGCCGAAAACCGGAACTGACGTCACGGGCAAAACCGGAAATGACGTGACACCGGTATGAAATTGAATCCAGGTGAATGGCAAAGATAGAACCTATATAAGAAGATTCAACAGGACATGGAGATAAGCACTGGAAGAAGGCTGCTAGCTGAAACGCGTCTGCTTTTATTTTATATACCTGTTATTTGTGATTTTATGTGTGTTTCTACACTCTGGGCTACTATTCAAATAGGGGTAAGTGGAATTCCAATTTTGTCATATTTTATTTATTTCTGTATTGGGTTCCACCCCCATAGTGCCCTGTAGTGCATAATTTTTATTAAAAAACATTTTTTTAATAAATATATTTTGCACCTATACTTGAAGTTTAATTTGCCTGAATCACCTGGATCGCTAGCCAGTATTTGGCACCCCTGAGCCTGATTTACAGAGCCTGGTACGGCTCTGGACAATGTGAGTGGGAGTCATGTATTCATTGATTTTATATCAGTTATTATACAGTTCGCACTATGCTGTTTATTATTTTTTTCTTGTTTTAGTCTATATCCCAACCAAGCTCTACACTGTTTGTATTGCAATCAAGTTCCATATTGTTAATATTATTTATTTTTGTTGTGATCACATTCGGGAGGTGTATATACTGGTATATGCCTCTTTAATTGTACTACTAATATCTGGTGCATAAGGGAAGCACTAGGGTACCAGTTACACCAATTGTATATTTTCACTATATACGAAACTGTCATAATTTCAGTGAAGCGCCTACTCACTATTTTTTCTTTCGTATATATTTATAAGGTTTATTCAAAGTGAATTCCAAAATGTAGGCTAAAAGAGCTGATTTAAAAAAAGTATCCACATCAATGATATGCTCATTTTGCCTATTTTCACTCTACATTTGAAATTCACTTTGAATTCACTTTAAATTCTCTATATTTCTTGTGTTTATGTCTTCAAAACAGCACTTACCAAGAGAACATCTGCCAGTCATGTCCATCCTTGCTAATGTTCAATGACAGTTGATGTTATGCTGATTATTTTCTGTATGGCATTATCAAGTTTGCTAATATATTAATTTCATTGCATTTTTTTACCTATACAGTTTGTTTAAAAAAATAAAAACTTCTCGACTTAAACTTCATGCAATTTGCAATGTTTTATTTTATTTGCATAGTTGCAGAATATATATATATATATATATATATATATATAGATATATATATATATATATATAGAGAGAGAGAGAGAGAGAGAGAGAGAGAGAGAGAGAGATAACAAAAACAGCAACCTCTGCAACTGATCCAAATTTTGTGTATATATGTTCACATGGGTGCATCCACATTTTCGAGACTTTCCATGTGTTAGATCGAGTAACTTAGTATTGGCTTCTGTCATTGCTTAGCAATGTTCCCCCTTATGCACTCACGTAGATATCACAACATTTGCATTTTTCACTTCTGGTCTGTTTTCAGTGTTGATTTTGTGGACCGGAAGTTCCTCATTACTTTTGCTGAAGCAGAGGCTGTCAAAACATTGATCAGTAACTATGCTATTTATGTAATGCAAAAAGCATTTTTGATTTCACATTACATTACCACAGTTCACTTCTAAAAACCTGTGAGTGCTCCTGAATTATTATTTTCTTTTGTGATATATATATAAACAGGGGGCTGCACACTTTTTGTTTTTTATTGGCAACAAAAGTGAGTACACCCCTAAATAGAAATGTCCAGATTGGGCCCAAAGTGTCAATATTTTGTGTGGCCACCATTATTTTCTAGCACTGCCTTAATCCACAACGGCATGACATTCACCAGAGCTGGAGGCCTGGAGACATGCTTTGCCAGTCCATCACCTTAACCTTCAGCTTCTTTAGCAAGGCAGTAGTCATCTTGGAGGTGTGTTTGGGGTCGTTATCATGTTGGAATACTGCCCTGCGGCTCAGTCTCCAAAGGTAGGGGATCATGCTCTGCTTCAGTTTGTCACAGCACATGTTGGCATTCATGGTTCCCTTAATGAACTGTAGCTCCCCAATACCGGCAGCACTCATGGAAGCCCAGACCATGACACTCCCACCACCATGCTTGACTGTAGGCAAGAAACACTTGTCTTTGTACTCCTCACCTGGATGCCGCCACAGACGCTTGACACCATCTGAACCAAATAAGTTTATCTTGGTCTCATCGAACCACAGAACATGGTTCCAGTAATCCATGTCCTTAGTCTGCTTGTCTTCAGAAAACTGTTTGCAGGCTTTTATGTACATCATCTTTAGATTCTGGGATGATAGCCATGCAGAACAATTTGATGCAGTGTGCAGCGTATGGTCTGAGCACTAACAGGCTGACCCTCCACCCCTTCAACCTCTGCAGAAATGCTGGCAGCACTCATACATCTATTTTCCAAAGACAACCTCTGGATATGACGCTGAGCACGTGCACTCAGCTTCTTTGGTCGACCATGGCGAGGCCTGTTCTGAGTGGAACCTGTCATGTTAAACCGCTGTATGGACTTACCCACCATGCTGCAGTTTAGTTTCAGGGTCTTGGCAATCTTCTTATAGCCTAGGCCATCTTTATGTAGAACAACAATTCTTTTTTTCAGGTCCTCAGAGAGTTCTTTGCCATGAGGTGCCATGTTGAACTTCCAGTGACCAGTATGAGAGCGTGTGAGAGTGATAACACCACATTTAACACAACTGCTCCCCATTCAAACCTGAGACCTTGTAACACTAACAAGTCACATGACACCGAGGAGAGAAAATGGCTAATTGGGCCCAATTTGGACATTTCTACTTAGGGGTGTGCTTACTTTTGTTGGCAACGGTTTAGACATTAATGGCTTTGTGTTGAGTTATTTTGAGGGGACAGCAAATTTACACTGTTATACAGGCTGTACACTTACTACTTTACATTGTAGCAGAGTGTAATTTCTTCTGTGTTGTCACATGAAAAGATAAAATAAAATATTTACAAAAATGTGAGGAATGTACTCACTTTTGTGAGATACTGTATATACGTACACACTTACAAATTGTATCTGTAAGTATATATATATATATATATATATATATATATATATCCCTCCTACTCCTACACAGTTTTCAAGATATAGGCAGTCTTATAGATTGATTTGTATATGCTACAGATATGTGCTAGTCTTACTGTATGTTATGTAAAATTATTAAATGTTGTCTTATTCAATGTTTTTTTTCTGGATAGAAAGATTTGAACTACAGTCCCTTTAATTTCAAAAGAATAAGTACACTGCTAAGTGAAAGAGAAGAATCTGCCAGTTGCTTTTCACAAATGCCATTTAAGTTCATTGAGTGGCCACCGAAGAAGCAGTAAACCAGTAGCCTGTGACATTACAGTCATTTGGCTCTATGCCTACCATGAAAATGTGTCTTTTTTTTTTTTTAAGATGCTATATTACTACAATTATATAAAACATAAAAACCTGGCTCACTCTTGGACCCCACCTGCCAAACTTTGATGTTTGATCATTTAATGAAATTATAACAATCTGAATAGAAACTATATCTTTATGTACCTCTCTTGATAATAAAGTTAAAATATATGTCAAATTTAATGCTGCAACAGTCAGATAAAACACATTTCTAGGCAAATGTAAATGAAAGACATTGCAAAATTGTCACTCATGTTCTAGCAGAATAAAAGTGAATGGCTGTAGTGTTTAGTTATATCAAGAACTTTGCAATGCTTTCATAATTCACTAGTTTTTTTTTTCCGTAAACTTAACTAGCAGGTACTCACACCTAGAAAACGAAAATAGTAATTGTACTAGTCTATGTATGTGTACAGAGAGAGAGTAGAAATTCTTGTGTTATTGTGTGATGCAACACACTGCAACCAACTAACCTGAAAACCACGCACGCTTAATAACATTAATCTATAAAGTTTTGTATATATCTTGGGTTAATATTTGTTTAGTTGTATTTAGTTGATAATGGAAAATATGTAAAAGCTAGACGCTAGATTACTTTCTTGTTCTGTCTCAACTGAGCATGTTTACACTTTTGTTTCCTTGTTATTCTGTGATGTCTATTTACCAGAAAGACGCAGTACAATTACAACTATAATGTGATGGGATTCCAGCATGGTCAAAATTTAGTAGGCCGAAATCTCCACATGGCATATGTTAATTAGTATCTGATTACAAACAGTTGGATGAGTCATCAGTATACTGAGAATGTGCAGGAATGCAGGAACTGAAATCACACTCCTTTCTCCTTTGTTTTGGATGAGCCATGTGGTCTGCCCATATAAGGTGATTCTGAATATCCTGTGTGCTGATTGGTCTGAGGAATATAGGAGGGGTTATACTGTATGGGAGGGGATATGCTGCTAACAAAAGGCCTCTGAACCATGCTTTCTGCCTCTCAGATATTTTTGGAACAGGAGTTCATCTGAGACCAGATTGGTGTGTAAATAAAAGACCTGTTACTTCCTGAAGACTTGTGTCCATATATCTATGTGTGGCTTCTGCAGTTTTTAACTGTTATTCGTCCGTTAACATTTTTGGTGCATTGAGTCCGGGAACCTCATCGCATGGAAGCTGGCGCAGAGATTTGAGATGGTAAACTTTTACCAACGTTCTCCACGGCAGCACCCCTGAACTTCTGCGTGGACCTCCTTTCGTCTCGGCGCCACTGGCCTTTTGTCCAGGAGATCATCGGCCTTTACGTAGTAAGTACCGGGGTGCCCCGTCGATGAGTGTAAACCCAGGTCCAGGAACTAAAAGGTAAGACTGATACCGTTAGAGGGGTAGGCCCACAAAGGGTTTTACATTTGGAACCGGTTATTGAATTGCCCCCTCCATCTGGAGGGAAGAAGCGAAGGCGCACCGCTTATCTGGAAATTAGACGCTCTGTAGTCAACCCGTCTAATATAGGTGGTTTGGGTCAGGCTAAATCTTGGTGTAAATAGTTTATGCCGGACACCGGTGTCCTGTCTTGACTAGCGTGTCTAGGTGTAAATTTCGGTTGCTAGGTCGGGGAGGCCGGCGAGACTAAGCAGATTCTGGTGTACATTCCGTCTGCTAGTTCTCAACCTATCTTGGCTAAGTGTGGTCGGTTGTAAATTCAGCCACTAGACTATTGATAGAGTAGATTGACTAAATGGGTGCTGTTGTAAATTCCACCCACTAGTTCGCTATATGTGGTGCTTGAGCATCGTAGACTAACCGAATCCTGGTGTAAATTGTTCGATAGTTCTCAAGGTGCTGGCCAATTAGAGTAGTTGGGTTTGCTGTAAATGTTGTAAAATATGCTGTAATTTGTGAAATGTATGTCCTGCTAGAAAGCTTGAGCTCTGCCGTTTAGCAGATGTGTAAATTGTGTGTATAGTGTAAAATAGCGCACGGTACCATAACCACTGACATGTACCATAACTACTGATATTACGTGAAAAATACTAAAATTACTGTTTAACCTTGCATGTGTACTAACTGATATTGTAACTTTAAAGTCATAATTGTCTAAACTGTATAATAGTTACTAACTGTACCATAACCACTGACTGTAGAGACAAAATTGTTCAAATGTTATGCTATCGGTTAGTTAAAGTTGATTAATTGTGTGGACAATTGTATGACTTACTTAATAGTTGCATTGATTGGTATATAGTGTTTGGTGAGTCTTGATTTTACTTGTGTGTGCGACGTTGTGATATTGTTGAGCATGTGAGGATCCTGTGTGTGCATGTACGTGTGTGTTTGGGCCTAGTAACTGTGCGATGTGGTGCTGGCGATAAGGAGATTGGTGTGACTGTTGAAACTGTGTGTATATTTGTACAGCTTTTGAATCAGACATTCTGTTGAAATCATCTTCTGATTCACAAGGCTGTTGGTCCTTTGTCTTGTATGTTAAATTAAAAAAAAACCTGTGTAGTAGGGAGGGGCCTGTCCTGGTGGCCGCATGGCCTCCATGTGTCAGTTTTGACTTAAATTTAGTGCAGGGTGTACATGTGGCTGTAACTAGTAGGCCGGAATTCTATGATCAGTTTCCATATATTGACTGTTGGAAACCGATTGTTGAAAAACTGCCTTGGTGAATTAATCTGTGTCATGAGGAACAATGGAGCCACATGGTGGTCAGAACTAAGGCCTTAATTCCACCTAGTTTGGAAACCTCCCCTCCTTGCATCTGATTGCCAACCCCCTTATTCATCCTCCAGAGCCAGAGTAGCCACTCCCCCACTCTTCCTCCCAAGCTAAAACTGGTATAGCTGATGTTTGCACTCCCCCTGCTCCATTGTCCCCGCCTACCCACATACCTATCTGTTCTTTTGTTTCAAACTCTTGTATTTCTGAACCAACCCCCCACTGGTTCGTTGTAATTTGAACTGACTTCCTTTTTTGGTAGGAGTGTATTGTAGCATTGAATTTTATTAACAGTTAAATTGTGAGGAGAATTCTTAATAACAGTAACTGAGTCTATTGGATCAGATAATTCTCAGCAATGACATTGTACCATAATCATTGAAATAGCACTAAAACTACTGAACACTGTGTGCATTCAGTGACAGTCTAAAATACAACTGGAAGAAATGATCAATGGTATAAGATGCTAGAGTACAGTTTTATCCTTTTTTAGTTACTGGATGGGCCCCTCCCAGCTTTGTCCAAAATACCCCCCTTACTAAAATACAAACAGAGTTGTTTAATTTACCATAGAACTAAAGCTTTTCTTAAACCTAGATATCAGGGTGAAAAGTGATTAAAATAAGTAATAATAAAATAAGCACATAATTAAAGTCTATCTGCTTCATTAGACTTTAGGGAGGCACTCTATAGCCACCTACTGGCCATCTTCGGGAGTTACATTGATATTACATTGTTTAATCATCTTTAACTCTATACTGGCATACAACAGACAGAAGTAGGATTGCTTACTCTATTTTAATATATTTATTGCTATAAGGTTTTATTTTATGTATAAATATATTAAAAGTTAAGTTTTATTATTAGACCAATAAAGATTATTTTGATACAATTACTTACCCTCTGGTGACACCTACTGGTAGGTTTTTGGTTTAACACTTTTTCTATTTTTTTCATCCGCCAAATGCTGACTAGTAAAATTAGCTCACCCCCTTCCACCTATCTTACTACTCCCAGACCGGAACCTATTACCGAGCAGCCTTGCCGAAGTCCTATACTAACCCGACAATTGACTGGCACCCTTCCATCCCGACATTGCCAAATGCCCCTCCGACTTACACTGGGACCAACACACGTTGATGAAAATGGCCAAATACAACGGGCAGATCCAGTGTTTGTCTATGTCCCCTTCACCACAACTGATCTATTCAATTGGAAGACTCATAACTCTTTGTATACCGACAAACATCAAGTCATGACAGATTTGGTTACCTCTATTATACAAACACACAATCCCACCTGGGCCGATTGCCAGCAATTATTAACTTTATTTAATTGTGAGGAAAGGACCCGGATTAATCAAGCGGCTATTAAAGCGCTTGAGGAAATGGCCCGTACTCAAAATCAGGCCAATCCAGCTGCATGGTCTGCAGCCCATTATCCAAATGTTGACCCAAATTGGAATGTGAATGGTGCTGACATGCCTCAATTAAGGGCTTATCGGGAAGCCATTATTGATGACACGAAGGCAGGAGGGAAGAAGGCAATCAATATGTCAAAGACGGCTGAGCTGTTGAAAAAGATTGATGAGTCACCTAGTGCCTTTTATGAAAGATTATTGGAGTCATATAGATTGTAAACTCCTCTTAATCCAGAGGCCCCTGAGAATTCTCGAATGATTAACTCAGCATTTGTCAGCCAGGACCAAGGTGATATTAAAAGAAAATTGCAAAAGTTAGAGGGATTTGTAGGGATGTCCATATCACAGCTAATGGAGATCGCAAATAAAGTATATATGAATAGGGAAACTGAGACAAAGCGTGAGGAGGAACGTAAGATGAGGAAGAAAATAGACATGTTAGTGGTAGCTATTTTAGGCATAGCTAGAGAAGGAGAGGAGATGAATAGAGGAGTTGAGAATAGGATGAGCAGGATACCACTAAGTAGAGATCAAAGTGCATATTGTAGAGAGGAAGGGCATTGGAAGAGTGACTGTCCACAGAGGGGATATATTGCAGGTGGTAGACAAGAAGAGAGAAGAGGGCGAGGTGGTTATGGTAGTAGCTATAGAGGACGAGGTAGAGGAAGTTTTGGAGGGAATAATGGGAATAGCAGAGGGAGTGTTCAGTGAGGTAGATATTATCCCCCTACCCAGAGACCTAGGGATAGGGAAGATAGAGATTTTTCTAGGTCTGGCTGACACTGTCATGGAAGACTATTGATACCGACTGGGCTCCATCCCCCTTGACCGAGCGGAGCCTATGGTTGATGTAGCAATAGGGGGAAAGAGAAGTCCTTTCATGATTGACACAGGTGCTGAACATTCTGTGGTGACCAAGTTGGTAACTCCTCCTTCTGAGAAGACTATAACTGTGATAGGAGCTTCTGGGAAAAGCACTGCTAGACCAATTCTCAGGAGTCGTACATGCATTTTAGGAGGCCATTTTGTTAAGCACCAGTTCCTATACATGTCACAGTGTCCAGTTTAACTTCTAGGATGAGATCTATTATCAAAGCTTCAAGCTCAGATAACTTTTCTACTTAATGGATCAACGTCTCTGAAGTTTAATAAATCACCTGGCATAATAGCAGTATTGGTGCCAAAAGAAGAAGAATGGCTTTTCTATTCTGTATTTGATCTCGTAACATCCCACCGATACATATTGAGTTAAGGCTTGGGGTGTATCCTGTTAGCCAAGCTACTCCAGATCGTGAGAATCCTTGCAAGATCCGGTTGAAGCGCATGACCCAGTCGAATTGAGCGTGACCTGAGAAGGATGAGGTGATTTTTGAAGAATCGTGGTTGAAAGTAACATCAGAGATCAGCAAGGAGGTGTTTTGATGGCCATAATAAAGCCTGACCACCTGCCTACGTTTCATAGCCAGAGTGTCTCAAAGGGACCTCTGTGAAGGTAAGGATCAGAAGTACAACAATCCTTGCAGCCCTCACAAGCGGGAAGCTGAGGTGCCGTCTCACGGTCGAAGAATAAAGATGAGGACGGCAAGAATAATGTGTTTAATTATGTGCTTTAGTATTTTTATAATTTTTCAGGAGGGTAAAGGTGAGGGTAAAGGTGAGGATTTTCCAAGCTGTGTTAGTTGTATTAAGACTACGAAAACAGGTCACCAGATATCCCAGACCCTAATTTGGCACTCACAATATGAATGTAAAGGATCTATGTCTAGGTGTAGGTACTTAGATACTGATTATAGTGTGTGTCAACCGATATCAGGTGAGCCCAAGTGTTTCGATCCCCAATTCCAACCCTGTACAATTTGGTTGGTAATTCGGAACATTAACTCACAGGGGACCTTGATAAATAGGACTGTGATAAATACCATACATTCTACGGGCATTCTACTATTTGATGCATGTAAGGTGATCTCTGGTAGTGGAAAACCTTGGAATGTATGTGGTAATCTTAAATGGGAATGAATTTATGGGTTTAATGATAAATATTTATATCCCAGTAAAAGATCTACTGATCCTGACTGCCCAAATAGAGACTTTAACTTCTGTCCCTATTGGTCATGTGTAGATGGGCGACCTGGGGAAAGACAGTAGATCAAGATATGATTATCCAAAGGTTGCCCACTACACCACACTATAAATCTATGGAATATAATCATGTCCATATGACCATCTCTAATCCAAAATATTTTATTGATAAGTTTGGAAATCTATTTGGGTTCAAAATACATGGTACAGAAGTAGATCCAGGGACCATAATATATGTAGGACTTGAAACTGAGACGACAGCTTCTCAAACTCATCAGGTTTTTCATTCCTTCTATTAGGAGATGAGTGTTGAGTATATAATTCCCCATGATGTTAAGAACCTATTTATTGATTTGGCTGAGAGTATTGCAGGTAGTCTTAATATACTGCTTTGTATGTGGAGGTACTAATATGGGAGACCAATGGCCATGGGAGGCAAGAGAGGTTTGGTACCTTGGTTCTGAGACAGATGAACAACAGATGCTTTCTCAGTCTGATCATCAAGTAAGTACTAGAGGTAAATCAGAATGGCGTTTAAAACATCTATCATAGGCCATGTATGTTTAGCTAGGGCCATTGTATACCACACCTGTTGGTGAGTTAATATGTCTAGGACAGAAAGCATTGGTGGTCAGCTTCAAATGTCTCAGAGCCTACTAATCCGTTTACCAATTACACCCATTTAAAAGAGGTATGGTTTGACTTATCTGCTACATCCAATTGGAAAGCCCCAGCGAATTTATATTGGATCTGTGGTAAGAAAGCATATTCAGAGTTACCACAAGATTGGGAGGGAGCATGTGTATTAGGTATGCTCAAATTATCCTTCTTCTTGTTGCCAATTGAGACAGGAGAGAACTTGGGAGTAAAGGTTTATGATGTGATTCATAAAAAGAAGTGAGCATCCTTGAATATAGGTAGTTGGGAAGATGAGTGGCCTCCCCAACATATCATAAATTACTATGGACCTGCTACCTGGGCTGAAGATGGTACTTATGGATATAGAACCCCAATATATATGCTCAACTGTATTATAAGACTACAGGTGGTGGTTGAGATTATCACCAATGAAACAGCGCAAGCAGTTAATCTTCTAGCTAAACAAAATACTCGGATGAGATCAGCCATCTATCAAAATAGATTAGCTCTGGACTATTTATTAGCAGTAGAGGGAGGTGTATGCGGAAAGTTTAATCTTAGTAACTGTTTGCACATAGATGATGAAGGGTGGGCAGTGGCTGAACTTACAAGCCACATGGTTAAACTTACGCATGTACCGACTCAGGTCTGGAATGGGTATAATCCTAGTAGTTGGTTTGGAAGTTGGTATGAGCAGCTTGGAGGGATTAAGGCGTTAGTAGGAGGAGTAATATTCATTATAGTCTTATGTCTCTTTCTGCCCTGCCTAATTCCATTAGTGGTCAGATCTATACGTAGTATCATAGAGAGTACTATAGAAAGAAAGACAGCTGCTCATGTAATGGCTGTCTAGAAGAATGAACCTCTAGCCCGGAGAGAGAACATATTCAGGATGAGGAATGCTGAAGGAATTTGTGATGATGCTAAGATGCTTACAAGGTCTGCTCTGGTCCATGGCTACTTGAGCGGTGTTGGCAAATTATGGTTAGTGATGCATCTGGAATAATTTTCTATTAGAGGCATCAAAGGGGGGAATGTGATGGGATTCCAGCATGGTCAAAATTTAGTAGGCCGAAATATCCACATGGCATATGCTAATTAGTATCTGCTTACAAACAGTTGGATGAGTCATCAGTATACTGAGCATGTTCAGGAATACAGGAACTGAAATCACACTCCTTTCTCCTTTGTTTTGGATGAGCCATGTGGTCTGCCCATATAAGGTGATCCTGAATATCCTGTGTGCTGATTGGTCTGAGGAATATAGGAGGGGTTATACTGTATGGGAGGGGAAATGCCTAACAAAAGGCCTCTGAACCATGCTTTCTGCCTCTCAGATATTTTTGGAACAGGAGTTCATCTGAGACCTGATCGGTGTGTAAATCAAAGACCTGTTACGTCCTGAAGACTTGTGTCCATATCTCTATGTGTGGCTTCTGCAGTTTGTTCCTGTTATTCTGCCGGAAACAATATCGGTCAAAGTAACTTATATTCTTTACTATTTTATGCTCAGAAATTTAAAGTTCAACATTGGGTACTTGCTTTCCATATCCAGTTATAACCCATGTGCACACATATTTCCTTTTATTGAAGGAATTGTGATAAAAGGCAATATGGGAGTTCGACTGACCAAAAGGTGATCTCAGGAAGCTGCCTAGGGTCCAGGAATTAGACAGGGATGTAAAACAATGGCTAACTAGATTTGTTTATTGTGCACCCACTCTGAGGTGTAAACAAATGTGCTTGGTGTGCCTGCATGGTGTTACTTTTTGTTACTTTTTGTTTCAAAACCTTACTTACGGCCTTCAGAAAATATTTCCTATTCTTGCAAGTAAACACTAAAGCTGTAAACCCCCTTGAACCCTGTGATTCTCTCCATTCAAGCACCACTTGACCACCAGAAGACGTTTCTACCACATTCTGTATTTTGCACTGAGTGTAATGCATTATTGATATGGAACTGGGGAAATGCACATGTGAAAATGGATAATATGTACATATGTACGTAGAATATGCAGTACTAAAGGGAGTATGGAGTTTCAGAGAAGATATGGAGTAGCAGAGGAGCAGGCTCGGACTGGCCATCGGGCAAACAGTGGAGATCCTGAGCTCCATCTCATAGATCTCCCTCAGCAACCACCGCACTGATATAAAGAGCGGGCCCTGAATTGCTCCAACCAGAATATCAAAGGATTGCTGCAAATAACCATGGCAATGCTCTGATAACTTCCACAGCGCATGCCCAGTGCACGTGGTCTGCACCTTTCAGGGATGGAAACAAAATACTTTGAAATACTCCCCTTCCCACTAAGGCCCAAGGACTTGAAGGAGTATGGAGTTTCAGGGAAGATATGGAGTAGCAGAGGAGCAGGCCTGGACTGGCCATTGGGTAAACAGTGGAGATCCTGAGCAACCAGCGCATTGATATAAAGAATGGGCACTCAATTTCTCCAGCCAGTATATCAGGGGAGGGTGGGGGAGTATATCAGAAGAGGCAGGGGGAATAAACTGTATAGTTGTTTTTTTGGTTTTTTTAAATATAATTTGATTAGAAATGTAAGGTTTTATTTATTATTTAAAGCCCCCTATCCCCTTCTCACACCCAGCAGCCCATGTCCCCTCACACATCCAGCATCCCATATCCCTCTCTCACACCCAGCAGCCCGTGTCACCTCTCACTTCCAGCAGCCCATGTCGCCCTCACACCCAGCAGTCCATGTCCCCTGTCACACCCAGCAATCCATTTCCCCTCTCACATCCAGCAGCCCCATTTCCCCACTCACACCTAGCATCCTATGTCCCCTCACACATCTCTCACACCCAGCTGTCCATTTCCCCTTTTACATCCAGCATCAGATTTCCTTCTCATACCTAGCAGCCTATATCTCCTCTCACACCCAGCAGTCCATTTCCCCTCTCACACCCAGCAGCACATGTCTCCTCTCATATCCAGCAGCCATTTCTCCTCTCATACCCATGTTATTCTCTCACACCTGCCTCATGTCCCCCTCTCACACTATGCAGCTTGCTCTAACACCCTGCAGACCCAAACTGCATCCTGTCCAGTTCTGCAGAAGAGGTATGGAGTGGCAAAAGTAGTATGAAGTAGCAGAGGTGGTATTGAGTGGCAGTATAGAGTGGCAGGGAGGTATGGAGTGGCATTGGGACTACATAGTGGCAGAGAGGGCACAGGAGGTATGAAGTGGCAGAAATTAAGTGGCAAGATTAAGGTTTTCATGAACCTTTTTGGTATGCCTTTTTATAAAAATGCATACAATAAACATTTTTGTTTTAACACACACTAAAATGTTAAATATCTTTAGAGTACTATAATAAAAGAAACACTATTAAATGAAAACTAGAAATTTAAGAAAATAAAAATGTATTCCTAATGCTATAGTGTCCTACTAAAGATTTAGTTGTCTATTCCCCCTCTTTGCAAAAAAAGGTGATATACTCACTTTGTAGCCATCATCTGCTGGTCCCATTTCGTAGGACGAAATCAATCGTAGTAATCTAATGATCTCAGCCAATTGAGTGCTTCCCCGTAGGGTCTCTTGGAGCTACATTTGACTGAGTGCCTGAATCTGACACAGTGCTTACAGGGTAAGTGCCTCTAGGACCCGTCAGAAAGACAGCCTCTAGAGGTGTGTTAACTCTGCAATCATAACATTGAGGTATCTACTAAACAGGAATGTCTTAGATTACAGTGTTAAAACTACAGGCGCTGCATCAAGTCACTGTACCCACACCACTTCATTGAGATGAAGTGGTATTGGGTGACTCTAGTAGTCTTATAAATAACGGGTTAAAATCTCTTCCTGCAGGGTTTCACACTGCACATACACACATGCACAAGGCACCATGACCACTTAAAATCAGCGCAAATGTCACCGATACACACACATATACACAGATATTCTCATATTGACACATTGATTCACACACACAGATTCATGCACACAGGTAGAGAGACACTAACTAACACACACACACAGAGATTTACAAAAGCTTACATACACTAACAAATTTCTAGTACATATAAACATGTAGACATATACTCACACAGACATGCATTAGTACAGTTTCATAGACACTGATTCACAGAGGCACAGAGATTCAAAGGTACACAGATACACACACTGTATGATTTACACACACAGTTTAGCACACACTCTTGAGTTCATACACACAGATTCATATTACAGATTTTAATACAGAAATTCACACTTACAGATTTACAGACAGAACTATTAACACTCACCCACAGATTCACAGACACAGAGATTCACAAACAGAATAACACACGCACGTATTCACAGACACTTGCAGATCCACACACACTCACATATTGAGACACAAATTAACACACACTCATAGATTTGCATACGCTTACAGATTTACACACACTCACAGATTCACACAGACAGATTAACTCACACTCACAGATTTGCACACACAGATTAATTCTCACGCATTTTGACACACTTGCAAATTCAGACACAGATTAATTCTGATGCACAAATTCAGAAACACAAATTAACACACACACTCACAGATTCACATACACAGGTTCACAGTCACACAGATTTTGACAGAGATGTAAATACAGATTCACACACTCATACACTCACAGACTCACACAAGCTCACAGATTCACATACACATAGATTCAGACAAATATTCAAACACACACAGATTCACAAAAACAGATTCACACACTGACACTCACACATTTACATACAGTTTCATGCAGACATCTACACTCTCACAGTAAATATCAAAGAGCGTGGCTTTTTCAGACACCTCCTCTTCCATATTAGCACAAGAGGATGACCAAGGAGAGGGGAGATACAACAAGTGCAGTATCTCCCTTCTGTGCAGATAGTGTTTGGAAGGAGTGACAGTGAGTGATATGATATCACTTTCAGCCTCCCAGCACTGCAGAGGAGTATTGTAGGGATACAAGTGGGAAAACAATTAGTGCAATGAGGGACTCAGAAAGACCACACACACAGATAGTGGTTGCTGGCTGAGAATCAGTGTTTCACACTGTAGTGGGCCTATTTTGAGCCTACAACCTCAAAAAGTATGTAAGCTGGTGAGATTGGGTGCTTGGTCTGGTTACAAGAAGTCTTAGTCATTTGTACTTGTCACTGATGCCTAATATAGCCAGTCCTCCACCGATATCCACTCTTCCAGATGTATTTGCAGGAGCCCATTCTGTTTGGAATCTCTCAGCTTCCATTTTGGTGGTACTCTCTGCATCTTTTTCTCTTTACCTTCATCATACTTCTCAATTAGCACACTAATGAGCTAATAAGCATGCTCTAAATGACATTTTATCCAGCCTTCTCTCTCCCTAGCTTTATCAGTTAAAAATGAAATCTTATATCTAGAGTATAAAAGCGCTAAAAATACATCTATATAAACACAAATGAGGTGAAAGAAGAAAATGTGAAAAAAAATTCTATACCACCTCAAGATACCAAACACCTCTTATAAAGGGTTAAACCACAAAAAGCTGCTGCACACCTGTGTGTACCCAACTCCCACACAAATAATACAAATAATTAACAAAATACTTATATAGGTGGAGCGCAAAATCAAGTTCACATTCTCATGGAATCTTTTAAATGGCTTCAGCTCAAATGAATATATAAAAAAGGATAAAATACATATGATAGTGAAGCACAGTTACAGTAAATTACATATATTTATTGGTAAATTCACTAGACATAAAACACTCCTAGCACTCTAGGAAAAATAATTGAACAAGATCAATATTTGCTAAATACATGAATAAAATAAATGAGTAAAATAAACAATAAGCCTCTTACAAGATAAAAGAAAGTGAGTATATGCAGTCCCAGCTGCTAGTCACAAACGCTATGTAATTGCCTTTACCCAGGCTTGAGATTGTTTTGCAGCCGTCTTCCCCTTTTTCCTCCATGGATAGAGCAGAAAGAACCGGCCGCTGGATAATCCTGGGTGCCGGTTTGGGGTCCTCCGAGCTTCCCGGTGCTCCGCCCCTTTTGCGTCACTACGTAACAGGCGTGCGTCACTGCGTCGTCCTCAGGACGTAAAACAGTGATGCTCCCCTGTCTTACTGGTCCATTATTTAAAGCGATCCTCTCACTTCCTATTGGATCGCTGACAACAGTCTCACTTAAACAAATGTCATTAAGTGTATTGAAACTTTATAGTCTCTAACTCTTTAATCACCAGTGTCAAATATATCTTTATAATAAACATACTTGTTACAAATATCAATAAAACACTTGGACATTTTTCTTACATACAGTCTCTCAATATTATAAATTTTTCACCACCATTCCTAATTTTAAGAGAGGAAAGAAAGTTAATAAACAGGAATTAATAAGAATATAAATATAAACATAGATCTTCATCACAAATTTCTATGACAGTTTTAACCTTTGACAGTTTGACCTTTTTAATAAAATGCAACCTTCAAAAAGAGTGCCCATATTTAAAGTGCCTGGAACCATTTGAAAGTGCTATATTTAAAGTGTTCAGAACCATTTTGAAGTACTATATATTGCTTGCTATAAAATGCACACCGTGATTTAAAAAAGTTCATAAAAATTGATAAACAATTCATAAACTATTTATAAACTATTCATAAAATCTATTTCTCATAAAAATGATGAAAATTTAAAATTACGTAAAAACAATTTTTCATAAAAAATTCATAAAAATTCATAGGAAATGGCACAATTCAAAGTCATTGTTGAGGCCAAATGGAATGAGAGTGTTAAGTTCAAAAATCCATCTCATTTCCATTTGGCCCAATTTTTTCATGCGGTCTTCACCTCTCCAATTGAAAAGTGCTTTTTGAATCCCAAAAAATAATAAACCAGATGGATCGCTGTTATGATGTTCTTTAAAATGTGAAGACACCTGATGCAGTGCAAAACCCTTGTGGATATTATACACATGTTCACCTACCCTAGTGTGCAACTGGCGTGTGGTGCGGCCTATATAACTTAATCCACAGGGGCAGATAAGCATATAAATCACATTACTAGTATGGCAGGTAATGCATTCCTTTATCTTATAAGATTTGGTTGGTGTCAGGGTACCTGTTGGTGATGTATCCAGGGAGGACATCCTCTCTGCTTAGGGGCTCCCTTCCCCTAGCATTTCGGCATATTTCGGCCGTTTTCGCGCCGGCCGCGCTAGCTCCTCCCCCTTTTATGACGCGACGGCTAGCGTCGACGTCATGACGTCGGCATTTGCATAAAGTGCCGGGAACCGCTATTCCGGACCTTTTGGGGGCGTGGTCTCTATTTAGGTAACAGGGTATTTAAAGGAAACCTTTACTACTGCTCATTGCCCTGTCGTGGTTCTAGCTTGCTAGTCACTCAGCGCGTTCTTTAGCTAGTGTTTCCGGTTTTGACCCTTGCTTGTCTTTTGTCCTGTTGTCCTCTCCTCTCCTTTGACTCGGCTTGTATCTCGCTTACCTGTCCTCCGGCTCCCTTGACCTCGGCTTACCTTTTGACTATTCTTGCTTTGTCCTTACGTTAGTCCGGCCATTCTAAGGTCCGGTATACGTACCTCCTTCTGTGCGCACTCTGCGTATTGGATCCCTGTCAGTTTCCTGACATTACGACAGGGCCATGATGGATCCTGCAGGTGCTAGTCCTCCTGACCCCAGATTTGAGGCCATGGACCATAGAATGGACCAAATGGCTTTAGCGTTACAAACTTTGTTGACACGCTCCAGTACCCAGTCTGAAGAAATACGTTCCACTGCTAGCCACTCGCTAAGTACTGGTTTGGAAGTAGCCACTGTAGGCGCATCTTCCCATGTCACGTCACCATTACGATATGGGGGTTCGCCTGATGCTTGTCGTGGTTTTTTAAACCAGATAAGTATACATTTCGAACTACAACCCCGGGCTTACCCCACTGACAGGGCTAAGGTAGGCTTTATTATAACCCTGCTAATAGATAAAGCACTTAGATGGGCCAATCCCCTTTGGGAGAATGACAATCCTTTAGTCTACAACTACACTGCGTTTGTCACGGCTTTTAGAAGAACCTTTGACCCCCAGGGAGGAAGATTAATGCGGCCAGATCCCTGTTACGCCTTAAACAACAAGATAGGACCCTTGTAGAATATGCTCTAGAGTTTAGATCATTGGCAGCAGAAGTAAAATGGAACGAACAAGCTTTTATGGATGTTTTCTTGAATGGGTTGTCTGATGAAATTCTAGATGAAATTGCCACAAGAGAACTTCCGGAAAATTTAGAGGATTTAGTATCCTTCATTTCCAGAATAGATGAGCGCATGAGACAGAGGCAGAACACTCGGGAAAGAGTTACTAGACTTCCTGTAAGACTCGCTCCCTCATTTCAGAACCCTGACTCCTATAATCCTACTCCACCAGAACCTATGCAGATAGGTAATACTCGCTTATCTGAGGCTGAGAGACAGTACAGAAGAAGGGAGGGTCTCTGTTTATACTGCGGGCTGAGAGGTCACCTACGTCTCAGTTGCCCTAATCGTCCGGGAAACGCTCGCACCTAAGTTCCCTTAGAGGACGGGCCTTGGGTGTTTCATTACTGTCCTCTATGCATAATAAAAAAGACCATAGGCTTCTGATTCCTGTCTCTCTAGCTTGGGAAAAGGGGTTTATTACTACGATGGCATTATTAGATTCTGGAGCAGCAGAAAGCTTTATAGACCAAACTTTCGCTAAGATGCATTGTATCCCATTCCAATTGAGAGATACACCCTTGGCCGTTGAGGCCATAGATGGTAGACCTTTATCTGAACCAGTAATATTCCATGAGACCGAACCCGTTAAGCTTACTGTTGGTATTTTCCACGAAGAGTTGATTTCCCTTCTGTTAATTTCCTCCCCGGCAGTCCCAGTGGTTCTAGGATATTCTTGGCTCAAGAAACACAACCCTCAGATTGACTGGGAGGGTGGAGAAATCGTTTCTTGGGGTATGGGTTGTAGGAAAGAATGTCTGCAGAGAGTTACTTCTGTTTGCCCCGTGAACTCTTATGCTAACACTTCTCAATCCACAGACGTTCAGATACCATTACAATATCTAGACCTCAAATCTGTATTTGACAAGGGTAAGGCGGATACTTTACCTCCCCACCGGTCTTATGACTGTTCTATTAAACTTTTCCCTGGTACTATGCCTCCCAGGGGTACGGTATACCCTCTATCCACCAAGGAAAATTTAGTTTTAGAGGAATATATCAAGGAGAATTTAGACAAGGGATTTATTAGAAAGTCTTCTTCTCCGGCGGGGGCGGGTTTCTTTTTTGTAGAAAAGAAAGACGGTACCTTACGTCCTTGTATAGACTATCGGGGATTGAACAAAATTACTATCAGAAATGCTTACCCTATTCCTTTGATTACTGAACTCTTTGACAGACTAAAGGGGTCGAGTATTTTTACTAAACTTGACTTAAGGGGAGCATATAACTTAGTGCGAATTAAACAAGGAGATGAATGGATGACAGCATTTAATACCCGTTACGGGCATTATGAGTATACCGTAATGCCGTTTGGGCTTTGTAACGCCCCGGCCGTCTTCCAAGACTTGATCAATGAAGTTCTTAGAGAATTCCAACATGAATGTGTAATTGTATATTTGGATGATATACTAATCCATTCTAGAGACATTAATTCACATCATAGACAAGTCAGAAAGGTATTACAGAAACTTTTACAACATGGATTGTATTGTAAATTGGAAAAATGTAGCTTTGACCAGTCTCAGGTAACTTTCTTAGGTTACGTAATTTCCAAAGACGGGTTTATGATGGACCCGACCAAACTAAAATCGATTTTAGATTGGCCTTTACCTAAGGGACTCAAAGCCATACAAAGATTTCTTGGATTTTCTAATTATTACAGACGTTTTATTAAAGGGTACTCCTCTGTTATCGCTCCTATCACTAATATGACCAAACAAGGAGCCGATACCAAAACCTGGTCTACTGAGGCTTTATCTGCTTTCGAAACACTCAAACAGTCTTTTGCCTCAGCACCTGTATTAGTTCATCCTGATACCTCTCTACCCTTTTTACTTGAAGTTGATGCGTCTGAAACAGGGATAGGCGCAGTGTTATCCCAAAGACAAAGTTTAGATAAGCCGCTGCACCCTTGCGGTTTTTTTTTCCAAGAAACTGTCACACACTGAAAGGAGATATGACATTGGTGATAGAGAACTTTTAGCTATCATTATGGCATTAAAGGAATGGAGACATTTGTTAGAGGGCACCGTCCTCCCAGTTACTATCTTGACTGACCACAAAAATTTATCGTATATGGGGGAGGCCAAAAGATTATCTGCCAGGCAGGCACGTTGGTCTATGTTCCTTACACACTTTAATTATGTGCTTACTTACAGGCCTGGTTCTAAGAACACTAAGGCAGACGCTTTGTCACGTCAGCACGAACCTACCACCTCTACAGAGGATACTTTGTTCCCTATTATTCCTGAAGTCAATATTATCGCCAACACCAATGTCAAAATACACTCTCCATTGCTCGCTGATATTCTGAACGAACAATCTCTTGCTCCCGAACGTACTCCTGTGGGCCGCTTGTTCGTGTCTCCCAAATTCCAAGTGGACATTATTCGCTGTTTCCACGATAGCAAGATCGCTGGTCACCCCGGCATCCACAAAACTTACTGCCTGATCTCAAAAGACTTCTGGTGGCCCGGTTTACGTAGGGATGTGGAAGACTTTGTCAAGGCTTGCAATGTTTGTGTCAGGAATAAACTTCCGCGGGATCTCCCTTGTGGTTTATTGCAGCCCTTAGTCGTTCCCAACAAACCTTGGGCTTGCTTGGCTATGGATTTTATTGTTGATCTACCAGCTTCCAATAGGCATACAGTTATACTCACGGTCCTTGACAGGTTTACTAAAATGGCTCATTTCATTCCCTTGCCTAAACTTCCGTCCTCCCCCGAACTGGCCGTGATATTTGCTAGAGAAATTTTCCGTTTACATGGTATTCCCAATGAGATTGTGTCAGACAGGGGTTCCCAATTTATTTCCCGTTTTTGGAGATCCTTCTGTTCACAGTTGGGCATCAAACTGAATTTTTCTTCGGCCTATCATCCTCAATCTAACGGAGCAGCCGAACGCACTAACCAAAAAATTGAGCAATATCTACGTTGTTTTGTTTCTGAACACCAGGATGACTGGGTCGGTCTGATTCCTTGGGCGGAGTTTGCTCACAACAACCTTGTTTGTGGTTCCACTCATAATAGCCCCTTTTTCTTGAACTATGGCTTTAACCCTACTGTTCTTCCGTCGGTGTCTCCTTCCCAGGGTATACCGTCGGTTGATATTCATATAGCCAACCTGAGAAAGTTGTGGGATCAGACTCGACAAATTCTTGAACATAGTTCCGCGGTGTTCAAGTCACATGCTGATAGGCGTAGACGTCCTGCTCCTATTTTTTCTCCGGGGGATAGGGTCTGGTTGTGTACCAGACACATTCGCCTGAAAGTTCCTTCCTTGAAGTTTGCTCCTCGTTACATTGGTCCTTACAGGGTACTGAGGAGGATCAACCCGGTTTCTTATTTGCTGGATCTACCTCCTACTCTACGCATCCCTAACTCTTTTCATGTGTCGTTATTGAAACCTCTTGTTTGTAACAGATTTTCCTCCCGCTCTACTCCTCCATCCTCGGTCCGTGTGGATGGTCAGGAGGAATATATCATCAAGTCCATCCTTGATTCTCGTATTTCTAGGGGGAAGCTGCAATACCTCATAGACTGGAAAGGTTATGGTCCAGAAGAGAGGTCTTGGGTTCCTGGTATAGACGTGCATGCTCCTCGTCTTCTTCGGGCCTTCCACGTTCGTTTTCCTTCTAAGCCAGGTCCCATCCGCCCGGTGGGCGTTTCTAGAAGGGGGGGTACTGTCAGGGTACCTGTTGGTGATGTATCCAGGGAGGACATCCTCTCTGCTTAGGGGCTCCCTTCCCCTAGCATTTCGGCATTTCGGCCGTTTTCGCGCCGGCCGCGCTAGCTCCTCCCCCTTTTATGACGCGACGGCTAGCGTCGACGTCATGACGTCGGCATTTGCATAAAGTGCCGGGAACCGCTATTCCGGACCTTTTGGGGGCGTGGTCTCTATTTAGGTAACAGGGTATTTAAAGGAAACCTTTACTACTGCTCATTGCCCTGTCGTGGTTCTAGCTTGCTAGTCACTCAGCGCGTTCTTTATCTAGTGTTTCCGGTTTTGACCCTTGCTTGTCTTTTGTCCTGTTGTCCTCTCCTCTCCTTTGACTCGGCTTGTATCTCGCTTACCTGTCCTCCGGCTCCCTTGACCTCGGCTTACCTTTTGACTATTCTTGCTTTGTCCTTACGTTAGTCCGGCCATTCTAAGGTCCGGTATACGTACCTCCTTCTGTGCGCACTCTGCGTATTGGATCCCTGTCAGTTTCCTGACAGTTGGTGAGGTAAAATGATCCCTAAAGGTTCTGTGGGAACCCGTGGTTTACACGCATTACATGTCCCACAGTTATAAAAACCTTTCTTTAATCCTGCAAATATTTCTAACAACCCTAAGTCCTTTTTACCACCTTTATCTGGTTTGAATGTTAAAATATTTTTAACGTTTGGAACCCCTCTATGAATAATTCTCGGTTGAGTGGGTAAAAAAACATGTAGTGCCGGGTCTTTTAACAAAAGGTGCCAATTCTTATTGATGATGCTCCTTAATCTGCCATTGTATTTCCCTGCAAATTGGTAGATAAAAGGAACATCATCTATTTTCTCCTTATCCCTTTTTAAACCATTATATTCCAGAAGGGACTTCCTATCTATCTGTTGTACCTATTTTAATGCCTTATTTAAATCACTTTCTTCATAACCTCTGGCTTTAAAATCTTCCAAAATCTTTTGGCCCTGGCCTAAAAATGTCTCATCGTCCGTACAGTTTCTTCGAATACGGATCAATTGACTTTTCGGTACATTTTTAAGCCAGGGACTATAGTGACAGCTGGACAACTCAATATAGCTGTTCACATCGACAGCTTTAAAAAAAAGTTTTAGTTTTAATCATCTAATCCGCCATAAAAATCGAAAGATCAAGGAAGTCTACTTTAGATCTACTGTAATTGAAAACAAGGGATACTCCCCAATCATTTGAGTTAACTTCTTTAATAAATAATTCTAAAAGTTCTTCACTCCCTTTCCATATAAAAAACAAATCGTCTATATAGCGCTTATACAGCACCAGGTTCTTCCCCCAGCTTCCACTCATATCCACAAATTTATTTTCCCATAATGCCATAAATAGATTGGCGTAGCTGGGGGCGAACCTGGTGCCCATAGCGGTTCCACACAACTGCAGATAAAAATTATCCAAGTACCAAAAATAATTATTGTGCAAAATTAACTCAATGGCTTCCAAAACAAAGACAATTTGTTCTTCTGGGTACTTAGAATAATGTTGCATAAAAAATTCCACTGCCTTCAAACCTAACTCATGCCTAATAATGGTGTACAGGGAAGAAACATCCGCCGTAACCAGAACATAATAGTTTTCCCATTGAACATATTCCAAAATTTTTAATAGATTAGTTGTATCTTTCAAATATAAGGGACGTTCCTGTACTATCGGTTGTAATATTTTATCCACATATTGAGATACCTTACTTGATATCGAGTCAATGCCCAATATTATCGGTCTACCCAGAGGTTTATCTGGATTTGTGTGTACCTTTGGTAGAAAGTAAAAAATAGGTGTCTTAGGGTTTAAAATTTCTAAATATTTTTTCTCATTTTTATTTAAAACTCCTGTGAGTACACCCCTGTCTATTAATTTACTAAACTTAAGCTTTATCTCTTTTAAAGGATTAGTTGGAAGTGTTTTATAGGTGTTCCTATCGCCCAATAGTCTTTGGGCTTCTTCTTTGTAATATGTACTGCTCATAATGACAATACCTCCCCCTTTATCTGCTGGTTTTACTACAAGATCAGGGTCCTCTCTCAAATCTCTCAGAGCCTTCACTTCCAATTTTGTTAAGTTCTGTTCAAAGTTTTTTAATGGTTTAATTTTATTAGCCTCATGTTGTACCATCTGTTCGAAGGTTATCGTTTCCCCTGACATCTGCCATTTAGGAAAAAAATTAGATCTATCTTTAAGGTCTGTATGGATAATATCATCCCTTATACTTATTGTATGGTCAATGGGCTTCTGCATACTCTCTTTCTCTTTAAGAAAGTGTTTTTTTAGGAATAATTTTCTATTACATTTTTGTAAAGCATTAAAATCCTTAGTAGGTGCATATTTAAGACCTTTGTTCAATAAGGTGATATGATCTGTTGTTAAGACCTTATTGGATAAATTAAAAATCCCTATGGGTTCAACGTTCTCATGCGTTTTTATCTTTCTTTGTACTCTCCACCCTCCCCTGTTCCCTCTACTGGTCTCCTTCTCTTTGATTGAATTGAAAACGGGGAATGGTTTCAAAATCTGTCCTTCTCTAAAAAAGGAACCTCTTTATTTCTCAAATTAAGAGGTTCAAGACGGTTCTGAAAATTAAGATTCCTATACGGGGTATCTGGTTTAGATTGTCTTCTAAATGTTTTTTTCGGAAACTGCCATTCATTGTTCTCGTTCTTATCTCTATTGCCATACTGTTTCCTATCTCGGAGTGTCATATCTTGTTCTCTCCAATTTCTTTCAAACTCTCTATTCCTTTTAGGGCCATAATGATGTCCTTGCTGATTTCTCATAAATCTCTGATTGCTGTAATTATCTTTCCTCACATATGCCTTTTTATTCACATAATCATTTAAATCTCTATGGTATTTCTTTTGTTTCGTGTTTACAACATCTTGTTCCAATTTCTCTAGTTTTAAACTAATTTTCTCTGAGCTTTCCAAAAACTCTTTCTAATTTAAACTTTTCACATTCCTCACGAATCTGTGAGATTTGTCTGTCTAGATCTCTTAATGTTAATTGACGACGTTTGATAATGAAGATCATCGTTTGGGTGGAGAGGCTATCCATCAAGGTAAACCACTCCTCCATAAACGTTTGATCCTCCCTATCAAACAAAGGCAATTTATTATATCTTAATCCGCTGGGTACAATTTTTTCTTTAATATATTTCTCGAAAGTTGCTACCTCCCATTTAATTTTCAACTCTTTAGCCAAAAGGGACTCTAATTGATTACCAAGTGTCTTAATATTTGTAGAGATTCCATCTATTTGTAAAGTTACTGATCTATTATTCTCCATTGTAAATCGATCATCTATGTCTGAGCAAAGATTAATTCTCCTCTGTAATACTTCCATTTTAGTTAATAACAGCTGCTCTTATAATGGGGTGAACGTCAAAGTAACAATATATCTAGAGTATAAAAGCGCTAAAAATACATCTATATAAACACAAATGAGGTGAAAGAAGAAAATGTGAAAAAAAAAATTCTATACCACCTTTCAAATGGTTCCGGGCACTTTAAATATGGGCACTCTTTTAGAAGGTTGCATTTTATTAAAAAGGTCAAACTGTCAAAGGTTAAAACTGTCATAAAAATTTGTGATGAAGATCTATGTTTATATTTATATTCTTATTAATTCCTGTTTATTAAATTTCTTTCCTCTCTTAAAATTAGGAATGGTGGTGAAAAATTAATAATATTTAGAGACTGTATGTAAGAAAAATGTCCAAGTGTTTTATTGATATTTGTAACAAGTATGTTTATTATAAAGATATATTTGACACTGGTAATTAAAGAGTTAATTAGAGACTATAAAGTTTCAATACACTTAATGACATTTGTTTAAGTGAGACTGTTGTCAGCGATCCAATAGGAAGTGAGAGGATCGCTTTAAATAATGGACCAGTAAGACAGGGGAGCATCACTGCTTTACGTCCTGAGGAAGCTTCGGCGAAATGCGTAGACAACGCAGTGACGCACGCCTGTTACGTAGTGACGCAAAAGGGGCGGAGCACCCGGGAAGCTCGGAGGACACCAAACTGGCGCCCAGGATTATACAGCGGCCGGTTCTTTCTGCTCTATCCGTGGAGGAAAAAGGAGAAGACGGCTGCAAAACAATCTCGAGCCTGGGTTAAGGCAATTACACAGCATTTGTGACTAGCAGCTGGGACTGCATATACTCACTTTCTTTTATCTTGTAAGAGGCGTATTGTTTATTTTACTGATTTATTTTATTCATGTATTTTACCAAATATTGATCTTGTTCAATTATTTTTCCTAGAGTGCTAGGAGTGTTTTATGTCTAGTGAATTTACCAATAAATATATGTAATTTACTGTAACTGTGCTTCACTCTTGGTGCTTTCTAAAGACCAGTAAATATAAATATATATATATACACACACATATACTCAAGAGTCTATCTATCTATTTCATCTGGGAGAATCAGAAATGACAAAACAACATAGTCTTATAAAAATATATCTAAAGCTACACAGAAAAAATATTGTTCATCAGGAAAGGAGGAGAATCTTCCCTCAAGGATTTCTTTTGCACCTTAATTCAAATGATTGGGGAGTACAACCCAACACCACATTCAGCGAATCAAAAGTAGAATTTTTAGATCTGTAGATCTACATTAAAATTAGAGCCATCAAAACCAAAACTCATTGTATGAATGTTAGTGTTAATAGCTTCATCCTCAAAGAAAGTGGGCATTATTCACCTTGCTTAAAAACATTCCTAATAATGAATTTAGGAGATTAAGAAGGAATTGCGCAGACGTTGAACAGTATAGAAATCAGACTGAGACTGAAGTTGAGGTTTATAGAAAAAGAATATGATGAAGATGAACTGAATGAGCAGATTACCAAAATAGAAGAAATTGAGAGATCCGTCTTAGTAAAGCCCAGAGTTCAAGCAGAAAAACAACAGAATGCTATACCACCTATTATACTGGATTTTAACAGCGAGAACATAA
This sequence comes from Pelobates cultripes, assembly GCA_933207985.1. Lineage (NCBI taxonomy): Eukaryota > Metazoa > Chordata > Amphibia > Anura > Pelobatidae > Pelobates > Pelobates cultripes. The sequence continues at coordinate 71,453,719 of OW240920.1, forward strand.
GACTAAAGAAGACCTTAAAAAAACATTGGAAGCTGCTGAAAAGGGATAAGCTACTTAATGGGATTTTGGAGCAATGGAAGAAGGTAGCCTGGTCTAATATATCCATTTTTGTTTTAGATTAGGTGGATGACAGTTGGATGTGTGCTTCATTTATATAGGGAAAATATATCAGCAGGATGCACTATTAGAAGAAGACAGGCCAGTGGCCTTGTGTTATGCTCTGGGCAGTGATTTGCTGGGAAACCTTGTGGATGTTACTTTGACATGCACCACCTACCTAAAGATTATTACAGACCATGTACACCCCTTCATGACAATGATGTTGTCAGTGGCCTATTTCAGCAGGATAATGCACCCTCCACACTACAAAAAATATTCAGGAATTATTTGAAGTACGTGACAAGGAGTTCAAGGTCTTGCCTTGGCCTCCAAATTGCTCAAATTTAATCCAATTGAGCATCTGTGGTATGTGCTGGAACAACAAACCCAATCCATTGCAGTGTTAATTTTGTCAACTAACATTTTTAGTCAAATTTTATTGGACTAAACTTTTTGATATTTAGTCAACTAAAACTAGACTAAAACTAAAGCAATTCACATGACTAAAATACAACTAAAACTAACTTGATATTTGCCATCAAAATTAACACTGAACAGAGGGGCTGTGGAAGGGAATAGGGACAGACCAGGACTTGGGAGAGAGAAACCTAGAGGGTTTGGGGGGACACAAAGAGACAAAGAGAGGCTGAGGAAGGGGTAAAATAGACATATAGAGACTTTAACTAAACTCATTAGATTTTAGACGTGTAGACTAAAATCTACTGGAGATTTAGTCGTCTAAAATCTACTGGAGATTTAGTCGACTAAAACTAGACTAAAACTAAAACAATTCAGATGACTAAAATACGGCTAAAATTAAAAGGGCTGTTTAGTCAAAAGACTATTTAATGTCTTGGTGCCAAATACCACAGGACACATTCAGAGGTCTTGTGGAGTCCATGCCTTGATGCATCACAGCTGTTTTGGCAGAATAAGGGGGCCTACACAATATTAGCCAGGCGGTTTTAATGTTATGGATGATCAGGGAATATTAGGAGAGAAGGCCATAAAGGATTCCTGAGACTTCATAATAAACCATATAAGGCCAAAGATCTCAGTGCTGCTCTAGATTAGTTGGAGTTATAGTCCTGGGAGGCATCTGTTTCAGGTGCAGCAGCTGCTACTCATTAGTGTAACTCCCAGATAGGGCATATATGTCCCATTCTGGCCAAGATTAGTGCCCCATACTGTACAAGATTTTAAACCATGATATGATTGTAAATTTTATATATATATATATATATATATATATATATATCCTGCATGGTGTGTGATTGTTTGCATAAACACATATAATTTATTCTTGAATCACTTACAGTAATTAATTTAATTACTGACAAACAATATTGGTTGACAGTGCTATTGAAATAATTATGCCATACCAGTTAAGGGCAAGTAACCTTTTTTGTAGACCGTTTTCTTATTAACGTACAGAAAGATCATATTGTTAAAAGCAAAAATTGATCAATTCAACTCCCTTAGTCCTAAAAAGACATTAAGAAAACAATAAATATTGACATAGTATATTTCTGCATGACTACTCAATGCTTAAAAATCTTTGTTAGCACAAGATGAATGGTTCCTGGGACATGGAATACAATACTGTGCATGGATAATCTTCAATTTACATTACTTAGTGAAGGATTCTACGTGTCACCCACATTTACTGGGCTGAGTACAGAAAATCAATGCCTGCTAATGTTACCAGATCAGCAGTAGACTAGCTTTTGCCCTGAATGTTGGGTAGATTTGCTGATATCGTTACTTCCTTGAAATTTCAGGAAACCTCAGGAGAGCCATATTTAATTGGAACCATTGAGATTTGTAACTAGTATATAACCTAAATACTGTATTTACATATTTAAAAGTGACCCAGTTTTTCCAAGTTTCTATGCCAATATTTTGAAAGAAAAAAAAACAAAAACAAAAAAAAACTGAAGCTCTAGTTTATATTAATTTCAATACTAAGTATGGGCAATTATGAAACAGTGCATTTTAAAATTAAAGATCTCTAAGTCTTAACATGATTCGCCTGTAAACGAAAATAGGAATGAAAAAATAGTTGTTCTTTCCTGAAAGTGTATTAAATGGAAAATGTGCAGTACTTAAGTGAATTTCTTAGCTCAGACATTGTGGAGCCTCACAGACAATTATTGCCAATGCCAGTAGTTTATTCATTATTGTATACACAAAGCATTCAGGTCTTTGTAATGGGTACTGACACAGTAGAAAAAGAAATAGCTTAATTTTAGTTCAACTAAATTGTATTATACATTGCATCGGATAATCCATATTAAAGTGACTGTCACCTTCTGGGGGGTTTTGCATATTTTGCAAGGACCCCCGATGGGGACAACGTCACTTGCAGTTAGGTTGGTGCAAAGGGTAGGAAAAGGTTAGTCTTATTTACCCAAATCTGTCCTTTGTGACTGCCACCATCATCTACCTGCTGATCCTTATTAGCTCCTGCAGCTTAATGTGCCAGGAGCCGTGTTGTACTTTCGCAAAAGTGGGACCCTCCATAGACAAAGCTTTTGCCCTAGTGACAGCTGGGATCCTGACAAAGACATAGATAGCTCTTCTTTTTGTCAAGCTTTTGCAAGTGTAGGAAAAATACACAAGACAGATTGGTCCCTACCTTAAACCTAAGATATATTTTGATTGTGTTGGAATTTCAGTAAAAAATTTATCTTTTTGGGGGGTAGGGAGATTGGTAATAGAGTTACTTTAAATCCTTGCATATTACAAGATGATATTAGGTGGTGAAAAAAAATATGTTCAGTGTTATTCACTAAAGTGAGAATTGTCAGTGATTTAAAGTAAATACAAAGTGAAATTCACATTTAAGAGCGAAGTAGCTGAACTGTAAAAATGATTCCAAGACTGCTATGCTTTCACTTTGAATTCATGTTGAATTCCCCAAAATAACCTTGCTAGTAAACTGGCTATGACATTGAGCCGAACAGTTGTTGGTCCTCAATAATGCCCAAATAGGCAGAGAATAACTTGCTGAAAATTACCTAAGTAAGCTATGAGTGGAATTTTGTTTTTAAATAAATGTTTAATTGTTGGTTTTTTTTCTCTTGTATGCCAGGCTTTCCTAGATATTATTATTATTTTATTATTTATATAGCGCCATCAGATTCCGTAGCGCTGTACAATGGTTGGACTAACAGACATATAATTGTAACCAGACAACTGAATGAACAGGAACAGAGAGGTGGAGGGCCCTGTTCAATGAGCTTACATTCTAGAGGGAGTGGGGTATACTGACACAAAGGGTAAAAGTAGGGGTACAAAGTAGGCGGTTAGAAAGGTAATTTTGACAGTTGCAGGAGAGGAGTCATGGGGGATGGGGGATAAAAACCTGCTAACAGTTTAATTGATATGCTTTCTTGAAGACGTGAGTTTTCAATGATTTTTTGAATGAGGGGAGACTGGGTGAAAGTCTGACGGAGAAGGGAAGGGAGTTCCACAGAGGAGGTGCAGCCCTGGAGAAATCTTGGAGGCAAGCATTAGAGGTGGGAGTACAGACAGAGGATATACATAAGTCTTTGGCAGAGCGTAGGGGCCTCGACGGGACATTCTTTGTGCATTAGGGAGGATAGGTAGGTTGGAGCAGCATTAAGTAGGGACAAGCACCAGAATTTTAAATTGAGCACTATATCTAACTAACTGGAAGCCAATGCAGGGACTGACAGAGCGGGGAGGCATGGGAGGTGCGAGCGGACAGGAAAATGAGTCTCGCTGCCGCATTCATTATAGATTGCAGCGGCGCAATCTGGGAACACGTAAGACCACAGACAAGGGGATTGCAGTAGTCAAGATATGACAAGGTTGCATTAGTTACACAGTTCTCTTGAAGAAATCCTAGAGTGTTCATGTAGTGAACTCTCCAAACTGGACTAAGTATGCATGAGTGCCCATAACATTGCCCATATCTAGAATTGTTGTGGTAGTACGTCCTTTTTTATAGGGGTTTAATTAGAAAACTACTTTAATGATGGTCTCTCTTTCATTGAACAAGAATTAATCCCAAACAATCCCAAAACTAGCCTTAAACAACAACTAACATAATGAAAAATCAAATAAATCTTGACATCTTTTTAACCCCTTAACGCCGTTACGGTGTTCTATGCCGTCACGGCTTTAAAGGGCTTTAAAGCCGTTGCGGCGGCATAGAACACCGTAACGTCTTTGAGCCCCAGGAGGTAAGATTTACTTACCTCCACCGCGATCCTCTTCGGGAGGGCTGCCTGACAGCCCAGGTAGCCCTCCCCCGGCAAATGAGGCTCAAAGAGCGATCACATGGCCCCCTATAGCTGGCTGTGGATCTGCCAGCAGGGGGACTGTCTGAAATATCAGACAGTCCCCCTGCTGGTGGGAAATGTAAAAAAAATTAAATAAACATGTGTAAAATTAAAAGTATTTTTATATATATAATATATGTATATATATTATATATATACATATTATATATATATATGTAATGTCATACAAAGTGTATTTTAATACTAATATTAGTATATATATTAATATTAAAATACACTTAGAATGAAGTTAAATATATATATATATATATATATGTATATATATTATATATATAATAGATATATACACATATATTATATTTGTGTTCGGGGCAAATAGCCGTATATGGAGTAAGGTTCCAGCATAAGCGTAGGATAGTATAAAGGGAGCAAGTCGGTTGTGGTGTGCCAAGACCGACGATATGGTAGGCCTGTAAATAAAGAGGGCCCACCAAGGAGTAAGTAAGTAAAGTAAATGGAAAGAAAAGAGAAAGTGTTGAAATGAGGAGTGGGTGGGAGGGTCATTCTGATGCTGACCTCAAGCGATATGAGTCAGGTAAGGGGTGTCCCTTATATAGGGGAGTGAATTAATTTAAGCCCCTCCCACAAATACAGGCCAAATGGCCTTAAAACTTGTGTTCGGGGCAAATAGCCGTATATGGAGTAAGGTTCCAGCATAAGCGTAGGATAGTATAAAGGGAGCAAGTCGGTTGTGGTGTGCCGAGACCGACGATACGGTAGGCCTGTAAATAAAGAGGGCAAAAAGAATAATCAAAGATTTAATACAGTCAACAATATATACAAATTAACCAGACATTTCCTTAAATGCATTACGGTATTTAATTCCTTGAAGGATTTTTGAAGGTAGGAATCTAGGACCGCAACTGGACACCATTTGTTGTGGGTAGGATAGTATGTTATCTCTACTGTTGGTGCGTGTTGACTCGTTTCGGAATGTGGTAGAACCAATAGGTAATGATATATGTGTTTACACACGTGGGATCGTTGAAGACAATGATCTGTCTGAGTGGTGGTTATGGTAGTGGATTCTCTGGCCTGAGAAAGGCATAAAAGGCAGTGTGCATGGCTGGTAATGGCCAACTTGGTAGTATAATTGAAAGGTTGTAGCTCTAATAGGTCCAATAAGGATGGAAAAGTTGGATGGCTATTGGTAATATCTGTGAGGAACGTGGGGGGATGGATTCCTGAAAACCTCTGAGTATATTCTTGTCTGGTATGATAGCATGAAGTTATGGTAGTTTTGGCCATAGGTTATCCTGTGTTGTTGAATGCCTGTAAAATATATAATTAATGGTGTGTGAGATGTTTTTAGTTTAAGGTGGCAAAAAATGAAGCAAAACCTAGGAGAAATGTTATGACACAGGTTGAGCTATGTCGTGTTCCAATGAGATTCTTTAAAGCCAGGTGAATAGGTGTTATGCGTTCTACAAGTATGGGATGAAAGTGCTAGGTGGGATAGTGCATGCTATGCTGCATGAGTATGTCTAATCCATGATTTTGTCTCTGGAACGAAAGAGTGGCCGTGACTGTATATAAGGCTGTAGGAAGCGTATGATGAACGTGCCTGGAATATAAATGAGACAATTGTCGGCAAGGATGTATACCAACGCCTGGTACATGAAAGTAAAAGAAATGTGGTAAGTGGCCAACCAAGTGAGTTCCCCAGCAATACCATGATCGTATGGATGATGAGTGGCATTTGTTGATGATATGACATGTGCTCAGTTGTCTGAGTAACAACGGATTGATGACCCTGACCATGATTTACCCCATGCCACAGCAGCTGCTTTTAGCGGGGAAAGGATTGCCCATTTTATGCCATGTAAGTGCCAGTTTGTAGGGTAGATGGTAGCCGTTTACTGTGTTGATGATATTGGTCTTACTTAACGAAGCTTCAACCCCTGCTTGAGTGATAGCTGTAAAGGTAGATCAATGGTGTGTATAGTAAGGAAACTCCTCGGAGGGTATGAGGGAGTTGAGACTTGGGGTAGCGAAGGTGTGTGGTGCCAATAAGTCTATGGTTAGTCTTTGTTTAAGGGAAGATTCCCTTGTGACAATACCAATGCATTTGTGTTTGGTGCCATGCTGTAAAAGGTGGAGATTGGAAAACCCAAGTAAAAACCCCTCTGCAAATCTTGGCTATGAGTGTGTTTACAGCCGACAGTTCTGTTGTGCTGACTGTAAGTGAGGGCATGCTATATTCCTTGAGAGTTTATTTATGATACCTGTATGGGAGCCCTTTGAAGCTCCAGAGCCTTAGTAACTCTACTACAAGTCTGGAAGGGTGATGAGTCAGTAGTGTTGAAAATACATTGGTGTGTACAGATGGAGAGTACGTTATTTGTAAGTTGTATTGGGACACATGGTTTGTCATGTGCCCTGAATGATTTGAACATATATGCAACAGTCTATATGCAATGCAACTACTAATTCCAATTGTCTATGGTAGTTCAGAGGTGCTGGTACCTGGAGCCTGAGAGTGCTCACCCGTTTGTTTGGGAGAAAATCCCTTCTGTATGGGTACCTGCACAAATAAGCATCTCTACATATTCCAAATGCCAACACAACCAAGGGATGGTCAGTTCCCGATTTACCTAGAATTCCTGGGTCTGACCATCATAGATACATCATCATACATATATATGCCTTGTTTCCCCAATGTGCCGGGATCATATGTGCAGGGTTAACGTCTTGTACCAAGTAACCGAGTTTTGGTTGGTGCTGGTTGTACAGTAGCGTGAGGCCCAGCCTTGTGAGGGCTGTGACTGACTCGAAATTGCCAGTCTGTCGTAAATTTTTTGGCTCATGAGTTTATGAGTGAGGCTAGCATGGCCTGGGTGTCACCTGAGTTGGTGTTGCTGGGCCTTCCCCTGCCTCCGTGTTGTCCATTGATGTATGGAGGAGTTTGAATAACTCTGCTTTCCTTGCTGTGGCAGGGTAGGGTATTTGTCGCCTCCTTAGGTCGGAGCCACATCTCCTCTGCTTGAAGTTGTATCACTTCTAGCCGGGGTGCCAGGAAGAGGTGATTCTTCACCATCTTTTTGAGAAATACTTAAATAACAATAAAGATTGCAATTATTATTTGTACCCAGGGGTCTTGTACTGGCTTGCTAGCTAAGCCGTAAGGCGAAACGATTAGGCTTGGTGTTTTTTGGTGACTGGTGAGGGAAATTTTTTTTTTTGTGGCCACCGAACGTTGTGGCAGGATGTTGGCCTCTCGGTGACAGTAACCAGAAAATAGGAGGGGGAGTGACAGGTGAGGCCCTCTCTATGATACAATGCGAGGCGGCTAGCTCACGAGTGGCCCGAGGGGTGTATGCCTCAGAGTGTGAGGCGGGGTGTTGGCCTCGCGGGACCACTAACCAAAGCGTAAAGCAGAGAAAACAGGAGGTAATACCTATTGGGCCATAGAACCCTAATTGCCAGTACATTACTACTATTCCAGGAAAGGTAAGAGATGAAGGTGTATCACTTCTAGCCGTGGTGCTAGGAAGAGGTGATTCTTTACCATCTTTTTGAGAAATACTTAAATAACAATAAAGATTGCAATTATATATTTGTACCCAGGGGTCTTGTACCGGCTTGCTAGCTAAGCCGTAAGGCGAAACGATTAGGCTTGGTGTTTTTGGTGACTGGTGAGGCCCTGCTAGTTGCCAAGTGGCTTGAGAGGCTCTATCTATGCTTGGCGCGAGGGGATTTTGTGTGGCCACCGAACGTTGTGGCAGGATGTTGGCCTCTCAGTGACAGTAACCAGAAAAATAGGAAGGGGAGTGACAAGTGAGGCCCTCTCTATGATACAATGCGAGGCGGCTAGCTCACGAGTGGCCCGAGGGGTGTATGCCTCCGAGTGTGAGGCGGGGTGTTGGCCTCGCGGGACCACTAACTGAAGCATAATGCAGAGAAAAAAGGGGGTAATACCTATTGGGCCCTAGAACCCTAATTGCTGGTACACTATTACTATTCCAGGGAAGGTAAGAGATGGATTACTACGTGAGCAGGTGTACGTACCTGGTAGTATGGTATTGAACCTGACAATCCTTATAGGTTTTTTAGTAGTAACTGTAACCTGAATGGATAAAATCGTATGGCATAAGGAAATATGGCATAGACCAAGCTTATCTTAAAACATACATTATATGTGAAAGTAAAGTGCCGTGATATGTAAATATTAAACATCATATCCATACTGGTTAAATATGTATCAATCTTAACCCATTAAGTGTCGTATGTATGTGAACCATATTACCAGTTACGTATATACAGATGCGTGTGCTACTGTGTAATAATATGTGTATTTATAACAGATATTGATATACTGCTTGCTATGTGAATTGTTGTATGCCTTATTGAATGGCAAGTGAACATGGAGTTGCAAAATGCAAGGGCACTGGAGATCTGCTGAGTGCCCTATAGGTGGCAGTGTAGTTGATACTGATTGGTATGTGAAATGTTGTTTGTCTGTTGACCTATAGGGGTCAGTGTTTTGGTGTTTGTAAAACCCCATGAAAATTGTCAATGTACTTGACAGACCTGTAGGTGGCAGTGTTGATAGAACCACTGTTAGTCTTAATGTGAAATGTAAATTATTGTGAATTAAACCTGAAGTTGAGCCCGCGTTGGAGTTTAATTCATGGTTTATGGTTATGTTTAAAACAATCTTATGTGTAATTTATATTGGCTGGTAATTGTATATGACATGTGAAGACAGTTTTGCTGTTGACCAGTAGGGGTCAGAAATGCTGATTGTATGGTAAAATATCCTTTAACCCCTGAAGGATACATGACATGTGTGACATATCATTTATTCCAGAGTTTGGTCCTTAAGGGGTTAATCCAAATGCAAGGTTAACGTGAGATTTTGAGAGTGACCTGTAGGGGTCAGTGTGGTTTATGTGAAACATTGTTTGTGAGCTATGCCCCAGCATTATAGTTGTGAAACAAACAGTGCCCGTTTGACAATATACAATAAGTGAACATAATAGCTTAATAACAGTCATTGTAACAAACCAAAGTTCTGTTCATGGGTTGTAAACGCACGAAGCGTGTGTGTAGTACAACAGTAAATGCATGAACTAGTACCCGTTTGGTAGAAAATTGCACGAACCGTGAGCCTGGTATGTCAGGGAAACAAAACGAAACGAGCAGTGAGATTCGAAATGCATGCACAGAATTGCCTAGTATGTTTAGGCAATTGAAACAGAATGTGTTCCCATTCGGGAGTATGCTAATGCTCAAAATGAGCCAGTGACAGATATAAACAAGTGAGTGCATGGTGCCGTGGGACTGATGCCTGGCCTAACGGGTAGGTCGACTTATGGTTTGTGAGTCACTTGGACAGAAGGTGGTAGGCCGGAAAAGCCTGTGGCTGGATTCCTGACCCAGCTCAGCTTAGAAAACCTCATGGAGTAATCAGGTAAAATGGTGTCTGGATGACCAGGAAGTGGAAATCATTCTGATGCTGACCTCAAGCGATATGGAGTCCCTTATATAGGGCAGTGAATTAATTTAAGCCCCTCCCACAAATACAGGCCAAATGGCCTTAATACACACATATATATATATATAAATATATATATATATATATATAAATATATATAAATAAATGAAACTTGGCACTCACCCTTTACTGGAAAAACCAATAATTCTTGCCTGGGTGCTGACCTTGCCGTTATGCATATAAAAATATAAACAGGAGGTGCACTCACAGGTCTTAAGATATATTCAATTTTATTTTACATGCAAAAAATACATGTGCAAAAAAATCTGCAAGTGAATCGACGTTTCGACCCCTAAAGGGTCTTTTTCAAGATCAATATAATGTGCCAGAAAATCCAAATATATAGAAAAATATCAATAGACACTTACCAAACAAGATGTGTATGGAAGATTCCCTGTTCGTGCCGAACCCGGAAGTGAGACAGTGTACACCACGTGACCGGCGTGATGACGCACGTGATTATGACGTTGCTAAGCAACGAAAATATACAAATATGTGAGCATGTAATACAAATTACAACGTGAGAGCTAAAGTGATTAAAGAAGATCACTGAAAAGGTGATCTATCTAACATTATAACTATTAGCAACTATGGAGGAAAGAAGAATTAAATAAACTGCTCGAGAAGCACTGCAAGCCCCATACAGGGATAGCACAGATGAGTGTAATGCTCAGATATAGTAAATACTAATAGAAATATATATAGTAATCCAAAGAAAGAGAAATAACAAGTATTGTATAAGCAGATAGGTATATGTGCATCTGCAAAAAAATATAAATAATATGTATAGATAGCATATATAGATACTATGTGCACTATACTGAGTGACAAACGAAGAGATCCCTTATACATGCAAACAGATCTGTCCTATATATACATCTGCAAGAATATATCAACATATATATTAATTGAAAACAAATGGACCAAATTCAAAGTCAGAACTTTCTACATATACAGCATATATACAATGAAAATGCAGGTGAATATAAGATGAATGAATCATAAGAACATAGAGAAAGTATTATATTCATTTAAGCCTTTAGGAGTGACAGTGTCCAATTTAAAAATACAATAGGCTTCTCTTTGAAGTAATATTTTAGACCTGTCACCCCCACGGGATAAGGGGGGTACATGGTCTATAGCCATGAATTTAAGTGTTGGAAGTCTATGTGACGCAGCTAAAAAATGTTTAGCCACTGGTTTGTCTGTCTTTTGGTCCCTAAAAGCTGTCATGATACCCGACCTGTGTCCTCGGATACGGTCTCTAAGGGTAAGGTCCGTCTTCCCAACATATGCTAATCCGCACGGGCATGTGATAAGATAAATTACATGATCAGTGGTACATGTAATATGATGTGAAATGGTGACTCTTTTTCCACTGTGCGGGTGAGCAAATGAATTGCCCGAGATCATGTGACTGCAAGTGACACAGCCACTACATTTGAAACATCCATATTTTCTTTGTGTGATGTTCTTCTTATAGTTCTGTACAGGGTCACTGCGGACAAGTATATCCCTTAGGTTTTTATTCCTCTTATAACTAATGGTAGGTTTCAACTGAAACACAGGAGATAATTGTTTGTCAGCACGTAACATATCCCAGTGTCTATCAATGGAACGACGAATTTGTGTAGAACCTGTATGGAAAGTAAGTGGTAAATAGATCTTTGGACTGTCAACTTTTAATTTCTTTGGTGAACTTTGTGTTTCCTGGCTCCATTTCTCGATAGCTCTAGCCTTAGCTTCTTCAAGGACGTCCATTCGATATCCTCTTTCTTGAAATCTATGTGTCATTTCCTTAAGTTGAAGCTCTCTGTTTATTTTATCACTATTGTACCGTAGTACCCGCATATATTGGGAGATGGGCAGGGACTCTTTGAGTCGTTTGGGATGGTAACTGGTAGCAGCAAGAAGAGTATTTCTGTCTGTTTCTTTACGATGGAGAGTATATCCTAATTTGTCCCCGTCTTTGTATATCGTGATATCCAAAAATGAGATGGCTTTCTCATTATGGGTCAACGTAAATTTTACCGGAGTAGGTAGTTTGTTGATATCTGCAACCATCTTTTCTAAGTCTATCTACAATTATCTGGGACTGCGATGGGGGCGGCCATGGCACCGTCATATGCCAACGCTTTTATGTTTCAATTTGAGAATAAACACATTTTAACACAAGCATCGAATAGAATCCTGGCTTACTATCGGTTTGTGGATGATGTGTTCCTGGTATGGGATGGATTATCTAGTGACTTAGAAAAGATGGTTGCAGATATCAACAAACTACCTACTCCAGTAAAATTTACGTTGACCCATAATGAGAAAGCCATCTCATTTTTGGATATCACGATATACAAAGACGGGGACAAATTAGGATATACTCTCCATCGTAAAGAAACAGACAGAAATACTCTTCTTGCTGCTACCAGTTACCATCCCAAACGACTCAAAGAGTCCCTGCCCATCTCCCAATATATGCGGGTACTACGGTACAATAGTGATAAAATAAACAGAGAGCTTCAACTTAAGGAAATGACACATAGATTTCAAAAAAGAGGATATCGAATGGACGTCCTTGAAGAAGCTAAGGCTAGAGCTATCGAGAAATGGAGCCAGGAAACACAAAGTTCACCAAAGAAATTAAAAGTTGACAGTCCAAAGATCTATTTACCACTTACTTTCCATACAGGTTCTACACAAATTCGTCGTTCCATTGATAGACACTGGGATATGTTACGTGCTGACAAACAATTATCTCCTGTGTTTCAGTTGAAACCTACCATTAGTTATAAGAGGAATAAAAACCTAAGGGATATACTTGTCCGCAGTGACCCTGTACAGAACTTAAATCAGTGCACTGATCGATTACTTTTGTCTGCTTCATCAGACATATATCCAGAACCAGGACTTTTTTTCTACTACTATTTCTACATTACCAGGACCATACAATATAGACTGTGACCTATTCAGTTTTATTAAAGTCAAATAGTCGTGATTAGTGATGTCGCGAACCCGAAATTTTCGGTTCGCGAACGGCGAACGCGAACTTCCACAAATGTTCGCGAACCGGCGAACCGCCCGAAACTCCATTGACTTCAATGGGGAGGCGAATTTTAAAACACACAGGGACTCTTTCTGGCCACAATAGGGATGGAAAAGTTGTTTCAAGGGGACTAACACCTGGACTGTGGCATGCCGGAGGGGGATCCATGGTAAAACTCCCATGGAAAATTACACAGTTGATACAGAGTCTGGTTTCAATCCATAAAGGGCAGAAATCACCTAACATTCCTAAATCACAATCAATATGGATTGACACCTGACATATGACATATTGACACCTTGACATATGGATTGACACCTGTCCTCAGAGCCCCTGATGCACACGGACACAGAGCAGAATAGAGACTGGTCCCCCTACATAGGGTCACTTGGCAGATATGGATTGACACCTGTCCTAAGGATCCCTGATACACACTGACACAGAGTAGAATAGGGACTGTTCCCCCTACATCGGGTCACTTGGCAGATATGGATTGACACCTGTCCTAAGGTTCCCTGGTACACACTGACACAGAGCAGAATAGGGACTGGTCCCCCTACATCGGGTCACTTGGCAGATATGGATTGACACCTTGTTACAAACTGCTATTTGTAACGGGCCCTTAAATGGCAAATTGCCCTGCTTCCCTGGGTTGTGGAGAAGCCTACTTGCCAGCCTCCTCCCGCATGACTATGGCCCCTGGGAGATTGTGAAAATGTATGCACTTTTATTTGGTGTGTATGGCCCTTAAGACTGTCGGTGGGCATATTGGGGCTTATGGACTCTTTATGACTGGTGCTGGCCTTAAACACCTTTTGGGACATCAGGAAGATTGGGACATCTGCCCCTCAAGGCCGCAGGACTTGTTGGGACACGTGTCCCTTTAAGACGGGTGTCCCCTGTGTCCCCAGACCTGGTGCAAACCCTTTGTGCCTGCCTTGTTATTTCCCAGGCAGAAAGCCCAAAGACATGCCGAAACTCCAAGTTGGTGGCGGATAAGTCACGCAAGTCAACAGGCATTCAGAGCTAAAATACAGAAGCGTGTGGACCATTTTTAGCCCAAGGCAGCTCATCTCATCAGGCCTTTTTAAATCTAATGTATCGCCCAGTGTCAGTCCCTTCGGGATCCATCCCTCATTCATTTTAATAAAGGTGAGGTAATCTAGACTTTTTTGACCTAGGCGACTTCTCTTCTCAGTGACAATACCTTCTGCTGCACTGAAGGTCCTTTCTGACAGGACACTTGAAGCGGGGCAGGCCAGAAGTTCTATCGCAAATTGGGATAGCTCAGGCCACAGGTCAAGCCTGCACACCCAGTAGTCAAGGGGTTCATCGCCCCTCAGAGTGTCGATATCTGCAGTTAAGGCGAGGTAGTCTGCTACCTGTCGGTCGAGTCGCTCTCTGAGGGTGGATCCCGAAGGGCTGTGGCGATGCGTAGGACTTAAAAAAGGTCCGCATGTCCTCCATCAACAACACGTCTCTAAAGCGTCCTGTCCTTGCCGGCGTTGTCATGGGAGGAGGAGGATGACTTCCACCTCTCCCCCTGTTAGATTCCCGTTGTGCTGTGACATCACCCTTATACGCTGTGTAAAGCATACTTTTCAATTTATTTTGCAAATACTGCATCCTTTCATACTTGTTGTAATTCGGTAACATTTCCGCCACTTTCTGCTTATACCGGGGGTCTAGTAGCGTGGACACCCAGTACAGGTCGTTCTCCTTCAGCCTTTTTATACGAGGGTCCCTCAACAGGCACGACAGCATGAAAGACCCCATTTGCACAAGGTTGGATGCCGAGCTACTCATTTCCCGTTCCTCCTCCTCACTGATGTCAATGAAGGTATTTTCCTCCCCCCAGCCACGTACAACACCA
>OW240920.1:71468658-71476158 GCA_933207985.1 Pelobates cultripes
TAGCCAAATCCATCCAGGGGTTAAAAAGTTAGCTGGAGGTCCCTTTATGACCGACGGCAAGCACATTTTCCTGCCCAAAACAGTTCCATAGATTTGGGCTGTGAGGTCGGTCTATTTCAGGCTGAAAAAAGACTAAGTCCCATCGCCGAATGGGACTTAGTCTCTGCAGCTGAAATAATTTCCCATTTACTGAACCAAGTGGGAAATAGCCAGGCAGGCACAAAGGGTTTGCACCAGGTCTGGGGACACAGGGGACACCGTCTTAAAGAGGCAGTGTCCCCAACAAGTCTGGGGACACGGCCTTAAAGGGGCAGTGTCCCAATCTTCCTGATGTCCCAAAAAAGGTGTTTAAAGGGCCAGCACCAGTCACATAAAGAGTCCATAAACCCCAATATGCCCACCGACAGTCTTAAAGGGCCATACACACCAAATAAAAGTGCATACATTTTCACAATCTCCCAGGGGCCATAGTCATGCAGGAGGAGACTGGAAAATAGGCTTCTCCACAACCCAGGAAAGCAGGGCAATTTGCCATTTAAAGGGCCCGTTACAAATAGCAGTTTGTAACAAGGTGTCAATCCATATCTGCCAAGTGACCCGATGTAGGGGGACCAGTCCCTATTCTGCTCTGTGTCAGTGTGTATCAGGGAACCTTAGGACGGGTGTCAATCCATATCTGCCAAGTGACCCGATGTAGGGGAACAGTCCCTATTCTGCTCTGTGTCAGTGTGTATCAGGGATCCTTAGGACAGGTGTCAATCCATATCTGCCAAGTGACCCTATGTAGGGGACCAGTCTCTATTCTGCTCTGTGTCCGTGTGCATCAGGGGCTCTGAGGACAGGTGTCAATCCATATGTCAAGGTGTCAATATGTCATATGTCAGGTGTCAATCCATATTGATTGTGATTTAGGAATGTTAGGTGATTTCTGCCCTTTATGGATTAAAACCAGACTCTGTATCAACTGTGTAATTTTCCATGGGAGTTTTGCCATGGATCCCCCTCCGGCATGCCACAGTCCAGGTGTTAGTCCCCTTGAAACAACTTTTCCATCCCTATTGTGGCCAGAAAGAGTCCCTGTGTGTTTTAAAATTCGCCTCCCCATTGAAGTCAATGGCGTTTCGGGCGGTTCGCCGGTTCGCGAACATTTGCGAAAGTTCGCGTTCACCGTTCGCGAACTGAAAATTTCGGGTTCGCGACATCACTATCGCCCAATAGTCTTTGGGCTTCTTCTTTGTAATATGTACTGCTCATAATGACAATACCTCCCCCTTTATCTGCTGGTTTTACTACAAGATCAGGGTCCTCTCTCAAATCTCTAAGAGCCTTCACTTCCAATTTTGTTAAGTTCTGTTCAAAGTTTTTTAATGGTTTAATTTTATTAGCCTCATGTTGTACCATCTGTTCGAAGGTTATCGTTTCCCCTGACATCTGCCATTTAGGAAAAAAATTAGATCTATCTTTAAGGTCTGTATGGATAATATCATCCCTTATACTTATTGTATGGTCAATGGGCTTCTGCATACTCTCTTTCTCTTTAAGAAAGTGTTTTTTTAGGAATAATTTTCTATTACATTTTTGTAAAGCATTAAAATCCTTAGTAGGTGCATATTTAAGACCTTTGTTCAATAAGGTGATATGATCTGTTGTTAAGACCTTATTGGATAAATTAAAAATCCCTATGGGTTCAACGTTCTCATGCGTTTTTATCTTTCTTTGTACTCTCCACTCTCCCCTGTTCCCTCTACTGGTCTCCTTCTCTTTGATTGAATTGAAAACGGGGAATGGTTTCAAAATCTGTCCTTCTCTAAAAAGGAACCTCTTTATTTCTCAAATTAAGAGGTTCAAGACGGTTCTGAAAATTAAGATTCCTATACGGGGTATCTGGTTTAGATTGTCTTCTAAATGTTTTTTTCGGAAACTGCCATTCATTGTTCTCGTTCTTATCTCTATTGTCATACTGTTTCCTATCTCGGAGTGTCATATCTTGTTCTCTCCAATTTCTTTCAAACTCTCTATTCCTTTTAGGGCCATAATGATGTCCTTGCTGATTTCTCATAAATCTCTGATTGCTGTAATTATCTTTCCTCACATATGCCTTTTTATTCACATAATCATTTAAATCTCTATGGTATTTCTTTTGTTTTGTGTTTACAACATCTTGTTCCAATTTCTCTAGTTTTAAACTAATTTTCTCGGAGCTTTCCAAAAACTCTCTTTCTAATTTAAACTTTTCACATTCCTCACGAATCTGTGAGATTTGTCTGTCTAGATCTCTTAATGTTAATTGACGACGTTTGATAATGAAGATCATCGTTTGGGTGGAGAGGCTATCCATCAAGGTAAACCACTCCTCCATAAACGTTTGATCCTCCCTATCAAACAAAGGCAATTTATTATATCTTAATCCTCTGGGTACAATTTTTTCTTTAATATATTTCTCGAAAGTTGCTACCTCCCATTTAATTTTCAACTCTTTAGCCAAAAGGGACTCTAATTGATTACCAAGTGTCTTAATATTTGTAGAGATTCCATCTATTTGTAAAGTTACTGATCTATTATTCTCCATTGTAAATCGATCATCTATGTCTGAGCAAAGATTAATTCTCATCTGTAATACTTCCATTTTAGTTAATAACAGCTGCTCTTATAATGGGGTGAACGTCAAAGTAACAATATATCTAGAGTATAAAAGCGCAAAAAATACATCTATATAAACACAAATGAGGTGAAAGAAGAAAATGTGAAAAAAAAAATTCTATACCACCTTTCAAATGGTTCCGGGCACTTTAAATATGGGCACTCTTTTAGAAGGTTGCATTTTATTAAAAAGGTCAAACTGTCAAAGGTTAAAACTGTCATAAAAATTTGTGATGAAGATCTATGTTTATATTTATATTCTTATTAATTCCTGTTTATTAACTTTCTTTCCTCTCTTAAAATTAGGAATGGTGGTGAAAAATTAATAATATTTAGAGACTGTATGTAAGAAAAATGTCCAAGTGTTTTATTGATATTTGTAACAAGTATGTTTATTATAAAGATATATTTGACACTGGTAATTAAAGAGTTAATTAGAGACTATAAAGTTTCAATACACTTAATGACATTTGTTTAAGTGAGACTGTTGTCAGCGATCCAATAGGAAGTGAGAGGATCGCTTTAAATAATGGACCAGTAAGACAGGGGAGCATCACTGCTTTACGTCCTGAGGAAGCTTCGGCGAAATGCGTAGACAACGCAGTGACGCACGCCTGTTACGTAGTGACGCAAAAGGGGTGGAGCACCCGGGAAGCTCGGAGGACACCAAACTGGCGCCCAGGATTATACAGCGGCCGGTTCTTTCTGCTCTATCCGTGGAGGAAAAAGGGGAAGACGGCTGCAAAACAATCTCGAGCCTGGGTTAAGGCAATTACACAGCATTTGTGACTAGCAGCTGGGACTGCATATACTCACTTTCTTTTATCTTGTAAGAGGCGTATTGTTTATTTTACTGATTTATTTTATTCATGTATTTTACCATATATTGATCTTGTTCAATTATTTTTCCTACAGTGCTAGGAGTGTTTTATGTCTAGTGAATTTACCAATAAATATATGTAATTTACTGTAACTGTGCTTCACTATCATATGTATTTTATCCTTTTTTATATATTCATCTGAGCTGAAGCCATTTAAAGGATTCCATGAGAATGTGGACTTGATTTTGCGCTCCACCTATATAAGTATTTTTTTTTTTTAAATGAAATCTTGGTGCTTTCTAAAGACCAGTAAATATAAATATATATATATATATATATATATATATATATATATATATATACACACACACATATACTCAAGAGTCTATCTATCTATCTATCTATTTCATCTGGGAGAATCAGAAATGACAAAACAACATAGTCTTATAAAAATATATCTAAAGCTACACAGAAAAAATATTGTTCATCAGGAAAGGAGGAGAATCTTCCCTCAAGGATTTCTTTTGCACCTTAATTCAAATGATTGGGGAGTACAACCCAACACCACATTCAGCGAATCAAAAGTAGAATTTTTAGATCTGTAGATCTACATTAAAATTAGAGCCATCAAAACCAAAACTCATTGTATGAATGTTAGTGTTAATAGCTTCATCCTCAAAGAAAGTGGGCATTATTCACCTTGCTTAAAAACATTCCTAATAATGAATTTAGGAGATTAAGAAGGAATTGCGCAGACGTTGAACAGTATAGAAATCAGACTGAGACTGAAGTTGAGGTTTATAGAAAAAGAATATGATGAAGATGAACTGAATGAGCAGATTACCAAAATAGAAGAAATTGAGAGATCCGTCTTAGTAAAACCCAGAGTTCAAGCAGAAAAACAACAGAATGCTATACCACCTATTATACTGGATATTAACAGCGAGAACATAAGACTAAAGAAGACCTTAAAAAAACATTGGAAGCTGCTGAAAAGTGATAAGCTACTTAATGGGATTTTGGAGCAATGGAAGAAGGTAGCCTGGTCTAATATATCCATTTTTGTTTTAGATTAGGTGGATGACAGTTGGATGTGTGCTTCATTTATATAGGGAAAATATATCAGCAGGATGCACTATTAGAAGAAGACAGGCCAGTGGCCTTGTGTTATGCTCTGGGCAGTGATTTGTCCAATTGAGCATCTGTGGTATGTGCTGGAACAACAAACCCAATCCATTGCAGTGTTAATTTTGTCAACTAACATTTTTAGTCAAATTTTATTGGACTAAACTTTTTGATATTTAGTCAACTAAAACTAGACTAAAACTAAAGCAATTCATATGACTAAAATACAACTAAAACTAACTTGATATTTGCCATCAAAATTAACACTGAACAGAGGGGCCGTGGAAGGGAATAGGGACAGACCAGGACTTGGGAGAGAGAAACCTAGAGGGTTTGGGGGGACACAAAGAGACAAAGAGAGGCTGAGGAAGGGGTAAAATAGACATATAGAGACTTTAACTAAACTCATTAGATTTTAGACGTGTAGACTAAAATCTACTGGAGATTTAGTCGTCTAAAATCTACTGGAGATTTAGTCGACTAAAACTAGACTAAAACTAAAACAATTCAGATGACTAAAATACGGCTAAAATTAAAAGGGCTGTTTAGTCAAAAGACTATTTAATGTCTTGGTGCCAAATACCACAGGACACATTCAGAGGTCTTGTGGAGTCCATGCCTTGATGCATCACAGCTGTTTTGGCAGAATAAGGGGGCCTACACAATATTAGCCAGGCGGTTTTAATGTTATGGATGATCAGGGAATATTAGGAGAGAAGGCCATAAAGGATTCCTGAGACTTCATAATAAACCATATAAGGCCAAAGATCTCAGTGCTGCTCTAGATTAGTTGGAGTTATAGTCCTGGGAGGCATCTGTTTCAGGTGCAGCAGCTGCTACTCATTAGTGTAACTCCCAGATAGGGCATATATGTCCCATTCTGGCCAAGATTAGTGCCCCATACTGTACAAGATTTTAAACCATGATATGATTGTAAATTTTATATATATATATATATATATCCTGCATGGTGTGTGATTGTTTGCATAAACACATATAATTTATTCTTGAATCACTTACAGTAATTAATTTAATTACTGACAAACAATATTGGTTGACAGTGCTATTGAAATAATTATGCCATACCAGTTAAGGGCAAGTAACCTTTTTTGTAGACTGTTTTCTTATTAACGTACAGAAAGATCATATTGTTAAAAGCAAAAATTGATCAATTCAACTCCCTTAGTCCTAAAAAGACATTAAGAAAACAATAAATATTGACATAGTATATTTCTGCATGACTACTCAATGCTTAAAAATCTTTGTTAGCACAAGATGAATGGTTCCTGGGACATGGAATACAATACTGTGCATGGATAATCTTCAATTTACATTACTTAGTGAAGGATTCTACGTGTCACCCACATTTACTGGGCTGAGTACAGAAAATCAATGCCTGCTAATGTTACCAGATCAGCAGTAGACTAGCTTTTGCCCTGAATGTTGGGTAGATTTGCTGATATCGTTACTTCCTTGAAATTTCAGGAAACCTCAGGAGAGCCATATTTAATTGGAACCATTGAGATTTGTAACTAGTATATAACCTAAATACTGTATTTACATATTTAAAAGTGACCCAGTTTTTCCAAGTTTCTATGCCAATATTTTGAAAGGAAAAAAAAAACACTAAAAAACTGAAGCTCTAGTTTATATTAATTTCAATACTAAGTATGGGCAATTATGAAACAGTGCATTTTAAAATTAAAGATCTCTAAGTCTTAACATGATTCGCCTGTAAACGAAAATAGGAATGAAAAAATAGTTGTTCTTTCCTGAAAGTGTATTAAATGGAAAATGTGCAGTACTTAAGTGAATTTCTTAGCTCAGACATTGTGGAGCCTCACAGACAATTATTGCCAATGCCAGTAGTTTATTCATTATTGTATACACAAAGCATTCAGGTCTTTGTAATGTGTACTGACACAGTAGAAAAAGAAATAGCTTAATTTTAGTTCAACTAAATTGTATTATACATTGCATCGGATAATCCATATTAAAGTGACTGTCACCTTCTGGGGGGTTTTGCATATTTTGCAAGGACCCCCGATGGGGACAACGTCACTTGCAGTTAGGTTGGTGCAAAGGGTAGGAAAAGGTTAGTCTTATTTACCCAAATCTGTCCTTTGTGACTGCCACCATCATCTACCTGCTGATCCTCATTAGCTCCTGCAGCTTAATGTGCCAGGAGCCGTGTTGTACTTTCGCAAAAGTGGGATCCTCCATAGACAAAGCTTTTGCCCTAGTGACAGCTGGGATCCTGACAAAATCATAGATAGCTCTTCTTTTTGTCAAGCTTTTGCAAGTGTAGGAAAAATACACAAGACAGATTGGTCCCTACCTTAAACCTAAGATATATTTTGATTGTGTTGGAATTTCAGTAAAAAATGTATCTTTTTGGGGGGTAGGGAGATTGGTAATAGAGTTACTTTAAATCCTTGCATATTACAAGATGATATTAGGTGGTAAAAAAAAATATGTTCAGTGTTATTCACTAAAGTGAGAATTGTCAGTGATTTAAAGTAAATACAAAGTGAAATTCACATTTAAGAGCGAAGTAGCTGAACTGTAAAAATGATTCCAAGACTGCTATGCTTTCACTTTGAATTCATGTTGAATTCCCAAAAATAACCTTGCTAGTAAACTGGCTATGACATTGAGCCGAACAGTTGTTGGTCCTCAATAATGACCAAATAGGCAGAGAATAACTTGCTGAAAATTACCTAAGTAAGCTATGAGTGGAATTTTGTTTTTAAATAAATGTTTAATTGTTGGGTTTTTTTCTCTTGTATGCCAGGCTTTCCTAGATATTATTATTATTTTATTATTTATATAGCGCCATCAGATTCCGTAGCGCTGTACAATGGTTGGACTAACAGACATATAATTGTAACCAGACAACTGAATGAACAGGAAC
>OW240920.1:71481158-71758444 GCA_933207985.1 Pelobates cultripes
TTATAAGTTTCCAGAAACACAAATATGTTTCCTCAGTTCGGCAGCTGTCATCTACCGAACACCGACCACCCCCCTGGCTCATTAACTACAAACTAACCACAAACTTAAGTGCTCTCTCTGTGTAGCAGAGCATATGCTGTGGAAAATGGTGGCCATCTTGTCTCATGAATGCAGGCAGCGGCACTTGGTCATCGAGTGTATGGAACTCAAAGTCGGATACATCCACGTGCGAACCTCAGTGATCTTGCATCGATGCCTGTTTCTGTTCTTGACAAGACAGGAGAGTGCTGTTCAGTAGGATTGTTCGCTCAAACCAGGCAAGCAATCGCTACCTATGAGCAAGGGGAACTGTTTAACATATGGTTTATTTTGGAAGTGACCAACCGCTACCACTTTTTCTCTGGAACTAATTTGGGTAGACGCCACATGTGCGGTTGGTCAAAACTTTATCCCGGTGGCGATTTGGCTGTATTTTTGCGATATGAGTGCTATTTGGACACTGTGAGTGCTCAGACCCAGGCTAACAGGGGTTATGCTACTTGTGGGGGTTCCTATATGTGTTATGTGTATTTTGGGGAGTTTTTGTATAATACAGAATAGAGACAGCACAGAATAGGGTAGGGGATCCACTCACAACAAATGGGTGGAAAACCTAACCCACTCAGAAATACCTCCTAGTGTAAAAGGGTCACATTAATGGGGTAAATAACCTTTATTAGAACGTACTAAACATGTATAATGATTGTGGAATTTGAACTCCCAAGTGTATTCAAAACATAAGTGGGTGCATATACCTTTAAGGAACCGAAAAAACTAGTCCTATCTAATTAATGCAGCTAAATGCAAGATGGAAATGTAGAAAAAATCATCTAAATATGAAATGGACGCAAAGCTACACTGACTAATTAAGTCACCTCAAAAGATGCTTTAAAAAATGCTTTTGGTGACTGAGGCTGTCCCTGGTTCCTAATGTTGGGGTGCTGGAGTGCTGTACACTCAGTAACACAGCTTACCCATCTGCTGGCCATTAAACAGGCAGCAGGCATCAATATATCATATTGCCTCTCTCAATGTTGCTTTGCCTACTGCACTTCTATCTTTGGAGGCCAGTCAGTTGCTCTGCACGGAACCCAGAGAAGTAAATTTGAGAGCCATCTTACCATACATAAGCCTGTGCCATAATATGAAATATTTAAAGAGACACTATAGTCACCAAAACAACTTTAGCTTAATGAAGCAGTTTTGGTGTATAGATCATGCCCCTACAGTCTCACTGCTCAATTCTCTGCCATTTAGGAGTTAAATCAATTTGCTTATGAACCCAAGTCACACCTCCCTGCATGTGACTTGCACAGCCTTCCTAAACACTTCCTGTAAAGAGTCATCTAAAGTCTATCCTTCCTTTATTACAAGTTCTGCTGAATTTAGATTTTCTTATCCTTTGCTATGTTAATAGCTTGCTAGACCATGCAAGAGACTCCTGTATGTGATTAAAGTTCAATTTACAGAGAAAGAGATACAATTATTTAAGGTAAATTACATCTGATTGAAAGTGAAACCAGTTTTTTTTTTTCATGCAGGCTCAGGGGAATCAGATTCAGGGGAGGTGTTACAAGGGCTGCATAAACAGAAACAAAGTGATTTAACTCCGAAATGGTAGTGAATTGAGCAGTGAAACCTGAGAAGCATGAGCTATACACTAAAACTGCTTCATTATGCTAAAGTTGCTTAGGTGACTATAGTGCTCCTTTAAATAATGTAGACATTTACTTTTAGTGGTCTTACTCCCTCTTACTACTGTATATTCTACACGTAGATATCAGATTTCTATTCTAATTTACTTTTAGTGAGTATTTTAGGCCTCAATTCTTTGAATTGCAATATGAGTTGCAGATATTCAGTTGTTGTCCCATTTATCAATTCTCCAAAAAGAAAGTATGCACAGCCATTTTAATTCATGTGATCCATCATATCAACTTTTCCAATTAGCAGCTACAATTTGGTGTAGATGATTACAAATTGGTTTAGGAGCTAAGTCATGACTTGGTTATGTATGGATTCATTAGCTCTAATTGGGAGAAAGGTGCCTCTCTGAGCTTTAATTAACATTGTATCATATCACCTAATTTTTGTACCCCATGTATTTAATGCATTTTTTTTATTCTGCCTTTCAGTAAGCCAGATGTGTCTGCTTTGTGAGATAATTTATATATTTTGCTCTTCACCATATTATTTATCCGGTAAAGTAAAATATGTTGACATTAGAAAAACAAATCTATATCCTCCATTTGCTCCCTGTGAATTAAAAAAATATATTTTCAGAACAACATGTCAAACGTCAGTACCATAAGTGTCAAGACATGGCATGAATAAATAATAGTATTTAAATATTGTGTGATAGAGTTGTTGTGTAATATAACGGTCTTCATTATCTCCCTGAAATGATTATAGTGCAAGACACTGTCCTTGCAGTCTTTCTTTTAAAAATGTGTGATTACAGAGCTAAATACCTTTTTAATGTGTTTAGGTTCAGGTCTAAGGTTCTCAATTAGCAAGCACTCTCACTGGTAATATCCAATTGGTGCATCTCATGTGTCTGGTGTCAGCACACATGGCACACGCAGCATGCTATGCTATGACACCTTGGATATGCTGCTTATTATAGGGTAAGTCACACAAACTGTGTCAAACCTCATGCTGTCTGGCTCTCAGACAATTTAACTTTTTTCCTTTTATACTGGATAAAGGAAAACCATAAATTGATTCTTTTTTTTTTTTGCCACTACCCTAACTATTAAGGTGCAGACATCAGAGGAAAATGCACAGTCAATTCTGCTAAGAAAGTATGTGCCATCAAATAGCTTGCAAGAAGTTGCCTGCACCTGCTAGACTACAGATCCTAAAAGGATAAGTGATATTTTGACTGAGTATAGTGAGAGTCAATATATACATCTGTTATAAAACGGGATAGTGAGATAACCATTTACTAAACAGTTTATGTGGAATGTAACCCCAATCAAACTCATCAAGTTATTGTCAGAGAAAAAAAGTTAATTGGGCACTATCCTAAACCCCTTTGCATATTTAAATAACTGGAGATTTTTTTGTTTCACTTTAATGTCCATTTAAGTGTAAGCTCAACTGCCACGTCAAGGCAAAACCTGTTAGATGAGTCTTACAATAACAATTCACCTTGCCATCTTCTGCTATAAGGTAAACTATCTGATAAGGTAAAGAGGGGTATTTTTTAAACCCCTACACACTAATTAACCCTAAAGAGGGAACACATGGGCTGGGTGACAGCACTGTAACATTATTATTCTTTATTTATATAGCGCCAACAAATTCCGTAGCGCTGTACAATGGGTGGACTAACAAACACATAATTGAGATTAGACCACTTATGTACAGGAACAGAGGGGGTTGAGGACCCTGCTCGATGAGCTTACATGCTAGAGGGAGTGGGGTATAGTGACACAAAGTACTAAAGTAGGGGAATTAAATAGTTTGTTACAGAAGGGTTTATTGAGTGCTTGGTAGGTCATTTTTGACAGGTGCAGGAACAGAGTCATGGGGTGGGGGATGAGAAACCTGCTGACAGTTTAATTGATAAGCTTTAATGAAGAAGTGAGTATTCAAAGATTTTTTGAAGGAGTGGAGGCTGGGTGAAAGTCTGATTAAGGAGGGAAGGGAGTTCCACAGAATAGGTGCAGCCCTGGAGAAGTCTTGAAGGCGAGCATCAGAGGTGGGAATCCGGGAAGAGGATAGGCGTAGGTCTTGGGCTGAGCGCAGGGGTCTCGACGGGACATACTTGTGTATGAGGGAGGATAGGTATGTTGGAGCAGCATTATGTAGGGATTTGTAAGCAAGCACCAGAATTTTGAATTGGGCCCTATATCTAACTGGAAGCCAATGCAGGGACTGACAGAGCGTGGAGGCGTGGGAGGTGCGACCGGACAGGAAAATAAGCCTCGCAGCCGCATTCATTATAGATTGCAGCGGTGCAAGCTGGGAACATGTAAGACCGGTGAGAAGGGGATTGCAATAATCAAGGCGAGAGAGAACAACAGCATGAACCAGTACCTTAGCCGCGTCCGGCGTTAGATATGGGCGGATGCGCGCTATGTTTTTGAGTTGGAAGCGACAGGATTTGTCTATCGATTGAACATGGGGAGTAAAAGAGATCAGAATCAAAAAGAACCCCTAGGCATCGAGCCTGGGAGGTAGAGGTGATAGTAGCGCCGTTGACTTGGATGGAGACAGACACAGGAGTAGCATGGATGTGTAATACAAAAGCAAATACAAACATACAAAATTAAGCCCTGCGCTCAGACTCCCACTACTAGTGAGTGGCAGCAATGAGTATAGTACACATCAACCTCAATACATACAATAAACACCAAAGAAAAAAGTTATAATAAAAAACTAAGGAAAAAGGTTACTAACAATGTACTTTGCTGCCTTAAGCTATAAGGTCAATTCTCTAATATACTGTCTTATTAGATATTTTATCTTATAGCTGAAGGCAGCAAGGTGAATTGTTAGTGTAGGACTCGCCTAAAAGGTTTTGCCTTGACGTGGCTGGTTAGCTTACACTTAAATGGCCAAAGGAATGATACTAAGAAAAAGTTATTTAAAAGTACATAAGGATTTGGGATAATGCACACATAACTTTGTTTTTTATTATTTGTATAGGGTTCTGGAAGGAGGTGACTACCTTAGAGAATACAATTTTCTACAGACTTGGACACCTGGAAATGGTTGTGCTCTTGACCCACAGAGGGTTTCCTAACATGATTAACCTAGCAGCACGTCAGTATATGGCCGAGTTGTGGTTACAATCTGAGGTCCTGCTTATGTCACAGGCTAACTTCAAGATAAAAGACAGCTATTTAATAAACAAGTTGACAGTGCAGGTCATAAACACTTTAGCAACATTTCATAAGATCTGGACTTCATTGGAACAATAAGGAAACAGAGGTTGAACCTTGTGGGACTTAGCCTACTAAACCTCTGCATTTTGGGGGATTTCATTTTTGGGGTTTGTTTTTTTTGGGGATTATAGAACTTCTTTCATTTATATTTGTTAACTTACAAGAGCATCAGTTGCACATATTGCAAAATTAACCTATTTACTGAAGTGTATTCTGTATGTAAACCACACTTTTCTATGAGAAACTTTGAACCAGAGATTTTTTCCTTAATGCTTGTTTAAATATTGCATCTGACTGGACAATGTCCAGTACTAACAACGAAGTAAATACTGGGAAAAGAAAAAAGGAGATTGATATATTTTTTTTTAACTGCAGAGGCCAATTCTGCAGTTAGGTTTTTAGAGCTTTAGAAATACTTGTGCACATTTTATTAAATGCGTATGTATTTATTGTTTTGCAATTATTTATTATTTCCCATTAAACAAGTTTTTGTTAAAATATTACATGGAAACAGCAGATGAAATGCAGAACAAAATTAAAATAGCAATGCCTCACTTTACTTTTGAGAGAGGCAAAAAATGATTTAGGCAACTATTGGTATTGTCTAAAATATGTAGAGTAATCTTGATAGTATATTCATTTTCAACACGGAACCTCCTGAGCTAGGAAATGGATAAGTAATTTTACTTTCCAAGGTCAGTTTGGATATCATCCATGTGATTCCTCTGATATAATTAAGAGAGACCAGTTGTCACCCATATCCCTAAGAATAACATGTAATACTTTTTACACTAATGGAATGGGACCTGGGAGGCCATTTATTGGTTGGTTTGAGAGGTAATTGTGAGATTAATAACCTAACATTTTGTCATATTCATTTTAAGGTTAAAAGCATGTTATTGTCATAGGCTCCAACTTGAGCTGCGACCAGCAAACTCAAAAACGAAATATGTAACTAGGGTCTTATTGTAAAAAGGGGCCATGTAAAGAGAGATATGACAACAAATAGTACTGAAACCAGAGTAATAACCTCAACCAAAATTAAGTGCTAGAGAAGTTTTCCATAAAAAATAAGTTAAACAAATGTTGCCTTAACCGCAAAAATGTACACAGGGCAGGTTTAATCACTAAAGTCCAAAATGTACCAAATTTAAATCCAAACTGCAAAAATGTAAGCTAAGATATCCATTCACTGACTATAGCTGCCTATGTGTTGTGTGTTGGAGAATTTCTCTAGATCTGCTACATCAGCCTTTTAGTTTTCAATGTAAATTAGAATTTTGCAATTTAAACTTTATTAAATAATTGTGCAGAGTTTATTGACCATGTATACAGCTGGGTTAAAGAATTTATCCACATCAGCTATTGATGCCTTAATTTAACAGTTTGGTTTCAAATCATTGCAATTCTGTGTTTAGTGAATGAATTCCACAGAGTCAGCTAATCAATACACATGCTATAGTGATCCTCCAAAGTTAATGAAGCATTAATAGGATAATAACCAATTTTATTCTATAACATTTGCACAAACAATGTGTGCGACATAGTATTATTTATTGAACAATGCCGCTTTTCTGATTGCAATGGATAATGTATACTACTAAATACTTGAAATGCACAGACAATGTATTTAATACATCCTGTGGATCAGTAGTTTGTTCATGGTAGTGTTTTTGTCCAATATTAAAGCAATAATTATGTATAATTATGTTTGTCATAATTATTATGAATATGAAACCCCTTGTTTTAGAACCTTCAAATGAACGTTATCTACATTTTAAATTTGATTAAGACTTAAATGGAAGGAACAAATGTAAATATGGATTATAATAGTAAAGGGGTTAATACTTTAGTTTTGAATTTGTTCACATGAGAGTTATCTCTTTTGTGCAGTGTCTTACCAAACTCAACTTCACAGAATTGTGAATAATTACCATGAACGCATGCTGAATCTATTTTTGGGTGGACTTGGAAGCTGAAGTTCCAGAGAGATTTACCAGAATACTGAATGCATTTAAAATATGTTTAGAACTGGAAAGCTTTATACAATAGATGAGACGTTATCAAAATGCTACTCTATAGAATACTAAAAGGACATTTCAAGCACATATCTGATTTTTTTTTTATTACTTATAGAATGATAGAAAGACATTCCAGGCACAGAACTGCAAACCATACATCTGATTGTTTATTACATTTTATTTTTCTATGCTTCCATTTTACTGAACCAGGGCTTTTCATGCACAATAGAGTGATAAGCAGCATCCCTTTCAAGGAATAATCAAAAGCCTCTCTTGCTAAGCTGCTTGGCAGCTTCCGTTTACTTATGTTAGTGGTTCTGATCAGTTCTCTTATACGTTTTGGATGTCTTCAGTGGTCATATTGCATAGAAGTATGCAATGACATTTATTAGAACAGAAGCATAGTGAGCATGAATGTTCACTAATTATTTCTGTGTGATGTCAGGCTTGGCTAGTTCCTGGATAGAGCAGTTGTTACCTGAAATAGATCAGATCTAGTGGATTTTCTGCAAAACATTTAAAAATAAGTATCCTTTTAATTTATTTTCAATTTTTTTTTTTAAATACACAATTTATTTATCATATGGTATTTTTAAGCAATGAGTTATAGTGAGGGATATTTTCACTGCGAAATGTCCCTTTAATTATAAATGAAATATTATATCTAGAATCTAATGCTTATGAAAGATATATACGGCACAACAACATTAATTAAGTAGCCTGCTTAAAGGTTTTTTTTTTAAAGAGTAGCAAGGGAATGCTAATCATGTAGCTGTGCTGTAAGGGAGGTGCACTACCTGTGTTTCATCTCAATTGTCTATCAATTGCTTGATACACGTTAAAGTCCATCTAAGCAATGCTATTGAGAGATTTGGTAAAAAGACAGACAATGATATTCACTTATGTGTGAATTGCCAAGAATCCAAAGGGAATTAAAAAATGTAGACATTCTTTTTTTAATTCAACTACTTTATTCTTATCTAAAATTCACTTTTAATTCCCAATAATTCACACTTTTGTAAATAACCCTGATAGGGAATTGTATCTCTCTACAAAGTGGCCATTATAGCTTAGTTTCAGGTGCTCCTCTCTGAATATCCCCCTACAAGAAAACATAGCCAATATGTTTCACACGTTTCCAAAATAATGCTTCAGGATGCTCCACAAGTATATCGTAAGATGTGGGCTCCCTGAATTCTGTTTTTTAGCCTGGCAAAGCTGATACAGAAAATTAGTGCTCTGTCTTGGTCCCTGTGAAAGACCTGAGACAGAGGTGGATTTTGACAAGTCCATAAGACAAATTCTCTTTATAAGCCCTTAGCATGAGATCACATTGATGTAATCAGAATTCTACAAACCACTGAAATCTTTGATGGCTGTTGAACTGATTTAGTTCTTGATTTAATAAGCTTTAATAAGCTTTCCAAATGATTCAATACCGTTAGAAAAACCTTTTAAAATATTTATCTACAGAAGTCACTATTATAGTCTATGGGAATTTTTGTAGATAAACCATTTGGAAAGTTCAAAAGTGGTCTTTTTTATGATATATGTAATGCTATTCTATTCATTACTGCAATTGTTAATTTCATATGCAATGCATGCCTTTTATACTATTGTATACTGAGTCCATGTAACTTCATAAAAACATTAATAAAGATTAATGACACAAAATGACACTATTTCCAAGAACTAATATTGTGCAGAATATACTACATGTTGTAAACCAATTATAGTGTTAATGGGAACATTATTAGTTGTAGTTTGATGTATTATAAGGTGAATGCAATTTGACCCCAAACAGCTGTGATTGATGCCATACCTCCTAATATGTACTGTATATATGAAACAAAACAATTGCACGGGTACAAAATATAGTTTTAGCCACCTATACAGCTCTTGTTCTTACCAACCAAAGTCTAAATAGGTGTTATATTTTAACCTTTACATCCATCATTTTCTAAAACTACCAACATCTATTATCTCACTATATGAGTGGTGATGTTATAGTTAATATGATGCAGTGAATTAACAAAGACCCTACTGTTGGGTATCATAAAAAATATAATTCATAAATATTTGGTATCTCAGGGTTGTTTCTACAGTAGCAGGTGAATGGAACAATAGATTCACAATTCTTGACCCATGGGTATGAACCTCAGAGATGAGCCTCAATCTCTATTTCTTTCTAACCACTTTTCACACCAGTTGACTAGATGTTGGTAAAACACAGTTGTTGGGTAAACAAGTTATGCTAGGAATATAATTTTGATATGCACATGTGTTACAAACAGGAAACAATATCTGCATCTACTTCCTTCTTCATTACCATGCAAGCTTCATGGGACCTGAATGGGAAGAAGTTGTTTCAAATATTTATTTTGCCTCTATAGTTCCACTCATAGATATATTGTTATTTATTTATCTGCCATAGTTTCTGTGATATGGATCATAAAAATCAATTCATTATCTGAAAATGTGTCAAATATGTTGTTCATTGCTACTTTATACCAATATTAACAATAAATTAGAAATGTCAACATATTATCACAAGAAATAAAGATAGATAAGCATTTCTAAATGCAGCCTGTCTTCTCCGTGTTAACTTTTTAAATATTTATTTTTGAATATACAACAGGAATATATTTCAGTCTTGGGTATTTAATATAACAAATATAGTACAAAAATATTCACTATATATAACAAGGTGACCACAATCCTTCCTGGAGAACCTTATCCAAATCCAGGTCCAGGGAATTGATGTGCCTGACTTTGTTTTTTATCTTATGAGTGTAACTTTAATAAAACTGTTACTGTGTTTATACTGCTACACTACGTGTCTGTTTCTCTCCTTTCCTTCCATGTACTGAAAGGGAGGGAAGAGGAATAAGGTCATATGTGATAAAAATTTGTCAGGTGCCTATTATCAATTTTACCTTTGTGAGTACAATAATTATTCCATTCTTTTTCTGGTGTCATACAGTGTTACACTATTTGCATTCTTTTTATTCCTTTAGATTGTATATATGTTTTAGTCTTGTGTATTTATTGCAGGCAAATAGAGGAGGGGAGAAGGTATTCTGACTGTGTTAATGAAAAACAGTCTCTTGGTAGTGGCAGAGTTATCCTTCATGCTACCTTTCATCAACTTGTACATGTTTATTACCTGTTTTGTCTCACTGTAGTGCTAGCATTTATCCTCCTTCATCTGCTCCTTTTGTAAAATTTGAAAATCTGGAACATGGTATAACATAGGAATTATTGCAGCCATGACAATTCTTGATCTCCGGTAAAGGAGCATCAGGTGGAGAACTTGAAGGTGAGTCATAGGTTTACCTGTAGATAATGCATTAAACAAATCGGGACGGAAGACTTCGAGATTTGTTTCAGACCAAGATGCAATCGGTCTCAATTTGGGCTGATTGAGTGTTCTGCAGAATTCCTAAATTCTAAACAGAATTATGCCCAAATTAGAGACTTAAGAACAGATTAGAAATATTCAGAATCCTACCTATGGCTTCAATCCCCCCTTTTTCTCTGTATATGTGGAATCCAGACCTGATTCCTTTTGCGTTGAGTACACTGCATATGTGATATGGAGGATTTTTAGTATTACTCCAATGGCCATTAAAGTGTAAGCATACCTTCCACAAGGCAAAACATTTTAGGTGAGTCCATCATTAACAATTCACTTTGCTGCTTTGAGCTAAAAGACAAAATCTCTAATGATACATGAGGGGTATTTTTCTAAACCCTTACACACTTATTAACCTTTAATAGGGTACACATGTGCTGGGCGTTAGCACTGTAACATAGCTGTGTAATACAAAATCAAATACAAACATTAAAAATTAAGCCCTTCTCTCAAACTCCCACTACTCCCTGATGGCAATGACCTCTCTCAGCAGGATAATGCACCCTGCCATAGTGTGAATTTGTTCAGCAAAGGTACATGACAAAGATTTCAAGGCATTGCATTGGCCTCCAAATTCCCCAGATCTCAATCCGACTGAACAACAAATCCGACCCAACCCAAATCTGATTTTGCAGGACATAAAGGAACTACTGCTAATCTCTTAGTGCCATATACCAGAGGACACATTCAGAGGTCTTGTGGAGTCCATGCCTTTGCACATCAGAGCTATTATGGTAGAACTAGGGGGACCTTCATGATATTAGGCAGATGGTTTTAATGTTGTGGCTGATCAGTGTATATACTAGAACAATAACGTGAGTGAATCTGCTTTGGAAATGTAAATACAAATCTATTAAGTTGTTCTTTTTAATTGATCTGATATCAATAATGTGTCTAAATCTTTAATCTACTTTCCTTCCACGTCAATTTCTTTAGGGTGATTGACATGTCCATGTCCAAACTTTTGAACAACTGTAGATTCCTAATTGTAGTCTGACATTCTTTTGCATCATTGACAATCTCCAAATAATGCATTCAATTGAAAGAATATGCATATTATTGCAAATATTAAAATAATAAATAATAACTAAGATAAAACAGTGTGTTATTTTTTTACGATCATTTTTAAAATAGTATAAATGAAATAGATCCCTTTTAATGAGAGATTAGTAATAGGTAGGAATTAATGTAAGGTATTGATAGTTTTATTGTTGAATGTGTCATTCAGATGTGTTTAATGTGTTCTTTATTTGAAAGATACCAAAGGCTAGACTCTGAAAGATAAAAACAATCAAAGACAAGTTTTGCTAAATGGAGGAATACAGTAAAAGAATGGAGCCTAAGAAAAAAGAAACATATGAAGATGATGCATTAAATATGACAATATTTAGAAACATTATGTAATACATGCAAAAAATGAATGAGTCAGAATACATGTACACAAATTTGAGTAATGCATAAGTATGTGCTGCCATCCCAAATAAGGTAAAAGAAGATCTGTTAATAAAAACATATGAAAATGGATATGTAAAAATTACTCACTCCACCATTGCAGCAGATGTGCTCAAAGTTCTCAAATGTTGCTCCAGTTGTCAAAATTCTCCCAAAATAGCAATATTACTCAAAAGAAATTAATGAAGAAAAAAAAAGGATTTCTGTCGAACGAGTATCCTTGTAGTGCAGATTTATTACAACATTATAACATGTCCACCATAATAAGCAGCAGTGAGTGCAGCCACTTGAGGTGTTAGAAGGCAGTGATGTAAAGACTACCTTTTCTCTTACATTAAAAAGTCTACAGGGACATGCTACAGACACAAGAACCACTACATTAAGATGTGGTTGTTTTGGGGACTATAGTGTCTCTTTAAGGAAAAATAAAATCCACATTACGCAGTAAAACGATTAAGCTATGGTAAAAACAGTGTAAGAAATTTGCTACCAGTAAAGTTTTGAGTTAAATACTTTTTAATTGAGACCTACTTTTGAGTGGTTTATGATTTAATATAAATACAGGAATGTTGATGCAGAACAAAATCAAATTTTTTGAACAAAGATGTGTTTTATACTCAATTTTTATATTACTGTGAATGGAAATAAATGAAAGGTAAAAAGTTGAATAAGTGAAAAAATAATGACGATACATGTTTCAAAGCAGGTGGGAGATTTAAAAAAAAATAATTGTTTCCTCCTAAAGATGGGAGGCAGTAAGGACAAGGCAAAAAAATACATACTAAAAAAAGGTATATGTATAATCTACCTCATGCCTCTATCATAAGAAAGAAAATAAATGGCTAGAAATACAGTAGAAATACAGAGAGTATCTGCCAAATATTGACATAACAAGTGGTAAAAAATACTCAATTTAATCTAAAAAAATGGGATATAGGTAGGGAGAAAGAGAAGGTCCTCAAAATATAATAAATAGTGACCCCACTAAAAAAGGAAAGTAGTATTTTTCCAAAAACTTCCACCACAGCTATCTTTGACATTCATGCCTTCATGGGCACCTGTCTAGTGGCTAAGGTAATAGCAAATAACTAAGCTGTACTGAATAATCTCACCCTCACCTGTACCAGATACACTTATTAACCTTTAATAGGGTACACATGTGCTGGGCGTTAGCACTGTAACATAGCTGTGTAATACAAAATCAAATACAAACATTCAAATTAAGCCCTTCTCTCAAACTCCCACTACTCCCTGATGGCAATGACCTCTCTCAGCAGGATAATGCACCCTGCCATAGTGTGAATTTGTTCAGCAAAGGTACATGACAAAGATTTCAAGGCATTGCATTGGCCTCCAAATTCCCCAGATCTCAATCCGACTGAACAACAAATCCGACCCAACCCAAATCCGATCCACAGAGGCCCAACCTCGCAACTTGCAGGACATAAAGGAACTACTGCTAATCTCTTTGTGCCATATACCAGAGGACACATTCAGAGGTCTTGTGGAGTCCATGCCTTTGCACATCAGAGCTATTATGGTAGAACTAGGGGGACCAGCTGGTCAGCAACAATGAATTGTATATATTAGACTTGAACATTAATTTCATTCTCAGCTGCAATTTTTCTGAATTCAGGCTAATCTGATTCTGATTTCCAAACCTCCAAGTTCCAGAAATTCAAGGCAAATTAATTGGTCAATGCATGAACATGTCTGAACATCAGCACTTTCTTGGCTATAAGGACTGCTGAAGTCTCTGCCAGCACTTATATATGCAATACAGCATCCAGGAGGCAATTGTGTTTTTCTTTGCCTTTTTATGCTGCATTGATTGTGTCTAAGGGGTGAATTGAGTGTGTGTAATAGAAGCAGTATGTGTTTGTTTCTCTGTGTGTGTGTGTGTGTGTGTTTATGTGTATGTTTGCAAGGGATGCATTGTGTGTTTATGTGTATGTTTGCAAGGGATGCATTGTCTTTGTGTGTAATGGATGCATTGTGTGTTTCTCTGTGTGTAAGGGAAGCATGGTGTATATCTGTGTGTGTGTGTGTGTGTGTGTGTATGCATTGCATGTTTCTGTGTATTTATAGGGATGCAGTGTGTGTGTGTGTGTGTGTGTGTGTGTGTGTTTATTGTGAAAGAGAGAGTTTGTGGGGTAGAATAGGGACTGAGGGGGAGCAGCTCTTTATTTTTAACTATTATATTTATTTTGTTAATATAATTAGTTTTTTATGTTTTGAGTCTTACATCCCCCTTTAGTGTATCTCTTAAAAAAGCCTCTTGTTTGTCTCTTATCCCCCCTCTTTGTATGTCTCCTACATCCTCCGAACTTCTTTGCCTGTCCTACTCCCCCCAGCCCCTTTGTGTGTAGGACTCAATGTCATGCATTTAGGCTGGAAGAAAGGAGATTTTATTTAAGGCAAAGAAAAGGGTTTTTTTTACAGTAAGAGCAATAAGGATATGGAATTCTCTGCCTGAATAGGTGGTTTGATCAGAGTCCATACAGATGTTTAAACAGAAATTGGATAAATACTTGTAAAAACATAACATACTGGGATATTATTTCTAATTAGATGTGGAAATAGCTGCTTGATCCAAGGAGATATCTGACTGCTATTTTGGGGTCACAGAGGAATTTTTTACTAGTTTGTTGCAAAATTGGAAGTGCTTCAGACTGTTTTTTTTGCCTTCCTTTGGATCAACAGCAAAAACATATGAGAGGAAGGCTGAACTTGATGGATGCAAATCTCTTTTCAGCTACGTAACTATGTATGCCTCCTACCTCTAGTGTAGCATGGCTGAGTCCGCTCCGGTCCGCGGTACAGGAGCTTTTGTTTGCACTTCCTGTCAGTCCGCCCGGGTACAGAAAATGGATGCTCCTGTACCGCGGACCGGTGCAGAGCTCGGCCACGCTACACTGAGTTACTGGCAGGAGGAAGCACTGGCCCTCATAACTTGTACCCCAAGACGCCCAGGGCAGTGCTGCAGCCGCCAGAGGCTCTCTATAGAGTGCTCAGGCGGCTGCAGCATTTAAGGTGCCGGCACTCCTGTCAATGCCCCTTCCCAATGGGCGCCCTAAGCGACTGCCTAAGTCACCCATGATTAAGGTTACTACTACCAATGGCAGTCACAGCTAGCTCAAGCATTATGTTTTATGGTGCTCAGAGCAAGGGATCAGTAATACTAGTGGACTTGTTTATGTTGCCTATGCTTCCCCATTTTGTTATGTTAAATTCATTTTATTATATCATGCAGAATAAGAGCAGTCATTTAGCCAAATGGATTATAATGCCACATTGGCCTACGCAGAGGCATAAGAAGTCAAAAGAAAAAGCCTGGCAACCTTTACAGAAGCAAAATAAATGGCCGTTAAATATGCAAATAAAAATAGGACTGTGACAAATAATGCTAAATATTCAGATGAAATATAAACAGTTTCCTAATCAACTCAGAAAATAATACAACTGTTAAGCGACAGATGGTAATGAAATGAACCTTTAGTCAGGTGGAAAAAAAAAATTATTGCTATGTTAGGTAGAACGTCATGTGCATGTTTGGAAGATCCTTTGAGGGACCGGCTATACCGCGTGAGTGAAGCAAGTTGTTGATAGCATTGGAAAAGAAAAGCTAATGGAACATGCGCTGCTAGAAAAAAAATTAAAACATGTGTGCATACATTATCTCCTCCTTCCATGCAAGTTATTAAAGTAAGTGCTAGCATACAAAACTGATGACAGGTAGTGCAGGTGAGTAATGCAGTAATACAAAAAGAAGAATTTCTACCTAAAAATAAGTGTAATATCATTGCCCCCAGGATATGAGAGCCGATCTGAAAAGTGTGCATAATGCCACCTAGTACATATTCCTACAGAATGAAAGGGAAAAAAAGGATGTATGAGCACGCAGTGCAGCCAAGCATAAGGTCATACTCTTGTGTAATACTCCTACTCAGCTCATAAGATAGCTAAGTGCGTAACATTAGCCTGAGTAAATTGTTGCAGGGCTGATTAGTATACAGTATGAAAACTAAGCCGTATTGAGCGTCTATAGTATGATTCGAAAGTAAACGTCGATATCGTAATCACAATAAAACTGAGTATGCTATGAACATCAAACGCTGCTAGGAAGACACATAAAATACATATAGCAGTTAAATAAAAGTTAAATAGCAGTTGTTAAAC
This sequence comes from Pelobates cultripes, assembly GCA_933207985.1. Lineage (NCBI taxonomy): Eukaryota > Metazoa > Chordata > Amphibia > Anura > Pelobatidae > Pelobates > Pelobates cultripes. The sequence continues at coordinate 71,497,160 of OW240920.1, forward strand.
ATGTTAAACTTTGCAGTGCTTATTAAACAATAGCCTACAGGTAGAGCACAATCAGTGGCCAGAAATCATCCAATGCCATTAGCTGGCCAGACATTCACTGTGTCGAGTTGTTGCCCTTGAAAAGAGAATCGGTAGCATAAGAGTCCTGTGAAGGAATAACCCATTACTGTTTGGCTATTTACCTTCATTTACCATCATGTTCCTGTTTTGTTCATTATTTTATTCGGGACCAACCCAGAGATAATTAGATAACATGGAATGTTATGTATCTTGTATGAAAACCACAGAGAAAATCATTAATAGAATGCTTCACTGGGTGGCCGCCAATTTGTGCATAGAAATACACGCGGTTGGGACAATAAATGGCGGCCATCTTGTCTCCTGAACGCTGTCAGGGGGACCTGCTCATCGAGTACCTGGAACTCATTTCGGCCAGGCATTTTCATGAACAATGGTCTCTATGAATCTACTCTCCGTTCTTGTTTCCATTCACCTAGACGAACGGCGTTTGGAAGTTCCAGAATACCGAACACAAGGAGCATTCTCCACGAACCAGCTGACTATATCTTATGTGGTTTTCATGCAAAACCCCACGAATGGAGACCGGCTCTTGCCACACTTACCATGGAACTATTTCTGGGCTTCAACCTCATGGCAGACCAGTCAAATCTTCCCTGCGGTGCCGATCACAAACTACCAAATAGATCTTCAGATATATTGTTCCCCCAGATCCAGGCTACCCAGGGATGTGACTTTTGTGGGGTTCCCATGTATTTTAGGGGTACTTTTGGGGTGTTGTAAAATAGTACCCTTTTATGTACCTGGAGATAATTGAGTTTAGTAAATTTTCAGATTCAATTATCTCCCAGGTTCAGGGAGGAGTTTGCTGACTGTATAAATTTGATGCCTGCTCTCCATTAAAGTCAGTCTTATCACCGCATTAAGCCGTGGCTCATGTGTGGGTGATCATGCGATACCGGCGATATTTTAACCTGTGGATTATTGGCGTATGATTATTATGGGAAAAGGGTATTCATGGTGGTGATACCTTGACAGACCGCCATAATCCCAACTCCATCTCTGTGCAACCCCGGTCCGGTGTATTCGCTGGTGCAAGAGTATCACGAGGTTCTCCATCATCAGAGATGGGACAATATTTCTGCATGTGGTTCCACAGGGTTGTGGGTAGCTGATGGGTACAATGTTCATCTTGGCTCTTGTTCCAGAGGCAGTGCCAAGTAGCAGGACTTCACTGGGGGGGTTTCCACTGGTGCAGACAGAGAAAGAAACTGTTGCTGCTGTCAGGAGCCAAGCTAAACCCAAAAGGCTGCACAATCTGATCTCCCATAAATGGCAAGGCATGGTAGCTGTATCCCAAAACCATCTTGTGGTGCGTCAGATGCCGAGGACCAGGTCACAGCTTTCTCAGATAATATCTCCTGTGTCTTACATTGTGGAGTTATAAACGTGGCAGACATTTTGGAATCCCTTCTGGATCTCGAGCTATCTGCAATGCATAGCCAGAAAAAAGTAGGTAAGAGGCTGATCTTTGGTGGGGTGAGTGATTACCCATATCTTCAAGTCAAAAGGTTGATATATTAAAGATCAAATTTATACAGTCAGCAAACTCCTCCTTGAACCTGGGAGATATTTCGATAGCCTCTTGGAAGGGCAAATTGCAAAGCATAAACAGTGCTGCAAGGAAGTGAGTAGGGAGAATGTGAAGGGTCATCTCACTGGTGTCCATATGACTCAACATTTGCAAAGACACAACATATCTGTATTACAGACGGAAGAAGCAAAAAATAGAAAGTACTAGGACAGACAGCAAGTCTACTGGTGCTGTATCTGATTCTGCACAACCAACTACTACCATAAGTATATCCTCCATTGCTGCCACGCTTAAGAAGAGCAGAGTAACATTCAGCCTAGGGCCTCTAGGCGACAGAGACAGGCAGCCTCCTCATATCCCAGGGACCACCAGCCCATACTATTGCATTTTGTTGGATTTCATTCCAGGGGCATGTCAAAACAGCAGGTTAACAAAATAACTTGCCTGGTTGCAAAGGTGATTGTTATAGGGAAGCTAACTTTTCCACACATGACCCTCCGCAATATAGAAAAAGGGGGAATAAGGAGCACACCCAGAACATGCATTTCTCAGAAGTGGTTCTGCTGTTAAAAAAAAATTAAAAAAATTATACAAACTACAGATTAAGGAACAGTGCACAGAAAAAAACAGTCTGAAATTTTATAAGGTTACTTAAATTCACCTACCTCAGCAAATAAATTTGAGGATACAGTTCCACCATATGACTATATGGTGTTAAGCCCACAACTATGCCACAATACCCCAATACCGGTGAGTTCTACACTAATTTTAACATGGTAAACTAACTACCACTTGTTTAGTGTCTAGGGTTAAATTACAAATAATATTTTGTGAAAATTGTGAAAAAGTATTAATTTTATAAATATTAAAATAATTATTCTTAACATGAACATGAAAATTCTAATTATTATAGGACCACACCCTTATGTTTGATTTAAATAGGTACCTACTATTTTATCTATGATACTAACTTTTTGTAGTTCACACAACATACAATAATTCATACAACATACAAGAACTATATTACTTAAAAATATAAATTATTGTGACATTTTTTGCAATAGTAACATAGTCATTGCTCATACAACATGTAACAAAGAAAATTGCTTCAAAACATGCCAGAATATAATTTCCATTGTACATGATGAAATATGAATAATCGGCAATTTAGTTATTGGTGCAAAGAATTTATCACCAACAAATGCAATAACTGAACATAAAATATTGCATTAACAGTTAATAATTTTCATCATGACAGTGTATCACATTACAATATCTCCTGCAATAAAGAAGCATTAACCACATTTGCTGATTATTAAGATACAATAGAATCATCGATCTTTTCCTCTTTATGTATGTAAATGTTTTTTTTAGCTCTGTTCACCTCTCCTTGTTTTTATAATGTAAATTACCACGTAGTTGCTGGATTTCCTTCCTTATTCACTGGATAAAGAATAAGTGATATAGTTTTGATATAAGAAATGAAATGGGAAATATCAACAACTTACTGTAAAGTAAAGTTTAATAGCTTGGCGAAAAATTCAAGATAATTAATTTTTTTAGTATCAGATCAAAATAATAAGTAGTGATTCATGATAGAAAAATCTAGAATTCATATTCAAGAGAGTGATCACATTCAAGAGAGTGATCCTATTCTCTATAACATTATATTTGTGTCTTTATCTTAGGTAAAGCACACCTACTGATTTAATGTTGTCTAATCAGATTTGGTGCGTGTAACATAATAATTAAGAATCTATCATTTATTAATGAAATTGTACCAACTTTTAACAAAGTTTCACCACCACGTGTGACTCTCGTCTGATGAATGATTTTAATTTATTTCCATTTCCTTGTATTCTTAATTACAAGTAAGCTGAACCATGTGTACTATGTAACTATGTAACTATGTGTACGCAGGAATTTATATTAGTGTTTGTACATATAGATAATATTAATCATTTGACCCATTTGCCAGACGATATGGCAAATAACTAACTGTAGTTTGTTCGTCTATATAATCCATGGTCAACTGGCATGTCTTGGCTGCAAAGTTTATAAAGGAATTAAATTAATGTGCATTAAATAAAGCCATTGTCTTTGCATTCTTAACATGTATCACTCAAAATGTGAGCAAAAACAAATACAAAATGAAAGTTCTATATCTAAATAATTAAATTAACAGTATCAACTAAAGTGTACCATGCTGAACTTTTTTTTTTTAATGAAGGGGTTTAGTTTAAAAAAAAATGTTTCCACTGCGCACACTTCTAGTGTATTTTAATATATATATAGTATACAATTATTCAGATACAAGGGACATTAGGTAATGAAAACTAAAGGTAAAAAAAAACATGGCAGAGAAGCACTAAGTGCCAATATTAGTGAAGTTTTAAAGGCTGGCATAAGAGCCCTAACTCCCTCTTTGAAGGAATGAGACTTTGTGTCAGGGTCGATCACCCACCAATCCATGACCTTCTTACATCCCAGTCCCACACACATCATCTCTCTCTCCCTCACACAGATCAAGTCACTGGCACCCCGTCTTAGGATTTTGCTGTCACGCATACTCATATGATTCATCAGTGTTTCTGTACTTTATCCTTCCTTCTCTTTTTTACTCTCCTCCAGATCCCATTCTCAATGGCTTAGCTTGTGTCTTTAACTCATCCTCATTGCTAGCTGGTTCCTCTAACCAAGGCTAGTATAAAAATATAGCATAATTTTCAATCAATTCCCTCTACAGAGAAAGGGGTGTAATGGTATTTATTAATTAATGACTTTACATCATAAAGAAAGCATATTTAGTGTAATGCTTTGGGGGCACCACTAGGGGGAGTGTGTAGGAAGACATGTGCTTCTGGCAGTGACATCACAGGCCAGCCTACTTACACTGAATAAAAACCAGATGGAGGAGAAAACTCGGTCTCTTTGCCTGTACCTGACTGAACCTAAGATGTAGTACCAGCTCTGACTTAACCCCAGCCAATGGGCTGGGGCCTTGTAAGTAAAATGTTGTGTAACATGTAGCAACCTTTTGTAAGTAATATGTTGTAGTTTTGTATTGTATCATAATTGTAGTAAATTGACATTCTGCTAGCATCTGTTTATTTGTTATAGTTATATTAAATATACATTTAATATTACAACGTTTTGTGTATTTTCTATCCACATATTCGACCATAATACCATGAATTATAAAAATATTAATGTTGTTCCGTATTGCTTAATTATTATGTATTAAGAGATTAATATTCATATTTAGGTCACGACCACAACAAGGGGTATGGAGATATTAGTCAGTCATTACCATTTTTATCCCCTCCAGCTTCTCCTCCTATGAGCCGCCAGGTTAAGAATGGGTTTGATAGGAGTCTTTGTTTCCTCACATGTCAAGTAGATATTAAAGGACCATAGGGTTTCCTGGCTCTATAGGGTCTTTGGGTCCCCACCACCCTCAGGGTCCCCATTCCGCCAGGCTCTAGGGGGAGGAAAGGGTTAAACGCTTACTCGGCGTGATTTTCACAGTGAGAAGACGCTTGGATCCATGGGAAAGCATTAAGAAATGCTTTCCGAAGGACTAATTGAATGCGCGCGTGGCTCTAGTAGTTAAGAAAAAGATACGTTTAGTAAAGCAGATTCAGTGAATAATAGATTTATGTGTGCGTATACACAGAATATTAGTATAAATATATATATGATTTTGACTCATGAAGGAGAGACCACCTTTTTAACAGCTGTGTGACCAGGCTTTTCAGCTACAGCTGGGGGAGAATTTGTCCTTGTTGGGGGTGGGTAGTCTTGCTGTATGAGAAAAAATAAACTGCATTGTTTTGTAAATGTAATTGCCTAAACTAATCAATTTGTGGAGTGTTTTTTAGCTTTATTATCCAGGACTAAGGAATTACTGGACATATGCAGGAACTGGTAACAAATGAACTGAAAAAATGGTAAAATAATTCCTTTGTCCTATTTAGTCTGAATATTTTAACAAGTTAGCATTTTTAACAAAGTAAGTGTAGGGGCTCAGATTAAGATTTATATTATTTTAGAAGCCATCTATAACTGATTTTAATATTTCCATGCTTTGAATTAGGGTGTATCTGCCTAGCGGGTGAACCTCCATAACGTGGGCTGTGATTTTAGTTACAGTAGCGGGTGGGGAACCTGAGCTAGGGGGTATTTAAACGTGTCCGGATAAGGGGGAGCATACCCAATAGTTGTTGTGCAGTTCTATCCTGTATTATTATTATGAAACCCTGTATTACTTATAAGTAGCGTTTTGTAACTTATTTGTAATTGTTTATATATATTGCTCTGGGAAAGGGATAAGCAAAATCTCTGAGAGACCAGGAAATATATTTAAAAAAGGGCGTATTACACTAGTGGTAGGGCGGCCTATCATGACCATAGAGACCCTTGGTGACTAGTTTTTGTTGTATATTGCCCTGGGAAGGGGATACGCTATTTAATAGAAATTCCTGAGAGACCAGGAAATATACAATAAGTGATACGTGAGTGTACTGGTTAAATTGCAGACATATTGGCCCAGAACCTTTAATCGAGCCGGAAAAGAGGCTGCTGTATGTTTGCTCCTCTATAATTTTAAAATGTACTTGTGATGATTGGCACAGTTATTATTTATGTTTGTGTTCGTCATTGCCTGTGTTTTCATTCAAGAAAATTCAAGCAAGGATATTTTAAGCAGAAGAAGAAAAAGCACTGGACACTATGCTCAACTGTTGCTGTAAGGAGAAAAAATATTGCAGCTAAGAGTGGTAAGAGTCGGAACAAAATGCATCAGGAGCAGGAAACTGTTACGTCAAGGTGGTTAATGGAATAAAGAAAGAAAAAACAAAACAATGTGACCACAAACACACAAAAATCCTTGATCACATGAACTGTTTCATTCATCCCTGTCTCCATGCGTATGTTCTATGAGACTGTCGAAGAATAGAGTATCCAGTTTCCAGGACTAATGTTTGTGAAAATTCCAGGCACACAGACCAGCCAGAGGCTACAGACGGTCTGTGCCATGATTCATAGGTGTTATGAGTTTGTGGTGTCTAATACTATATTAAGCTCCAAGACACATCCTCACATGAACACAATATCATTGGTTAAACTAATAAAACATGGTTTGAGTTGTTCATTATTATAAGGGTGGGTATGTGCCTACTTCCCAACTGGTAATGCATGTGCTCAATGGTGAACACTTATATAAGCAATAAAATGTTAATGGGTAATAATTAATGGGTAAATGGGTATCGTTCTTCAAAAGGTGGGTTTTGTTGTAGGGCAGGTAGTGTTAAAATGGGGAAGATTCACAATTTACTGGTTTTATAAATGCTTGTTTTATGACATAAGTCAAAGGGTGGTTTGTAATGGTATTTATTAATTAATGACTTTACATCATAAAGAAAGCATATTTAGTGTAATGCTTTGGGGCACCACTAGGGGGAGTGTGTAGGAAGACATGTGCTTCTGGCAGTGACATCACAGGCAAGCCTACTTACACTGAATAAAAACCAGATGGAGGAGAAAACTCGGTCTCTTTGCCTGTACCTGACTGAACCTAAGATGTAGTACCAGCTCTGACTTAACCCCATCCAATGGGCTGGGGCCTTGTAAGTAAAATGTTGTGTAACATGTAGCAACCTTTTGTAAGTAATATGTTGTAGTTTTGTATTGTATCATAATTGTAGTAAATTGACATTCTGCTAGCATCTGTTTATTTGTTATAGTTATATTAAATATACATTTAATATTACAACGTTTTGTGTATTTTCTATCCACATAGTCGACCATAATACCATGAATTATAAAAATATTAATGTTGTTCCGTATTGCTTAATTATTATGTATTAAGAGATTAATATTCATATTTAGGTCACGACCACAACAAGGGGTATGGAGATATTAGTCAGTCATTACCATTTTTATCCCCTCCAGCTTCTCCTCCTATGAGCCGCCAGGTTAAGAATGGGTTTGATAGGAGTCTTTGTTTCCTCACATGTCAAGTAGATATTAAAGGACCATAGGGTTTCCTGGCTCTATAGGGTCTTTGGGTCCCCACCACCCTCAGGGTCCCCATTCCGCCAGGCTCTAGGGGGAGGAAAGGGTTAAACGCTTACTCGGCGTGATTTTCACAGTGAGAAGACGCTTGGATCCATGGGAAAGCATTAAGAAATGCTTTCCAAAGGACTAATTGAATGCGTGCGTGGCTCTTGCTGCGCATGCGCATTCATCGGAAGAGAGAGGAGAGTCCCCAGCACCGAGGGAGCCCAGTTCTGCAGAAAGGTAAGCGTTTAACCCCTTCCTCCCCCTAGAGCCTGGCAGGAGGGGGCCATGACCGTGGGGGGGACCTATTAACACTATAGTGCCAGGAAAATTTGTTGTCCTTTAAGCATTTTTACAAGACTTTATGATTAGCTTTAAACAGAGAGTAGGACATTAATCATTCTCACAGTAGGTGATGGTCTTATGCCAAAATAATATTCCCTAATAAGCCCTGTTAAAAAGGACAATATTGCTTCTAATAAATAGCTAATGATGTCATGGTTTCTGTTCCTACCTGGCAGTAAATAAAGTTTTGCTGTAAATTTGCTGCAACATAATTTTTCTTTTGGTGATCCGTTTTGGTACATTGACTCTATTGTTTGAAGGGAATAAGTTAAAATGGAAAAATATAGTAAGCAGAACTTTTCTGAAAACAATAAAAAAAAATAACATGGACAGAAAGTACAAACATCTGAATTATGCTTGGTAGACTAAGGAAACAATGCTTTTATAACTATGTTTTTTTTTTTTTAATTAAAACACTAATTCATTGTTAACACCTGTAAGATGATTTATCTGTTTGTATTTACTTCTGCTTATTTGTATTTCAAGTACATTATTAAAATGTGTTAATTCATGCAATTGTAATATATAACACAGATTTCTCTACATATTTATTTTTAAATTAAAATATATTTATTACTACATCAAACATTTCAATTGACTCATAGAGACATATAGTGTTATATTTTAATAACACACAACACACTGAATTACTTACTTATTATGCATTAAATCATTACTATAAAATTAATTGAAGTATGATCTTTGTCTTCTCAATTTTAAAAACGTATCCATAGCCTCACAATAAATCCATAAATGGACAGGCTTCCATAGAGAAATGATTCAAAAGACTCATCAAAATCATGATAGACAATGAGTGCAGCGCTGCCTGCTTGATAACTTCATCCAAGACAGTAATCAAGTTATTGCAGTTTGACATGAGCAGCAATGATTGAAGTCATGTTCAGTAATAGAGATCATGCCATTCTAGTCCTATAGCTCCTTAATTCAGAACTTGGAATTTCAACTTACTCACACCTGGTCAGAGGTCATCAGTTTTAAGGTTCAAAGATCATCATCTGCTTAAGCAGTGTAATTACATTGGCAGTTTTCCAACCACTTCCTCTAATCCCTGGCATTTATTGAAATATTTCATGGAGGAATTTGGTTAAAAAAAATCAAGTTGTCATTAAGAACTTGTATTACTAATTACCAAGCAAGGTAATGCAGAATTGCATAAATAGCAAATTAATACAAGACTACAAATAAAATTTAAAATAGCAACAAAAAACATTTTTCAGTGAGTTTGATCTGATATTAGTTACATTTACATTATACTTGTGGTCTATTTACTAAACATTTAGTTAAATCCTAAATTCTCTTTTCTAGAGAAATCATGCCAGTACAGCAAGAATAAAGTTTGCTGGAGATATAGGGCCGAGGCATTGTCATAGCGTTAGGATGGGTCAAACACTCTGGGAAGAGCACTAGGGTAACGAAGAGTTATTACAAATACTATAACCACTTATCATAAGTCCAACTCTGGCAAGATCATTGGCGCATCATTAGCCAGCTGGATAATGCTCCCAGCTGTCAATATGAATTCTGTGAAAATTTTGTCTGATGCCAGCACACACAGAATGCTGGTTCCCGACAGCCAATGTTGGTACAACCCAACTTATGTGCCATCCATGTCCTTCTCTCAGACCATCCACCCTGATATAGTCTGCTTCAGCGTGGGAGAATGATGTCAGTGGAGAAAGATTGTGCTGCAGCAAAAACTTGGTGTCGGTGCTGGAATGGAATAATTTTAGCTAAAAACAGTATTACTTGGGGGCTAAGAGGTTATATAAGGTTATATAAGAGTAGTTTCCCTGCTATGCTATGTAATAGGGGAATTGGATCAAACTAATTAAGTGAACTTTATAGCAGTTCAGCAGAAGTTATTTATACAGATTTGACTAACAAACATGAAACGAAGTTGAATGGTAAAGTAGATTTGGTAATGGATGTGTGTGTTTTACAGTGTGACTGGAGAGTCTTTGTATTACTGTAGGTCACGGTCTGTGAGCAGTCCCACATATTTTTGGTTAATTTTCCTGCAAATCTTTTTTTAATCTTCCTCTACTTGCCAAATTAACTCAATACTAGTAGCATTTATAAAAAATTTTGTAACTTTAATGTAACTCCACGATAAACACATGTATTCTAAATAAAAGGAGTTACCTATAACATTGGTTAGTTGTTAATAATGAACTACAATTCAAGGCGTATTAGCTTTCATTGTTGTATGTTATAGAATGTCAAGAGTTCCAATGTAAAGGATGACAGAAGTGCTTGTTGATAAGGCAGGTGTATAATGCCCTCAAATTGTGACAACAGATGTAAGATAGAAAAACACATCTCCACAATGCAAATCTTACAGTTAAAGTTCGGGTTAAGCATGCAGACAAACTACATTTTGTTCCTGCTTAAAGCATAAATGAGAAAATATGTCATTTTTCAACACCGCACAGGCAAAATAAACAGAACTGTCTTTGAACAGAATACAAAAAAATGAAACAAGATTTTTGCCTCAAATTCCCACAGGGTTTGTAGAATTCAAAATCATTTCTTTATAGCAATCACCATGCTTAAAAGTAAGAAAGAATGTTTACTGCTGTGCTGTCACAATTCACATATGTTAAATTATTTATGATATAATAAATAGAATGTTTTGACCACCTACAGCATATTCCATATAATTATAATACTATTCCAGATCCATTAAAACTTACACATGCAATTTTATATATAAGTGTGTTACTTTACTTAAAAAACATGTTATGGTTATTAACTAAATCTAGAACTGTGGAGAACTGACTATGTTAGACTAAAATTAAACAAATAGTTGAAAACTCTCCAGCTCAGCTATTATGGTGTAATGGTATTTATTAATTAATGACTTTTTGTCATAAAAAAAGCATAATGAGCTTAATGCTTTAGACGCACCACTAGATGTCAGTAAAGCATATTTAGTGTAATGCTTTGGGGGCACCACTAGGGGGAGTGTGTAGGAAGACCTGTGCTTCTGGCAGTGACATCACAGGCCAGCCTACTTACACTGAATAAAAATCAGATGTTAGGAGAAGCTAGCTCTCTGTTTTTGCCTGTACCTGACTGATCATGTAGAACCAGCTCTGACTTAACCCCAGCCAAAGGGCTGGGGCCTTGTAAGTAAAATGTTGAATAACAGCTAGCAACTGTTATAGCCTTTTGTAAGTAATGTTGTAGTTTTGTATTGTGTAATTATTGTGGTAAATTGACATTCTGCTAGCATTTGTTTAATTGTTATTATAATTATATTAAATATACATTTAATACTACAATGTTTTGTGTATTTCCTATTATATATTCGACCATAATACCGAACTCTATTAATGTTGTTATTTGTTGCTTAATTATTATATATTAATTATTAAATTAATATTCATATTTAAGTCACGACTATAACACTAATAGAGTTCGGTATTATGGTCGAATATATAATAGGAAATACACAAAACATTGTAGTATTAAATGTATATTTAATATAATTATAATAACAATTAAACAAATGCTAGCAGAATGTCAATTTACCACAATAATTACACAATACAAAACTACAACATTACTTACAAAAGGCTATAACAGTTGCTAGCTGTTATTCAACATTTTACTTACAAGGCCCCAGCCCTTTGGCTGGGGTTAAGTCAGAGCTGGTTCTACATGATCAGTCAGGTACAGGCAAAAACAGAGAGCTAGCTTCTCCTAACATCTGATTTTTATTCAGTGTAAGTAGGCTGGCCTGTGATGTCACTGCCAGAAGCACAGGTCTTCCTACACACTCCCCCTAGTGGTGCCCCCAAAGCATTACACTAAATATGCTTTACTGACATCTAGTGGTGCGTCTAAAGCATTAAGCTCATTATGCTTTTTTTATGACAAAAAGTCATTAATTAATAAATACCATTACATATGGTCATACAAAAAAAACCAAAAAATCACTTTCAAGCATGTGCGAGAGTACAGCAGTGATGTTAGCTCCTGGCGCTGAAGAAGAGCAGCGTAATCAAGATGTCGTCTCCCGCGAAGAATAGGTTCAGGTAAGTAATTTCACCCTTACCTGCCCCAGATCAACAGTGGCAATGTAACCATTGGGGAACTTTGTGAATTTGGCAAAGTCCCTTGATGGTGATAGTGCCACTTTAATAGGGCTACATTGCCATGGAAAGCATAAATCATGCAAGTGGAGGTTATCCCTGTGCTCCCAACTAAAAGTAATCACAGCCATAATTACGTGTGGACTCACACCATACACTCAGCATACAACACAGCCTGGAATGTCACCTAAAATGGCGGACTCCACGGATCTGCTTGGAGCGGACATCTTATACAAGCTTGACTTACTTATCACAGACTCCTGGAGAAGAATTGAGGAACACAAACTTCAAAGTGATTGCATGTCCTACATGCCCTGTACCCCAGAGGCTTCTGCCACGCTGCCAACGAAAGAGGATGTCTGCAGGCAGTGGAGATGCACAGGCATTTCCCACCAGCTCCTACCAAGTTCAACATACCCTCAGGTCTGCATAAGTGGGGGCATCACCATGTGCTCTTCCCAAAAGGCTGAGTCAACGGAAGGGTCATCGGAACTATTGCGTGGCACACCAACGCACTGCACTCTGTCGCTCCCTCGACTTTCATTTGGGCAAATGTACTTGGTGGATATCGTGCCAAAGCTGGACTGTGATATGCCCCAGAGGGGTATAGGATGATCCAGGGATGTGCCTCTTGCATTCCTTCCGCTGCCTCCACAGTGATTTGTTTTATCTCCATTACTTTTTCTTTTTTTCCCCCTTTCATTTTAAGCATAATATGTTGAGTTTGGGGTAGTTCTACCTAGTTTTACCTAGTTTATTACTCATGCATCTATGCAAAGATTTAGCTTGTTCCACTCTACCAAAGAAAGTGCAGTATTTCTTGATATCTAGTGTTTCTTTTTTATATGCATGGATTTTGCTTGATTCATTTTTACCAAAAACAGTGCAGTACCTCTTGATATTTCATGTCTCATCATTATGACTCAAATTATTGTCTGTTTTATGTCACTCAAAGCTTGTATACCTCTATTTGTACTACAAAAATAAAGAATTTAAAAAGAAATCACATAGAAAAAACCCTATCGAACCTGCACAAAATGGTGGTGCGGATTTTACTAACAACTCAAAATCACATATAAAGTCTGCTCTATATCCATTAGAACTTAAAAAAAAAAAAACATGGAAGCAAATCCTATACTTTGTAATGCTATTTGAAAATGACAGTTTCAGCACCAGCTATTTGACCTCTTTAATCATGAAAATGGATTAAAGAGATGTGAAAAGGTAGGATACTATGGCCAAGAAGAGGAAAGAAGATGGGTCATGATGGAACAAGTACAAGTGAATAAATAGTGATAGGGAGGGACAAGATAGGGAGATTTAAAGGAATAATATAAGTATGATAAAAGTAAAAAATTATGAGACAGGTGACTAACTACAGAATTGGAATGGAATTTAGGTGAAGAGCATGAGGGAAAAAGTGATTGATTTGGGACGGAAGAATACATAAAAAAAATAAAAAATTAAGTTTAAATAAAAAATTTAAAATTTAAAGTTAACAAACGTGTTTGGGATTAGGCATATAAAAAAATACTAAAGTACAGTTAGAGGTTAATTGATCTAAAATAGAAAATGAAATATAAATCTGATTTGTATTTCATACAACATATCTCGATTCAGCTATTCTCTTTATACACAGCTCTTGTGCTGTCCTCATAAAATACATCATCAAAACTGACTTATTTATTCTCCTTAATTACATGTAAAGCATTGAATGATTACCTTTTCAGCTCTAATTAACACTTCATACTAATCTTTATTCTAGTCTATCTTTAGTTGCATGTGAAAAAGAACAAAAATATTGTGCTTAATTTAATATGCTTGGCAGATGTTTGTATTTCTACGTCTTTGAATGACATTTTCATATTTGCAAGCACCCAGATTTAATATTTCCATCAGAATTTCTGCATTAGTTATTTTTTATATTTTCACTCAGTGCTACTAGACCACAAAATTAAAATGCTCTACTTGTGTCAAACATCACAAAATGACTGTTTGTTTATTTTTTAGGTGCTAATAAAAAAGATTAATGGTACTGTGGATAATGATACAATCTGCTTCACAGCAAGCCCTGGAATACAGAATGGAAGTGGATCAACAATGCTTAGAACAGAAGTCTCATTTTCTTTGCTGAAATGATTACCCAGTGACCTTTTAGCACTGAAGTAACATTAAGGTAAATTATTTTTAACCAGTTTCTAAATGTCATAGTTATGTTTTCTCCAAGAGTATACATTTAAACATTAACATCTCATTTTACAGACTGTTGTCATGGTACACAAATTTGCTTGGAGATATGTTTTTTTATTATTTATCTGTGTGATTATTGTACATTTTGGAGTTACTTTCCAATGGCTTGCAGAGAAGAGTAGAGGGCTCTCTTAAATGTATTGTTTTGTCTATTTAAGGACATATAAACTATTATATGTCCAAGATATACCATGTTGCCATCTTCTAAAGCAACTTACAATTATCTACTGGAAATCTCATTTAACCTTTTACTCTGTTTCCCTTCCCACTTATGCTGACTCAGTGGATCTTCTTGCAGTCCCCCATTTTACATAATCTGTGACACCTTCACTCCTATTCTCCACTACTAGCTACTGTCAGTTATCACCTTCGTATACATGCCTTTCTGTGTTGATGGACTGTGCTTTATCTTGTCCTTCTTCTCTATATCATTTTTCACTAATTTTTGTGCATTTATTTCTGTCAGTCACGTCCAACATGCTGTGTACACATCAACCATTACTACTATCTTCTCCCCTCCTCTCATCTCAAACCCTATATTCTTGTGTAATGCCGCAAAAAAGTCTCAATCAATATGTCACTCAAACAAAGGCCTGTCTCACATTCTTTCACCTTCCCTGCTCTTTTTTTCTAGTAGCTAGTAATTTCTGGTAAAAAAAAAGAACATAAACAATAGTATTTATTTACTCTGTATTTAATTGCACACTTGCCCATAACCTGTTCATCTCCAACTCCATAACCTTCCTGGCATTCGCAGAAACATATATTTACCTCTCTGACACTGCAACTACCTTGTTATGGAAAGCTGCAGCTGCCCCACATGCCCTGGCCCACTGACTTTAAAGGGTTGGGTAGGCATCTTACTCCACTAACACTACTACTTCTACTTCTGATGCTTTCTGCTCCATGTGCCCTTTCAAAATTGTGTTCCAACTTCACCTTGTTCTACATGACTTTACTTCTAGTATTATTCTTACTTTTGAAAGTTTTTAATAGTGTTTCTTTTTTTGGCACCTTTATTTCTATTGGTGTTCCTCAAAGTTCTGTCTCTGTTTACCTGAAGTTTCACCTTTCTTCATCAGTTTTGTCACCAGCCGTCTCATCTTTATCTCTGATGGACAATTGCTTGCTTTCTAAAACTCAGTCTCTCAAAAACTGAACTCCTTGCCTATTCTTCATTAAGTGTTAATTCTCCACAATATATATTCCTTCAGGTCTATAGTGCAACCATTAAGTTGATACGTAATGGTGGCTCTGTACTGTCTTGTTTCTGACTTCCCTTTCACTCCCCACATCCTATCATTTTCTGAATCCTGCCACTTCCATATTAAAATCAAAGTTGCGTTCCACCAAACCGGAAAAAAGGAAACTCCTTCTTCCGTCATCTCTTAACGGCTGGAACGCATATGCGTTCCACCTAACCGTATCATAGTCCCAAAGGGGATCGCAAGATTTTAATTTTGTATCTAATCAGGATAACTTTAAGCAATTTAGACCTCATTCTACCTTTTGTCCGTATGAAAAGGGAGGACAAATTAAAAACATTTCATAAGATGGTCATGGCAGATCTTGAAAACCTAACCAATAAGTAAGAATATTGTAATAATTTGACCAAACTAGAAATGCAGACCCTCAATTCATTGAAGAAGAGGGATGATATAATTATAAAAAATGCAGACAAAGGGGGGGAGGGGGGTATTATTGTTATGACTAGAGAATTTTATCTCCAAGAATCGTATAGGCTATTAGGGGACATCGAGACATATGTCCGACTTCTTAATAATCCTAATGAGAGTTTTAAACATGAACTTAAGATCCTTTTAGAGAAAGCTGTACAAGATGAAGTTATAGATGTTGGAACCTATCATTTTCTGTATCAAGAGAATCCGAAGATCCCGACATTTTACTTTTTACCAAAAGTACATAAGTGTCAAATTAACCCACCTGGCAGACCCATTATAAGTGGAATTAATTCACTAACTTCCAATTTAACGACCCTTTTTTACAACCATATGCCCAATCATCTTTATCTTATTTAAAAAGACACCAAGCACCTTCTCCAGGAATTGGATTCTATTGAGTGGCAGGAAGGATATATGTGGGCATCTTTAGATGTGGGATCCCTGTACACAGTTATCGATCACCGACATGGTTTATCAGCCGTGAGTGATAATTTGAATAGGGACACATCCCTTAATCAGGTATTTGTCAAGTTTTTACTCGAGGTGATCCAATTCATATTAACCCACAATTTCTTTATGTTCAATGATGAATTCTTCCTGCAGACCAAGGGTTCTGCCATGGGCACTAGGTTTGCCCCGAGTTATGCCAATATCTTTATGGATTTTTGGGAATGCCAGTTCATTTGGGACCACAATCCATACGGGGCAGACCTGGTGCTCTGGCGTTGTTATATTGACGATATTCTTGTTATTTGGAAGGGGTCTGAAGAACATCTGCTAAATTTCTTTAAGTATCTTAATGATAACATCTTTTCACTTGTTTTCTCCCCTATGTATAGCTCTACCTCCATAGACTTTCTGGATTTGACTATTTCAACACAAGGGTGTCATATCCATACCAAAATGTATTTTAAACCTACTGACACTAACAGTTATATTGAATCTACTAGTAGAAACCATCCCAGATGGTTGTCGGGAGTACCTAGAAGCCAGTACACCCGACTTTGACGAAATTGTTCGAATAAGGATACTTATTTAGAACAAGCTGATATTCTGACAAAAAATTTTTATTGAGAAAGGTTATAAAAAAGAATTACTAAATCGAGAGATATAGAGAGTGGAAGATATCAAAAGAGGAGACCTTTTGGTCGAAAAAGGGAAACGTTTTTCTTCATATTTAGCACCCAGTCACTTTAGAAGCAAGGACAAACATAAATTGGAAGACAGTAGAGGATTTTATACTTGTGGAACATGCAAAGCGTGTAGGGGCTACCGCCCCACACACGCTCTTTTTCAAGTTTTACAATCAAAGAAACCTTTCAAATCCAAAGATTGGTGACCTGCTCTTCCTCACATCTTGTGCACCTCCTCACATGTGGGTGTGGTGCACAGTATGCGGGGAGGACGGGGAGAAAGGCAAAGATACGTTTTTTAGAACATAAAAACAATATTAGACAAAACCTTAAGAATCACTCTATTCCAATTCATTGTAACCAGTGCCCTCAATTTCAAATTCACAATTTTTCATGGGTGATTATAGAACAAGTATCGCTCGGTATAAGGGGAGATTGAGACAAAGAGAAGGATTCTGGATTCATAAATTAAAAACTCTTCAACCTTATGGGTTGAATGCAGATTTTGATTTAATATGTTTTCTTTAATTTTTTCTGCATTATATATCTATTTTTATTTATTTTCATTTGCATTCTTATTTTATTTTAATTTTATTATTTTTATATTATTTTTATTTTTATTATTTATTTTTATTTATATTTATTTTTATTTAATTTTTCTTTTCATATCTATCTTTATTATTATTATTTTCACCTTTACTGCCCACTGTTTATATTTCATTTATTTATCTATATGTGTATTCCAGGATCGTTCCCTTTAAGGACTTAATGTATTGACGGTTTTCCACACTTTGTATTCTTCATTTATTCACCTTTTGGTGCTAGTGGAGTGTGATATTCATTAATATGTTCCATCTATTGACATTTCAATGTATATGGTTTTGTATATTAAGTTAGTTTATGGTGTGAGTTAACAACATTTTTATTCTATGCATTCAATATATGTTTTTACTTTATTCTTCTTTTTTATTTTCATTGACCGATCCCCTTTGGGACTATGAGACGGTTAGGTGGAACGCATATGCGTTCCAGCCGTTAAGAGATGACGGAAGTGCGTTCCACAGAGGCTCGGCGGAAGTCCTTATATGGACCTACAATTTAGACCACACGGAACAGGTGACACCAAGCGTACGGATTGGTTGAAGAGAAGCTAAACCCGGCGAGAGGGACATTTAAAAGAAGACTGAACACATGAGACTATTATTGTTATTTATTTGATTGTAATATTGTTTTTACTGAATTTCTCCTGATGAAGTCTACTGTTTAGATGAAACGCGTAGAGCTGTTTATACTGTTGCCTGCAATCCCTGTAACCTGTTGCTTCCATTCATCATCTTGGAAAGAGGGACAGAATATTTGATGGGCATTTTTATTTCTCACTTCTTGGAAGTGTTTCCAATAAATTGTGTTTTTTATAATATCAACAATTCTACACTATGTTCAGTCTTTCTTTTTACGTGTATACTTGAGGGAACAAGGAACTTCTTTACAAGACTCAAAGAAACCTTGATGGGCTTGAATTTCTCCGTCATTTTGTGAGTGCAATATTTTAGTAGGGTCCACTCTGCTTAACGGTGTTTCCCTATGATTGTCTCCTTTTTTCTTTCTGTTTTTATCTAGGTGTATCTTATATTGTGTGTGTGTGTGGGGGGGGGCAATGTGTTGCATACAATTGAAAACGTTAGCAACCAAATTCTATCACCCAAAATATTAATAGCTGTGTACATGAAATATTGGTCATAAACATTAAGTATTTATATATAAACAAGGTCTGTCAGAAAAGTATCCATATATAAGTTTATCATATAGACCAATCTCGCCACATTGCATTGGAGAAGCCTGGTTGCTCGCCTGTTGCCTTTGGATTATGGCCCCATGTTAAAAGCCTTCTTTTTCCCCTGCAGAAAAGGCTTATTTGTGCCTTTCTGCCCGGTGTTCGGTAGATTCAATCTACCGAACGAACGCACAAATGACTGGACCACCTGGGAGCTGGAGTGTGTTGGCAATTAACCTCCCAGAAGCTGCGGTTTACCGCAGCTTAATTGACGAATGCTGGGTGGCTGCCATTCGTATACCGAACACGAGGTCGCGGCCATTTTAAACACGCGAACGCACAGCGGTGTTCGACGCCCAACTCATGGAACTGAAAACGGAAACTTTTATGCGCGAACACCGCTGAGCCGTCAGCCTCCTTGCTTCTGCATTCGGTCATTTAACCGGATGCCTGTTCATTCGGTAGTTTAAACCGTATGAACAGCATTACCCCAGATAGCCATCCCGTGGAGTCTATTCGTATGGAGAACAGACTTTGTGAAAACTTTGACTCCACGGTGATTGGACTGTGTGCATAGGATCTGAGCGCTATTCTGTACTTTTGTGCGCTCAGATCCCAGCTATCTGGGGATGGGTTACATGTATATATTTTGTGTGACAAATGTAATATTGTGTTGTATTTTAGTGTTTTGTTGTAGCCATGTGGGTAATGGAGTTTTGCCTCTGTCCTGGGAGATAATTGGATTACTTCCCAATTATCTCCAGGACAGAGGGAGGGAAGTTAGGATGCATTGTGGGGATGTTTTACCTCTGTGTTTCTGTCATTGGTTCATGTCTGTCCTGTGTCACAGTCTCCCATTTGGTCCCCTAGGGGAGTGCCCACCAGGTGGGAGACCTGCATAAATAGTGGGCAGGTAGCCCTCATTAAACAGACCACTGCTTGACCCTCAACTGAAGAGACTGATTGCTAGGAGTGTAAGCCGCTTGGGTGCTTTTCCTATTCGTCTGCTAGCAGTTATTCAGGAGGTTCCAGTTCGGGAGTTTGGAGTTCTATTTTTGTATGCAATTCGGGAGTTTGGAGCATTCCCTTACATGCGGTTCGGGAGTTTGGTGTTCTGCAGTAGCTGTGCCTGTATCTCTGGAAGGGGAAGATCTACTAAATGGCGGTTTAGCCCTTTTATGCTGAGGGTGCCGTTACAATATATATATATATATATATATATATGTATTTATATACAAAAAAGTATTTATATATACAGAAAATTATCCATCCATGTAATACAAAAAATATATGAGACATTTATTGAAGAAGATACAAGAAACATTGGATCATAGGACAATGACACCTCAGTCCCCTTCAAAGTAGACACTTTGGGACCTTACACAGGTCTCCCAGTATGTCTTCCACAGTTCAAAGACTCTGCAAAATTCCTTTTTTTTTTTTTTAATTCTTTTTATTGCAATTTTTCATGAAAATATTAATAGACAAAGACAACATTCATGGGAGGGAATCTTACAGAAAAGAAAATAAGGATTTCCCCCTATTAAACATACATTAAAACAATTTACTATTTCAAATTTCATCCAAAAGCCGTCTAGGACATAATCTGGGAACAGCTACATCCCCTCAGCTACATATCGTGGTCCAGGAACGGCCTGTACAAAACCTTATAAATGTATTAAAACAAAAAAAGAAACAAAGACATATGACAAAACTGGTCGTATGTGTTGCAGATCTAAAACCACCTTTTAAGGAAAAGAGAAAGCAGAATAAGGCAAAGGCGTCTAATGATAGGACCCTCACTGAGAACACCATACCAACCGCAAGGAAGTCGTAAAGGTACCCCACTAAATCATTTACCTTAAAGCCTCTTAATATTTTGGACAAGACTAGAATAGAACGTCAAAGCCTTCAAATTAGAATATTCTCTCATAGACATTAATCCCTTTTCCATCTCAACTTGGAATAAAAGTTGTGCTTTAACTTGGTCTCTCGTGGGAATATCAGAACTTTTCCAAAATCTAGCAATTAATATTTTAGTAGCCATTAAGCAATGTATGATCACAATATCAAAATTATCCTTTATTTCTGAGCCCAGAAGATGGAGTAGAGCGATTTCCGGTTTGAATTCCAAATAAGAACCTCCCAATCTATTTATAAATTTATATGTAATCATCCAGAGAGATTTGATTCGATGGCAAGACCACCATATATGAACCATTGAGCCATCAAGATGAAAACATCGCCAACAATTAGACGGGTTAGTAATAGAAATTTTAGCAAGTCTAATAGGAACCAAGTACCATCTATACAGCACCTTTATAAAGGTCTCTAAAATATTCAAACAATGAATAATTTTTTTGGTCCTCACAAAGGATTTACACCATTTATTAAAAGGAATAGAAATTGCTAACTCGGTTTCCCATTTAGTTAAAGCTTTAGGAATGAGAGGAGTCCCTATCATCTTTATTAATTCGACTGCAATAGAGAAAACCCTTTTGACAGGATCCCCCGAGAAAAGTTTCCTGAACATTATTCCAAGTCGGCCTTCTAAAACCAATATATTATCTTTCAAATAGCTCTTAATACGAAGGAAGTTAAATAGGTCTCTAGAGGGTAAATCTAGCCAATTTTTCAAAACATCAAAACTTTTTAGTTGATGGTCCATATAGAGGTCTTTTATCTTATAGTTAAAATCTTTATACCAATTTGACAGGTTTATCTCTAGCATGAAACTTTCCAACGACCTCAGACTCAAATTCTCGTATATTTTTCTGTTAATATTCAGCTTCTTCTTTATAGACGTCCATTCTTTTAATGTCTGTAATAAGGTCGAAGTGAGAACCCATTTCACACAGATGCCTGTTCTGACTTGCCTCTCTCCATAAGAGAAATTCAAGGTTATCTAAACCAAGTCTGGCTGCTTCGATTTTATACCAGGCTTGGTCTATAGAGTCGGTTAATTGTAATTTACTGGCATGAACTAGTATATTAGCCTGATAAATTTGATTAACAAGGGGGTAACCCAACCCCCCCTGGAAGGCCTTCCTTGAAAGATGGTAAGTACTAATTCTTGGTCTCTTCCCTCTCCAGACATACGCTGTAATACTAGATTGCAACATATTCAGCCAATAACTCGAAATCGAGAGAGGGAGCATACTAAATAAATAAGCCCATTTAGGTATTATGTAAGCTTTAATGGTATTTATCCTTCCCCACCAGGAAATTTCATGCACTCTCCATTCCTTTAACAACATATTAGTCTCTTTTAACAACTTCAAGAAATTGGTTTCCATAGTCCGACTTATCTCTGCCGTTATAGTTACCCCCAAATATATAAACTCTTTTTTGTCCATTTAAAATCAAAATCTCTCTTTAGGGAAAATAGATTATCTTTATGAATATTAATCGACATGGCTATTGTTTTATTGGTATTCAATTTATAATTTGAAACACTACTGTATTTATTAAATTCTTGCATTAAGTACGGAAGAGAAACCAGAGGGTCGGTAATAGAAATTAAAATATCATCAGCATATAGACATATCTTCCATTCATCTGATTGAGTTCCAATGCCTTTAATCCCTGGGTTTTGTCTAATATTATTTGCTAGTGGTTCAATTGACAAGATATATCATAAAGGTGAGAGAGGGCACCCCTGTCTCGTCCCATTTTTGATAGTAAACCAGTCTGAACAAAAATCGTGGGCTACTATACGAGCAGAAGGATTTGAGTATATAGCTCCCACCGCACTCAGGAACCATCCGTCAAAACCAAACTGTATCAAAGTCTTATTCAAATACCCCCATCCGACCCTGTCGAAGGCCTTTTCTGCATCCACCGACAGGGTCAGAAGGGGGGTTCCCTCAACTTGAGCTCATTCTATAATATTAGAGGAATGTCTTCCCTTCATGAAGCCTATCTGGTCCCTGTGTATGAGTGATGGCAAAACTATTTTCAAACGTTCCGCTAAAATTGCGGCATAAAGTTTCATATCAACATTAACCAGAGAAATAGGACGATAGTTACTCACATCATCTGGATTTTTACCCTGTTTCAAAATTGGAGTGATATGAGCCCTTAATAGATCTTGAGATGCATTCCCTTTAGTTGCCAGTTCGTTAAAGGTGTCAGTTAACAACGGGATTAATTGTCTCTTAAAAACCTTAAAAAACAAATTTGTATAGCCGTCCGGTCCAGGAGCTTTACTGTTAACAAGTTTATCAATTGCCAGTTCCACTTCGTGAGAAGATATATTTCCATTAATTTTCACCCTCTGGTCATTAGATAATTTAAACAGATATGAATTTTTCAAGTAGCTATCCAGCACATCTTGGTCAGGACATTTATTCAAATTATAAAGTTTTTGATAAAACACTCTAAATCTATTGGCAATTTCTTCAGGCTTATAAAAATGATCATTCCCTTCTCTTAGCTTAGATATCTTATGATCTGTCATCTTTTTCTTTAATTTATTTGTTAAGACTGAGTCTACCCGATTATTCTTATAATAATATTTAATATTTAACTTGTTTAAATTCCGTTCTACCCTAATCTTAATCTGTTCATTTGTCTTTTCCTGGTAGAGTTTAATTGCTAAAGCTCTATCATCAGAATAAACTTGTTTATTGGCTTTAGAGAGATTATAAAATTGGATATAAAGATCCGACAAAATTTTATCTACATTTCTATTTTGAAAACTTGAAAGTTTTATCCAATGACCCCTTATGACTGCTTTACACGAAGACCATAGACATTCTTTAGATACCTCCTCAGAGGAATTCTCCTTAATGAAGAAATCGATTATCTTCTCTATATGTTCTACATTTGCTTTATTTTTTAACAGATAATCTGCTAATTTCCAAATCTGAGGAGGTCGCTTGTTATTTTCCATCAAGTCTACAATTACCATATCATGGTCTGGCCACGTGTTTTCAATGATAGTAATTGAGAAGATTGCCTGAACTGATTTTAAATTACCCAAAATCATGTCTATCCGAGCAGCCGAATTATGGGGAATAGATCTATGCGTAAAATTTCTGTCATTAGGGTGGAACAGTCTCCAACAATCAAACAATTCCGCTCTCTTAATCACTCTAGTTAAAGATGCCGCTTGCCTTTTAAGAGATTTATCTATCCTCTGATTTTTAGCCAATTGCTTATCCCAATAGACATCAAAGATGCAATTAAAGTCGCCTGCAAAAATAATTCTCCCTTTTTTAACCTGTTCTACCAAACCTAAAATTTTCGTCAAAGTTTTGATTGGATCTTTATTAGGTAAATAAACATTGACCAAAGTATAATCCAGCCCATTCAATTGACCCACCAGAATAATAAATCTCCCTTCCGGGTCTAAATAATTATAACTACAATCAAAGATAACTTCTCTAGAAAAAATAATAGATACACCACATTTCTTTTTTCCTTTTAAAGAAGCGGAATAAATCACCGGATATTTTTTAAAGAACCATAATTTTCTAGCTTCCGCTAACCAGTGGGTTTCCTGTATAAACCCTATTTGAATTTTCTGCTTCACCAGGGTATTAAACAAAAATCCTCGTTTATGAGGAGAATTCAAGCCTTGCGCATTGATAGACAAAATTCTAACCATCAGTTAATCTAGGTTTTTTCTTAGGGCTCCTTGCCCAAATCTGCAACACATACGACCAGTTACATACACTACACATCAGACAATACACCATTAAAACAATTAAATCTACATAAACTTCTGGAATACCAAAAATAATATTCCACATACTGAGAATCTCTTAGACTCCCACAGGAATAAGCATGGGATCATGATACTTCCTATAACAGGAGAAGGAAAACAAAGAGGGAGGAGGAAAACGAGAGGAAAGGAAAAAAAAAAAAAAAGAAAAAAACCTTTTTATAATTGTTTGAGTAATACACCGTATCACATAGATATCTAAATTAGAATAATCTATATTACCATATAACACAGCCAGTAGTGTCTATAATCCTCCAATTACCCAATAAGGGTCAACGTGAATGTACTTTCAAATTCCAAAGTGATTAAAAAGTATATCTAAAAAATATTTTGTTTACAGTAATATCAAAACCTTTAATCGCTTCGTGCCAATATTAATAGATTCCAAAATTGTGCCAATATAGGGCATTATTGATACCCTTTTATAAATCAAAATAGTAGTCACCCTAGTAATCACTTCAATACTCAAAAATAACAACATATTAATTTTCCCCCTATCCCGAATGTGCTCTATATTTCTTACTCCACACCTATTAATTTCCCCAAATTTATCTTTTCCTTTTCTTTCTTATCTCTTTTCATTTATTATCCATAATATCACCAATGTGAATACACTCTAATTCACCGTAAGTAAACAATTATTTGTCTATAGTTCGTTGCTCTGATTTTGGCATTAGAAAACAATGTTTCCATTTGGTATTTATTCAATGGTATTCAGTCTTGTGCACTTCGATATATTGCCACACTATCACCATCTTACAATAACATCTCAAATTATCCCTTTAAAGACGATGTAAATATACATTTAGCTTCCATCACCTTTTCAAAAAAAAATTCCATTATCCTCTCTTCTCCTCCACCACCCTCGCCCTCCATCTTCCAGGCGAAAAAGCGTAAACTCTCAGTGCCATCACTTCGCCCGTCAGACTGATTACCTACAATTACTTATCTAAATTTTATTAACCAAACATGAGCCAGATCTGCTGATTTAAAAGACTTCCAGATGTCATTATAGCAAATTAATAGAGCAGATTGAGCAGTCCACTTAAACTTTAAGTTAAATTTCTTCAAACACGAAAAAACCGTTGAAAATAATTTTCTTCTTTGTCTCGTAATAAAAGATATATCTGTTAACACCTTTATTGCTATAAATTCCTCATCTTTTATCTTCGATTTCCTCGCTGTCTGAAGAATTTGAGTCCTAAGATCGTATGAATCGAATGCTACAATTACATCACGTGGATACATTTGGTCTTTCTTTCTATAGGAAAGACGATGGTACCTAGATAATTTTATTTCTTGTTGTGCTGTAAGGTCCCCCAAACAGTTAAAATATTTCAACAAAAAATCATATAGTTGAGCATCTAATATGTCCTCCGGTATATTTCTGAACCTTAAATTCAGCCTTCTAGTTCTATCTTCCAGCTCACATGTTTTATCTTCCATTTCTTTCAGTTTCAATTCCATCTTAATTTGAGTGTCCTTTACTGCCTGGAGCTGGAACACAGTATCTTTACCTTTTCTTCTAGTTTATAAATACGTTCCTTTAATTCCACTAAATCCAACTTTATATCAGAAAACTTATCACTCAAATCTTTTTTAATTTCTTTAGAGAGATCTTCCAGACATTTCTTTAAAAAAGAAAGAGTGACTACTTCTTTATCCGGAAGTTTGATGGGAGAAACAAAAACCCCAGTTTGAAGAGATTCCATAGAAGTTTGCTCCACCCCGTCCTGAGAGTCCTGTGGGACAAAAAAAGCCGATAATCTTTTTTCTTGCTTTTGGCCTTTTTTATCAGCTTTTGTTGAGGCTTTACTCTCCTGTGCTTTTTTGGAAGACATATCGTTTTTAGTATAGAATGCCACAAAGTTCACAAAGTTCACAGAGTTATAACTACCTTTAGAATTGCGGTACCACAATATTCGTGAAATTATGACCATCTTTTGATATAGAATGCCACAATGTTCATAATGTTGAAACTACCTTTTTGACATTAGGATGACCCAATATTCACATAATTATGAGTACCTTATGGTATGTGACGTCGGTATATTCACAGTAATATACTTGCCTTTTGGCAAACGATGCCGTAATGTTCACAGAAATATAACTGCCATTTAGTATAATATGCCACAGTCTTTAGTTTATTATGACTGCCAAGTCCATAATGTTGTAACTGCCAGTTGGTATAAAATGCCACAGTATTCACTATATTTATCAGCGGCCTTGTGGCATAAGGAGCCAAAATGTTCCCGATGTTATAACTGCCTTTTAAAAAATAGAATGCCACAATATAGTAACTACCATTTAGTGTAGAGTGCCACAGTAATCACAACATTACAGCTGCTTTTTTGGTATAAGATACCACAGTATTCGCAGTATTGTAACTGCCTTTAGGAAATGCGGTGTCACGATGCCACGATGATGACAAAAATATAACAACCTTGAATATAGGATGCCACAGTCTTCGCTGTGATATAACTCCCTTATGGCAATAAAGTGCCCCAATGATCACAAAGTTATATTTACTTTAAAAAAAAAAGGCACAGTATTCACAGTATTATAACTGACTTTTTGCATAAGGTGCCACGGCCCATTATTCACATTATTATAGCTGCGTTTTGGTATGGGGTGCCACAGTATAGACAATATTTTGACTGCCCTTTGGTATAAAGTGCCACCGTCTTCACTATAATGTAGCTGCCTGTTGATATAGAATGCCTTGATATTCACAGTATTATAACTGCCTTATAATATGTAGTACCAAGTATTCACAGTGTTATAACTGCCTTTTTGTATAAGGAGCCACAGAATTTCCAGTGTTATAGCTGTCAGTTGATATAAAATACCCCTGTCTTCTCAGTGTTTTAACGGCCTTTTGATGTGAAGAGCCAGAATATTCGCAGTATTATAACTGGCTTTAAAAGTAGAATACCAAAAATAGTAACTGCCTTTTAGTGTAGATGCCACAATATTCGCAGTGTTACTACTGCTCTTTTAATATATAATGCCACAATATTCGCAGCGATGCCACGCAGCCACGATATACACAAAAAAAAATAAAATAAAAAAAAATAACTGCCTTTGATATGAAATACTGCAATATACGCAGTGTTATATCTGCCTTTTGGCATAAGGTGCCGTCTATGCTCGCAAAATTGTGTCTGGCTTTTAGTGAAAGACAGGACTGTATTCACAATATTCACAGCTTTATATGTGCCATTTGGCGTAAAATGCCGTACCGCATTATTCACAGTATAATAACTGCCTTTTGATATAAGGTGCCACAATATGCATAGTATAGTAACTGCCCTTCAGTATAAAGTGCCACTAGATTCACAGTATTATAACTGCCTTTTAGTAAAATAGTGCCTCTCTAAGGGCAATGTTAGAGCTGGTATTTTGGCATAATGGCTTAACATGCCCCAATATTCACAGCATATAAGGTTTAAAATGCCTAAACTTGTTTACAGAATTATATCTGCCTGCAGGTAACAGCGTATACAGTATCACAGTGTCCTTTTTCCTTTCTTTTCCTCTTCTCCCATTATAAAAAAGAAAAGCAAATTCACTTAGGTAGACCGTTTGAGTTGTCTGACCATCTGGTACCGTGCTGCAGAGTCAATCATAGTCAATCATCTGGGTACTTATCAGCCTTCTTAGGCTCCGTGGAAGATAGGAATCAGCCTACTAGAGCACCGTATAGAACCGTGTAGAACACCGTATAAACGAGGCGGCAATGGCGTCTCCTATCTCAGCGTCTCGCCATCTCCCGCCAGTCTCCCCGATCCGATCCCAGCTCCTCCCCTCCCTGACATGCGTCACGTCACCGCTCAGGTCATCACACTCTGCAAAATTCTTTGTTGTAATCAACAACAGCTTACCTTTCAAAGTGGATTATATTTCATGCAGATTTGTTGCTCTACTTGCTCAGTCATTTTGAATTTGACAGCCATACAGTACACACACAACATTGTCTAGTCCCCCCACTTACTAGTACAGTGAAGTCGTCACAATTCACAAATGTGCATTCCATTCTACTCTCCTTGGCTGCCAGATTACATTGATGTTGCGTAGACATTCATGTTATATTACCAATGGCTGGACTTTTTCCAGACAGACCATATACATGCAGTTGTGCTCCAAAGTTTGCACACCCTTGGCGAATTGGTAATATATGTACCATTTTTAAAGAAAACATGAGTGAGCAGGAAAAACACATTTCTTTTATTTCTTATGGGCTTCATATTCAACTATAGGTTATAACAGAACGGCACAATTATAAAACAAAACATGTCTATAAAGAAAAAAATTAAATAACTGTTCAAAAGTCTGCATACCCTTACTTCTTAATACTGTGTTTTGCACCTTTTAGCATCAATGACAGCTTGCAGTCTTTTGTAATAGTTGCCTATGAGGACCCTAATTCTTGCAGGTGGTATAGCTGCCTATTTGCAAAATGCCTCCAGGTCATGCAAAGTCTTTGATTGTCTTGCATGAACCACACATTTGAGATCTCCCCAGAGTGGTTTGATAGCATTAAAGTTTGAAAACTGTGATGGCCACTCTAGAACCTTTTTCTACTGTAATCACTGCAGGGTCCACTTGTTCTTGTGCTTAGGGTCAGTGTCATGCTGGAAAGAACAAGAGCGTCCTATGCTCAGCCTTCATGCAGAAGAATGTAAATTGTCTGCCAATATTTTCTTATAACATGCTACATTCATCTTGCCATCAATTTTCACAAGACTACCCATGCCTTTAGAGCTCCCACCCCCCAAAAACATCTGTGAGTCACAACCATGCTTCACAGTGGGGATGGTATTCTTTTCACTATAGGCCTTGTTGACCCCTCTCCAAATATAGCGCTTATGGTTGTGACAATAAAGCTCTATTTTGGTCTTGTCTCTCCAAATTACAGTGTGCCAGAAACTGTAAAGTGTGTCAAGCTTTTGCCGGGCATATTGTAACTAGGCGTTTTGGTGGCATTGGCACAGTAAAGGCTTCATTTTGGCAACTTAACCAGCTCATTTTTATTCAAGTATCGCTGTATTGTGCTCCTTGAAACAACCACACCATCAATTCCCAGAGCAGCCTATATTTCTCTTGAGGTTACCTGTGGGTTTTTCTTTGTATCCCAAACAATTCTTCTGGCAGTTGTGGCTGAAATCTTTCTTGGTCTGCCTGACCTTGGCTTGGTATCAAGAGATCCCTGATTTTCCACTTATTAATAAGTGATTGAACAGTATTGACTGGCATTTTAAAGGCTTTGGATATCTTTTTATATCCTTTTAAATCTTGATAAAGTTCCATTATCTTGTTACTCAGGTCTTTTGACAGTTCTTTCATGCTCCCCATGGCTCAGTATCTTGCCAGTATCTGCTAAGTGCATCCACATAAGAGCTAACAAACTTATTTACTATTTACACACAGGCACTAATTGCAATTTAAAAAGCCACATGTGTGGGCAATTAACATTTAATTGACATTTTAACCTGTGTGTGTCACTTTGTGTGTCTGTAACAAGACCAAACATTCAAGGGTATTTAAACTTTTGATCAGGGCCATTTGGGTGATTTCTGTTATCATTATGATTTAACAAAGAGTCAAACAACTATGTGATAATAAATGGACTCATATGATCGATATCCTTGAATAAAAGACAATTTTGCCTTTAGTCATGGGAAAAATAAAGTGCACTCTTTTTTGAATTCTATGGTTTTACATATCAGAACATAATAATAATCGGTTTCTTTAGCAGGTCTTAAAATTGGTTAAATACAACCTCAGAAGAACAACAGCACATGACATATTACACAATATCGTGATTTATTTAACCATGTCCTTCACGTTTTTTGGGGGTGGGTTTTAAACTGTGCCCTAGTGGTAGCAGGGGATCTTTCAAAAAATAATATGTCTGGAGCTGGTGAGTGAGTCATTAATTGCCTATTCACTATTCTCCACTCTGACTCCCTCCTACCGCACGGCTCACAGTGGTTGCTGGGAGGAAGTGGCCAGGGCAGTCACTTCCTCCCTGAGCTCTAATGTCATTAAAGGGAGCACGGTTGCGCTATTAAAACGCTGCAGTGCTGTTCGGGCCCCTTGGCAATTCATTTAGCATGGGCCACCCGATGGGCCCCTTAACGTGCAGCCAGCTGCGACCCCTGCGACTGCGGTAGTTCCGCCACTGGCTCAAGCCCAATCACTTGTTTCTTAGAAAAAGAAGGGCAAAAACACAATCAAAGGCATTTGGAGAAAGGAGGAGCAGAATCATGAGTAATTTAACATATTTTTTAAAGTGGTTGAACATGGGGATGATCACCAGGACCATCATCACCACATTTCAGAAAAAAACATACCACACTTAGTGTGAACAAGTTTTAACTGCAGCCAAACACTGTGTATTTTACTAATGGAATAAGCTTGAAATTTACAAAATACAAGCAGTGGCACAAAAGCCAATAAAAACCCATCTCTTACTAGATATAAAATAAAATATCACGAATCAGTAAAATTTAATGAAAGTGAATGTAAGTGGCACTGGCAGTAGCAGCTAGGCAAGAGGAACTGTATTATTATTATTTTTTTGTTCTTTCAGTTTAAATTTATCAGATGATGAGAGGTCGAATACAGCACTAGTGGACTTAATGCCTGTTGTAGTACTTTGTTATTTTGCTTCTTCTCTCAGTAATACAGACAGACAGATAGTATCTTTGCAAAGGCTGTTTCATACCAGCACTAGTGAGATGAATCTCCACTCTCTTCCTACTACTTCCTTGCCACACGATTTGCACTTGACAAGTCAGCCTACTTGGAGGCACTCAGTAGTGCAGCCAGAGACATTACTCTAAAAACCTTGCCTTGCATGTTTTAAAGGTGGTTTTGTATCGTGGCAGTGGAACACCTTGCAATGCTAACCTTTACACTGCTACACACATATATGCTCTAAGAGATGCAAACTGACACACAGATTGACACACAAGAACAGATACACTGACACACACATACAAAGATATGCACAGTGTATATACAGGGAGTAAGTGGGGCAAGGTTTGGCCCGTGGTGCCCATAAGATCGACAGGCATTAGCCTGTCATCAATGACAGACAATAGGGATATTATTTTGGTACTATGTACTAAGTCCTCACTAAAGAGTGATGACCCCCACAATGTATACTCTACTGCACATACCTTTAGTAACACTAGAACAAGTTGTGGTAAAAGAAGCTACAGTGCCAATGGAAGTTGCAGCACACATTGGGAACAGAATGGGGAAAAAACAATTGCTTCCTGCATGTTTAATCAGATGTAATGGTCATACTGTTAATCCTACTGTCCTGAGACTAAATACTATTAATAGTGGCAGTGGTGGTGGCGAAGGCAGGAGTGGTGTAGGTGTCAGCAGTCTTCATGGCCATGAAAACGCTGTTCAAACTCTCAGAACCCGTGGCAATACTGCTAATGCAAGGTTGGCTAATAGGAGCCCTCCATGCAGCATGAAGAGCATCTGAGTCCTGCAGTTCCTTTGACCCCATGGCTTGGTTTGTGCTATACATTTATAGCTGGGAGACCTTATATAGGCAGGTATATCTTTCCAAACCATATTCAATCAATTGAATTTGCCTTAGGTGGGCTCCAATCAAAGTGTGCAAAAATTCTCAGAGATGACCCAGAGAAAGGTCATGCATATGATCTAAACTTCAAGTGTCATAGCAAAGGGTCAGTGGGATTTTTCTGTTTTTTTCATTTTAATATGTTTTCAAAATTGTCAAAAATCTGGTTTTTGCTTTGTCATTATGAGGTGTTGAGTGTAGATTGATGTGAAAAAATGCATAATTAATTAAATAACGCTGCAACATAAACAAGTGAAAAAAAGTAAAAAAACAAAAAAAAATGATGGGTCGACATGAACATTTTCAACCACTAAAATCCCTCAACTATCCAAGCATAGTCCTAAAATTGATCCTTTTTTTTGTGTGTGTATTAACATAAATTATCTAGTTTTCAACTCTATATTTACTATACTTATTCTTCTCTCGATTTAATGAATATACTATTAAATGACCCTGCTGAAGCAATATCAGCATCACTTTGCTGGGTTCTATATTATTATAAACTATAGTATATATTAACCTATTACAATAGTATCCAGTAGTTTATTTTGTTATATCACAGTGGTGGTTAGCCAGACCAGGTGAGATGGCTAAAATAAAGAAAGATATGTAATGTTTGTTTATCACTAATATTAGGGCTGCAAGAAATAAATTGTCGGTGCAGTTACAGCAGTAAACTAGCAGAGGACCATAGTGTGCACAGATGAAAAAAAATATTAACTATAATTTGATGTTTGCTTGGAGTAGAACAATAAAGATCAGCCTGGTGTCCATTTCTGCTTTGTTTACCTGTTTCTTGCTGGTATTATGAACATAAAGCGAACCAGACTATTTGTGTTGTGAGTTATAATCTATGAATTTGCTCAGGGCAATATGTGAAATAATGCAGGAGTAATACACATGCCCTCTCCTTATTTATCCTTTCAAACATGTTTGTGTAGAGGCAAAGAAAGGATCACGCAACCTTGGCCTATAATACAAGCCATTAACTGTATCAAATACATAACGTATGAGGTTTTATTTTTTTATGCAAATCTCTTGCCTTTGGCTCTCTATGTTATTCAAAGGCATTCATAAAAAATGGCTTTAAACCATAAGTTCAAGGAGAGGATGTCTGATATTCCTAGCCTTTTGTATCTACCCAAAATCGAACATACCTGAACAGAATAAAATATTTTTATTAATGTAGATGGTGTAATAACATACTTTTCAAACTTCAACTTAGTTGCTGACGGTGTTGAAGAAAATTCAATTTTCATGCATAACACTACAGAGGAGGCAAATATAACAAATACTGAATAACGTACTGTTGAAACTTTATATTAGCAGTTTGTTAAGTAAATCAATAAAGTGATGAATAGGTGCATGTTTGCTTTTTCATCAGCTTTGAAAATAATGTAGTACTGCACAAACAACTGTAATGTTCTTACAGCACAGAACACTGAGTGCTAACTGACATTTCCCAATTTGTTGTTGAACTAAGCTATATCTATATATTTAGTCTACCATGTATGGTTCCATGATAGGACAGTCAGGAAGTTGACTTTCAGGATTACTAGTACAGTAGATACATTCTTATGTTCTGCTTGAAGAAAATGAAAGATCTCCACAAGCTTGCCAACTAATGAGTGATAAG
Source organism: Pelobates cultripes (assembly GCA_933207985.1). Classification (NCBI taxonomy): domain Eukaryota; kingdom Metazoa; phylum Chordata; class Amphibia; order Anura; family Pelobatidae; genus Pelobates; species Pelobates cultripes. The sequence continues at coordinate 71,531,107 of OW240920.1, forward strand.
TATGCCTCTGAGTCAAACTACTTGCCACTGTATTACATCATGACCTGCTGATACTCTGGTGCATATGATGAATAGTGATGTCGCGAACCCGAAATTTTCGGTTCGCGAATGGCGAACGCGAACTTCCGCAAATGTTCGCGAACCGGCGAACCGGGCGAACCGCCATAGACTTCAATGGGCAGGCGAATTTTAAAACACACAGGGACTCTTTCTGGCCACAATAGTGATGGAAAAGTTGTTTCAAGGGGACTCATGGCAAAACTCCCATGGAAAATTACACAGTTGATGCAGAGTCTGGTCTTAATCCATAAAGGGCAGAAATCACCTAACATTCCTAAATCACAATGGATATGGATTGACACCTGACATATGACATATTGACACCTTGACATATGGATTGACACCTGTCCTCAGAGACCCTGATACACACTGACACAGAGCAGAATAGAGACTGTTCCTCCTACATAGGGTCACTTGGCAGATATGGATTGACACCTGTCCTCAGAGCCCCTGATACACACTGACACAGAGCAGAATAGAGACTGTTCCTCCTACATAGGGTCACTTGGCAGATATGGATTGACACCTGTCCTCAGAGATCATGATACACACTGACACAGAGCAGAATAGAGAATGTTCCCCCTACATAGGGTCACTTGGCAGATATGGATTGACTGTTCCTCCTACATACACACTATTGGATCTCGCAAAACTTACCAAGGATCTAAATCATGTTCCCGTATCGTACATGAAAAACCTACTCATACAAAATCTCTTCCCAAACGTCATTTCGTTCAAAGTGGAGAGAATGTTAAAAAATATATATTTTTGTTCTGAGTGTGAGAAATGCTTTTCAGCCGCTTCCAATCTTAAGCATCATTTGAGGAGCCATACAGGAGAGAAACCTTATTTTTGTTCTGATTGTGGGAAATATTTCTCTCAAAGAGGCCACTTTTATATTCAATCTATAACAGTGAAAAAAGTTTTTGGTTTTAAATGCAAGCTATTGTGACACCAGTGAGTGAGTGGTGGCACTGGGCACAGTATCCACTGTGAGCTTGACACACCCGCTTTGAGACAACTAACTGCTATTCATTCTATAACAGTGAAAAAAGTTTTTGGGTTTTAAATGCAAGCTATTGTGACACCAGTGAGTGAGTGGTGGCACTGGGCACAGTATCCACTGTGAGCCTGACACACCCGCTTTGAGACAACTAACTGCTATTCAATCTATAACAGTGAAAAAAGTTTTTTGTTTTAAATGCAAGCTATTGTGACACCAGTGAGTGAGTGGTGGCACTGGGCACAGTATCCACTGTGAGCCTGACACACCCGCTTTGAGACAACTAACTGCTATTCAATCTATAACAGTGAAAAAAGTTTTTTGTTTTTAAATGCAAGCTATTGTGACACCAGTGAGTGAGTGGTGGCACTGGGCACAGTATCCACTGTGAGCCTGACACAGAAGCTGGCAGACAACTAACTGCTATTCAATCTATTATAGTGAAAAATTTTTTATTTTTTTTAAATGCAAGCTATTGTGACACCAGTGAGTGAGTGGTGGCACTGGGCACAGTATCCACTGTGAGCCTGACACAGAAGCTGGCAGGCAGGCAACTGCAATTACATTACACAGAAAAAAAAAAGCAGACTGATGTTCTAGCCCTAAAAAGGGCTTTTTGGGGTGCTGTCCTTACAGCAGAGATCAGATGAGTCCTTCAGGACTGTAGTGGACACTGTATACCCTAACCTAGCTATGCATTTCCCTATCTAATCAACAGCAGCTACACTTTCCCTCCTCTCACTAAGCATGCAGCTTGAGAATGAATGTAAAATGGATGCATTCCAGTAGATGGGAGGGTCTGCTAGGGAGGGAGTGCTGCTAATTGGCTGGAATGTGTCTGCTGACTGTGAGGTACAGGGTCAAAGTTTACTCAATGATGATGAATAGAGGGCGGATCGAACAGCGCATATGTTCGCCCGCTGTGGCGAACGCGAACATGCTATGTTCGCCAGGAACTATTCCCCAGCGAACCGTTCGGTGCATCACTAATGATGAACTTCTAAGAGTCACAGATCACTAATTTCCCACACTAACCACATGGTTGTGAGGAGCTCTTACATTCAAAGAAATGAACATTCACTGGATTTTTACTTATCCCTGCATTTAGCAAATATGTTTTTTATGAGGCCAAAATTAAATAAATTAAATCTAAAAATGAATGCATCCCTCCCAGGATTGGGCTCATACAACTTCACTCCTTTCCAATTACTTTTATAAATCTTGACCTTTTTTGTCACTAAGCATAATTATTTAAAGTGGAGAAACCAAAATAAAAATCTTTTAGTTCTCCTCCTCAATTTATTGTGTACCTTTGCTCTGCCTGGACAGAACTGAACTGACATCACTTGCCAAATCTTTGATTTATTATTATTGTAATTTTTATATAGTGCCAACAAATTCGGTAGCGCTATGCAATGGGATTTCATAGCGCTGTACAATTTACAACTTAAAAAAAAACTGAGCATTCCTTGAAATGATCATGAATTATAGGCAATTTTGAATCTTTTATTTATTGGGGTAATATTGACACACACACACACACACACACAAAAAAAAAAAAACACACATGCTACCTGTGAGCTTCTGTAACTTCTTGCATTGATTGCTAGTTTAATAAGCAATATTATTTTTTTCCATAGATATATAGTAATGAAGGTTGAAAAAGAGACTCAAATTCTAAAAGTTCAACCTTTTACATATATCTCCTGCTGTTGATCCAGTGTAGACAGACAAAAAAAAATTACATCAGCTCTAATGTTCTATCTGTTCTTAAAGGGACACTGTAGTCACCAGTGAAACTACATGTATTCCTGACACTATAGTGTTAACACGACCATCTAGCCCCCCTGGGCCTCTCATGCCTCTATAAATATAGTAAAAATCTTACTGTATTCAAGCCAGAAGCTGTAAATCTGCATGCTGCTAGACTCAGGAAACAAACAGTCTGCTGACATGTTATAGCCTGATCCAATCACAGTGCTTCCCCATAGGATTGTCTGAGATTGACAAGGAGGTAGATCAGGTGCAGAGCCAGCATGATTCGAACACAACCCTGGCCAATCAGCATTTCCTCATAAAGATTAATTGAATCAATGAATCTCCATGAGGAAAGTTTATTGTCTGCATGCAGTGGGAGGAGATACTGAATCACAGGATGCTTGTGCACAGCAGATCTAAGTGGATTGAGGCATACTATGCCTCCATCAACTCAGAAGTCCCTCTGGTTTACTCTGAGTGACTGCAACTGGAGGTGTTTCTAGCTTTCAATGTTAACACTGTATTTTCTCAGAAAATACAGTGTTTACATGAGAAAAGCTGCAGGGAGCTATAGTTCTCACCTGAACAACCTCATTAAGCTGAAGTTATTCAGTTGACTATAGTGTCCCTTTAACCTTCATCATATCCTGCCCAAACTTCTATAATTCATTTTCTGATAATAATTTAGCCAGACTTATAGATTGATGGACAGAAGGACATGCAGACTGACCGATAATTCGACAATCCTAAATTCTGTACTTTGGTGGACACAAAGAATAAATTCATTTGACCTCTCTTTCATGTAGTGATATGTAAGTATTCTTGGTAAAACATAGATAGCTTTCTTGAGTCTTTGACTTTCATCTATATCTTTAACCCCTTAAGGATCAAACTTCTGGAATAAAAGGGAATCATGACATGTCACACATGTCATGTGTCCTTAAGGGGTTAAAGGCATCAAAACATGTTTTTGATTAATGAAGCAGTTTCAGTGAATTGATCATTCCTCTGCAGTCTCACTGGTCAATTATTTGCCATTTGGAGTTAAATCACTTTGTTTTTGTCAAAGCAACCCTAGCTGCAACTCCCTTGGCTGTGACTCACACAGCCTCCATGAAAAAAACTGGTTTCATTTTCAATCAGATCTTAACTTACTTTAGATGTTTTTATTTCCTGCTCTGTAATTTGAACTTTAATCACCTGCAGCAGGGAGCTCCTGCAGGGTCAAGAAGGATATGATAAGAAATTCAAATGTTTATACTTTAGATCTCTCCTTATAGGAAGTGTCTAGGAAGGCTGTGCAAGTCACATGCAGGGATGTAAAACTAGGGTTGTATAAACAAAGTGATTTAAATCCTACACTGCAGAGAATTGAGCAGTGACACTGCAGGATCATAATCTATACATTAAAATTGCTTAATTAAGCTAAAGGTGTTTTGGTGCCTATAGTATACCTTTAAGTTGCCCATGTTGTTAAAATTTGACAATGTCAACACAAACACATAAGATGAGTAGTAACCATACATTTAATATATGACAGGAAATGAGACTTCAGTTGCCATCAACTTATGTTTAAAGTGACAGAATAAGCAACATGACATGTTTAGAAATACGAAGAATGCAACATCTTGTATTATTCGAGTTACACTTTAATATAAAGTATAGATGAAGTCATGTTCATATAAAAACTATAAATTGATATGTACTCTCTGCTTGTCAAAGAAATGTGCTTAAATAGACCATGCATTTGATTTTGAAGAGAATAATAATATAGTCAAATACTTCTTATAGCCACAGCAATCATATCCCGAAAACCATTTCTGAGCAACAACTAATAGGTCTGCTTAACCATATGAAAAGTGCCTGCTGAATTTCTCATACCTCTCCTAGAAAGATAATAGAAAAAGGAATATAAATGAGGTAAATCGTTTCAAATCAAAATCATTTTTGCCACAATCTAGTTCATGAAATCCACCACAGCTAATATTTTTCAATGAAAGGAGGTGTGGTTCACTCATGCTTGGTACAAGCACCGAATAAATTATCCCAAAGCAAATGCATAATCAATTATGTGTCACGTTTGTTAAAATCTTTCAGAATGATACCACTACTAATTTCATAGTTCTATTTGTGAATTTATGTTTGGAGAAGTTATCTTTAAATATCTATATTATCTGTTCAGTAGGTAATATATATGCTTTTACCATGCATTTTGATCCTGCTATTGTTCCTTTGATAGCTTATATCAATTGTGCTTCAGTATTTTTTAAGTGATCAGAGGCAGCCTCTCAGTTAGCCACACTAGGTCTAATAAATGTTAAAATAAAAATCCACCCTGCTTTTTAAATAATGGGCATTGTCTTTACTAGTGATGTTATTTTTCAGACACGCACATTAATGTTTTCAGACAATGCATCCTTTGTTATCAATAGAATGATTTTTTTGCGAAGTTCTGCATTTGGTCGATAGTAGACTTGTGCACATTGGAAAATATTGCTTTGGCCTAACCACTCAATTTTTCAGGGTGGAGGAATTTCGGCCATATAGCAGTTTGCCTCAGGAGAAGTTTGTTAATTAAATAAGATTCAGGAAGGCAAATCAAAAAAACATAAAGGGAGTAAAAATGGACCAATCACTGTACTGCAAACTATATACATTTTTATTATATTTTGAGGTACACTCAAAAAGTAACCGATAGAGGTAAAAAGAGGAGCAGTAAAAAACACAACTACATTTATATGTTATATATATTAAAAATACCATATATCATTATAGATTTTTTTTACTGTCTATTGTTCATTTCTCACTTGATCTATGAATAAAATCAGCATTTAGTAGCTATCAAACAATATATTTTCCCTATCAATCATCTCTTTTATTTACCTATCAATCATCTCTTTTATTGACCACACGCAGAAACTAACATGTCTGTCCTCTGAGCATTTTTTCTCATTTGTGATTCAGCTAACTTTTTGCTCAGAAATCAGGAATTCCGACAGTTACATGATCATCCCAAATTTGAATTAATTGCAGCTCAGAACAAAAAGATTCTCCAAGTCTAGTCAATATCATCAATACACCATAAAACAATATTTAACTTCTTTCTGTTATGTACATTTGTATTTACAACTTTTAAAATGTATAGTAAGAAGAAGCAACAACAAACAATAACACCCTTGCTGTACCTGTGTGTGAGTAGGAGCCTGGGTCATTGTTTCTAGTTGAGACTAGGTTTTGCTTGCTGTTATATCTATCTAGATACCTACTTGCAGGGACACATGAAACAAGTTTAAAGTGGCACTGCTACCCCTCTCAAAATGTGTATTTCATAAAGATGAAATCTTTATGAAATACTCATACTGACTCTATTGGAATTGTGCTTAAAGGGACACTATAGTCACCAGAACAACTACAGCTAATTGATTTTGTTCTGGTGAGTAGAATCATTACCTTCAGCTTTTTGCTGTAAAAACTGTCTTTACAGAGAAAATGCATTGTTTACATTACATCCTAGTGATAACTTCACTGGCCACCCCTCAGATGGCTGTTAGATATCCTTCCTGCTAAAATGCATCCAAACATTCAGTATCTCCTCCCTCTGCATGCAGACACTGAACTTTCCTCATAGAGATTCATTGATTCATTGACTCTATGAGGAGATGCTGATTGGCCAGGGCTGTGTTTGAATCATGCTGGCTCTGCCCCTGATCTGTCTCTTTGTCAGTCTCAGGCAATCCTATGGAGAAACATTGTGATTGGATCAAGCCACCAGTTCTGCTGATGTCAGAGGTCAGAGGCAGGTCAAAAGGAAACAGTGACAAACTATGCAGCTGCAGATTTGAATTGAAGTAAGATTTTACTATATTTGGGGGGGGGCAGGTGGTCTAGATGGTGGTTTTAACCCTATATGGTCAAGAATACATGTTTGTGTTCCTGACCCTATAGTGATCCTTTAAATTTTAACCTAGCCAAATGATATAGAAGGAAGTGAGTAGGGGGCGAGTGAAGGGACTTTTCACTAGTGCAAGTATGAAGCAACATTGTGGCGAAAGTGACCTCGCCACTGGGTTTTGTATAGGCCTTCTTGCCAGCCTCTTGCCCTGTGACTATGGCCCCTGTGTTGTATTGCCTTTTAAAAACACTATTTGTGTATTTTGCTCCTTTAAACTTTCGAAGTGGTCGAAGTGGAACTTCAAACTACCGAACAGCCGGACCAAACACAAGTGGAGTATGCAGCCAATTTACCTCCCAGGCTGGAAGCTAAACCGCAGCCAAATTGATGAACGGCTGGGTGGTCGCCGTTCGTATAGTCGACACGTGGCGGTGGCCATCTTGCTTAGTCAAACGTGTATTTTGTCGTCTAGTTCATGGAACTCAAATCAGACACACAATGGCACGAACACCGCTGAACTTTACCTTCTCCGAAACTTCGACTCTTCAACGGGAGTTGAACGGCTTTCGACAATTCGAACGGCACTTTGACATTGACGATAGACTGGCCGACTATTCGAACGGAACTTAGACATTGAAATTAGACTGGCCGCACAGCCTAATTCTCTGGAACTGTTTTGGGCATGAAAATGTGCGTGCGGTAGGTCAAAAGAGACTTCCAGGAATTTCCTGAACCCCTGCTCTGATCTGGGTGATTTTTGGATATGTTGTTCACCCAGATCAGGGATGTATATTTATGGGGATATGTTGGAGTTTTGGGGTGTTTCTGTACTTTGGGTAAAAATGTGCGTTTTCTGCCTGAGGATAATAAGTTAGTACATAGAATGTGACGGTAGATAAGAACCATTCGGCCCATCTAGTCTGCCCAATGTACATTATCTAGTACATTATCTACCTTAATTATATCACAGGCAGAGGGGAGGGCTTGCTGACTGTATGTGAGAGTGTTACAGTGATAATTATTGTTTCCATTGGTTTGTGTTCCTTGTGTCCCTGTTTTCCATCATGTCCAAGGGGTGTGCCTCTGGCCTGAAAAACTGTATATATTCCAAGCTGTGGCAATAAACCTGTTCTACTATACCCTCAATCTAGAGTCCTGTCTCTTATTGGGGGCGATCTGCTACAAGGGATTGTTATGCTCTTCATATTCCCTTTAATAATCACTAGCTCTTGTAAGAGCTTGTTCCTGTTCCTGATTCACTGTCTGGGGAAAGAGAGGTTCACCCACTGGAACCTGGAGCCTTGTCGTAGGTCCAGGGTGGGTAGGAGATGGCGAGACCCCAACCAAGCTGCAGTGGTTTGTGGGGTCTGCGGTGCTTATGGTGTAAAGTGGAGTGCTTGGAGCCTTCGGGGAGCACTAGGAGCATCCGTCAACGGAGGTACCCAGTTGGGGTGCCAGGCGATCCATTACAAACATCTGCAAACATACCACATGTTTATATTACAGAGGGAAGTAGCTGGTCCATTGATGCTGTATCTGATTCTGCATAGTTGTCACAACCTACCACCAGTGCCACCGCCTCCATTACTACCAGCATGGTAGCACCACCCTTAGGCAGAGCTGGGGGGAGTTTTAGGATAGTGCCAGTAGATCAAGAGAGGTTTGGTCCTCTCATCTGATGAATAAAAAAGAAAAACTGGAAAAAAAAGTTCCTCTTTGGAGAAACTTTAAATGATTCTTTCTCCCCTTTCGCTCACTTTCTATTTGATTTTTTATCCACACATAGAATAATCTGATTTTGGAAACTCAGAATTGGCATTACAAAAATGCCTGATATTGTGTAGCCATTAGGCCAGGCAATATTGCATGTCAGCACAGCCTTTGTCACTTTTATTTAGTGCACAGCAGTGAGCTGAAGAGTAATGGCAATGTTTCAAATATCATTTTAGTCTTTATCAAGTCATTTATCAAGGTAGTTTTGATTTTGAGAGAATGCTGCAGTTTTGTTCACTTACTGGATCCATTGTATTCGTGTGGTAAAACTGGAGGTCCATTGCACCTATCTACTACATAAGTGCTCTTCCATTGTTGAATTTTGTGGATAGGAGAGAGGTACTGAATGGAAGGTGACAGCTGGTACCATGGAGTTTGATTCCCATTAATCTTAGACAGACTGGATCATTTATATCCCAATGCTGCAGCACACGTATGTGGGCTTGTGTTTGTGCTTGAGTAAAGGCATGCACCTGCGTATGTGTGTGCCTCACTCCAACACTTGCCTTAAATTCAATTTAAAAAAAAATCACGTGATATCAACAATACAGTTGAGTGTACTCCTTGTTTACATAACTGTCCCATAATGCATGCAAACTTAAAAATTGTATATTTATACATGCAAGTTTATATATATATATATATATATTTTTTTTTTTTTGTGAACAACGTTAGCTTTTTATATGCAATGCTGCAATAATGTTATACATGTGCAATACTGCTACACAAAACAAAATAGCAGTACCCAGAGAACATATTCAAAATGTAAAATTTATGTGACTAAATTACCTAATACAATATTAAATAGACTGCTTTATAATTTGCAAACTCCAATGGATTTTTTGTGACATTGCCATTAACTAGCAGATGCAATCCTGAGTGGTTTATGGTGAAACTATTTAAATATCCCGTAGTTAGTATCTTTAAAAATTCAGTTATCTATCTTTTATTTTAATACTAGCATAAAATCAAATGGGATTACCACATAATTTTTGAAGACGGTAATTCCTATTCTGCTTTTCAGCATGCATTTTCTCTCACACCGTAAAATAGTTTTATGTGTAAAAGTCGTTAGCAACATATTACTTGAATAAGGTCATAAGATAATTATGAGTTCAAACTACTTAAAGGGATAGTGAACTATGTTTGGTTAAATAATCACTTTTCCATTGTATGTGAGTCACAGCCACCTCACTTGTTATTGAGTGTTCATTTAATTGAACACCAAACCAAACATTTAAATGCACATTTAAGGGATGGGGGGGCTTGGATATCGCCAAGAGCAGTCACATGTTTGCGGTGCTCCTGTCCAAAAACAGGAATTCTGCACAACATTTTGGCTCCTACGCCCTACAACACTATGGGAAACAAGCAAAGAAGCTCAAGGCCTACTCAGACGAAGGTACACAACAGATTGGAGGTATCTTCCCGGTTCGGCCTAAACTTAAAACGGCTGCGTGGCTGGACTCTCAAGACCCTTCCTTGGAAGATTAAATATTGGACTCCCCTGATCCTATCCTGAGGCAGAAGACCTGTTCTCGACTTCACAGCTGGGGGACCTGGGGGCTCCAGCCATCAAAGGTGACATACTAAGCCTCCTGAAACACTTACGCACCTGGTTCCGCACTGACATTGCGGTTCTTCGTGAAGAAATCACAGCTGTCACCGACAGGGTGAGGGCCACTGAAGAGGATGTCTCCTCCATGACCCAACATCAGGAAATAACGGAGCAAAAGCTCCAGCAGCTCCAGTCCTCACATCAGGCTATGCAAGTCAGAATGGACGTGCAAGGCGACGCAGCAACATCAAAATCAGAGGCATTGCTGAATCAGTCGATGATAAAGAGCTACTCCACTTTATCCAATGCCTCCTGTCTGCGATTCTGAACCACAAACAAGTGAAAGCCATAATAGTGGACAGAACATACAGGTTACCCAAGTCTCCTAGGGCCCCAGAGGAAGCCTCCCATGATGTGCTCCTCCATTTAAATCACTCTGAGATAAGCATTGATAGAGGCGCTTGCAAACAAAAGTCCTTTTATATTTGAGGATGTACAGCTCACCTTTTTGCAGGATCTCTGCAAGGCCACCATGGATTGGAGGCACTCAGTCCGGCAGGTTACAGAGATGCTCCAAGAGGCCAGAATCAAGTACAGCGCACTCTCCTGGTTACCCGTGGAGAAACCTCCTACCGACTCACATCGGCCGCAGACTTCAGCGCTTTCCTCCATAACCTGGGGCAGACTAAGTCCAAACCTGCCAACTACACTCCTGGATGTTCCTGGCATGTTTCTCATTTAGTCCCCTTTGTGCCCCGCTCTGCATCTGACACAGGATAAGGCCACAGCATGTTAAGTTCCTGGACTGAATTCTGCCTCCTCTCTGAGGGGTATTCTTGGGATATACTGTACCTTGTATTTAAGTTATTTTTACTTTTTAACACATGGTTTAGTTTATTTCCTCTATTTTTAAGCCTTTTTCTCACTAACCTAAATATATAAAAATCTTGCTCCAACTACTCATAATCCCTATGGCAATGAATTACTTGATATATGCTCTTTCTTATAATGTTTATTCTGGCTATTGTATTATTCTCTACATATTTGTAAGCTTGAAATATCAAAGTTGTATCAAGCCAAAAATAAAGAATAATAATAAAAACAAATAATAAATGCACATTTAAAAATCATGCAAGCAGCATGTACAAAATATATGTCAATAATATTGTGAAAATAAATACAAGAGGTAGATAAATCTAAACAAATATGCTGTGAAATTATACTTTTTATATCTTTTAGAATGAAGGTTGTACCTGGTGTTGCCGACTAATACTTTCACGTAAATGCTGAAATGCTGAAACTAAAAAGTTGAGAGCTTTTCAAGACATTTGACATTATCTTTGTAATGCATGTTTCTTGCATTTATATAGTTAAATTTTTTAGCTAAACGCTACATTTCAGCCTCTCCTGTGTCAAGGCTTTGTTTTATGACTATAAAATCATTACAAACATTTGAAAGGCCAGCTATAGAAAGTTCAATTGACATAAATGTGTAAGAAGGTTGTAATATTGATGCATTATAAGTGTAATGCCAATAATTGACTAAAGTGTGGAATGTGTAAAATGCAATATTTAATAAAGGTTTGTGTGTGTTCCTTTGTACACTTATTAGCAATATAAATGTCAGCTAGAAGGCTACATTTGTAACTACCCAGATAAATATGGTCCTCAATATAATAAGATTTATTTTTCAAAGGAAACAAAAATTCGTCTGGTATGCATTATTGAATTTTTTCTATTTATTTTTTAAAAAGTTCAATATGTGGTTCCTGGCATTGCAGGTGTATTGATAAAGTAGCAACAGCAACTATCAAAGCATGTCTACATTCGACCATTTGAAAATCAACATTAGAAAAATGGTAATAGTTATATATTTATTAAAACTTCTTCAAAGCAATACTTGTGTTACATACTGGAACAAAGAAAGCAAATAAGTTATATGTAATGGAATAATTTATAATGTATGTGTCAATAACAAGAATGTAATATAAGGACGTATGTACACTAGGAGAAAAGAAGTCTACTGCTGGCAAACTAGAAATGGGATTAGAATACTTGTTATTGTATTGACCCAACACTTTCTGGAGGGACAATCCACGCTGGAATCAACTTATACATTTTAATTTATTATTGACATATCATTTTTATGATGCATTAAAATATATATGAGAAAAATAGTTAAGTATAAAATATAATCATATTTAAAAGTCATTGTATTTAAGGTAAATATCCAACAACCACATTTTTTTTCACTGAGCTTCTACTGAACAGGTAATATTTCAATTAATCTTTGTGCTCCCTTATCTATTACAGCAAAGTTAAATATATCCCATACATTCCTGGACAGCTGAGGTTCGTGGGAATTGAACTTCAGATGCCTGCTGTCATGTTGTAGGTTCTATTGAGTGGACTTACATTGCAGAGATGAACCTGTCCTCTAGAATCACTTGTGATGTTTTCTACCATTTACTTGTTTATCCCCTCAGGTTTCTCCTTGTGTAAATTGTAGTCACTTGACTTTTTCCTTTTTCTTTTATACACTGTTCACTGACTAATGAATACACTGGGCACCAGAGACAGGATGCCTGTGGGACAGAACCCATAAATTATTCAATGCAAAAAGATTAATAGTTCTTTAAATGAAGGTGTTTCTGTCAACATCTGTAAAGGAAAATAATTGCTGGATCCTTTAAGAGGCAACAGTCAGCTCAGAGTGAGAATAGTAGAATTTATATAAAGCAAATAAAATGTGGTGGTGAGTGATTGGAATGGTAAGTGACTCCTAGAGTAAGCTAGGTAGTGTATTGGGGGTCAGTGCTCCCAAATGCCTCATCTTCGAATGTAGAGTTACTTTGTTCACAACTCATGTGGATTATCTTTACAATCAGTTACACAGCTAGATTAGTAAAAATGTGCATTGCTGTAATGTAATGAACCCATATCACTTTCACCAGCCCCATACAGCTACTTTTCACTTGTATTGCACCATGTCAAATATTCCTGTCACGGCACAGGCTGAGCACTGCAGACAGCAAGGTGTGGCCACCCCTTTAAGAGACTTGGCTGGATTTGAACTAAGATCTCCAGCATCCTAGTCAGGTTCTCTGCCATGATATCCACCAGGGGGCTTCAGTTTCTGTTTGTATTCTTTCTGCTTCCTGACCCTTTGCATGGATTAAGCAGCACTGATCCACCTGCAACCCTTTTCCAATTGGGGTCAGCTGCATCTAATGAGTAGGCTGTAAAAGCCAGCCCTGCCTGAAAGCTAGTATCTGGTCATTTTGCCTGTTTGGTGTTTCCTGCCAGAGCTCTGCTTCGCTACTGACTGATTTCCTGGACTCTGACCTCTGCCTGTTTTACCAACTACGTTACTCCGCTGCAAGCCCTGACTTCAGCTTCTCGTCTGACCCTGCCTTTGGATTTCCCCATAATCTGTACTGCACTTTTGGTTTTTGCCTCCTTCCTGTGCCATCTCCTGCAACTGGGCTCCAACTCCTGGTAAACTGTTAAATAATGATCAGATCAACTACCATGGAGCCCGCGGAGATGATGAATGTCCTGAGTACCCTCACACAGCAAGTGACCCTCCTGTCCCAAACCGTAAGTGAATTGCAGCGTGATTTTGCTGAGTTAAAGGGGAACACACACCATGCTCCTGAACCTGATATTGCATTACCTAACAAGTTCACTGGGAAAAGGATTGAACTGTGATCATTTATCACAGCCTGCAAATTACTCTTCACTTTTAACCCACGCACACACCCCAATGATTATGTGAAGGTTCGCACTACTATTGCCCTACTGTCGGGTAAACTCCAAACCTAGGCACACCAACTCCTGCACTCAAACAGTCCAATACTGGACTCATGGGACTCCTTTGCTGCAGCAATGCATACATTATGCAATGACACCCTGAGACCCTCTGCTGTACGCACTGCCCTGCGTTCCATTCGGCAAGGGAGAAGACCAGTGGAGGAGTATACTACAGATTTCCGGGAGCTAGCTGCTGATACCAGTTAAAATGAGACTGGTCTAATAGAGCAATACAGATTGGGTCTGTCTGAGGCATTAAAAGTTGAACTAGCCAGAGTTGGGGTACCCACTTCATTGGAAGATCTGTTCCTTCTGGTCACCCAGCTAGATTGCCGGTTCAGAGAAAGAAAGCAGAAGCAATTTAAAAAAAAAACAGCTTTTTGCCCCATCAACGTTTCAAACCTGCTGGTGAGACCTATACCCCTATCCCCACCATGGCCATAGAGGAACCCATGCAAATTGGAACACTGAATACCATGCTCACAGTAAATGGAAAAAGCCAGAAGGAGAGCCAAAGGCCTTTGCTTCTTTTGTGGCAAGGGAGGCCACTACATCAGCTATTGCCCGATACGTCCTCCTCACCCTAAACATAGCCATGTGGGGGCTCCATGTCACCATCCAGCAAGTCCTCCATGGCAGCCTATGAAACACCTTTTGTTGCTGTGGTACAACCCTGCATGCTAATGGACCAAAAAGACCACCTAACCAGACCAATGGCACCATCGCAGCCCTGGCTAACCCTGCTCCTGTTCCAGAGCCTCAAAAGGAGGCTGCTGTGGCTTCCTTCCAATCCTCAGCTTCTGTTTCCCCTAATGTTTCCTGCTCTAACACAGAGGATCTGTCCTTACTGTGTAATTGCCTCCAATGGAACTGTGGTTTGCAGGCAAGATCTAAAGGTCTTTGAGCAGGCTCTTAAAGCCAGAGCTGCATCCCCTTCTTACCTCCACTGAATAACAACCTGCAAAATGTTCTAACCCTCTCAGATCCTGATGATTCAGATGCCCATACAGACCTGGATTCCCTCTCTGAGTCTGAACTGGATTCTGTAGCTGAAGCCCTGTCTGTTGGCGCCCAGAGGTTGCCCCTTGTGGGGGGGGAGGCTCTGTCACAGCACAGCCCAAGCCCTGCAGACAGCAAGGCATGGCCACCTCTTTTAAGAGACCTGGCTGGGTTTCAACTCACAGCTTCAGCATCCCAGTCAGGTTCTCTGCCATGACATCCACCAGTATTTTTTTCTGCTTCCTGACCCTTTGCATGGATTAAGCAGCACTGATCCAACTGCAATGCTTTTACAAGTGGGGTCAGCTGCATCTAATTAGCAGGCTGTAAAAGCCAGCCCTGCCTGAAAGCTAACATCTGGTCATTTGGCTGCTTGGTGTTTCCTGCTGGATCTCTGCTTCGCTACTGACTGATTTCCTGGACTCTGACCTCTGCCTGCTTTACCGACTACGTTACTCTGCTGCCAGCCCTGACTTCTGCTTCTTGTTTGACCCTGCCTTTGGATTTCCCCTTAATCTGTACTGCGCTTTTGGTTTTTGCCTCCTTCCTGTGCCATCTCCTGCAACTGGGCTTCAACTCCTGGTAAACTGTTACATAACTCCCTGGTGAACTGTTACACTAACCTATTACTTACAATCACCTAGCTATGTTTATCCGGGCACACACTTTGTTACATACCGCTATGAAGTGACAACAGTCATCTCTTGGTACATTTATCACACCCATTAAAATGTAATATATTCAGCAACCAAGCCACATTAACCCATCTGCTCACTAACTCACTTTGTTACATGTAACTAATTATCCACCTCCCTGTTCCCTACTCACCTAGTCAATTACACATTTTAACACCTGAAACCCAAAATGTTCATTTATCCACCAACACAGTGAAATTCGCCTATGCACCCACTTAATAATTTACTTCATACACTATGGAGAAGCTGATTTGCAAATATTATATTATGGCCCTGTTACACACAATATCTAGATATACATGCATTACATATGCAATCACATACACACATTTATGAGAAATCTGCACTTTTTAACTGGTTAAGGATATTGGAAATGGAAGTGTTTCACTAGATTCTGCAGTGCTATGGTTAATCATATTTATTAGATACCACATTTCCATAGTTTTTGAGGTTTCTGTTTATGCCCTTAATTAAAAAAAAATGTAATAAGGTATAGATAGTTTCTTTGTAGTAGTCAAACCATTTCCCCCAAATCTTATTGTAGGAACTGATATTGTTATCTTTAAAATATACCACCTTTTCCATTAAACCTTGATATTGAATCTGGATTTTGATCTGTTATAGATGGAGATATATTCTGTTTAAATTTTCTAGCAATGCAGTTTGACAGCCATGTATAGTCCAATGTTTAGAGAATTTATCCATTTTTGGGAAGTCTAAATGGAATAAGAATCGTTCTGGAGATAGTGTAATGTTTAAATCAATTAAACGTTTAGATAATTCTAATGTAAGAATCTCTAATCCTGTACAGTCCCACCACACATGTTTGACTGAGCTATATTCACTATTACAACGCCAACAGATATTCGAGGAGTTAGCTTGGAATTTTCGTAGGGACCAAATACCATCTATGGATAAGTTTAAGGTATGCTTCCTGTATATTTATACAATGGACCGTTTTCCTTAAAGCTTCAATACTTTTGACCAATCCTGATGTGAAAAAGATTTATTTAATTTTGGTTTCCCATCTCTAAAGATCTAACTGCTGAAGAATTTTTTAAATTTTTTTTTTTTTTAACCTCTCCAAAAAAGATCTTGTCAAAAGACGAGTCTTTAATTATAGTTACCTAATAAAGAGAGGGGTTTTTTTTTTTATTTATTTATTTTATTCTTAAGTAAGTGAAATGTTCTTTATTTACAAGTCCATTTTTTTCTTTAATACTTGGAAAGCCACAAATACCAGAGGTATCCTTTAGGTCCTGAAATTTTATCCCATATATGATTGCAAAAAAAATGTGTGAGAAGATATTTTTGAATTCTATCCTGGAATGGAAAATCTATATTAAAAAGAAACAATTGGGGACAAATTTCCTTTATTTCCAGAAATAAAGAACTGATAAAAATATGCATTTGTGTTTTGATATTCTTTAGCCCTGTACAGTCCCACCAGACGTGGTACATACATCCTGCCTCCATCCCACATCTCCAGCATATGTTGGAGTATTCAGGTGAAATTTTATGAAGTCTTGCTGGAACCATGTACCACCTATAAATTATGTTCAAATGTAGTTCATACAGGGATACGCTATGGTTACGTTTTACCAAAATGTAGCTTTGGTCCAATCAGAAAGAAGGAAAGTCTTCCCGAGATCACGTTCCCATTTCATACATGGGGCTTTTGGGACTCTTGTTCCATAGATTCTCATAGTTTAGTGTATCTAAAGATAGCTGCCTTCTTTATAAGTCAATCTATAAAAGAGTATATTGTATGATCTAATCCTTAGATATGGAAAGAGATATTTAGAAGGAAAGTTATATTTAATTTGTAATTGTGCAAATGAAATGAGATTAGCCCTGTCACATAGGTCTGAAATCTTTGTTATACCTTGATGGATCCACGACTGAACATTCATCTTTTCTATTACATATTGTAGGAGTTCTAAGGGTATGCCAAATACTAATATATTCTGTAGTTTTACATTTTTTTTTCTAAAGATTTTAGAAGTATTAATCATTTCGATAAGAATTTTATTAGAAATTAATCCGGTATCAATCTTCCCCAATTTTAAAATACCAATCCAAAATAAGATGTGCAATTTTTTTGGCTTTCCTCCTGTTCTAGAATGGACCACGAGTAATTTCCCAATTCACAAATTGAACCATAAAGATAAATGTGATAGCATACTAGCTTCATGGAGTTTGAATACATCTGGGAAAGATATATCCCCTTTTATATAGTTTTTTCTGAAGGATCACATAAGAAATCCTAGGCTGTTTGTCACGCCAGATATATTTATAAAATACATTTTGAAACTGACCTAGGACTCCTGTTCCCACTCTAGATCGTAACTCGCTAAAATAATTTATTAATTTTTGTGAGATAGGCATAAGGCTATCCTAACTATAAGATAAGGCTACAGACTAATGAAAGTATTTAGAAAATTGGGCAGACTAGATGGGCCGAATGGTTCTTATCTGCCGTCACATTCTATGTTTGTATAAGAGGCCTTTAGCTTTTTCCACTTATCTACAAGTAATTGGAATTGTTTCAATAAAATACCATAATTGGTTTGTGTCAGATTTTCAATGTCAAAAGAGATTTTAATTCCCAAATAATCAATATTATTTTCATTCCAAGAAAAATGGAATCGTGACATTAAGAGTTCTTCTTGAGCCATCGACCAAAAAAAAAAGGTAGGATTTTTTTATATTAATCTTATAATTTGAAAATCTACTGTAATCTGATATATTTTCTAAGACCAATGGAATTGAAGTTAACGGGTCCGTCAGGGTGAGAAGCACATCGTCCGCAAAAAGGGAGATTTTAATTTCTCCGTTGCAGATCTTAATCCCCCTAACGTTAATGTTATGTCTAATTATACAGGCTAAGGGTTCAATAGTGAGGATATACAACAGGGGTGCCAAAGGACATCCCTGTCTGGTATTGTTTCCAATCCCAAAGGAATCAGATTCCAAAAATGGATTAATTATTTTCACCAAGGAAGTCATATAGAGTGACAGTTTTATTTATTTTTTTGCATAAAGTCATGGTACATATATCACTGTTTTGTATACATAAAATATTGACGTAAAAATTATCTGTATGCGTCAAATACATAGAAAACAAGAATTGATTGATAACAATTGTCTGTGTGGTTTGTGAATCAAGATGTGTTTAAAGGACCACTATAGTGCCAGGAAAACATACTAGTTTTCCTGGCACTATAGTGCCCTGAGGGTGCCCCCACCCTCAGAGTCCCCCTCCTGCCCGGCTCTGAAAATCACAGTGAGAAGCACGCAAGCGCCTCTAGAGGCTGCCAATGAGACAGCCACTAGAGGGAATGGGGGAAGGCTTAACCCATTGATAAACATACCAGTTTCTCTGAAACTGCTATGTTTATGAAAAAATGGGTTAACCCTAGCTGGACCTGGCACCCGGACCACTTTATTAAGCTGAAGTGGTCTGGGTGCCTAGAGTGGTCCTTTAAGTAAATACAAGAACAAAGAAAACCCTGGTAGAATGGTATGGAGTGTATGTTGGACGTTTTCCCCTTCGGCTAGCTTGCCCATGCTATTGCGTCTTGCCCAAGGGTGCGTGTGGGATCCCCCCTCATAGGGAATGCTGAAGATACGTGCACCACCAGGACCAGATAGATGTGTAAGCGTTATATCTGTCTGAGAGGGAATAGCAAATTTCCTCCATATTCCTAGTGGTTTCCACACTTTAGATCCAATCTCTTATGGTGGTGGGTTTGTTTGTTTTTTTTCCAGTATATAGGGATCAATTGGTTTGCCGCTGTTCTCAAATGTAGAAGTAGTTGTGTTTTTTTTCTTTGGGAAAGTTAGGTGGTGGGAGAAAGAAGATGATAGAATATGGGATTGGGGTCAGTTTTTCCCCCAGTATCGTCTGTATGAGGCTAGAAATGCACCTCCAGTAGGTTTGTATTTCTGGGCAGGACCACCAGATGTGCGATGCTGTGCCTGAAGGGTGATGGCATCTCCAACATTGATCAGAGGATTGGAGGGATATGGCTCTTAGTCTCGCTGGTGTATAATACCATCTAACTATTCTTTTATAGTTACTCTCTTGGGTCTCTATGTTTCTAGATGTTTTGTGAATATTTCTAAAGATTTTGCACCACCTATCAGGTGGTATGGTGATATTGAGTTCCGATTCCCATGCAGAAGTGAAGGCCTGAGGGTGTTTGGGCTATAAGGAGAGTGTACATGACAGAGATAAGCTTATTTTTTTTTAATATGTGCCCCTTGCAGTACTTTTCAAAGGGTGTTAGTTCTCGGAGTGCCCTCTAAGCAAAGTGTCCTTTCTTTAAAAAGTGTCCCATTTGAATGTATGAAAACTTTTGCATTGCTGTGATGTCAGTCTCCGGTAACAATTTGTGTAAAGGTTTGATTTAATTCCCTTCAATTACTGCCTCCACTGACAGGTATTGTGAGTTATGATATTGCTTATATATTTTCCCATCTGCTCCAGGAGGGAACAGGGGGTTGTGAGTGATTGGATACAGTGGTGAGGGATAGGGGGATATGTCCTGATGTAAGCGTATGTGTGCCCATAGTCTGAGCGTGGGGGTGATGGTAGGATGTGTGCCATGGTTTAGTAGGAAAGCTCCCAGCTTGTGCCACAGGATTGTGTAGATCGGGGTTCTGAAATTGTCGGCTTCCAGTTTCACCCATTGCTTATCTGAGTGTGGGTTGCACCATTCGTATACTCTAGTGAGCAGAGTTGCTTTGTGGTATAATTCCACATCCAAGAGGCTCACCCCCCCTCATCTTTTGGTCATTTAAGAAGTAAAAAGGATTATCAGGGTTTCTTATTGGCCCATATGTAGGTGGTGAATAACTTGTGGAGGGTATTGAAAAAGTGTTTGGGCAGGGAGATGGGTAGGACTTGTAGTAAATAAAGGATGTGAGGTAGCACATTCATTTTTAGAATGCTTATTCGACAGAACCATCCAAAATGAAGCATGTTCCAAGACTTAAGGTCTGCAGTTATTGTTTGGGAAAGTTGAGATCGTATATCTGAGAGATGTCATTTGGTATGTGTACCCCTAGGTATTTAAGTGACCCCTTAGCCCAAGTAAATGGATAATCCTGTTGTAGTTGTTCTGCAGTTTGTGAGGGAAGTGTGATTGGGAGAATTTCACATTTGCTTAAGTTTGCCTGAAAGTTTACTGTATAATGTCATTTCCCTCATGATATGTGGTAAAGAAATGGAGGGATGTGTGATTGTGAAGAGCATATCATCTGCGAATGTGGCTATCTTGTGGATTTTGTCTCCTACTTGGATCCCATGTATGTGCGGATTCTCTCTGATGCCCTGTAAGAATGGTTCCAGGACCAGTACAAATAGCAACGGTGACAGAGGGCACCCTTGTCTTGTGCCATTGGAGATTCGCACCTGGTCTGATAATTGGCCATTGATGTGGATCTGTGCTGTCGGTGTTGAATAAACAGCTTCCAGCCACTTCATCCAATTGGGACCAAAGCCCATATGTTGAAGTGTGAGCCTCATCAGGGTCCAGTCTGCCCTGTCGAACGCTTTCTCGGTGTCAATCAACAGGAGTAAGCTGGTGAGCGCTTTGCGTGGTGTATGAGGTTTAGGATCTTGGTTGTGTTATGCTTAGCCTCCCTCCCTGAAACAAATCCCGACTGGTCTGGGTATAGTTTTATTTCTTAATTGTCCCATGAGGCCGAACTGACCCATGATAGAGTCAAGGAATCTCCAATTGACTCTCTGCATCAAGAGCCATGATAACAGATCCCAACCTATGTTCATTAATTCTATGGATTAAGCTAAATATCCTGCGTGTATTATCCATGGTGCCTCTCCCCCTGACGAAACCTGATTGATCAATATTGATTAAATCAGGCATTACCTCCTTAGGACAATTTGACAAAATTTGGGAGTAGATTTTTACGTCTATATTAATTTTGATATCTATAAATATTGGAGCATAGTCCGAAATAACTATAAACCCAATGTTAGATTTAATTATTGTTCCTGATAATCCTGCTCTGACCAGAAACAGGTCTATTTGAGAATAGGTCTGGTGAACGTGTGGAAAACAATTCTCCAGCAATCGTATAAAGAGTTCCTACTTAAAAATTTTGAGAGACTTCCGGTCCCTAATATGTTTATGACTTTTATCCATTCTAGGATCCACTACACAATTAAAGTCGCCTCCAAGAACCACATTACCACAAGCAAACTCATTTACCTTCTCCGTGATCTCATCCAGGAAATCCACCGGCTATAGTTGGGCGCATATATATTAACGAATGTATATAAAACATCATTAATTATTTTTTTATTTTTTTTATATAAGAATTAGAAATCTACCAGCTATGTCTTTAATTGAATGAACAAATTCAAATTTAACTTTGTTAAAGATGATAATAATAGCAGTCCCTCTTTTTTTCCATTTGCCTTCCAAATTTGCATTAAATACTAACGGATATTTCTTGAACCTCCAAAGTTTATTTGAAGACTCAACCCAGTGGGTTTCCTGGATGAAAGCAATATCAACACTATTTTCAATCAGAAATTTATATACTGTACCCTTTTTCTGAGATGAATTCAGACCCTGAAAATTCCATGTAATCAATTTAAGTGAAGTCATAAATATTATTTCTCTCGGTTGGCCGCAAGTTGAGTCTTCCATCAATTACTAAAACAAAACATAAGAAAAAAAAAGTTTTTAACAAAAAATCTAAACTAAGAAAGGACAAATGTCCTTTTCTAGAAGTCAAGTTAGGAAACATACTTAGATGTTACCCACTAGACAACACCTACCAAAAATAGCAGAAAAGAGATCATGAGGGGAGGAGGTGGTATCCTATTTAATTACCCCTACACAACACAGAAAACTCCCTTGTTATTCATGTTGAACTAATCACAGGAAATATTATTTATTAGAAAAGTATTTAAGAAATACTTCCCATCATAGCCAGATTTCACAATAATAATTCATTAAGACCTTTGTTATATGTATATACGGATATTACTCTCGATAATTCAGATGGTTCTGTTATATTTAACTCAGGCCCCTATTACATTAATTGAAATACACACTTACTATATTTATTAATTAATTTCTTAATAAGGCAGTCATACTAAAAGATTTTATATTCTTAAAAAGTTAAATGACTCATTATTGTATCTTTATATATTATTTAAAGGGACACTCCAGGCACCCAGACCACTTCTGCCCATTGGAGTGGTCTGGGTGCCAACTCCCACTACTCTTAACCCTACAAGTGTAATTATTGCAGTTTTTTTAATAAACTGGAATAATTACATTGCAGGGTTAACTCCACCTCTAGTGGCTGTCTACTAGACAGCCACTAGAGGGCACTTCCTGCATTGTAGCACAGAAAACCTGTGCTAGAGCAGCGCTGGACATCCTCACGCTGTGTGAGGACCTCCAGCGTCGCTCAATTCCCCATAGGAAAGCATTTTCAATGCTTTCCTATGGGGAGCTACGGCCTGTGGGCGGGATCAGTCTCGTCCACCGGTCGACGTAATACAGAGGAGGAGCAGTGGCGGAGGAAGAAGCAGCGACGTGGGACATGTCGCTGCCTCTGGTAAGTCACTGAAGGGGTTTTCACCCCTTCAGCAACCAGGGATTGGGGGTGGGAGGGAGAGGGGACCTGCAGTGCCAAGAAAACGTATTGTTTTCCTGGCACTGGAGTTTCCCTTTAAAGTCTAATTCTTTATTCTTATGTATAACAATGAATTTGTCTATCATGTAGATACATCCTGTGTAGCTATAATATTATATGTGAAATAGCAAAAAGAAATCATGATCAAAGAAACACACATATGTCTTTAAAAAAAATGGCCCCCTCTCATGAGTTTGGTCACAACATTTTCAATACCTCTGGTTGTCTACTTTTACAAATGGTATGCATGCCATCATGGGGGTATCCTGGGCTACCATACTGTCTCAAAGAAAACGTAACCAATCTAGCGAATTTCAATGTGAAAAAACTGAAAAATGTAACATACTATATTTGACCTTGTAATTTCCCAAAACACCATAAAACCTGTACATAGCGGGTACTGTTCTACACGTGAGACATCGCTGAATACAAAATGTGTATTTTATTGCAGACAGTATTATGACATTCACAGTTACAATGTCACGTAGAACTAAAACAAATAACATTTCTTATTTTCTCCCATTCTTTTATATTTTATTTATATTAAATAATGTTTCATAGCTAAATATTAAATAAAAGCCCTGTTTCCCCTGAATAGAATGACATATAATAAGTGTGGGTGCACTTAATATGAAAGAGGTGAATTATGGTTGAACAGACATATATAGTCAAATTCAAGGTTTTAAATGCAGAAAGATAAGTCCTGCACTCACTCCCATCACTGGGCGGCAGCAATGACTACAGTACACATCAGCCCCAATATATATATATATATATAGTAAAAACCAAAGTAAAACAAGTTACCTGCACTCTCTCCTTAATCCCTATGTATTTTTAAACAAATTGTGTTTTTTCAGTTACTTCCGATAGCCATGAGAGGATAAGCCCACCTGCCAATGTCAAGGCAGACCCCCCCCCAGGTGGGTCCTAACTCTAACCATTCACCTTGCTTCCTTGAGCTTCTGGCAAAAATCTCTGAGACAGAAAGGGTATTTTTTTTTATATACACCTCTATATATTATTAACCCTTAATAGGGAACACATGGGATGGGCGGCTGCATTGTAATAAGGCTGAGTGATACAAAAAATGGATACAAATGCAGAATGATAAGTCCTGCGCTCACTCCCATCACTGGGCGGCAGCAATAACTATAGTACACATCAGCCCCAATATATAGTAAAAACCAAAGAAAAACAAGTTACATGCTCTAGGTTTTGTTTTTGTTTTGTTGATCACAATGTCTACATTTAGCTCAGTCCTTAAGGGGTTAATCCAAATCATTCCCATAGTGTTAACTATATGAATCAAACAAGTGCTCTTTGACCATCAATAGAACCCATATCAAAAGTTACACTAATGAGCCATCCGGCTATTTCTGTATCATTGCTAATATCCTAGGATTCTTCATGAAAGCCTTAAAAAAAAAAAAAAAATTACCCTTCCACCCACCTAAACAGAAAAACAGTTACACAAAATAATGCAAATACAATTCACCGGCAATAGGGAAGCCATATATGATCCAAATAGCACATATTGATTATTTCCTTATAATAATGAAAATTGACATTTCCCCCCTCCTCTCTCCTTCTGCAGGGAGCTAAAGGGTTAGGCTATACATTATTTCCCTATAAATTCCAATATTGAATTGTTTCTTGCGCGGCAACTGCTTCTTTAAAGAGGTATTGCTGGTTCTGAAAAAACCCTGTTAAAGTTGTTGGAAAGTTCCATTTATATTTGATATTGTGAGCTTTGAGTGTAAAGGTCTGAGCCACAAAACTTTTCCTTGCCTGTCGAGTCATTAAGGATAAGTCTGAATATAGCTTAATATTTTTGAATTGTGGATCTAGAGCTAGATTTTTCTGGGACACTTGCATAATCAAGTTTTTAATATGATAATTAGAAAAGCAGACAAAAATATCTCTAGGAACTTCTGGTGACAAATTCTTAGGTCTGTATAATCTGTGATATCTTTCAAATTGGAATTCTCAGATTGACTTTCCAGGTATAAACTTTTAAAATAAGGATCTTAAGAAGACATCCAACTGATCAGCAACAATCGATTCTGGAACATCGCTCAGTTTTATATTGCTCCTTTGGGATCGATCCTCCAGATTGACTACTTTGGTCTCCAGTTGGTTGTACTTGAAAATTAGATCTTCATTATTTTCATCGTCATTAGTTTGGAGGAAAATTGAGACAACTCCAAACGTAGAATATTAGACTTGTCTTCAGAGTCCTGTTTTAATTTAAGGTATAAGCCTTCAAGTGCTTCATTGAGTATTTGCTGTGTAATATAATACTGGGGAGACACTGATTGTCCTTCCTTAATTAAATTTAAAGGCACAGATTCTCTGCTTTCCCCTAAAGATGTCCTTTTAACAAGGGTTTGCTCTTGAGATTTAGGTGAATAGTACAAATTGATATTCTTATTTTTCTCAGAGTTTGTATTGGTGACTTTTTCTTTATCTCTTTTTGGAGACATTGTTTGTATATTGAATTTTTTTCTTTACTTTCCCCCTTAAAAATTTGTTTAGAGGTCTATTTAGTTAGTTCTCCTCAACAGGAATCTATAGGGGTTTTTTTTTTGTTTGTTTTGTTTTTAATATACTTTATTCCCCCACACCCTTTTTTTTTTTTCTTTATATCAACTATATCGAACTGTGATAAATACAATGATCAAAATTAAGTACTCCTGGTACAGAAAAAGTTTGTTTTCATATATCAAGTTATTGCAACTTGAATTACTTGATTTCCACCTAGAACTTTTCCCTTTCTCCCAACATGCAATAGGAGAAACACCAGACCTTAATTGGTTCTTATATCCATAGACCAATTTTCTTGTTCCTTCTCATCATTCAGTTTGTAATATTTCACCATTGGCTAGTTTCAATGTAGCAATTCAATGTTGCACCTTTGAAATATGTAGCAACTTGATAACAGTTTGTTGTAGCTATGCTACCTAAATTCAATACAGGAGATTTAATATAATGTTGCCAGCCGGTATATCCAATTTATATTACTGCTTATCTGCAGGCTTGTATAGAGCTTGACCTTCCTGCTCTGCAGTTTCACAGCTTCCCGACTTCACGGCTTCCACTCTCCAGACCTCACAATCGCGTCTCCCCGCCGGTAACCGCTGCTGCTTCCAAAGTTACTCTAGCGTCTGCATTTACCCCTTAGACACATCTTCTTGGAATCACCCCCTCAATTCCATAACCTAATGAAGGTGGGAGCGTGCGTGTTCACGTGTCACGTCATCCCTCGCCATTCAAAGCAAGTGATTCTGAACAGTCTAATAAAGCGAAACGGTTTGGTTTAATATTCTTGATTGAAAGCCAAAACAAATGTCACTTGCTGGTCACAGAGCATACTCTATTGTTACCTAATTGTTTTGAGGTATCATGCCAACTTATCTATGTCAGGAAAAATATTTGCCAAAATTGATTACATGGCATTTATTGAATTAATTGGTAGTATACAAGGCAAGCATTTGAGAAATGCCTGGTATTGAAAATAAAAAGCCAAATTAGCAAAATAGAATAGGACTAATTATGTTCCTGCACATTTATAAAGTGACAAAATTGCTATTTTCATAATTCAGTTGATGATGTGTTGAATATTGAAAGGATACATGTTTACAATATTTTTTTCAAAATATTGAAATATAAAACATATACCATGTGTAAAAATATTTAAATATATCATAAAGTATCAAAATATTACAAAATTAAAATGTTTTTCATAATAATAAATAATTTTCAAAGTTTATCCAAAAATATTTTTTTAAAAACTTACCCAACATTATTAAATTAAGGCCAATATGCTGTTGCTGGACATAGATATGAAAAAGGGCATTGAGAAGAAGTGGTTAAGGGATGAGAATAGTCCATTAACAACCATGGTACTTTGTTTCAATATATGCTTTTTAACCTTTTATTTTAGTAAATATCTGCTTTTTAATCAACTACGGTTTTACTTATGATAAAAAGATGTTGCATACTAGTAAAATATTGACGTTGAAAGCCATGCAGTTTCTTATTACAGCTGATATAATGCCTATTTTAAAAAGCTTCATGTGCCTTTTGAATGGGATGCCACTCACCTTTTCTGCCCAAGATATATATTTCTTTCTGCCTTATCAAGTTCAATTTATAGTTATCTTACCTATTATTAATGATGTTCACAGTACGTATGTTATTAAGCATAGGTCAAAAAGTAATGGAGATTTAAAAAAAATGTTATGTCTAAGTGATGAGACCATGTTTTGGCCAGTACACTTTGTAAGTCTTGGGTTACTGATCCCAATCATAAAGTCAATTGATTTAAAGCACATAGTTCCACAGTGTGCTTCTTTTCAGTATATAATGACAGCACTTCAGATTTGCTTGATTTAAATGAGTGTTGAGATTATAAACCAGTGATCAGATTTAGCAGTTGCCTGCTATTCAAACCAAACTTACTGAGTCATTGAATGTTAATAAAGATTTTAATAACCCAGTGGCTAGACTTTCTTTTCAAATGAGTTGCCGTGACCTTTGAATAAATTAAATACTCTGTTGTTTTATCTCGCACTTTCATACTTCTCCATACTTTGCATATAAAGTGAAGGTTTTATTTTGTGAAATTATGTACATAGTTATTGAACAAAGGACACTAAGAGACATATACATATGCTAACACTTTGGAATCCTATAAAGTTGCTGTTCATTATTGATGTAAGATTGTTGATGAGCTCTATACATCTTATATTTCACACACAGCTAAGCAAGCTTTCATCTCGCTACATTTTTATATATACTGGGTAAGGAAGAACAGTGTACTTAAACAAAAAATGACTTTTAAAGAAAGAACCATTTGCTGAAATTGTAGATTTTTCTTTAATCAGATGTTTTGTGTCGTATCTACTAACTACACTGAGCCTCCAAACAAGAGGAGAAAAGGATACATACGTGCTGACTTAAATGCATATCCATATTCGTTCTTCACTGCTCAATATTGTTTAGTTTGATAAAAGGTTATTGGAGCATTACTGTATCACATCTTATGCTATCCCATGGCACAGATTAAACATTATCCCAGATCTAGACTGTGCAGTTGAATTCTTTCAGTCTGAACTCCTACAAGTTTGGAATGTGCATGCCCCGCTGCGTAAGGTGAGAGTAAAAGGGGCACATACGAACTGGATAACAGCTCATCCAAATGTACCAGTTTCGGGATTCATTGTGGTCAAAGTTCAAGCGTACTGGCTCTATGAATGATCACTGTGCATATAGACAATGGCGAAATATATGCACAAAACAAACAAAATTGGCCAAGACCCAATATTTCTGTGAATATCTGAACAATAACCTATCAAACCCTAGAAACCTTTGGAAAGTCATATATAAATTACAATCTCCCCCAATCCATTCCAACCCTCCACTGTCAAAGTGGATAACCAAACTCTGCAAATTCCCTTAGGTGTAGCAAATGCCTTAACAATTATTTTGTCGGATGCTCCACTACCTTGATTTCCAAGCTAATAAATGACACATCCTGAAACAACAAATGTGGATCAGGTCCCACTAAATTTGCAAAGGCCCAAAATATAGACAAGTTCATTTTTAGACCTGTACCTATTAATGTAATTAAGAAACACATTAATAATCTAAAATGAAAAAAACAGTCTGGTCCTGATCAAATCCCAGCAATGCTGTTGAAGCTCAGTGCACCGGTAATTGCTAAAACTGTCAGAACCCTAATTAGTGAATCCTTGGTGTTTGGATACACACCCAAACTTTGGAAGACTGCAAGAGTAGTGCCTATCCATAATAGTGGTGACATTACTTTGGTTTCTAACTATTGCCCAATAACATTGCTCCCAGTATAGTCAAAAATCGTAGAAAAATGCGTCCATACGCAACTATGTGAGTTGTTGCCAACTATCTGACCCCTGATCAATCAGGT
Source organism: Pelobates cultripes (assembly GCA_933207985.1). Classification (NCBI taxonomy): domain Eukaryota; kingdom Metazoa; phylum Chordata; class Amphibia; order Anura; family Pelobatidae; genus Pelobates; species Pelobates cultripes. The sequence continues at coordinate 71,560,288 of OW240920.1, forward strand.
ATTCACCCGAATGACCCACTACAACTGCCCTCTTAAAAGTTTGCAATGACATCCAAACTGGCATGGAACAAGGAGACCTAACTGGAGCTATTTTCCTTGATTTTGCAAAGGCCTTTGACACAGTAGACCACGACATTCTACTGCACAAACTGAAAGACTCAGGTATTGGTGATTATCTGCTAACCTGGTTTCGATCATATGTATCGGATCACTTACAATATGTATTCAGTTTCAGAGAAACTGCTATGTTTATCAATGGGTTAAGCCTTCCCCTATTTCCTCTAGTGGCTGTCTCATTGACAGCCACTAGAGGCGCTTGCGTGCTTCTCACTGTGATTTTCACAGTGAGAGCACACCAGCGTCCATAGGAAAGCATTATGAATGCTTTCCTATGTGACCGGCTGAATGCGCGCGCAGCTCTTGCCGCGCGTGCGCATTCAGCCCATGAGGAGGAACGGAGGAGGAGAGCTCCCCGCCCAGCGCTGGAAAAAGGTAAGTTTAAACCCCTTTCCCCTTTCCAGAGCCGGGCGGGAGGGGGTCCCTGAGGGTGATGCACCCTCAGGGCACTATAGTGCCAGGAAAACGAGTATGTTTTCCTGGCACTATAGTGGTCCTTTAATATATACAGAGGAGAAATAGTTATTTAAACTTCTTGCCTTTCCTGGTCTTCATTAACTAACACCCCGGTTTCAGATTTTAGTGTACCTACACTTTCATTTTTTTTTTTTTTTAGAGTTTATGTACTTAAAAATGCTTTGGGGTTGGTTTTGCTCTCTTTAGCTATCATTTTTTTCATTTTGAAGTTTAGCAAATCTAATTGCCTTTTTGCACGCATTATTTGCTTCATTGTATAACTCGTTCTGCTGATTTGTGCTACTATGTAATTACAGGACCTAAGATTGTGACATGCTAAAAGAACTAAACTGGTTGTCGCCGGAATCCAGACACACCTTTCATCTTTCCAGCCTTGTGTTTAAGAGCTTTTCTGGGAAGCTCCCATCCTACCTAAGAAGAATGCTCTCCTCGGCTGTTCCCACCTTCTATAACCTCCGATCCAGTACAAGCATTTTATTTAGTCTACCTCAATACAAAAAGAAAGCAACCCTATCCTCCTTTTCCTACAGAGAACTGCAATTATGGAACAACCTCCCGCACACTTGCAAATCTTCCCCAAGCCTAAAGTCCTTTAAGATATCCCTCTCTACATACCTCAAAACAGAATGCACCTGTCATGATTGATTATATATTTCCTACCTGTTCTATGTTAAAATTTGTATATAGTGTGTATTGTAACAAAATCCCCTATTGAACAGACTATGCGAACCAGCCTGTTCGGTTATTTAGATGTGTGTGGAGTGATTTCGTGCAAATAGCGAGAAAACGAATAAACTGCCGAATCACCCGACCTCCTACTGAGGTCGTGTGGCGCCCATTAACCACCCAGACTTTGCGGTTAACCACAGACTAATTGGGGAATTATTTGGTGGTCCGCGTTCGTCTACCGAACACGTGGCAGTCGCCATTTTAGATTGTCGAACGCTCAGCGGTAAATGGCGGCGATGCCCTGGAACTCTTTTTCGGATACTTATTCTGCCGAACACCACTGCTACCTATCAAGGTCCTCGTTCATACCGTGGAAAACACACGAATGATAGAGACCCTGCACCATTCGGGTCTTGGATGTATGCAAAAGTGACCGACCCCAGATAGCTACAGTATGGAACTCTTTGTCAGAAACAAACACGCGAACGGCCGGTGGAATCCAAACTTCAGTCGACATTTTTGAGAACTGTGTTCGTGGAATCTGAGTGCTATTCGCCTAGAATATGCACTCAGATCCAAGCTATCTGGGGGTATGTGGGACTTAAAGTTTATGTTCTGTAAAATGTAAGTTATAGATTTTTATGCTGTTTGGTGAATATAAGAAAAGCCATGTTTCTTTCTACCTGGAGATAATTAAGGTTCTCTTTACTACCTTAAGTTAATTATCTCGAGGATGGAAAGGAGGGAGTGATCTATGTAAAAGGGGAGTGCTTATGTTATAGCCACTGCGATTGGCTACTGTAATTCTTTTGTCCCAGTCTTCCATCTGGTCCCCTCGGGTAGTGTCCACCAGGTGGGAGACCTGCATAAATACTGGGCAGGTAGCCCACAGTAAATCAGATCATTTTACCCCTTCATGAAGTCTCGACTTATGTTTGGGGGATTGGGAGTTATAATCACTTTGTTTCAGCTGGATTTCGGGAGAAGCTGCAAGGATCATCGCTGCACTAATAGAAGGATCCTTTACATGTATTAATATTGTTTTTGTATTTTATTGTACCCTATTGTACCAATGCTATGTTTTGTGAACCCAGGATATACTTGAAAACAAGAGAAATCTCAATGTATCTTTAACGGTAAAATATTTTATAAATAAATAAATAAAAATCAGGATTTGAAATAAATAACTGCTCTTATCAGGAATTAATGCGTACAGTGTGGCTTCTGAAGGGGTGTTATGAAGTAAATCAGGGTTCCCTGACAAGAAAATCTCTACATCTATATAAGCTACAATATATATAACTGTAATACAATTTTTACAATATAATTGCTAAGGACTACATTCAGGACCCTTTAAGGATCACAATTTAGTCATTAGAGGCCCCTTGATAGTACGAAATGTTCTGCCCTTGAAGCTCCGTACAACCATACATTCATTAAACATTCTATTTTGATTAGGGAACTTTAAATGACAATGCATTACGATGTATTATCACTAATCAATAAAGGGGTTAATACAATTGGAGTGCAAAATATTGGTCACTTTTGTACTGAAACAAGTGTATTTGTAGTTTACAGTGCATTGTGTTAGGGCCTTGTGCCCTGTCCAATATACCAGAAGAATTATTTAATATACAAATGTCAGCTAGTATTTTCCTGTTGTCAAACATTCCTGCAGTTTAATATAGTTTAATGCAAAATATGTTTTGCTGAACTCTCTGACTCTGTGAGGATATTTAACTCCTTTACTGCCAATCAGTTTTGAGGAGAAAAAATAAATAAAATAAATTGTAACATGAGATGCATATCGGTACACAAAAAAATATGACAATACAGTAGTTTATTGTTTGTTGTAGAGATGTGCCTGCCAAAAAAAAAATAGTTTGTCCAAATTTTATGATTAATCTCATTCACTTGTTAATTCATTTTGCCTGAATTGCATTAAAATAATTAGTTTTAAGATTATTTGGACAAATCAAATTGCAAAGTAATTGTGTATTCTAAAGGCACAGAATTAACAAATGAAATGCAATGCAAATTTGAAAGCAAAAATGATACATTTATTGCACTAGCAACCTGCCACATTAGATTATAAAAAAAAAAACTAACTTTGTGCAGCATGTGTAAGGGGTTTATTTACTGAACAATGAATTGAAGTTGTCTGGTTTATACTCCAAAATTCTAAAATATTACTTTCATTTTTTGATTTCATTGGAGAAGTTGCCTTTTAGCTGAAGGCAGCACGGTGAATTGTACTCACCTAAAATGTTTGCCTTGATGAGGCAAGTGAGCCTATTTTAGTGGTACTAAATTCCACTGATATTTAAATGTGTATCTGGACTTGGGATTGCATGGAGCTAACTTTTTTGGTTGTGCTTTGTGTATTTGGGCTAATGAATACATAGCCATTGCTGCCACTCATCAGTAGTGGGAGTCTGAGTGCAGGCTTAAATTCTGTGTGTCTATATTTGTTTTTGTATTACAAATGCTATTTACAAATTCCTTCATTCTCCCTTCTCTTTACCACTATTATCTATTTTCTTACTGTTATTAACTCTAGCAATCTTTGAAGTTGAAAGAAAATGCAAATAAATGTCCTTTTTTGTGTATATACATTCTGTGATTTTACATTTTAGATGATTCTACAGACACTGCAAAAATTATAAATTGGCTTGAAATTGGTGCTGGGGTTACTTAGGGGTTCTGCAACCAGAATATGTATGATCTGAACATCACCATAAAGCATTCTTAGCAATCTATAAGTGCCTAATTGATCAACTCTATTTCCCATAACTCTATTGACACCGACATCTCATCTCACTCTGCATCCAGATGCAAAAACCTCAACATCATACATACTCTCTGTAGTTTTACATACTCTTTTAATATCAGCACCAGATTTTGGAGTCAGTAAACATCACAGTAGACCAGTATAGAGCATAAAGATTATGGGCCACCACTCAGTGGTGGGGTTCCAAAGTCCCTTCACAGTTGGGACAGACATGCCACAACACTTCCATTTGCTATTAAATAGCATCAAATTATGATTTGAGGCTGTAGCACAAAAAACAATATCTTATTGACCTGGAGCAGTTGCCCCTCTCCCCTCTTACTACTCCTCCCACTGTACATCACCCAAGTAATTCACACAGCTCAATCATCATTATGTCATCATTGACAGTGACATAATTACATCTCTTTTGTCATGGAAATCTACAATACAAAGTAACAGCTGTAAAATAACAGATTCATTTTTTATCTTGCAATACTTTTTTTATTAGACTAACTGGATTTTGGAATGACAAGCTTTCTGAAGAACATCTCTTTCTCAAGTCTAAAGCACTTGAGAAAGGGAGGTTCTCCTGAAAGTTTGTCATTCCAAAATTCTGTTAGTCCAAAAAACAAAAAGGTATTTCAAGATAGAAATGTGATCTGTTATTTTACATTTGCATCACTGGCATAATACAACTACAAGCTCTACTGTAAAAAGTAACAGTTAACAGTAAATTTAAGGCATATCAGATTGCTTCTGGTGATTTTTTTTTTACATATTGTCATAATAAAATCTCTTTAGCCTAATCTATATAAGACCTAATTAAAATAAAATTTAAAGATAATTTGCTGCCTGTAATTGCTGCATTATAACATACACTAGTATTGAATCGTCAACAGACTAATGCCTTTCACAATCCTTTCAACGTTAATAAACATTTTGAAGATTTTCCAAGGTATACTCCTAAACTGATAACTACAGTGACCTTAAAGATGAATAATTACTTTTTAAATGTTGAATATTTGAAGTAGAAATGCCAATCATTTAAAGTATGAATATTTTTCAGCAGGTGTGAAATGTGATTAAAGAGTAATGCACTGTAAGTGCTTTGCAAACTGGAGATGCATTTAGATGTTCAACTACCTGTGAAATTGTGTTTTTTTTTCTTGTTAATTTTCCATGCTTCCCTTCATTAGGAAAGTTAATTTTGCTTTGTATTGCTATAAATGTTGTGATTTTGAAACTTCACTTAAACTACCTGAAAATAATTTATGTTCTACAAATATTTTCAGCATAGATATGTAGAGCATGAGTAGTGTCATTCCAAAAAACATATCTGGTATATTACATCGATCACATACATTTTGTACATGAACTATACAAAAGTGCAAAATTACAAATATGAATTTTAATATGAAAGTGGGAAAAAAAGAGGATAGTAGATATTTTTATATGCTGCTCAACTATGTGGAATAATGGAAGGATATTGCAAAACTGTGTCATAGTGAAGTCTGTGAATGGAAGAACGCAATAGCATATGACATACAATCAGTGTGATGGATATTTGTAGCGCACTCAGTGTAGGTGTGTGATTCTTCCGTGCATTTAACATTTTACAGATCTGATGCAATCTCTGCTACATTTTACCTCACTTCTCTCAATCCCCTTTAGATTTCAATGGGCCATCTTGCTCTACAGTTTTTATGAAGGTGTTATGCATGCTAGATGATAGGCTCTTATTTCTTTTTTTGTATCAGATAGACAGAAGGATTACTCAAACACAAATCTAATGGAAGATGTGTGCATTTTCAAAGTCAAATAATACATAAAGAAGCATTGATAGGTGCAAGGCAAGATTAGTTGTGAAGGGTTGCTTACATTAATTTGAACAAGATCATGATAAAATATTCACTTTATATGTGAAGCACAAAACTAGAATAGTCAAAATGTTTTTATTCTTTATTTAGGCTTAGACAGTAGGTGTAACAGATGGCTGAGCAGTTGACAATAGTGGGAAGTACAATATTGGATTGCAGATGATATAACAATAATTGCTTATAATCGAAATTATTTAACCCCCATTGAAAATCAGGTTTATTGTAAAAATGCACAGACTTTCAGGTGTTTGCAATGAACAAATCAAACAATTGATATAGCTCAATACAATAAATGCTTCAAGTGGTTTTCCCAAATTCAACTGAAAATGCTACTTATATTGCTTCTTCAGTCTCAAACTTATTTAACTACCTGAATAGAATCCCTCACAACAGCACAAATATGCAAAAAATGTGTTGTCTCAAAAACACCTGATGCAACTTATCAAGGGCTTCATTAGCTGCAACTGGGGTGCTGGAGCTGGAGCAGTTAAACTCCCTGAACTGGCTAGGTCTTTGTTGAGTGTCACATTTGACCGCATGTTAGAAATAATGGTCTACAAAGTTAAGAAAAGAGATCATCACAAACAAGATACAGAATACAAGGCACTGAATGTTCCTAAAGACACCATCAAAAGCATAATTTGCAAGTTCAAAATTGAAGGAACAGTGGCTACACTATCTTAACGGGACAGAAAAAGGAAGCTTTCCTTGGCTGCAATCAGATTTCTAAGAAGGCAAGGTGTGAAAAACCTTTGAGTGACTGCAAAAGACCTGCAGCAAGACTTGGTGGCAACAGTGAGCACAGTAAGGCATGTACTAAATGCAAAAGGTTTCCATGCTAAAAATTTCAGACTTACACCACTACTGACCCAAAAGCACAAGAAAAGTCAGCTCCAGTATGCTCAAAATCATATAGAAGAAGTTTTAGTATTCACAGAAGTTTTAGGATTCTGTTATGTGGAGCAATAAAACAAAACTGGACCTTTTTGGCCCAATGGATCAGTGGTATGTCTGCAGGAAGATGAATGAAGCATACACTGAAAAGAACCCTCTGCCTACAGTTAAGCATAATGGTGGCTCATTGATGCTCTGGTACTAGAAACCTGTAGCATCCTCTGTTACTAGAAACCTGTAGCATGTAGAAGGCAAGATGAACTGAACTGGAGGTCATTGCTCATGAGCAAAGGGCTAAGATTCCTCAGGAACGCTGCCAGGAGCTAGTGACTGACTATGCTTCTCGTTTGCAGCAGGTCATAACAGCAAAATGGTGCTCTACTAAGTACTACAAATGTTTGTCATGAAGGGGTTGAATCATTTTGAGATTGGAGAAACCATTATAAATTGCATTTTCAGTTGAATTTGGGGAAACCACTTAAAGCATTTGTTGTGTTGAACTATTTCAATTGCTTTTGCTTGATTTGTTCATTGCAAACAGCTGAAATGTAGTAAATGTTTACAATAAATATGATTTTCAATAGGGATTGAATCATTTTAATTACAGATATACATGTCCAGGGCCGTCTTTAACGCGAGGAAAAACGCGGGGCAAACAGGGCAGCAGCCCCGGGCCCAGTTACTCCTGGGGGGTCCAAAGCAGCTGCACCATGGACCCCGCTGGCCTCAAACATTTCCCCTCCCCCCCACCGGTAACCCGCACACAGAGGCGCTTTAACAGCACGACTGGGCCCCTTGCCTTTCGGCGGCTGGCTGGTAGGAAGTGACGGCCGTGCGTCACTACCTCCCACAAAGAAGAGAGAGAAGAGTAGGCAGAGTGGAGGGGGGCTGACCGAGAGAGCCAGACCCCAACTCCTAACACCTTCAGCCACCAGCAGAAAAGCTAGCCTCCAAGGTAGAAAACTGGAGGAGGGGTTTAAAAGTGTAAATTTTGTGTGTGTATGTGTGTGTGTGTTTGTGTGTCAGTATGTGTATGTATGTGTCAGTATGTCTGTCAGTGTGTGTATGTCAGTATGTTTGTGTGTGTGTGTGTCAGTATATCTGTGTGTGTCAGTGTGTGTGTGTGTGTGTCAATATATCTGTGTGTGTCTCAGTATGTCTGTGTGTGTGTGTCAGTATATCTGTGTGTGTCTCAGTATGTCTGTCAGTGTGTGTGTGTTAGTATGTCTGTATGTGTCATTATGTCTGTGTGTGTGTCAGACATTTGTGTGTGTCAGTATATCTGTGTGTGTCTCAGTATGTCTGTCAGTGTGTGTGTGTTAGTATGTCTGTATGTGTCATTATGTCTGTGTGTGTGTCAGACATTTGTGTGTGTCAGTATATCTGTGTGTGTCTCAGTATGTCTGTCAGTGTGTGTGTGTTAGTATGTCTGTATGTGTCATTATGTCTGTGTGTGTGTCAGACATTTGTGTGTGTCAGTATGTCTGTCAGTGTGTGTTTTGTCAGTGTGTGTGTCAGTATGTCTGTCAGTGTGTGTTAATATGTCTGTCAGGGTGTGTGTGTGTCAGTATGTCTCTCTGTGTGTGTCAGTTTGTCTGTCGCTCTATATGTGACAGTATATCTGTTAGTGTTAGTGTGTATGTATGTGTGTGTATCTGTATGTTGTCCTTGTGTGTTTCAGGGTCCACTCAATATTAAAGATGGCCCTGTACATGTCTAGAGATGATCAACATGATATAAATATAGGTCTTAGAAATGTGTGTGCCAGCCATTATCTGGTCATTAAATCAGGTTAATATCAAGCTACATTCCTTAAAGGAACAAAGCAAAGCATATGAGTTATAATTTTATATAAAACAAGAGCACACCATCAACTATCACATGATAAAATTTAAAATCTGAAGCTTATCCCAGGGAGCTTATCAAGAGTAAAGAATAGTATAGAATAGGGAATTATAGAAATGAAGAAGAAGTATAAAAGTAAAGAGGAGAGAAGTGTAGATCGTAACAAGAAGGATACTACTTTTCTAAAAGGGATCTCCACATGAAACAGCCAACAAAATTTGAAGTTTTAGAAAGACGAAACATGTTTGGAACCGTAAAAAAAATAAGTACAATCTGCTACAGGTTGGGATAATGTAAGTCTGGAATAAATGGATTAACAAAATGCTCACAAAGAAAGGTTTTCACAAGGCAAATTGACATATGTTCTGGTTCATGTGGATGACATAGTAATCTGTGTTTAAAAAGGAGGGGCCATGATCAGCCAAGGGCGCCTTGGTGGAATACCTCGCTTCCCCCACTGCCAGTGAGGGATATTCTGGCACCTTTGGCTACTTACCATTAACTAGGACAACCCTAAACCCACTTCGATAGGCTCAAGAGGGCTAACTCCTGCATCCAATATGGCAACGGAACACGACTCCCTAAGGAATGTGAGGCCTGGTCACGACTTAATGGTGGCCTTTGACAGCGTCTGTGCAGCTTTTTGGGAACGGCTGCGGCAACGTGAGGATCACAACACAAGAAGCGCTGTGCATGATGCAGCATCTGGCATTACTCCCACTTCCTCCTTGCCCTGGAGGCTTGATAGCCCTTCTATGGTGGACCACCCTGGACTGCCCGGGAGCCCTCTGGAGGGATGGAAAGCCAACTACATGAGAGCCCGATAGGCACAACGTATATTTATCTGATGGAGGAGACGACTGAGGCACCCTTGTGTTGGGAAGCATCTGGGCCATCCCCTGTCTCACTCTTACCCCCCTACTGAGAAGAGGCCTAGTACGAGGCGGGTCTGTCCCTGTGCTCCAACACATATGCGAAGCTCCTGCCTGTGGCTTCTAAGGAACATCCAGAGAAGATCCCCATTGGCACCACCAGAGGCATTTAAAGAATCAGCCTTGCTGAGGGGCATTGACTGAAAGACGTACCTTGGCTATTGACACTAGCCTATGCAGCAATTTCACCCTGAAACAAAAAGTTCTTGGCATGCTCACCCTCTGCTCTTTGTTTAATTGTTAGAGCTCAGTCCTATTTTGCTGTTTCATTAGCCTGGTCTAAGCATACAGACTAATGTCTAGCCTGATTATTACACTTTATATATTTTCTAAGCGTACATCACTCTTATCTTTCAACAAGTATTAACCATTGTGCCTGTAGCCCATGCATGTCAAGCTAGTTATCCAGATTCCAGTATTCCACTCATGTTACATTTAATGTTGATCATCTCCATTCTGTCTTTATATCCTGTTTAAACTAATCTGCCTGCAGCTAAGTCACAAATTACCAATATCTTATTCTCTAAATTAACCCCTTAAGACCGGAGTGCGTACTATTACGCCCTATTTTAAGGGGCTCTAAACGCCGCCGGGCGTAATAGTACACCCTCCGGTCTTTCTGTACTTACCCGGTCGCCGACGATCCCACATCGGAGCCCCCCTGCGGCACGTCCGACCCCCTGGAAGCCCCCCCGGCCATGTGAGAGTGAGGTCCTTGCGAGGACCTCACAATCACATGGCTGGGATAGCTGGCTGCAGCATTACCAGCAGGGGGGCTGCCTGTAATGACAGGTGGTCCCCCTGCTGGCTGAAATTAAAAATTAAATTAAATTAAAAAAAGTTAAAAGTGTAAAATTATATATATTGATATATTAATATCAAATTACACGTAGACTGATACTGATTAAATATATATATATATAATTATTGTTATATATATATACATTTATATATAATATAAAAAAAATTAATATGTAAATATGTTAAAAAATAAAAATAAAATAAAAAAATAATTAAAAAATATATAGATGCATGTTATTTCATTCTAACGGTTTTGTGATATTAATATATATATATATTTATATATATATTTATATCAAAATACACGTAGAACAAAATAATATATATATATCTATATACATAAATATATACGTATATATCACTATATGTATACCTATATATAAATAAAAATATTGAAAATTTTTTATATATATATATATATATATATATATTAATTCTACATATATATTTATGTAATAATTTTACATAATTGGGTATCTTAATTAATTACAATTAGCAGGACCTGCCTGACAACCCATGCCCAAAGTAAAGGGAATTTAATTTGCTAGCACTATATTTAACCCTATAACTTTCCAAGACACCATAAAACCTGTACATGGGGGGTACTGTTCTACTCGGGGGACTTCGCTGAACACAAATATTAGTGTTTCCAAACAGTAAAATGTATTACAACGATGATATCGCCAGTAAAAGTGAAGTTTTTTGCATTTTTCACGCACAAACAGCACTTACACGGACGATATTATTCCTGCAATACTTTTTACTGTTTTGAAACACAAATATTTGTGTTCAGCGAAGTCTCCCGAGTACAACAGTACCCCTCATGTACAGGTTTTATGGTGTTTTCAAAAGTTACAGCGTCAAATATAAGGCTTGTGTTTCAATTTTTTCACATTAAAATTCGCCAGATTGGTTAGGTTGCCTTTGAGACCATATGGTAGCCCAAGAATGAAAATTACCCCTATGATGGCATACCATTTGCAATAGTAGAAAACCCAAGGTATTGCAAACGGAGTATGTCCAGTCTTTTTTAGTAGCCACTTAGTCACAAACACTGGCCAAAATTGGCATTTTTTGCATTTTTCACACACAAACAAATACTAACGCTAACTTTGGCCAGTGTTTGTGACCAAATGGCTACTAAAAAAGACTGGACATACACCATTTGCAATACCTTGGGTTGTCTACTATTGCAAATGGTATGCCATTATGGGTGTAAATTTCATTCCTGGGCTACTATAAAGTCCCAAAGGCAACGTAACCAATCTGGCGAATTTCAATTTCAAACGTAACATGCTATATTTGACCCTGTATCTTCCCAAAACGCCATCAAACCTGTACATAGGGGGTACTGTTTTACACGTGAGACTTTGCTGAATACAAACAGGTGTATTTTATTGCAGTAAAAGCAAACAGTATTATGACATTGACAGTTAAAATGTCATGTAGAACAAAAAAAAATTAAAAAACAATCTTATTTTCTCCCATTTTTTTCATATTAAATTATGTTTCATAGCTAAATATTTGATAATAAATGAAAGCCCTGTTTCCCCTGAATAAAATGATATATAATAAGGGAGGGTGCATTTAATATGAAAGAGGTGAATTAAGGTTGGACAGACATGTAGCGCAAATGCCAGGTTTTGTTTACATTTTGTTTCGTTCACAACGTGTACATTTGGCTCCCTCCTTAAGGGGTTAAGCATATGTGTTATAAAAATTGTGCAGTCTCATTATATGCCACACTGTAGTCCATTGTCTTTAACCCCTTAAGGACCAGGCTTTTGGAATAAAATGGAATCATGACATGTCACACATGGCATGTGTCCTTAAGGGGTTAAACTGCCAGTATTTGCTCTTGTGGTAACACCATCATGAATGTACCTCCTATGCACAGAAAAAATAAAGAATTTTAGAAAGAAACTATGTCCCAACATTACTAATACACTAATTACAACTTACATAAGAAATATAAACACTCATAGAATCATGGAACATAGAACCCATTACCTAAAAATAAGAAATAAGACAAGGTCCCTGGAAAGGTATCTACAGATCTACCTTAAGACCAGGTATTATCACCAGGTTTCCATTTTGTGAAGGAAAGTTATAGCATAGTTGCAGATTGTAATTCTATAAAAATGATGCAATCCAAAATCAAGCATCAACCTCAAATGTAAAGTTAATGTAATTTGTAGATGCTGATTGAAGAATATGAATACTGCAAATAGTTTTGCCAAGAATCAGTTTGAATAAATCAACCTCCAACTATAAATCTTAAAATATTGCATGATATACTAATTGTTTAAGAAAATCAAGATTGTATTTATTTGGCACAGACTGTAGGAATTAGTTCCAGGATTTATTTCACTGATGTGAATTAACATCAGATTAGGAACTTGCAAAAGCAAGGCATTATTGACCTACAGTATTGCCTACCAGATGAAATGACTGCAAATGCATGATTTAAACCATTGCCAATACTGGCAACTACAGAAAAAGCTGAGTATCACATAATGTTGAATATGTGGTTAAGAATTGTTGTTGGATTGGAATCAAAACAACATTTGGTATCAAGTATAAAAGGTGTATATATGTATAATATATAATATATCATATATGTATAAGTCAAGTATAATAAGTGTGTTTGGCAGATTGGACCATAGGTGGATCTGTAGCACATGGAAGAGCATGTTCGTTTGATTCATGATTCAGCTTTACACCCATGGTACCAAAAAAAGAGATGATTGATGGTAAAAAAATGTCTTATGTCTAGGGAACAGCCAATAAATGTAAATTTTATTCACAGATCAAGTGAGAAGTGACCAATAGAGATAATAAGGAGCAGCAGTTAAAAAAAAAAAAATATATATATATATATATATATATATTTTATAAATGTATATATTATATATTTAATAAATGTATAAAAAAATATAGATGTATTATATGTCCTCTAGCAGGTAAGCTCATTGAGCAGGGCCCTCAACCCCTCTGTTCCTGTGTGTCCATTTGTCTGGTTACAATTACGTGTCTGTTGGTCCACCTATTATACAGCGTTATGGAATTTGCTGGCGCTTTATAAATAATAAAATAATTATAATAATTACTGCACCACTTTTTTCCCTGGTTGGTTCTCTTTTCTCACTATTTTACAGTACACTGATTCAACACCATTTTATTTTTTGGGCAAGACACAATTCTGACAAGCCGAACAAGCATATCTATAAAATTCTGCCACTTCAATTTTTTTTTTTCGGACAAAGTGGTTCCGCCGAAACAAAAATTCTGCTGTGCACAAGTATAGTTGTTTATAACTGATAGTTGGCACCAATATATATTTACTTTAAATAATTATAAGACACCTTTAATATGAAGCAGAGCTTGTTGTCTACCGCATTAATCTAATTTACACCATATTAAGAGTAGGAAGAAATGACTCAACTAGTGATGTCCCGAACGGTTCGCCGAACGGTTCGTCATGAACGGTTCGTCACGAACGGTTCGCCACGGACTTATCATTGAGTAAATTTTTACCCTGTACCTCCCAGTCAGCAGACACATTCCAGCCAATCAGCAGCAGACCCTCCCTCCCAGACCCTCCCACCTCCTGGACAGCATCCATTTTGAAGCTGCATTCTTAGTGGGCTATCCAGGAGGTGGGAGGGTCTGGGAGGGAGGGTCTGCTGCTGATTGGCTGGAATGTGTCTGCTGACTGTGAGGTACAGGGTCAAAGTTTACTCAATGATGAGTCCGCGGTGAACCGTTCGTGGCGAACCGTTCGGGACATCACTAGACTCAACTAATTCAAATTATACCTCTTTACTGATTGTGTCATAGATAGTAGCAGCACTTTTTTTAAGAAACCAAAACACTTTCAAATAATTGTTTTTCCTTTCAATGCTGTTGTTTAATTAACAAAAGCAAACAGGGAAAGAGAAAAACAAATATAAAATTGCAAATGTACATTGTCTGAATGTTCAAATAGATACTGTAACATCAATACTATCAGTAAACCTGATTAAAATCATCATAAACTATCAAAATGTAATCAAATTTTCACCTCTTCTTTCCGCTGTTATAAAGTTATTATACAACTTCAATCAATCAACTGCACCCATTCCAAAAAGTCTGTCTTTGCAACTTTATTAAATGATTTTCCATATCATCTGTCAGATATATCACAACTATTAATAATTCACAACGTAAAATATTAAAAATTCATAAGTGTAGAGAGTTTAGTTGCTATATCTGAAAATCATACACATTTTAATATTCAGTTGAGTGGAAAACATTGAGAAACATAAGAAAATACCTTTCAATCTGTGTCTATAAAATCAACCAGAATTTTATTTTACAGCTACCAAATGAAATGCTTTTTCATCTATAAAGTTAAATGCATTGAAGATAAGACAGGCACAATACAAATCTGCATATCTACTCTACAGAGTGCAGATCACACAATTTACGTATGTAGTTCCAGAACATAGTGTGTAATTAAAAAAATGACAATTAATTGTTCAGCTATAGTGATGTCCCGAACAGTTCGCCACGGACTCATCATTGAGTAAACTTTGACTCTGTACCTCACAGTCAGCAGACACATTCCAGCCAATCAGCAGAAGACCCTCCCTCCCAGGCCCTCCTACCTCCTGGACAGCTCACTAAGAATGCAGCTTCAAAATGGATGCTGTCCTGGAGGTGGGAGGGTCTAGGAGGAAGGGTCTGCTGCTGATTGGCTGGAATGTGTCTGCTGACTGTGAGGTACAGGGTCAAAGTTTACTCAATGATGAGTCCGTGGCGAACCGTTCGTGGCGAACCGTTAGGCGAACCGTTCGGGACATCACTATTCAGCTATATTTACCTATTATTATTATTTTTTTTGTAAATATCATTTTATTGAAGTTTTGTTTAGTATTCAACAAGCATTTAGTCTGTGTGCAGTGTGAAACATGCAGGTTTCCAATATGTGAAGCAGCATTCAGCATTTTGAGATGCGCAGATCTCTAGTGGAGCGGCAATAAGTGAGACTCGCAGGTCTCTTAGGCAAGGTGAGTATCATATTTATGACAGTCAGTTGCAGATTTGTAGGTCACCCTTACTCAGTTCAAGGTATTTGTCAGTAGTATGTCATCTTTCGAGTTGGCTGTGTGCGGTTGTTATGTGGTTTCTCACTCACCTGTTAGCCCAGGGTTCTGTGATGAATTTTACTGTTTTCCTGGTCTTATGGGTTAGTAGTACAGTTCATTCTGTCATGTCTTGAAACAGTATAAGGTCTAGGTTAGGGATCTTGAGGGGGGGTAGAAAGGGGGGGTGGGGGGAGTGTTGTCCCTATTGTGGTCCCTATCGTGGCCTCTGTCTCAGCTGTGCACGTCTTATCCACTTTTCAGGGTTCAGGGTGTCCTGTGTATGATATAGTGTGAGGGTGATCTTATTCCTATATGTGTGTTAAGTGAAGGGTTTGTCTCCAGTTTTAGTTTGTTTGTTCATTTGGCAAATGTCCCTGTCGTGTTCTTCCTCTACTTTTAGTTAGCGCTGCTACAGTTCGGTTATGTTAGAGGTTATGTAACAACCCTTCCCGGTTGTGTTTCCCTCCCTCCTCGCCTCCCATTTTTCCGGTCCTTGGGTATTTAGGTTTATGTTCGCTGTTTTCTCATTTTTACATCCCAGGGGGTCCGGGGTAGGCTGCATGGGCACCGGTCGTGCGCGCAAGAGCTCTGAGGTAGGTCGAGGGCGGGGGAGGGGGGTGGGGGTCGGGAAAAGGTGTCTTGCTTGTGTTATGGGCTGCTTGTGTGTGTCCTGTTGTCTCTTGTGTTTCGTCTCCTTCCTCCCTGTGCCTGTGGGTGTGTTAGATACATGTACCATGACCCCCAGAGTTCTGTGTGCTTTGTGCTTCGTCCCAGTAAGTCTGCTTATTTTGCTTCTGCTGAGTGAATCTCCTCAACTTTCTGTAGCCATTGAACAATCGTGGGTGGTTGGGTGCTTTTCCACATCATTGGAATCAGGGATTTAGCGGTGTTGAGTAGGTGCCTCATGATGGATTTCTTGTATAGTGCGATAGATTGTTCTGTGAAGTGGAGCAGTGTGTTTTTAAAGTTCCGGTATTTCACCCAGGATCTCTGTCTTCTTGACGTATTTCTTCCCAGTATGATCTTATTCTAGTGCAGTCCCACCAGATGTGTCATACTGTTCCCACCTAGGCCTCACATCTCCAGCATGTGTCAGGGGTCCCCGGGAATATCCTGTGTAGTAACGCGGGTGTGCGGTATCATTGGGAGATCAGCTTGAAATTAGCTTCCTGGTATTTTGTACTGATCGAACTCTTATGTTTTAGTATGAGTATCTGTTCCCATTGTGCGTCCGTGTATGTTCTGTCTGTGAGGTCCTCCCATTGTCTCTTATAGGCTACATTCCAGTCCCGGTCGCCGATTATCATTCGTTGGTATAAACCCTCCCATCTGCTTCAGGTGCGTTGATGCATAGGTTTTCGAACCATGTGGTATCTCTATGTATTGCTTGTCTGTTCAAGATATTATAGTAGAAATGTCATAGCTGTGCATAGCGGAATCTGTGCATCAACATGGGGGTTTCGGTCCCAGTCCATTCACGTAGGCTCTTTAGTCCTGTGTTGTTTAACACCTCTTTTAGGGGCAGATATACATCTCCGTCTGCTACAGGCCATGCACTTCTCGGTAGGCCGCCTCCCAGGGCTATGTTATGCGTTAGCGGGATTAGTGGGCTTGGATGAGGGGATATGTAGGTTTCTTTTCTCACTATAGCCCATGTTACCTATTATTATTATTAACATTGTATTGGTAATAATACCATTAGGGTCCTTAGAAGATCCCATAAGCATAGAATTTGACCATTGTTTGTATTTTTTTGTCAAAGCTGAAAAAATAGTTATATATGTGAAATTCTTACAAAATGAAACATAATGGTTAGTAGAATTGGGTGTAGCTGAAATTTCAAATTGTCCGACACATTCGGCCAGAAAAAAAAGGTTGTTTAGACCAAACTGAATTTCATCTGCTTTTTATTAATTTTTAGATGAAATTCGGGCATCATTTTTGTTCCAGAAGTACATTTGGACTAGTTAAATTCTGATCCATGCCCAGGTCCGTGGCTGTATCTTGCAGCTGTTTTCTAAGAGTTCCCATGTGGGCAACCCCACAAAAGGATTAGGGAACTATCTACTAAACTAAAAGACCAATATTACAAAAAGCCCTTTCTTTTGTAATTTTGGTATTTCAGACACCTTTACTAATACTAGGTTAAAAATACTTAGTATTTGTAAATCAGGGAGGTTAAATTCTCCCTCCTACCCCTATCTGCCATTCTGTGAGTAGGAGCATATCTAATAAATAGCGAGAAGCGAGTACCTGCTCTGTGTCATAAAAAAAGACTAATGAATAGCTGCCCAGTCGCTAATTCAATAAAAGAGTACCTGGCACAGGTCCCCCATAGCCCCTTGATGGGGAAGTTAAACTACTAATAAAGTGGGAAAACAAAGTTTCCCCCATGTTCCCACCTGTACCCCGTAAGTAGTTTCTAATACATTTGGTGAACCTAATGTCTTTCTCCAGCCCCCACCTACAGCCAGCAACTAGGAGATATTAAATAAAATAAATGGGGGGACCATTGGTGGCAGGTAGGGTTCTCCAAAATAATGAATGAATGAATTTCATGGGTAAAATATCATCCAACAAGCAATTCGTACTTTGTTTCATTCATTGTAATTGCATTTATCCATTTGTCTTTGTCACTGATCTCAACATGGCTAACACTCTGCCCCTGGCATAAATCATCTTTACTGATGATGTTATCAAATCCTGTGCATCTCTAAAGAGAAGCATTAGGGCCCTACTGCACATCCATGGCAATTGCCTGACTGTGCCAAACAGCATCTCCTCATAGAGATGTATTATCTTAAATCATCTTTTTCAGGAGTATTTGTTATCTCCTTGCAGAGTGATGGGTATGAACAGCAAGAAATTTTGATTTGGCCAAACCATTTTGTTCCTGAAAATAAATGTTTTTATCAGACTTTGATCAGGCTTATCAGAATGTCGGTATTTAAAATCCAATGTGGAAATGAATCAGACAAACCAAAAGAGCACAAAAATTGTCCAAATGTACTGGAAAAATATAAACATTATATAATAATATGGATATATTTTGTAGTACTCTGATAGGAACATTTTACTGCCATTTAATTAAAAGAATAATTGATAAAAAGTAACCAGTACAGTGCTAAACATGAGTTGAAATAAAATAAATAAATATCTGTATTTATGTATCAACAATTTTTATTAAATATATAATAAAGTGATGTCCCGAACGGTTCGCCGGCGAATAGTTCCCGGCAAACATCGCTTGTTTGCGTTCGCTGCGGACGGCGAACATATGCGCTGTTCGGTCCGCCCCCTATTCGTCATCATTGAGTAAACTTTGACCCTGTACCTCACAGTCAGCAGACACATTCAAGCCAATCAGCAGCAGACCCTCCCTCCCAGACCCTCCCACCTCCTGTACAGCATCCATTTTACATTCATTGTGAAGCTGCATTCTTAGTGAGAGGAGGGACAGTGTAGCTGCTGCTGATTTGATAGGGAAATTGATAGCTAGGCTAGTGTATTCATTGTCCACTGCAGTCCTGAAGGACTCATCTGATCTCTGCTGTAAGGACAGCACCCCAAAAAGCCCTTTTTAGGGCTAGAACATAAGTCTGCTTTTTTTTTTCTGTGTAATATAATTGCAGTTGCCTGCCTGCCAGCCTGTGTGTCAGGCTCACAGCATATACTGTGCCCACTTGCCTACCACTCACTCACTGGTGTCACAATAGCTTGCATTTAAAAAAAAAACAAAAAACTTTTTGGACTGTAATATAATAGCAGTCAGTTTCCTTCACGAGTGTGTGTTTCAGGGCCTGCCCAGTGCCACCACTCACTCACTGGTGTCCCACTAGCTTGCATTTAAAAAAAACAAAACTTTTTTGACTGTAATATAATAGCAGTCAGTTTCCTTCACGAGTGTGCGTTTCAGGGCCTGCCCAGTGCCACCACTCACTCACTGGTGTCCTAATAGCTTGCATTTAAAAAAAAACAAAAACTTTTTTGACTGTAATATAATAGCAGTCAGTTTCCTTCACGAGTGTGCGTTTCAGGGCCTGCCCAGTGCCACCACTCACTTACTGGTGTCCCAATAGCTTGCATTTAAAAAAAACAAAACTTTTTTGACTGTAATATAATAGCAGTCAGTTTCCTTCACGAGTGTGCATTTCAGGGCCTGCCCAGTGCCACCACTCACTCACTGGTGTCACAATAGCTTGCATTTAAAAAAAAACTAAACTTTGTTGACTGTAATATAATAGCAGTCAGTTTGCTTCACGAGTGTGCGTTTCAGGCCCTGCCCAGTGCCACCACTCACTCGCTGGTGTCCCAATAGCTTTCATTTAAAAAAAAAAAAAAACTTTTTTGACTGTAATATAATAGCAGTCAATTTCCTTCACGAGTGTGCGTTTCAGGGCCTTCCCAGTGCCACCACTCACTCACTGGTGTCCCAATAGCTTGCATTTAAAAAAAAAAAAAACTTTTTTGACTGTAATATAATAGCAGTCAATTTCCTTCACAAGTGTGCGTTTCAGGGCCTTCCCAGTGCCACCACTCACTCACTGGTGTCCCAATAGCTTGCATTTAAAAAAAACAAAACTTTTTTGACTGTAATATAATAGCAGTCAATTTCCTTCACGAGTGTGCGTTTCAGGGCCTTTCCAGTGCCACCACTCACTCACTGGTGTCCCAATAGCTTGCATTTAAAAAAAAACTAAAACTTTTTGGACTGTAATATAATAGCAGTCAGTTTCCTTCACGAGTGTGCGTTTCAGGGCCTGCCCAGTGCCACCACTCACTCACTGGTGTCCCAATAGCTTGCATTTAAAAAAAACGAAACTTTTTGGACTGTAATATAATAGCAGTCAGTTTCCTTCACGAGTGTGCGTTTCAGGGCCTGCCCAGTGCCACCACTCACTCACTGGTGTCCCAATAGCTTGCATTTAAAAAAAACTAAACTTTTTTGACTGTAATATAATAGCAGTCAGTTTCCTTCACGAGTGTGCGTTTCAGGGCCTGCCCAGTGCCACCACTCACTCACTGGTGTCACAATAGCTTGCATTTAAAAAAAACAAAACTTTTTTGACTGTAATATAATAGCAGTCAGTTTCCTTCACGAGTGTGCGTTTCAGGGCCTGCCCAGTGCCACCACTCACTCACTGGTGTCCCAATAGCTTGCATTTAAAAAAAACCCAAACTTTTTGGACTGTAATATAAGAGCAGTCAGTTTCCTTCACGAGTGTGCGTTTCAGGGCCTGCCCAGTGCCACCACTCACTCACTGGTGTCCCAATAGCTTGCATTTAAAAAAACAAAAAACTTTTTGACTGTAATATAATAGCAGTCAGTTTCCTTCACGAGTATGCGTTTCAGGGCCTGCCCAGTGCCACCACTCACTCACTGGTGTCCCAATAGTTTGCATTTAAAAAAAACAAAACTTTTTGGACTGTAATATAATAGCAGTCAGTTTCCTTCACGAGTGCTTGCATTTAAAAAAAACAAAAACTTTTTTGACTGTAATATAATAGCAGTCAATTTCCTTTACGAGTGTGCGTTTCAGGGCCTTTCCAGTGCCACCACTCACTCACTGGTGTCCCAATAGCTTGCATTTAAAAACAAAACAAAAAACTTTTTGGACTGTAATATAAGAGCAGTCAGTTTCCTTCACGAGTGTGCGTTTCAGGGCCTGCCCAGTGCCACCACTCACTCACTGGTGTCCCAATAGCTTGCATTTAAAAAAAAAACTAAACTTTTTGACTGTAATATAATAGCAGTCAGTTTCCTTCATGAGTGTGCGTTTCAGGGCCTGCCCAGTGCCACCACTCACTCACTGGTGTCCCAATAGCTTGTATTTAAAAAAAACAAAACTTTTTGGACTGTAATATAATAGCAGTCAGTTTCCTTCACGAGTGTGCGCTTGTAGTCTCCGCCCAGTGCCACCACCACTCACTCACTGGTGTCACAATAGCTTGCATTTAAAAAACAAAAACTTTTTTGACTGTAATATAATAGCAGTCAGTTTCCTTCACAAGTGTGTGTTTCAGGGCCTGCCCAGTGCCACCACTCACTCACTGGTGTCCCAATAGCTTGCATTTAAAAAAAACAAAAACACTTTTTTGACTGTAATATAATAGCAGTCAGTTTCCTTCACGAGTGTGCATTTCAGGGCCTGCCCAGTGCCACCACTCACTCACTGGTGTCCCAATAGCTTGCATTTAAAAAAAACAAAACTTTTTTCACTGTAATATAATAGCAGTAAGTTTCCTTCACGAGTGTGCGTTTCAGGGCCTGCCCAGTGCCACCACTCACTTACTGGTGTCCCAATAGCTTGCATTTAAAAAAAACAAAACTTTTTTGACTGTAATATAATAGCAGTCAGTTTCCTTCACGAGTGTGCATTTCAGGGCCTGCCCAGTGCCACCACTCACTCACTGGTGTCACAATAGCTTGCATTTAAAAAAAAACTAAACTTTGTTGACTGTAATATAATAGCAGTCAGTTTGCTTCACGAGTGTGCGTTTCAGGCCCTGCCCAGTGCCACCACTCACTCGCTGGTGTCCCAATAGCTTTCATTTAAAAAAAAAAAAAACTTTTTTGACTGTAATATAATAGCAGTCAATTTCCTTCACGAGTGTGCGTTTCAGGGCCTTCCCAGTGCCACCACTCACTCACTGGTGTCCCAATAGCTTGCATTTAAAAAAAAACAAAACTTTTTTGACTGTAATATAATAGCAGTCAATTTCCTTCACGAGTGTGCATTTCAGGGCCTTTCCAGTGCCACCACTCACTCACTGGTGTCCCAATAGCTTGCATTTAAAAAAAAAAAAAAAAACTTTTTGGACATTAATATAAGAGCAGTCAGTTTCCTTCACGAGTGTGCGTTTCAGGGCCTGCCCAGTGCCACCACTCACTCACTGGTGTCCCAATAGCTTGCATTTAAAAAAAAACGAAACTTTTTTGACTGTAATATAATAGCAGTCAGTTTCCTTCACGAGTGTGCATTTCAGGGCCTGCCCAGTGCCACCACTCACTCACTGGTGTCCCAATAGCTTGCATTTAAAAAAAACAAAAACTTTTTTGACTGTAATATAATAGCAGTCATTTCCTTCATAGTGTGCGTTTCAGGGCCTGCCCAGTGCCACCACTCACTCACTGGTGTCCCAATAGCTTGCATTTAAAAAAACAAAAAAACTTTTTGGACTGTAATATAAGAGCAGTCAGTTTCCTTCACGAGTGTGCGTTTCAGGGCCTTTCCAGTGCCACCACTCACTCACTGGTGTCCCAATAGCTTGCATTTAAAAAAAAAACAAAAAACTTTTTTGACTGTAATATAAGAGCAGTCAGTTTCCTTCACGAGTGTGCGTTTCAGGGCCTGCCCAGTGCCACCACTCACTCACTGGTGTCCCAATAGCTTGCATTTAAAAAAAACGAAACTTTTTTGACTGTAATATAATAGCAGTCAGTTTCCTTCACGAGTGTGCGTTTCAGGGCCTGCCCAGTGCCACCACTCACTCACTGGTGTCCCAATAGCTTGCATTTAAAAAAAACTAATTTGTTTTGACTGTAATAGAATAGCAGTCAGTTTCCATCACGAGTGTGCGTTTCAGGGCCTGCCCAGTGCCACCACTCACTCACTGGTGTCACAATAGCTTGCATTTAAAAAAAAACAAAAAAACTTTTTTGACTGTAATATAATAGCAGTCAGTTTCCTTCACAAGTGTGTGTTTCAGGGCCTGCCCAGTGCCACCACTCACTCACTGGTGTCCCAATAGCTTGCATTTAAAAAAAACAAAAACACTTTTTTGACTGTAATATAATAGCAGTCAGTTTCCTTCACGAGTGTGCATTTCAGGGCCTGCCCAGTGCCACCACTCACTCACTGGTGTCCCAATAGCTTGCATTTAAAAAAAACAAAAACACTTTTTTGACTGTAATATAATAGCAGTCAGTTTCCTTCACGAGTGTGCATTTCAGGGCCTGCCAGAGCACAGTGTCACACCAGTGTAACAGTAGTGTAGATTTAAAAAAAAAATTTTTTTGACTGTAATAGATTGAATAGCAGTTAGTTGTCTGCCAGCGTGTGTGTCAGGCTCATAGCGTATACTGTGCCCACTTGCCCAGTGCCACCACTCATATCCGGTGTCACAATAGCTTGCATTTAACAAAAAAACAACTTTTTGGACTGTAATATAATAGCAGTCAGTTTCCTTCACACGTGTGCGTTTCAGGGCCTGCCAGGGCACAGTGTCACACCAGTGCAACTCATATCTGGTGTAACAGTTGTGTACATTTAAAAAAAATAAAAAAATTTTGACTGTAATAGATTGAATAGCAGTTAGTTGTCTGCAAGCGTGTGTGTCAGGCCTACAGTGTCTACTCTGCCAACTTCTGCCACTGCACAGTGCCACTCATATCTGTTGTCACAGTAGCTTGCACGCATAGTACCACTAATCGAAAAAAAAAAAATGACAGGCAGAGGCAGGCCACCCCGCAGGGGCCGTCGTGGTCATGGTGCTGTGATTCCCTTTGGCCCTAGAATAATGCCCAGTGTTCAGAGGCCACGTACCCTGAACTCGAAAAGTTCTGAGGACATAGTTGACTGGCTAACACAGGACACCCAATCTTCTACAGCTTCCGCTCGGAACCTTGACGCACCATCCTCCTCCAGCTTAGCTTCGGGCACCTCTCAAGTTACCACTCGCCCGCCTGCCGCCACCACCAACACTAGCACCACAGCAGCTTCACTTGGTATGTCAGAGGAGTTATTTATACATCAGTTGGAAGAAATGAGTGATGCGCAACCATTATTGCCAGAGGATGTAGATAACAGGGATATGTCTCAGGCAGGCAGCATTACACACATGGACGTACGGTGTGATGATGATGACGTTGTACCGACTTCTGCTTCCTTTGCTGAGTTGTCAGATACAAGTGAAGTGGTTGATGATGACGATGCATCCGTGGATGTCACGTGGGTGCCCGCTAGAAGAGAAGAAGAACAGGGGGAAAGTTCAGATGGGGAGACAGAGAGGAGGAGGAGGAGACGTGTTGGAAGCAGGGGGAGGTCGTTGCAAGAGCTAGTGGCACAGTCAGACAGCATGTATCGGCACCCAGGGTCAGCCAGACAGCACGCCAATCAACGCATGCTGTTGCCACCACCAGAATGCCATCATTGCAGAGCTCAGAAGTGTGGCATTTTTTTTGTGTATCTGCCTCTGACAACAGCGATGCCATTTGCAACCTGTGCCAAAAGAAACTGAGTCGTGGGAAGTCCAACACCCACTTAGGTACAACTGCTTTGCGAAGGCACATGATCACACATCACAAATGCCTATGGGATCAACACATGAGTACAAGTAGCACACAAACTCAAAGCCGCCATCCTCCACTGAACATACCTTCAGTGAGATCACTGAGGACGAGGAACAGGACATGAGTAGCTCAGCATCCACCCTTGTGCAAATGGGGTCTTTCATGCTGTCGTGCCTGTTGAGGGACCCTCATATAAAAAGGCTGAAGGAGAAACGACCTGTACTGGGTGTCCACGCTACTAGACCCTCGGTATAAGCAGAAAGTGCCTGAAATGTTACCGAATTACCGCAAGTCAGAAAGGATGCAGCAGTTCCAAATTCAATTGAAAAGTATGCTTTACACAGCGTATAAGGGTGATGTCACAGCACAACGGGAATCTAACAGGGGAAGAGTAATCCTCCTCCTCCCACGACCACGCCGGCAAGGACAGGACGCTTTACAGACGTGTTGTTGATGGAGGACATGCAGAGCTTTTTAAGTCCTACGGATCGCCACAGCCCTTCGGGGTCCACCCTCAGAGAACGACTCGACTGACAGGTAGCAGACTATCTTGCCTTAACTGCAGATATCGACACTCTGAGGAGCGATGAACCCCTTGACTACTGGGTGTGCAGGCTTGACCTGTGGCCTGAGCTTTCCCAATTTGTGATAGAACTTCTGGCATGCCCCGCTTCAAGTGTCCTGTCAGAAAGGACCTTCAGTGCAGCATCCCTAGCTCACCCCTGTACCTTGCCCTGTCATAGTTTCCTGTTCCTGGTTTCCTGAGAGTGCTTTATCATTGTGAATCTGATTTACTGGTATCCTGATCTTGGCTTTTCCCTGGTTATTCTGAATTCTGGTTTCCCTGACTTGGCTTGTGTAAATGGTATTGTGCATTTTCTGGCTTCCTTGACCTCGGCTTTCCCTTTGACCATTCTCTGTCTCTAGCATATTAGTCCAGCCATTCTAAGATCCGGTTTACTCTCTGTCCTTTTATTTTCCTTTTCTTGCCTATGTATATGTATACATAGTTTCTGCGTGCTGGACCACACTAGTAGTCGTGACATTGGGATTAAACTGATAAGAATAGTACTACTTAACACACCACTCCTATCTGGTGGTACATTAGATTGCATGCGCAGTGCCCCAAATATGAAGAAGGAGGACCGACCAAGCATCTTTTTCCATCTCCCGGTTCCTAAAATCGATGCCATATACACGTCGCCTGATAGGGGATGTAACAGGGATTAAACTGATAGGAATAGTACTACTTAACACACCTTATAATAATGCAGAGAGAGGCAATGCAGAGAGAGGAGTCTGAAGAAGAGGAGTCAGAGGAGGAAGGTGGCTTTGAGGAGGTGGAAGACCAAACACAGCAGGCGTCCCAGGAGGCTTGTTGTCACCTTTTGGGGACCCTTGGTGTTGTACGTGGCTGGGTGGAGGAAGAGACCTTCAATGACATCAGTGAGGACAAGGAACGGGACATGGCTAGCTTGGTATCCAACCTTGTGCAAATGGGGAGTTTGCGGTTGTGCAAATGGACTGTTTGCGGTTGTTTGCGGTGCGTTAAACGGGGAGTTTGGTCTGTCACTGTGAAGCGGGCATAACCCTTACACTACCTGATCGATACAACATCATACCTGATGTTTTAAAGCATGTTATTCCAAACAATTTAGGAATGTTAGGTGATTTATGCCCTTTATGGATTAAAACCAGACTCTGCATCAACTATGTAATTTTCCATGAGAGTTTTGCCATGGATCCCCCTCTGGCATGCCACAGTCCAGATGTTAGTCCCCTTGAAACAACTTTTCCATCACTATTGTGGCCAGAAAGAGTCCCTGTGGGTTTAAAATTTGCCTGCCGTATTGAAGTCTATGGCGGTTCGCCGGTTCGCGAACATTTGCAGAAGTTCGCGTTCACCGTTCGCGAACCGAAAATTTTATGTTCGCGACATCACTAATAATATATAAATATATATATATTACTGTTTTTCCTTCTTTACCCTCTATTGTTCACTTCTCACTGATCTGTAAATAAAATCAACATTTAGTGAGTGTCTCCTAGCCATCACTTGTCTCTTTTTCATGAATCAAGACTAAAATGTTCAGCCATTGCACAGCCACTTTTGTTTTATGATTCGGGTACATTTTGTCTCAGAGTTTGGGAATTCGACACATCACCCAATTTAAACTGTACTACTGTTCGGACTAAAGAAATCTCAAAGATGTATCAGCTCAAATATGTAAACAAAATAAAATCACCAAATATCCTTTGGACAAGTCCAAATCCCTATGTACATGTAAATGAACAAAAAGCTGACCCTCTCATTCTATTTTTCATTGTGAGTAAAACATACATATAGTTTTAATCTTTACTCATGATGAGAAGCCAGTGAAGGGCTGGGTGCATCTGTTAATGCTCTCAGAATATCATTGCCACCCTTTCGCTGTACAAGTGAATGTTCCATATTTGCCTGAACACAAGAGAGGAGGCTAAGCGTTAAACTATTCAAAGGGGTAATGAGATGCTAAGGGACTCCAGGCATAATTTACCTATTTATTGTGATTAAATGGTTATGGTATGCAGAATATTCAATTAAAATGTAGAGTTCACATGCATGCACTGGACATCTGAAAATTGATTGTTTTGTAGTTTAATGTTCACAGACTCAGATCTTTAAATTGTGCATATTATTATTATTATTAATGGCATTTATAAAGCGCCAACAGATTCCGTAGCACTTGACAATATTATAAAGGGGGGAGATTTAACAATAAATAAGACAATTACAAAAAAATTACAGGAACCATAGGTTGAAGAGGACCCTTACATAGCTTACAGTCTATAGGAGGTGGGGTAAAAAACACATTAGGGCAAGAGATAGCAATCAAATAAGGTGGGAGTGAAGCAGAGCTGGAGGAGAGAGTAGAGTGCTGCCCTTTAGGAGAAAGCAAGGGACAGGTATGTGAGGTAGAGGTTATTTTGGGATGCCACAAACCTTCCTGAAGAGATAGGTTTTAAGGCACTTCTTAAAAGATTGAAGCCTATTCCATAGGAATTGAGCCACCCATCAGAAGTCCAGCAAGCGTGAGTTGGCTGTACATGTGCGAGCAGCGGACAGGAGAAGGTCATGGTCAGAGCATAGAGAGACCGAGAAGGGGCATGCCTATGAATCAGTGAAGAGATGTCGGAAGGGCTAGAATTGTTCAGTGTTTTATAGGTATAAACTAGTACTTTGAATTGACTCCTATACGATACAGGAAGCCAATGTAAGGAATGACAGAGGGGTGAGGGATGAGAGGACAAACTGCAGAGGAAAATCAGTTTGGTGGCAGCATTCATTACAGACTGTAGCAGGCAATACGGCTTTTGGGAAGACCAATTAGGAGAGGGTTACAATAACCATGCGGGCAATTACTAGAGCATGGACAAGCTCCTTGGTAGCATCTTGTGTAAGATAGGGGCAGATGCAGGCTATGTTTTCAAGATGGAATCTACAGGATTTGGTAACAGACTGGATGTGAGACTCAAAGGTGAGGCCAGAATCAAGTATAACACCAAGACAGCGTGCTTGCAAGGAAGGACTGATGTGGGTACCACTAACTTGAAGGGAGAGCGAAAGAGGAGGATCAGAGGAGGAAAGACAAGGAGCCCAGTTTTAGAGAGATTAAGTTTCAGAAAGCGGGAGGACATCCAGTCAGAGATGGAAGAATGGCAAGCAGTGACACGTTGCTCTTAAGTTATAGATGTGCTTTCAACCAACATTGATAAAAATGTGGGGGGGGGAAATGTGGTGTAGTGGTTATGGTGTTAGTAGTTCCTTGGCATCCCCCATTTCAAGTAGTGAAAATGAATTAGAACACTCCCCACTACCTTAGCCAGAAAACTAGGAGATCCCTATTTGTGCTAAGCCCTGCAGTGCAGACCTTAGCTCATTGATAGAAAATCATAGCTGACACTCTCATCCAATAAACTAGCCCTGCATTACCAGGTTTATTTCATAACAGCTAATGGAAGCTCATAAAGAAATGCATGAAATAGAGTTATGAATAATATTAATATCATATCCTCATACTAAATAATGAGCAATAAGGTTCATGTGTGTGTTTGTGTGTGTGTGTTTTAGAATTCTTATTTAATAAGCAAAAATGGAAATCAAATAGAGTGTGATGAGAGCACTCTAAAATATAACTTTAATTAATAAACGTTATCTAAGTATCTCTCTGAGTAGGTGGGATACAGTAGGTGTCAAAGATTAGTAGCACATATTGAGGAAAGGTAGGTACAGATATTTCTTGGTTAAGATAGTGGATATTCAAGCATTAAATATACCACTGTGCGCTGCAGGAATAACTGTTGCAACTAGGTATCACATGGCTCTACAAGAAAAACTAAAAGTAATTTGTCCAGCGAGTTAGATATTCGCCTTAGGGTAATAGTGGTATAGGCAAAAGTAGTTAAACTTGCAGACTTATATCTGTGCATACACAAGTGGGATTAAAAGTGAAGGTGCATGAAACGGTTGTCCCTAGTCTTGTTAAATATAGATTTCTTATCTATACATATTTTGTAACCGGCACATGTCCCCTCCATGTTCCCAATTGACAAGAACTTAATCATAAAACCCTCTGATAAAGGGGGCAACATTGTGCTGATGGGTCACTCCCAATACATAGAAATGTGTATGGTACATCTAAATGACAGAGATGGTTATCTACTGGACCCCAGAATGTATCCGCTCTTGACGCCTCTCATTTACAGAATAATAGACAAGCTGATGGATTAATGTAATAACGTTGGTCAATCAACAGTAAGTAACCTAAAGAAGTTGAATATAGGCTATCATTTTGATTGCTGATTATTAATGTGTAAGTGTACAGAAGCACAATTAAGCATTGCAACCATTGTATCATATTGTTCATTATTTACTTACCAGAGACTGCTATGTTAGCACGTCTAGCAACTGTTCAAACTGTAATGCATGGAAATATTTCAATAAAAATATTTAAAAAAAATACAAATTTAAAAAAAAATAAAGGTAAAATCAACAATGTATTCCATACCTGGGTGAACTCTCTCAACCTTAACAACATTGAACTTCAGCTTACATCGATATTTAGAGACAGGTCCATAGAATTTTTGGACCTCACAGTACAAATTAACTCGGAATGTAAACTAGTCACTAAACTATATAGAAAACAGCCACCTACAGTTTTCTTAATTGGCAAAGTTACAATCCGGAACCTCTCAAAAGAGGTATTCCCTATGGCCAATATTTAAGGGCCCACAGAAATTGTGAAGAATTCATCAGAGAGGCTAACATCTTAAAGACTTACTTCTTGGAGAACGGTTATCCAAGAAGACTTCTGAAAAGGGCCTTTAATCATGCAAAGAATGGAATTAAAGAAGTACTACCTCACACTCAATGATCGAACATAGGGATGGAGACTTTGGTCAGATGCATCGCCAAATATGACACTGGTTGGGAACCGGTGAGGGATATTATCAATAAGTTTTGGTTGATTCTACAAAGTGACAAAGTAACAAACCCAGTAGTCACAAAGAAACCATCCTTGACAGCCAAGAGGGCTCCAAATCTCAATGATATACTAGTGTATAGCCATCTTTCACAACCAGCACAACAACACACATGGCTAACACCCACTAAAGGTATTTTTCGCTGCAGCCACTGTAGGGCCTGCCAGTATCTCACCCCAACAGAAGAAGTAAAATCTTTTATCACGAACCAAACCTTCAAAATATGGACCTTCATTAATCGTTCTTCAACAAATGTCATCTATCTGGCCAATTGCAAATATGGGATCCAGTATATCGTCAAAACTATGCAACAGTTTCACCGTAGGATCCTTCAACACATTTATACCATCATTTCAACAAGTGAAACCCCAATTGCTAGACATATACATAAGTTTCATAATGGTGAGGCATCAAACTTTACCTTCCAAGCCATCGAAAAACTTAATGCATCTCAAAGAGGGGGGATATTAATCCTAAATTGTTACAGCAGGAATCCAAATGGATTTTAACCTTCAAAACGTTGAGCCCTCAGGGGCTCAACAAAGAATTCAACTATACAGCCTTTATTACCTAAATATTGATGTTTGAATCACGACTGCTAATATAGGTTATAATACTGAACATATTTGCAAATATCTTCAAGATTCAGGTAATTTCATTATTCAATTACTGTTAATTAACCATACTGTTAAACTTTCTCAGGAATATCACAACTTATTTCTGACACTTTGATACCATACAACTTATCACACGAGTATTATAACAATGAGGAGACAATATTATACATTATGGTAATTAACATTCATGTGTACATCATTCCCAGCCACACATCATTTCATTTCTCCTTTTCAATTTTGGTCTCAATATGTATGATACCTGTAATCCTGTAATGAACAGACCTTTAAGTTACTATAATGTTTATGATAACTCAACATTATGCAGTATATAGGCTATCACTGATGCGGGTTGGTAATTCTACAGCCAGATATCACAGTGACTAAGTTTCCAGCTTGTACATTCAGACATAGAGACTTGCAAACTCCCCAGGATCAATTGACAGGGAGCTAGAAGAAATCGATTTTTATGACCGTATTCATTATTCCTATCCTATCCTATTGCACATGTCCACATGAATGTTATAACCATTATGTACTATTTAAATGTACTTAAACAAATCCCATTGTATATTTATTCTTTTACTCTCACCTCTTTAACACCTGATACAACACCTGATACATCAGCAAAAATGTGCTCCAAAACAACCGCTTAGTTGACAAGCCCCACTAACGGTTAATTAACCAATGTCAACATTGAAGGTTGAGTTTAAAAACGGGTTTACCTCCTCATTTCCTTCAGCACTACTGATGATCCTGGCGACGGCTGCCGGGTGAAACGCGCGTTGAGTGCATACTCTGGAGCTTTCCCAGTCTTTTTCACTTATGAATTATATCTAACCTTACTACTCCCCCTCCTGGGGCTCCATTAGGACTACTATTTAGCTGATTTGTGTACTTTTTCTCATATTTGATCTCTGTAAGAACTAGATGTATTTGGGAATGTTGGTATTTCTACTATTTGCAAAAAAAAAATTTTTAAATTTGAATTGGGAATATGGAGGGGACATGTGCCGGCTGCAAAATATGTAGGGATTAGAAATCTATAGTTAACAAGATTAGGGATCAACCGTTGCATGCACCCTCCTGTTAATCCCACTTTTGTATGCACAGATATCAGTCTGCAAGTTTAACTACTTTTGCCTGTGCCACTATTACCCTAAATCAAAAATCTAACTCACTGGACATATTACGATTAGTTTTTCTTGTAGAGCTATGTGATACATAGTTGCAACAGTTATTCCTGCAGTGCATAGTGGTAAATTTGATACTTGACTGTCCACTATCTTAACCAAGAAATATCTATACTTACCTTTCCTCAATATGTACTACTAACCTTTGACACCTTCTGTATCCCACCTACTCAGAGAGATACTTAGGTATTTCTATTTAACATTTAAACTATAGCTTTATGCCCCTCTATTGGACGTTTTAACATTTATTAATAAAAGTTATATTTTAGAGTGTACTCACCACACTAGATTTATTTTAGTTGTACAATTATAAGGCTCAAACCCCTTCATGAAGTAGGGAAGCTAATTTTTCTCACTTGTTAATTGTGGTGGACAAGATAGATCTCTTTTTCAAATCAAAAATGGAAATGTTCCTCTCATTTCGGCTGCATTACTTACACATAGATATAAGTAGATAAAATATGTAACTAACCTATCCAGAAATTGGTGAGGGATGGAAAATAGACAATTTGTCATCACACCAAGCATAAGAAGATGGTTGTGAATGTCAGCGGGGACTTGATTAGTCGACTAGTGAAACTTACTCAATTTGTTTGCTTATGAGAGTTGCTGTCAAAGTTCTGTAAGATTAAAGACAGATTCCCCATTGGAGTACACAAGGAAAATAATGTACACATCAATGTATCATCAATTCTGCCAGATGAATATTCTTCAAAGAGAATGCTATTTTTCAGTACTGCATGAACTGTCTTTTTTCCAAAAAGTAGACAGCAATCCAAAGCTGCTACCTTTCAACATAAGGTGAAGTGTTTGGTACCCTAAGAGAAATATCATTGTGTAAATAAGTGTTTTTATCCTCTTTTTATTTTATTTTTAATACGGAAACAAGCATGTTATTAATGCAAAAGTAAAGAATACTGATTGGTTTGTTGTTGTTTTTTTATCTGTCTGGAAAAAAAAAACCACACGCATTCTCTGCTTGTCTCCTGTTAGCATGAGGCTGGATTTAATACCTACTGAGCTTGAAACACTTTGATATATTGGAGAGCCAGACAAAAAAAATAAACAAACACAAAAGCCTTAAAATATTCTTCTTTGAATTAATTGTTAAATCATGTTTTATATCTCTATATATTTATGTATGTATTTCCTTGTTAAGAATAGTCACAAGTCCTATGGAACTAAGGATAATTATGTGCCAAAAGGCTGTCTGTGCCTTTGCAATTATGACATTCAATTAAGAATAAACAAAGATAGTATTGATTTGTTATTAAATAATGTGCTTTTTACGTATACTGATATTAAAACTAATTTTGTCAATACTTTTCAGAACACAAACCCCACAATCAGATTTTAGTAGTCATTGTTCTGAAAGTAATGTGGTAGCTAAAGAGTTAATCTATGGTGATTCTGAAATGAATGTCTTTGACTAAGGAATTAATTTTCTTGACTTCCTTCCTGCAATACGAATTTTCCACAGCTTAGGGCAGACATTTCTTGTACTTAACAAATGATAGGTATCATGGAAGATATGATGCATTTCTCAACATTACCTTTTAAGTCAATTCTCATTTAAAATTGGAAAATAGTTTTTAGCACACAACATTTACAGTCTACCAGTCAATAAAACTGCATTTACCTTGATGGTGGCATTTTTTGTTCAGCACAGTTTCTCATAGAGCTATTGTATTATTCAAATAGCTTCTACCCATTCAGTAAAAACTTAGAATATTGGACTGTTACTCTGAGTGAGAGATATGTCAGTTCTTGCAATTTCCTAAGGCTGTATAAGCATTTCTGAGTTGATTGAAGAGGTGCAGTCTTAAGAAGATAGATTCCAAGAGGAAAAATGAAAAATGAGGTGCCAAGATTTAGTAATGAGCAATTATATAGCAGTGTGAGGGCTCCAAGATATGAGACATATACAGAAGGAGGATGCATTAACATTTGTTTAAGATAATGCATTAAACATTCGGCGAGTTGCTCCCATCTTAAAGAAGAGATTTATGATATTTTAAGTGTATCTATTAAGTCCTTTGAATGTTGTTTATGAAACAGCAAGCTGGAAATATCAAGTTAATTTTCTATTTGCAAGATAAAGACAGAAAATACCTGATGTTGATTTTTTCATCATTAACCTCGAGCAACGAATGCCAAATATTTAGTGAATAACCCCTCATTCACCCTATCATTTCAAGGTAATTGTGACTTACAAATCCAAGAATGCCTATATAACTGAAGCCATCTCATAAAATGCAACAAATATTTGACTTCAAAGATGATTTTACAAGCAAAATCATTATTATCATGGACAGTTTGTTTTAAGCACTGACATTTCTATATATAAACCATGTGTGGCCTCAAATTGGCTTTTTCCAATCACCTTTGGAAGATTAAACAGGTTTTGCCTTTATCACTTTTTCTGTGACATAAAAATTCCATATTGAAGAAATTTTTGAAATGCAAACAAATCGGGTGAAATGGACACATTGCAGAGGGAGGTTCCATCTTAAAATGACAGAACTAGTTTTCGGAAAGGATATGGTAGTTTATATGTGAGGGGTTTTATGTTTTGAAAGGAGCACTCCAAGTACAATGACTTTTAGAGCATGCTGTTGCAGTTATGGTGCCAGGTGTGCCCCCAATGGAAGTAGTCAAAACAATTGTTAACAATTTAAGGTTTTACTTACACTGGGCACCAATCACTTCTGCCTGTTAGAGATAGAGGCTAATCAATGAGCCAATGAGCTAAGCCCTGCACTCCTCACCACTAGGATTAGCTCGGCAGAGAACTTTCAGCTGTCAGAAAGGTAGGGACTGGCACCTGGCAGACTGCAGGTAAGAAATCAAACTGTTAGTAAATGGTTTGACTGCTTACATTGGTTGGACACCAGGGTACTCCTAGCACCATCACCACTGCAATGTGCTGTAGCATTCATGGTGCTCCCAGTGTTCTTTTTAAAGAAATACATTGTATAATTACTATATCCTTATTTCCATATCTCTACATTTATAGTGGAAATAAGGTGGCATATATTCCAGAGGAATCTTGCAATAAGGAAATCAATATAATAATACACTTAAAATCAGTCTATCTATTCCATTTATGTCAGTGTAAATTCTGAATATGGAAAAGACTGATATATATATATATATATATATGAAACAGAAAGTGATACACATCATTTTGTTTCTTGCGTAGACATATTGGACGGTCACTGAAACATTAGAATATCAGTTTATATTCAAGTGTCACTTTCATTATCACATTAGTGGATTTATAGACCACACTGTATCTTTTTTTTTCTTTTATCTCTCAGTAAACTTTCTAATTGTTTTCCTCAGTGATGCAAATATATAATGAGGGTCTTATCCTATTGATATGTCAGCATAATAATTTGATCACTTTGCTAAAAGTTATTGTATAATTAATGAAGCAGCAATATCATATACACCATAGATTTCAAACTCGCGGCCCACATGCGGCCCACATGCGGCCCACATGCGGCCCACAACTAATATGTTTGTGGCCTGCGGTCCACGGTGAAGAAGTGCTGAGTGTAAGCTCTGCCTGCACAGTGCCCGCAGTGATGCAGGGAGCTGGAATATGACGTCAGTCCAGCTCTTGTCATCACTGAGCAGGGAGAGCTAAAACATGCTCCCTCACTGCCTGTCCACTTCCCTGCCTGCCTGAATGTACACCTGCCCAGCAGCCCCATTAGACCACAGGTAAGAAATCCACCCAGCTCTCACAAAGGTAGGAAGGCTGGGTGGATTTAAATTAAAATAATAATTTTTAAAAAAGTGTTGTGGAAATGTGTGTTTGTGTGTATGGGTGTATTGCTGTCTGTGTGTGTGTGTGTGTGTATGGCTGTGTGTGTGTATTGCTGTATGTATGTGTGCATGGCCATCTGTGTGTATGGCTGTCTGTATGTCTGTGTGTATGGCTGTGTGTGTGTATATATATGGCTGTGTGTGTTTATGTATATATAGCTTTGTGTGTGTCTCTCTGTCAGTGTGTGTGTGTCTGTCTGTACTTTTTAAAATAAAACCTAAGTTTCTATGAATATTTAAATTTTTGTTTTTTTGTGGCCCACATAAACTTAAAACTTGTTTATTTGGCCCTTGCTAGCCTTTGAGTTTGACATGCTTGATGTACACACATGTTCTAAGCAAGAGCAATCCACAAACAGTTCTCCAAGACTCTTTGGTTTAAATGTCAAAGGTTTTCATTTATCTGCTTTTATTTACTTTAAATTACATATAATGTTATTTGTTCTCTTTTTTTTTATTGCTCCTGTATTCTTTTTATGCTTCTTGAGGCAGTTCTTTGCCATGCAGAATTAAATCAATATATGTTATTAAGAGAAAAGAGAAATTGGGGTCATACCCGAAACATGCATTTATCAGCAATGGTAGAGACCAAAATGTATACAATATACAGATTAAGTAACAGAGCACACATAAAAAAAACAGTTTTATATTTTATAAGGCTATGTAAAATCACCTATCTTAGCAAACAAATATGGGGAGTCAGTTCCACCATATGGCCACATGGTGTTAATCCTACTACTATTTCAGAGTACCCCAATATCCGTGGGTCCTACACTAATTCCAATGTAGGAGATAAATTAAATAGTGCTAGTTCTAAATGATAATAAAGTGTATTTAAATAATCTGTTGTAAGAGCATTGTGAATATATATAATGCAAAATGAGATAAAATATCTAATAGAAAAAACAAAACAATACAAAATAATATAAATTTGAGCAGGTTTTGGATAGTAATGTCACTTTAATTGTATTTTATTAGAAGCCTATAAAAAATAATCTGTTTACAGGTTTTCTTACATATTCCCTCAACACATTTAGTTCCCATGAGTTGAAGACAGTTTAAAGAAACTAAATTAGTCTTAATTCTGATGATTCAATCTAGCAGTTGCACAATGAATTACTAACTGTTCAACCATTTGTAGCCTTGCTATGAGTATTTTTCCTTAAAATATATCTTCTAATTCTAAAGGAAATATAAAAGATTTTTGTGGTTGGGGAAAATATGTCCAAGTCCTTTTCTGGGCCAGCAGGAAAACCCAGCAACTGAGGTGGCTCAATAAGATTCTTGTGCATGACAGAAACTGAACTACCTCATTGGCTGACATCATCAGACGTGATGATCTCAGCTAATCCAATGCTTTCCAATGGGAAAGCATTGGATTGGCTGAGATTGTCAATTGTGATGAACTTTGCCAAGGAGGCAGCTGGGGGGCAGAGCCAAACGCTGCCCTTGCCATTCAGTATCTACTCATAGAGATGCATTGAATCAATGCATCTCTAATGGGAAAGTTCACTGTCTCCATGCAGAAGGTTGAGACACTGGATGTCAGTGCAGCACTACACTGTGC
Source organism: Pelobates cultripes (assembly GCA_933207985.1). Taxonomy (NCBI): domain Eukaryota; kingdom Metazoa; phylum Chordata; class Amphibia; order Anura; family Pelobatidae; genus Pelobates; species Pelobates cultripes. The sequence goes on from OW240920.1 coordinate 71,597,825, forward strand.
AGCACTGATCCAGGAAATACCTCTATAGCCATCTGCGGAGTGGTCAGTGCAGGTGTCCCTAGGCTGTAATGTAAATATTAAGCTGTAGTTGTTCTTCTGACTATAATTTCCTTTTAAGGCAACGTTCTGTTTCTTGATATATCCCCCCGCCACTAGCTCCATTATTCTATCAAATCAACATTCATGAACCCTAAAGAACCTGCCCTAATTCAAGCCCAATCCTGTGAGAAGGAGGTAGGGGAATGCTGAATCGGTGATTAATGTTAGTGGCAGCAAGACTAAAGTAATAATTATGATATAAATGAATGTATGTATGCTATTCTATTTAGTACATGTTAAATATTCACTGAAAATTATCTACTTTTTTTAAAAATCTAAGAATTTTTAACATGTTACCATCACTAAAGATAGATGTCCACACCAACATATCATCTTCAGCCATTTATCATATAATCATGAAAAATATATTTCTACTTCTCCTAGAATTTCTAAAGAATAAACATCACGCTTCCCTAGTGATAAAAGTATATTTTTATTTTTGCCAAAACATAGAGTTGTCAGGTGAAGGTGAATAGAAACTTTTTATCCAGACAAAGGAAGTGATGAATTTTCTGCATGAGGAAATTTGAAATTTCATAAAGCATAAGCATACAGTTATAAAGATAATTAAACTATTTAACTACTCAGCTTAAATATATATTAGATTTAATTTACTTGGATTATTACAAACAATTATTCAGCCAAGAATGATAATCAAAATGTAAATTAATCTATTAACTATGATTGAAAATCAACAATCCAATCCAGCTACTACACTCTATCTAATTAGTTTTCTTAAAGTACTTAAAAGCAGTGGAAAGTCTATACTTAAAAATGCAGAACTTTCAACAAGTCTGTCTGTAGGTTGTTGGCTGCCAGTATACCCCAATAGTGTGACAATATTATGAGTTGGGAATTTTATATGGATGATGAGTTGATGTTTTATTGAAATTTAGTTGAATAGCTGTAGTTTTTTATTTTTTTTATTTTTTCTGTGCACTGTCAGTCTCCTTTTATTTATTTTTTTTATTTTTTTGGCAATGTGTTATGTTAGATCACTGGCTTAGTTATTAAACTTGTGCACCTGGTTTGGATTGAATCGCGATTCGATCAAATTTTGGGCATTTGGTGATTTGTCCGAATTCTGCAACTCCAAAACTCACCTTTGACCTGATTCCCAAGTTCTTCTTGCTGTCTTCAGGGCCGGACTGGCCCACCGGGATACCGGGAAATTTCCCGGTGGGCCGTCGGCACCTGGGGCCGGGCAGCCAGCTGGCTCACCTGTGGCCGCAGAGGGAGCTCCTTTGGCGGCCGCAGGGTTTGCTGGCAGTTCTTGCGGCCGCAGGGGGAGCTGGCTATTGTGTCTCTGCTCCCCCTCCCCAGTGCACTACAAAGAGACCGGGGCCGGAATATGACGTCAAATAGGTTGGCCAGTAAGCTCAGGCAGACCCACTAAGCCTGATCCAGCCCCCCCGGGACATGTGATCACGGGGTCCTTGCGATCACATGGTCGGTATAGCCGGCTTATGCAGGTCTTCCAGAGGGCCTGCCTGAGCTCTTGGGCAGTCCCCATAATGCCTGTAAAAAAGTTTAGAAAGTTAACAAAAGTTAATACCAGTTTTACTTTGTTTCATCTGTATTTTGATGTTTATATACATATATATTAAATTCAAAATACATTTAGAATGATGTATAGATATACATATAGCTATATCAAAATAAAAAAGATATATATATATATATATATATACACATATATATTTAAATTCTGCAAATATATTTATATAATATTTTTACATAATCAAGTCACTTTATTAATTACAATTTGAGGGACCTGCCCGACAACTCAGGCTGAAGGTCCAGAGAATTTGGCTCGCAAGCCTTATATTTATCCCTGTAACTTTCTAGGACACCATAAAACCTGTACATAGGGGGTACTGTTTTACTTGGAAGAATTTGCTGAACATAAATATTAGCATATAAAAACAATAAAAACTTATCACAATGATATCATCAATAAAAATTAGATTTTTTTGCACTTTTCCCACAGGCACAGTAATTCCACTGACGATATAATTGTTGTGATACATTTTACTATTTTGAAACACTAATATTTGTGTTTGGCTAGGTCTACCAAGTATAACAGTAGCCCCCATGTAAAGGTTTTATGGTGTTTTCAAAAGTTACTGAGCCAAATATAAGGCTTGAGTTTCCTTTTTTTCACATTGAAATTTGCCTTATTGGTTATGTTGCTTTTGAGACCATATGGTAGCCCAGGAATGAGAATTACCCCCATGATGGCATACCATTTTCAAACGTAGACAACCCAAGGTATTGCAAATGGGGTATGTCCAGTCTTTTTTAGTAGCCACTTAGTCACAAACACTGGCCAAAATTAGCGTTCAATTTAGTTTTTTGCATTTTTCACACACAAACAAATATGAACGCTAAATTTGGCCAGTGTTTGTGACTAAGTGGCTACTAGAAATGACTGGACATACCCCATTTGTAATACCTTGGGTTGTCTACTTTTGCAAATGGTATGCCATCATGTGGGTAATTTTCATTCCTGGGCTACCATTTGGTCTCAAAGGCAACATAACTAGTTTGGCAATTTTCAATGTGTATAAACTGAAAAATGTAATGTGCTATATTTAACCCTGTAACTTTCCAAAACGCCAAAAAACCTGTACATTGTGGGTACTGTTTTACCCATGAGACATTGTTGAATACAAATATGTGTACTTAATTACAGTAACTGCTAACAGTATTGTGACATTCACAGTTAAATGCCATGCAGAACTAAAAAAATTACATAATTTCTTATTTTCTCACTTTTTTATATTTTGTTAATATTAAATTATGCTTAACATACTAATATTTGATGTGACGAGGAAAACCCTGTTTCTCCTGAACAAAATTATATAAGTGTGGGTACACATAATATGAAAGAGGTGAATTACGCCTGAACAGACATATAGCGCAAATTCAATGTTTTGTTTACTTTTTGATTTCATCACAACTCGTACAATTGGCTCAGTCCTTAAAGGGTTAATAAACATTATGTTTTATTTTTATCTCTTTTGCTTACTACAAATGGGTTGCTTTTTTCTTCATGACAGTTATTCTGGAACTCGTTTTAAGTAAAATGATTATATAATTCAATATTTTAATTTTATACAATACAGCAGTTAAAAGATAATACAGTGGAAAACTTTAAAATGTTTTAAAATGTTTACAATGGTACACTGCATACAACGATCAACAATGAAGTATGTGCATTAAAGGGACATTATCGTTAGCAAAACAACTGTATCTTAATAAATCAGTTTTGGTGTATAGATTGAGACTGCTCAATTCCCTGCCATTTAGGAGTTAAATCACATATGTTTCTGTTTATGCAGCCCTAGGCACACCTCCCTGCAGGTGACTTACACAGGCTTCCTAAACACTTCCTGTAAACAGTAATCTATGTTTATACTTACTTTATTGCAAATTCTGTTTAGTTTACAAAGTATCTCCTGCTCTGTTAATAGCTTGCTAGACACTATAGGAGCCTTCTGAGTGTAATTAAAGTGCAATTTACAGAGCAGGAGATATACACTTTGAAAGTAAGTTACATCTGTTTCAAAATAAAAGGTTGTGTCAGTCAGAGCCAGGGAGGTGTGGCTAGGGCTTCAGAAACAAACAAACAAAAAACTCCAAAATGGCAGTTAATTGAGCAGTGCCACTTCAGTTGCATGATCTATATAGAAAACTATTTTATTAATTTAGGAGAGGTTGAAAGGCCCTAGGAAGAGAGGTAATTAAAGTGCCATCAGTAGTATTGAAAAATGAAGGTTGCCAAGAAAAGATGGTTCCATGTGAGACATCAGATGTGCATGAAAGGTAAAATGGTAAGTAATGAAAATTAATAAAGAATGGAAATTAAAGTACACATAAGCATTACTAGACATGGCAAAATTAAGAACCAATTAGTTTTGAAGTTGTAAAAAAAAGTAACCAAATAGGGAAATTACTTGCCCCAAATAGTTATCTGCTTCAATAAGCAATGTTTCTATGTTACATACACTTGCATGGGTAATACAGAATGAAGAGGTTTTCACAATACTCTCCTTTGATAACTCTCTGCAGCTTCTTAAAGGGACGCTAAGTCACCAGAACCACTCCAGAAAAGGCAGTATTTACATCACTGCCTAGTAACACCTCAAGTGGCAGTCACTCAGATGGCCACTAGAAGTTTTTCCAAGTCCAGTGCTGCACTTACGCAATGAGCATTATGAGCTAATGCTTATTGGGCCAGCATGATGTTTTGCAGCACATGGGAAGAAGCCTTCCAATGCTCTCCTATTAAAAAGTACTGGATTGGCTGAGATCATAAAATGTGATCTCAGCCATGGAGGCTAGCACAGCATGGGGAAAAAGGTGAGTAAAAACCACCTTACCTAAATGATATTGTTACTCATGTGTCTGTCTCCCTCCAAGTCAACGGTGCTACCATCAGCTCCACCATGCTGGCTCGCTGCCTAGGTGTTCTCTTTGACTCTGACCTCTCCTTCAAGCCTCATGTTCAATCTGTCGCCAAATACTGTCATTTCCATAATTTTTAATGTTTTTTTCCATCTCAAAAACATTGCGTGCATCCGCCCCTACTTAATGCCAGATGCAACTAAGGTGTTGGTCCATTCCACTGTCCTTTCTCGCCTTGACTACTGTAATCCGCTTCTCAGTGGTCTTACGTGCTCCCAACTTGCGCCGTTACAGTCCATAATGAATGCGGCAGCAAGGCTCATCTTCCTGTCCGCCCGCACCTCCCATGCCTCACCCTTCCGTCAGTCCCTACATTGGCTTCCTGTAAAATATAGACTTCAATTTAAAATTCTGGTTCTTACTTTCAAATCGCTACCACCTATCTATCCTCCCTTATACACAAGTATGTCCCGTCTAGGCCCTTACGATCTGCTGAAGACTTACGTCTATCTTCTGTCCGTACTCCCACCTCTGATGCTTGCCTTCAAGATTTCTCAAGGGCTGCACCGTTCCTGTGGAACTCGCTTCCCTCCTCCGTTAGATGCTCACCCAGTCTCCAGTCCTTCAAAAAATCGTTAAAAACCCACTTCTTCATAAAAGCGTATCAATTAAACTGTTAATAGCTCCTGACTGATTCCTCTTCTGCAACTGTCACTAGTCTAATACGATCCTTACCTTTTTGTGTCATTTTACCCCACTCCCTCTAGCATGTAAGCTCACTGAGCAGGGCCCTCAATCCCTCTGTTCCTGTGTGTCCAACTTGTCTGGTTACAACTACATGTCTGTTTCGTCCACCCATTGTAAAGTGGGACCTAAATAGTTAATTAAACACAATAGTGTCAAGATTACGTTTGTATTCCTGACACTATAGGGTTCCTTTAAGATTAGAATGAAATGAGCAACTTCTGCACATATAGCCTCTAACTGCTGTATTCAAAAAATGTAGCAAGTTGAGTGAACTAACTCAATATGCATCAAAATGCAGATAATAATCATCAATAATGAAATACATTATCATTGGATATAAATTAAGCTTATAAAACATTATTGCCCAATTAAGTCACAATATTCATTTAACAATCTTTATGTAAAGCTACAATAAGTGTAGGCAGGAAAGCATATGTAGTAAAAGGATATAAAGTTACATAGTTTCCAATTTCCTGGAACCTGCTGGGCATTAACAAACAAAAAGAACTATCACAATTGTTTAATCGGGCCTAAGTAATACATACAGCTGTCTTTATTTGAAGCACATTCCTGTATATTCAGAACATTAGTATGCTTGACCTTAGGTAATACACTATTTACACTCCTATTGTATTCTAAATTGCTTAATTAATATTTTCTATATTTTTAATATTTATATTTTTAATATTTATATGCGTACAAAGTCAATATGTACAAAGCAACCAATGCTAGTAGAATGCTAAGTTTGGATAACAACAGGCACAAAACACAACTTGCAAAAGGTTCAACACTTTCATGACGATTGGTTTAAATTGTGACAGTTCTGTCAAATTATGTGCCATAAAATAAAGGAATATGAAATGAACCCATATATTTTAATTTTTGAATTAAAGGCAGGGGGAGGGGTTGTTGAGTAGTGGGAGGGGGAGAGAAACAACCTGTACCATAATTTCAGTAAACATTAATTTATGTGTATAGTGGATGCAGTGTGCGAGTGTATATTGAATCCAGTTTGTACGTGTGTGTGTGTGTATAGCAAATGAAGTGCTTCTTTGTAGCTATGCAGTTAGTGTGTGTATAGTGAATGCAGTGTTTGAGTATTTAGTGCATGGGGTGTGTGTGTATAGTGGATGTAGTGCATGTGTGTGTATAGTTAATGCAATGTGTAGCGAACACTGTTTGTGTGTGTGTGGGTGGGTGTGCATAGTTACTGCATTGTGTATAGTTCATTTGTGAAGTGGGTTAGGTGCTCTGTGCTTTGGGAGGGGTTTATTTCAGTTTATGTCCCCTTCATGCTAAATACATCTGATGATGGGGGGGAGAGAGGGGGTGGCAGAACATTACCTAGTGGTTGAGGAGCAATCAAACTGACTTGAGAAGCAAATTGCTTTATAGGAGTTTTGATAATAAGATTTGTCAGTCACAAGTCAACCAGGAAGTGGAGAGGTCAGAATGAGATACACTTATCTATTAGGAAGGAGATGTAATTTCAGTCACTGTTGTGAATGGAATCCTAGGTAAGGACCAGTGGCATACACACAATTCATGGTGTACACACAATCCCCACCCTCACTCCCTCTCCCTCCCGTTCTTCTCCTCCCCCCGACAGACACACACACACACATACATACAGACACACATACAGAGACACATACATACAGATACACATACCTACACACAGACACATACACACTTACATACATACATACATACATGCATAGAGACACACTTACAGACACATACAGGCAGACAGATACATACAGACACCTACACACATACATACACACAGACAGACACACATGCACATACAGACAGACAGACACATACACATACAGACAGACATGCACACATACATATATACATACAGACAGACAGACACACACACATACATACACACTGATACAGACATACACACAGACAGACAAACACACGACACACATACATACAAAGACACATACATACAAACAGACAGGTGCACATACATACAGACAGACAGACATACACATACAGACAGACACACTCACACACATACAGACACATACATACATAAAGAGAGACAGACACACACACACACACAATACACATATACATACAAAGACACATACATACAAAGAGACAGGAACACATACATACAGACATACACACACATACATAAACACATACAAACAAACACACATATACAAAATGTTTAAGTCACCCTCCTGTTTCCTACCTTTTAGGTGCAGGAGGGTGACTTTCCCTGGGATCCAGTGATGGCTCAGATTAATGGGAGTCATAGTTCCCACTTTGACTCCATCCTCTGATTTCTCCCGCGCAGGCTCTGTGTATGCTGGGAGGAGTGACCGGGACAGTCACTTCCTCCCAGCGTGTGATGTCATCACAAGGGGCCTAGTCACATGGTTAAAGGCCAACAGCACTGATCAGGCCCCTATACTCGTTTTCCTGGCACTATAGTGCCCTGAGGGTGACCACCCTCAGGGACCCCCTCCCGCCCGGCTCTGGAAGGGGGAAAGGGCGGGGAGCTCTCCTCCTCCGATCCTCCTTCTCTCCTCCCCGTCGGCTGAATGCGCACGCGCGGCAAGAGCTGCGCGCGCATTCAGCCAGTCACATAGGAAAGCATTATCAATGCTTTCCTATGGACGCTGGCGTGCTCTCACTGTGAAAATCACAGTGAGAAGCACGCAAGCGCCTCTAGCGGCTGTCAATGAGACAGCCGCTAGAGGAAATAGGGGAAGGCTTAACCCATTCATAAAACATAGCAGTTTCTCTGAAACTGCTATGTTTATGAAAAAATGGGTTAACCCTAGCTGGACCTGGCACCCAGACCACTTCATTAAGCTGAAGTGGTCTGGGTGCCTAGAGTGGTCCTTTAAGTTGAATCTAGGAATGTATAGAGTTTAAGGATTGACAGAGGGATAAGTTATAGTGGAAATAGGTGGGTAAGAGACTGGCATACACTGTGGATTGTAAGAGGGTGAGCTGAGTTTGGTGGAAACCGGTGATGAGTTCAAGAACAGAACACATGTCACAAACCTTTAGGAAGGAGCTGGAGCCTGCTTCTACATAAACATACCAGAATTAAAAAAAATGCCATATTTGCCCTCATTAGTGATTTATTAAAATAGAGATTGGTATTATTCACTGAAACATAATGTTACTTTCCAGGATAGTTTACTAGAAGGCCTCCCTCCATGCCACTAATAGGAGATGTCTAATTTCTGCTATGTATTCCAAATTTTTTTGTGCATGGAATTATATTTACAAAGATACCAATACCATTTCCATATATTGTTATCATACAAAATATATATTTTACACCCACCTAGACATTGCAGTGGATGGAGGAGGGGGTGACCAGAGCTCTTGGTAAGTTCCTAAAAAGCCCTGGGTCTGATTCTGACACCCTTTCATTGTTGGCCCAGAGTTCTCTGTAATATTGAGAGAGAAAGAAAAATAACCCCTCCTAATACATTGTTTGGAGGTAATAGTAGAGCTCAGTGTAAGGGTATTGCTGTTCCAGGCTTCCCAACAATACTCATTTCTGTGTGAGAGTCCCTATTTTATGGTCCTGACATCCTGATCTTGTTCACAGGTGTCCCACATCCAGGGACACCATTATACTGCTCCCTCAAGCTGTTCAGCAGGAACCTGGACCATGCAGAAAGCATTTCAAAAGTACTCTATGTATGTTTTTGTACGGGGGGGGGGGGCTGCGAGAAGGCACATATACGAGGTTGACATGCCCAAGTTCACTCCTTTTCAAATTGGGTTTGTTTAATATTAATAAATATGTCATGACATAATTAAAGTGTTAAAAATATTTTAAAATTAAATGCTTCCATACTTGTAAACAGTCTAATATATTTTTAATAACTTTAAGAAAATTCTGTAATAGTCTCTGTAGTGAGAGGGCAAATTGAAGTAAGGTTATGGGAATGTTTGAATAAAGAGAAACACATAGTTTATTGCTTCAGTGGAGAATCAATTGATGTTGCAAATATAAACATAATGTCTTTTTATATGACCACCAATGTGTCATGCTGTCTTGCATGAAACTAAAGCACTGATAAGTGTTGACTACTACTGGGAATTACATGCTTGCATTACAAATATTGATTGTCGTGGATGTCATTTTATTCCTGGAATGAGAGCTCTTGTATTTAAAAATAAAATAAATTAAAAATAAAAACACATTTCCGGGAATGGCATTAAAAATATTCAAGAGATGATGGATTTAACGATTAAGAAGTATACAGAAAGTTTCCAAAACATAGATTTGCACAAGAATAGAAAAAAAAATATGAATATGAACATGATGCATGAAGATAATTACAAAGTGAGTAAGATACATACACATACACATATATTGCACAGCAGAGTCAGACAATACAATAAAGACTACATTGGAAAACAATTTAACTATTTAAAAAAAATAACACACTGTAATCTGTGTCTATTTTTATTAATGTTGTTCTTTTACATCCCTTGTAATTGGATTAAAAATTGTTGGAGCCATATTTACACTAATATATTGCAAGGAGCTTAGATACCGCTCTTCAGGTTACCAAGTAGATCCAAGGTTAAAGGGATACTTTAGTACTAGGAATGCAAATCTGTGTTCCTAGCACTATAGTTTTCTCACGCTCCCCTCCACCACACCCTGGTGCTGCAAAGGTTAAAAAAACCTTTTAACACTTAGACGATTCCAGCGCTGATCTCCCTCAGCACTGGGTTGGTGTTCACCCTCCTCTAATGTCATGAGACGGGGGAGCTAATGCGCATGCATGTTGAGCACTGTAAGTGCATTAGGCTCTCCCAATAGGAAAGCTTTGACTGAATGCTGGGGATTTTACTGACCCTGGATGTCCTTATGCAGAGTGCAAGGATATCCAGCATCTGGAGATCTAAAATCCAATAAAATCCGGGAAGCACCTCTAGTCCTCTAGTAGCCAATAGAGGCTGTTTTAGTGCTGTAATGTAAACATTGCAGTTTCTCTAAAACTGCAGTGTTTTACATTGCAGAACTAAGAGCAATAGGGACACTGCACCCAGACCATTTCAATGATCTGGAGTGTTCTGGGTGCCTGTGGTGTCCCTTTATGCTAACTTGTGATCCTTGTTCTTGACCCAATCAGCATTTTGCATTAAGGTGAGACCTGTTGAGAATTCAACATGAATGCAAATTTAAGTCCAGAATATCCAAAAATAGAAGTATTGTGGAACAATTCCAGTTTGGCTATTGTTGCCTTAAATGTTAAATTCAATTTGAATTCCTGAGAATTCTCATCCTACTGAATTTGCTAAAACATTTTTATCTATAGAAGCTTTGTTTACTGTTAGGATACAAATATTTAACCCACCTGCCATTTTGTAAACAAATATGTATGTGTTAACTAATTATCCAATATGCTAATTAAATGTTATACTATATTTTAAACAAAAATAATTGAATTAAAGAGGGTTACAATTATTTTAGAAGTGACTATTAAGAAATGCAAAATACATAATATTTACCAAACAATACAAGCAATACATAAAAAAATCCATGTAACATGTCTCCAGTGCTTGATATTTGTTCAGCTCTCATATTTTTGTTTTAATGAATAACAAAAAAACAAGCAGTAATTGACTCATCCAAAATTAAAATTATCTCTCTGTGGCAAATGTTTCAGTGAATTATGCTGAAGATGTCAGATGATGTTAAATTGACATTAGTTACACAAAGCATGACATGTCCAAGAGAAGAAATTGTTTTATTCCAAGAGTAATGCTGTTTTGAATGTTTACAATTGTATAAAAGTTAAATAAGCTATTAAAAAGTATGTACAACATGGAATCTAGACTTGCGCATAGATGGAAAATTCGGCTTTGAAAAGTCTTGTCAGAAATTAAAAATCTATTCCTCTGAACCGAATTGCATGCATGCTTTGGTTAAAGCAAATGTAAAAGTGTGCACAGTACAAAATAAAGTGAACCAACACCCCCAAAAAACAAAAGAGTATAAATGACAATACTCTCCTTGATAGCAATAGGGGTAATAATGGAGCAAAGAGGAACAGAGAAATCTCATAGTGTAGCATAAATCTGACAATATAAGAAAACAGGCTGCTAATCAAGAGCTGTGAACAGGCTCTATAAAAAAAGCATAGAGGTGCTCCCTTCACAGACCCAGATAGTCAGGAAAGGTAAACAGGATCCAGGCACCAGCAGGTATCTCCAAAATGTTTTAATACACCTAAAATACAACAACAAAAATCAATAAAAACAGGAATGTGCCAGGTAAATGGTAGAGATAAAGCATCTCACCACTAGCTGACCCCTCCTAGTATGACACATTTCAACTATACAGTCTTCTCCAGGTCGTCTCTTCTTCTTCCTCTTGCCTCAGGTCACCTGAAGAACACTGTTTAGTTGAAATGTGTTGTGCTGGGAGGGTCAAGCCAGTGTTGTATGTTTGTTTATCTTATTATGTACTACAGTTGTGAGAGCCAAGTTATTGTTTAGCACTGTACATGCAATTTTCAGTAGTGTAATTGTCTATAGAAGCTCCTAAGCATTTTTTGTCTCTGGTTTGCTTAGTCCAAATTTTGTAGCATATTTTCTTTGCAAACGAAATTCAAACTGCTCCCATATTTACCCTCTCACTCATTGTCAGTAAGTAAGCATTAAGTTAATTCTGCTCCGAGCCCTCGTTGGGTAAAGATGGATTATTTTTTATGTGTCTCAATTTTTCCATGTTATCTGAGAATCTAGTCTTTTTTTTAACCCCTTAAGGACTGTACTGTTTTTGCGATGTTGTACATTTGCGACCAGGCATATTTTTACACTTTTGTGGTGTTTGTGTTTGGCTGGAATTTTCCGCTCTCTCATTTACTGTTCCCATACAAATTATATATTGTTTTTTCAGGACAAAAGGGGCTTTCTTTACATACCATTATTTATATAATCTCATGTATTTTAATTTAAAAAAAATAAAAAAATATGATGAAAAATTGAAAAAATACATGTTTTTTGACTTTTACTTGAAAAATCTTTTACTCATCTACAAAAGCGAATTAAAAAAACTGCTAAATAGATTCAAAATTTTGTCCTGAGTTTAAAAATACCCCGTGTTTACATGCTTTTTTGCTTTTTTTTTGCATGTTATAGGGCTATAGGTACAAGTAGAATATTGCGTTTCAAAACATAAATTTTTTAAATTTATCAATAGTGACATTGTAACACTATTATCTGTCATAAATCTCTGAATAACACCCCACATGTACATATATTTTTTAAAGTAGACAACCCAGGGTATTCAATATGGGGTATGTCCAGTCTTTTTTAGTAGCCACTTAGTCGAAAACACTGGCCAAAGTAAGCATTCATATTTGTTTGTGTGTGAAAAAGTAAAAAAACTAAATTGAACGCTAATTTTGGCCAGTGTTTGTGACCAAGTGGTTACTAAAAAAGACTGGACATACCCCATTTGCAATACCTTGGGTTGTCTTCTTTTGCAAATGGTATGCCATCATGGGGTAATTCTCATTCCTGGGCTACCATACGCTCTCAAAGGCAACGTAACCAACCTGGCCATTTTCAATGTAAAAATATTTGACCCATATATTTGACCTTGTAACTACTATAAAACCTGTACATGGGGGGTACTGTTTTACTCAGGAGACTTTGCTGAACACAAATATTAGTGTTTAAAAACTGGAAAACGTATCACAACAATTATATCATCAGTAAAAGTGCTGTTTGTGTGTAAAAAATGCAAAAAAAGTAACTTTCACTGACAATATCATCGCTGTGATATGTTTTACTGTTTTGAATCACTAATATTTGTGTTCAGCGAAGTCTCTCGAGTAAAACAGTACCCCCCATGTACAGGTTTTAGGGTGTCGTAGAACGTTACAGGGTAAAATACAGTGCTAGCAAAATTCAATTCTCTGGAATTTCGGCCTGGGTTGGCAGGCAGGTCCCTTAAATTGCAATCAATAAAATTACTGAATTATGTAAAACTATTACATAAATACGCACGTAGAATTTAAATATATATGCATATTTATATATCTGAAGTCTACGCGTATATTTATATAATTATTTATGTCATTTTGTATATGGACATATGTATATTTCTTATTATTTTTATTTATTTTTATATACATAGATATATATACAAATTCATTCTAAGTGTATTTTGATATAAATATATATATATTAATTTTAAAATACAGTTAGAATAAAATTTCATATAGATATATAATTTTTTTTTATTTTTTATTATTATTTTAAATTTTTTTTATTTAATTTAAATTACTTATTATTTATATTTTATAATAATATATATATACAATATATATAGTTATTATATATATTATATATATACGTGTGTAATTTAATTATAAGTGTATTTTTATATTAATATAAGTACATATTAATATAAAAATACACTTAGTATGGCATTATATATATGATATATAGACATATATTATATAGATATAATATATGTCTATATATCATATATACACATATATAATTATTATTATTTTTTTAATTAACATTAACTTTATTTTATTTTCTGATTTTACACTAGCAGGGAGACTGCCTGTCAGCACAGGCAGTCCCCCTGCAGGCAGACACTAGGACACCTATTGTGACCATGTGATCGCTGTGTTAAGCGATCACATGGCCACAGGGGGTCCTAATTCAGTGTGGGGAGACTGTCTGGGCTGCAGGCAGTCTCCCCACAACCGGAGCCACGCTGATCGCCGCCGGGGGAACGACGGCGATCAGGTAAGTAACTAAGACCGTTAGGACGGTTCAGGACCGTCATCGGTCCTCAAGGCAAAAATGCTGATGACGGTCCTGAACCGTCCTCGGTCGCTAAGGGGTTAATAGTTGTGTCAGCTATTATGGATTTTTATTTGGCCTTTTATGAGGCTGAAGAAATATAGATTTAAGAACAAGACATCTGATAAGTATAACATTTTATTTTACAGGCATAAGATATATTAATATTATATACTGATATTATTACTAATATTAGGGTGAGGGGGATACATAAAAATATATTTTTTTAATTATTGTTAGGTTGGCTGAAGGCTTTGGGACCCCTAACTACCTGGCGGGGCAATTGGACCTGTTCACCTTTCATTTATTTCATTTGAAGCCCCATCTGATGTCCTCCTGGGGGATGGCATGGGAAGGACATGTGTCAGTTCCACCTCAGTCATTTTACAGACCCCATCCCCATTGGATGGGGACTTTGTTAGTGACTAAGAAGCAGTAGCTGCCCAGTCACTAGTTTTATTTACAATGAGTAGCTGCTCAACTTTTAAAAAAAATGTATAAACAAATATATTCTGTTTATTGAATGGAACTCCAATACAACCTATTGTAGTAGTTACTGTACAAGAGTTCTTTGGGTGACTCTTTCACTGTTATCAAAACTTGTCAATTTATTTAAAATGTCTTAGCCAAGAGCTCATTGTCATGCCATCCAGATTTGAACAACTTTGTAAGGCACTATCTCAGTAGAAGGTAAAAAATCCAACTTTAGGTGTTGGAAGAACCCTGCTTTTTGTCAAATTGCCCAGAAACAATTGAAGATTATGCTAGCTTTAGTGTACTAATAATTTAAATTTTAATAATGACAGGAGGCGAGTATTTTGCATATCTCTCTTTACTAACTCCATACAGCAGTAAAGAAACACATAGAAAAAAAGAACCATTCACAGGAGAGCAGGATGTACATAAGGCAATGTGACCTCATCATTTCCTCTTTCAGAAAGCGACAACAAGCAGAAGTAAATATAAAGCAAACAATAAAACTAATAATAATAACTCAGAGTATAGCAACCAATAAAACCAATAATAACTCCGAGTTCCCATGTGCAAAGGAGCAAACTTCCAAACGAAAAGAGTTCAGGGTTGAGTCAAATCCGAAGGATAAAATCTCCAATAGTTTCACATGAACTGCCAATTGTCTTCAGAGATGAATCATACTGAAAAGAGAATGTGTGACAGGTTTGGACATAGTCACGAACATGTAACTCCGATGAATGTACCACCTAAAATCCCATTGGAGAATATAGTAACTATAATCTGTAGATTCATGAACCCTGATCCAGGTGATATCCCTTCAAATCTCCCATCACTGATATGTACTTATACAGTGACATCTTGATAGTTTGTGTGTTACTGTATAAGGAATTCAAGGGTGAGATCCCTTTAAGGATTTGGTATCCTTTTAAGTAGTTCCGCGGTGGTATCCCTTTAAGGAGTTCCCTCTAAGGGTCCAAGAATGGTATCTTAAGGAATTTGAGGGCGCTATCCCTTTAAGGAATTTTTGGGTTGATATCCCTTTAAAGTTACTGTACCTCAAACCACTATACATGAATGCGACCATAGTCTTGCAAGACTAAAGATGGCCGCCAAGGGTAATGGAGGGGAAACAAGGTCCCTGGAGTCTCGGAAGATACGGGATCAAAGATGGCCACCGCACCATGCTCCGGCTACCTCGTGGTCACCCCACAGACTGCCCTGCACCAAGGTAATGGATGTTGGAAAGCATCCAACACATTACCGGGTGAACAGTATGGGGGCAGCCTGAGAGATGGGATAGGCAGGAGGAAGGGGATGAACAGATAGGTCGGAGGAAGGGGTTAATGTTCG
Source organism: Pelobates cultripes (assembly GCA_933207985.1). Lineage (NCBI taxonomy): Eukaryota > Metazoa > Chordata > Amphibia > Anura > Pelobatidae > Pelobates > Pelobates cultripes. The sequence continues at coordinate 71,613,740 of OW240920.1, forward strand.
GGAGCCGGCGGGAGACGATGGGAACCGCAGGGGGAAGGGGTTAAGCCCCAGCCAGACCCAGAATCCTTATGAGACCCTGGGGAGAAGGGGGAATGCGGGGAAAGAGGGTCCCCAATGCCCCAAGTATAGAAGGCCAGGAAAATTGCCAGAAAATTTGTGATACATATGGAATAAAGTACATCTATCATAACGTTTACACCTGACACCTATGAAATCCATGTTATAAAATAAATATGACATCTATTAAATATATAAATATATATATATATATATACATATATATATATATATATATATATAAAGTAAATATAATACTTTCAAAACAAAGGAGGAAATGCCTATAAAACTATAAATTACAAGTGATATAAATCACAGCTAAAGGTTAAAAAATAAGTATAACGTTAAATCTATATAATAGCTATGAAATAACAGAAAAAAAAACACAGCTGCACATAGTATAGGAGCAAAGCAAGAACATACAGCAAAGTATATGAAAATATAATTCAGAAACAACCTCAAAGAGGCAATAGAAACATAAAGTAATGGAGAAGAGTAATACTCTGACCTGTCTGCTTGATGGAGCAGTAAAGAAAGAGGAACTGATGAGGTCACGTTGCCTTATGTACATCTTGCTCTCCTGTGATTGGTTAATTTTTCTATGTTTTTCTTTACTGCTGTATGGAGTTAGTAAAGAGACATATGCAAAATATGAAGCCTCCTGTCATGTGGTAAAATTTGTGGCAAGATGTTTTAACTTTTAACAAATCATTATTCATGTATTATGTATTAAGTCTAATATTTCAGTGTACTTAAACTACACCACTAGCCCTTAATAGTCTACATTCCTTTTCAGTTAAATCCAATGTTGCTTTTATTTTATTTGTGGAAATGTACAGGGTTGCTATAGGCAGAACAGCTCCTAATATTATCTTAGGGAATAATTAAACTTTTTATTTTCTATGCTTCACCGCATCAAATAACAACTTAATTTTGGCTTATTGCTTATTGCAATGCACTTTAGTTTCATTATTGGATACTAGCAATACACTTCGACAATGGAAAGAAGTGATGGCCAAGAGAAAACTCAGCTTTTAGAAATTGCACCATTGAACTGATTGTTCAATTGATTCATCATTTATTTAGATGTCTGAAATCAACAAATATAAGACTTAAATGACTAATGTATGCTAATATTGCATGCAAATTTCACACATACTTATGTAGGTCCATTTGTTATATCAATGCAGCAGATTTATAAAAAAGTAAATCATCAAGTAAGCTACAAAAACGTATAGGGGGAATAAAATAAATAAATGCATAACGTGTAAACGTAATAGCAACAATGATGATTATAATAACACATTTGATGTTACAGACATATAGGTACAGCAATGTTTAACCCCTTAAGGACCAAACTTCTGGAATAAAAGGGAATCATGACATGTCACACATGTCATGTGTCCTTAAGGAGTTAAAGGAACACCTCAACGTAAAAAAAATAAAATTATTTTTTATGTTAAAGTGTTCTTTTTATGTTAGATTTAGCCTCCCTTTTTCATAATAAACAACAGTCAACTCACCTTTGTCCAGTGACAAAACAGTTTGCATTCTTCATCCTGGATTGCCTACAATGAGATTATCATTACAGATTATTTCTGTCTAATTCAATGCTTTTCATAGAGAAGCATTGAGGATAGTGATGTCCACAACGGTTCGCCGAACGGTTCGCCACGAACGGTTCGCCGCGGACACCAGTCAGCAGACACATTCCAGCCAATCAGCAGCAGACCCTCCCTCCCAGACCCTCTCACCTCCTGGACAGCTCACTAAGAATGCAGCTTCAAAATGGATGCTTAACAGATAGCTCATTTATTTGGTATCCTTAAATATGGAAATCCAACTTATGGATAGCAAATTAGGGTGTGATCTACTAAACAGTTGAAGGATCAAAATTAAGACACATACTTTTATTTTTATTTTTATATTTCAGCACTTAGACAGATTTGTCCCTGAATTGATACATTGTAAGTGTGTGACTGTCACTCCATTCATTCCTCATAGAGAATACATTTCATAAACTAACAATACATTTTTACAAATTCCATTTTGTCCTAATCAATATTTTCTATATCTTGAATGAAATTAAATATGAATGAATGCATTAAAATAAAATGAAAGAATGTTTTTCCTTTTTCCTCATGCACATCTTTACTTAAAAGTGAGTGACGCAATAAACTCTCCCACCTGTCTATCTGATAGCTGGAAGGCATTACTATTTTTTTCTTGAAAACAACATTCTCTCTTGAAACTTACACTTTTATATAAAAAAAAAAAAAAGAAGAAGAAGAAGAAGCCTGTAGGGACATGTGCTTTAGAGGACTAGATTGTTCATTTGTTGGTGTGACTAAAGTGCTATATGTATTTGTGTGAAGGTGAATTGTAATGCGTTGTCATGCTGCCTGATGTGTGCCTACACTATCATGACAGGTACACTCGAACATGTTATTTCCAATGTTATTTTCTTTTTCTTTTTTGTGTGTGGTGTGTAACATTGTATATATATATTTTCATTCTTTGCATAAATAAGGGACATGGTTTTCCTTTTGAGACATCTATGCAGTGGACTTTTCTATATTTTTGAGGTCCTGTTAGCAAACACCTTTTTTGTATTCCTCTTTTATAGAACACAGTGATATTTTAGTAAATGTGAGTGAACTGTTTAACTTTTTTTACGGTGCTATAGCAGTAGATGTATTTCATCATCTAAATATTTTTGTTTTGCATGTATTGCAGAGAACATATCTACTAGTATATCTACAATCACTCTAATACATGCATTACTTGTAATAGAGTGACTAAATCTTTCTATTCTTTAACCCCTTAAGGACGGAGCCAAATGTACACGTTGTGAGCAAAACAAAATGTAAACAAAACCTGGCATTTGCGCTACATGTCTGTCCAACCGTAATTCACCTCTTTCATAGTAAATACACCCACCCTTATTATATATCATTTTATTCAGGGGAAACAGGGCTTTCATTTAATATCAAATATTTAGCTGTGAAACATAATTTAATATGAAAAAAATGGGAGAAAATATGAAATTTTGTTATATTTTTAGTTCTACATGACATTTTAACTGTCAATGTAATAATATTGTTTGCTTTTACTGCAATAAAATACACATATTTTTATTCAGCAAAGTCTCACGTGTAAACCAGTACCCCCTATGTACAGGTTTTATGGCATTTTGGGAAGTTACAGGGTCAAATATAGCACGTTATATTTGAAATTGAAATTCGCCAGATAGGTTAAGTTGCCTTTGAGACTGTATAGTAACCCAGGAATGAAATTTACACCCATAATGGCATACCATTTGCAATAGTAGACAACCCAATGTATTGCAAATGGGGTATGTCCAGTCTTTTTTAGTAGCCATTTGGTCACAAACACTGGCCAAAGTTAGCGTTAGTATTTGTTTGTGTGTGAAAAATGGAAAAAAACACCAAATTTGGCCAGTGTTTGTGACTAAGTGGCTACGAAAAAAGACTGGACATACCCCATTTGCAATACCTTGGGTTGTCTTCTTTTGCAAATGGTATGCCATCATAGGGGTAATTTTCATTCTTGGGCTACCATATGGTCTCAAAGGCAACCTAACCAATCTGGCAAATTTTAATGTGAAAAAAATGAAACACAAACCTTATATTTGATGCTGTAACCTTTGAAAACACAACAAAACCTGTACATGAAGGGTACTGTTGTGCTCAGGAGACTTTGCTGTGTAGAGTAAAAAGTATTGCAGCAATAATATCGTCCGTGTAAGTGCTGTTTGTGCGTGAAAAATGCAAAAAACTTCACTTTTACTGGTGATATCATCGTTGTAATACATTTTACTGTTTTGAAACATGAATATTTGTATTCAGCGAAGTCTCCCGAGTAGAACAGTACCCCCCATGTACAGGTTTTATGGTGTCTTGGAAAGTTATAGGGTTAAATATAGTGCTAGCAAATTAAATTCCCTTTACTTACGGCATGGGTTGTCAGGCAGGTCCCGCTAATTGTAATTAATTAAGATACCTAATTGTAAAAATATTACATAAATATATATGTAGAATTAATATATGTATATATATATATATATACGTATGTGTATATATATGTATATATATAATTTTTTAAAATATTTTTATTTATATATAGGTATATATATATATAGTGATATATACGTATATATTTATGTATATAGATATATATATTATTTCATTCTACGTGTATTTTGATATAAATATATATAAATATTAATATCACAATACAGTTAGAATGAAATGACATACATCTATATTTTTTTATTATTTTTTTAATTTTATTTTTTAACGTATTTACATATTTTTTATATTATATATAAATATATATATATAACAATAATTATATATATATTTAATCAGTATCAGTCTTACGTGTAATTTGATATTAATATATATATATATATATAATTATATATATATATTAATAGTAAAATACACCTAGACAGTGTGTGTGTGTGTGTATGTATATGTGTATATATATACTTAGATCATATATATATATAACATATATATATATGATCTAAGTATATAATTATATTTTTTACACTTTATTAACTTTATTTGATTTTATTTCCAGCCAGCAGGGGGACTACCTGTCATTACAGGCAGTCCCCCTGCTGGCAATACAGCAGCCAGCTATCCCGGCCATGTGATTGTGAGGTCCTCGCAAGGACCTCACTCTCACATGGCCGGGGGGGGGGGCTGCAGGAGAGAAGATGTCCCAGGGTGTCCCCCCAACTGCGATCGCCGGTGTGGGATCGCCGGCGACCGGGTAAGTAAACAAAAACCAGAGGGCGTACTATTACGCCCGGCGGCATTTAGAGCCACCTAAAATAGGGCGTAATAGTACGCCCTCCGGTCTGAAGGGATTACAGGGACACCATAGGCACCCAGACAACTCCAGCTAATTAAAGTGGACTAGATGTAGTGTCCCTATTACCCTTAGTGCTGCAGTATTAAACATTGCAGTTCCAAAGAAACTGCAAGGTTTACATTACAGCTGTAAGTCTGCCTCCAGTAGCTGTCTACCAGACTGCCACTAGAGGGCTTCCTGAATTGAAACTTTGGTCCGCTATCCAACGCTGGACGTCCTCATGCTCAGATTTCTTCCCAGAGTAAAGCATTTTATTTTATATTCATAATAAGAGGAATGGAAAATATTAGTTATGAAGAAAGGCTAGAAAAACTGCATTTGTTTTCTTTGCAAAAAAAGGCACCTAAGAGAGGATTGGATAGTACTATTCAAATAAATACAGGGTCAGTACAAACTGTTATGTAATAACCTGTTCATTAGCAGGAATATGCAATTTAAAAGAGGTCACCCATTGAGACTGGAAGAAAGACAATTTTTCTAACTTACAGCAGGAAAAATGTTTCTTTCCTGTGGAAACAATAAAGATGTGGAATTCTCTACATAAAGAGTTTGTCTTATTAGATTGCATAGATTCTTTTTTTAAAGATGGGATGTTTTTTGTTTTGCAAAAATAGAATATTCAAGAATATAAGAAATATGTATGCGAAGCCTGCAGGGTCATATAATGAAGTGCTTTAGTAGATCAGATGCTTCCTTTGTTGGCTAAATATCATATTGGGTTGCATTTGAAATCTTTGTAATCTCATCATGAAAAAAAAAAACATTGAAAAAGTTAAAGAACTATTATCCAACTCAACTAACATCTGTTAAATTATTGGTAAAATCTTGATAGATAACCTCTTTTACACTGACAAGTCAATAAGCAAGTGTTACTGTTGCTAACAATCGGTAAGAGGCTAATGATTCTTTCTGCAGTTTTATTTTATCATGTTAGATTTTGAATTCAGGACACAAAGGCATTGTTTTATGTCCTGTGCTTCTGATAAATAATAGAAGGCAAGAAAACATTGTTGGGGCTAAATGGACTCTGTGTTGAGAAGCAGGACTATTACACCTTAATATTATTTGTTTATACTATGGAAGGTTTGCCTATCGATTCTTTGTCAGCACACGGCTTGACTGATAGTTTAATAATGGGTTTTAGTGCTTTTCCAAATTAGTACTGTGGCTTGACCTTGAAAGAATATTAATAGGCTGTCTACTGGTTCATTCTAATTACTATTGTTCCTCGTGGATTGCTCCACACTGACCTGCCACTCATCAAGTCCATTTGTCTGTGAACTGGCTTAATTAAACATCTCAAATTCAATTTGCTAGATCTTTTCCACAATTTAAAAACTATGTTCATTAAATATAAACAGGGTTATTTACTAAAGTGATAATTCAAAGTGAATTCAAAGTGAATTTCAAATTTAAAGCCAGAGTAGCTGAACTTAAAATATAGTTGACTTAAAACTGTTTTTCAGTTTATCTATTTTAACATTACATTTGAAATTTACTTTGAATTCTCACTTTAGTGAATAACACTGATACTGTTTCCTCAAAGCAGATTCTCCACAAGGTTTTTTAAACACCCAGTGGAGGAAACCTAGGAAATACAAAACATAACTTGGATTATTTTAGGAGAAGCAAAGTTAATAATAATAAGATTTGTTTTGGACCAAACTGCAATTTTGTGTAACTGCCAAATTGCGATTGGTTAGGTGATCATCAGAAATGTATGATTTTTGGAACAGGCAAGAAGCAGAATTTTGGTGGTACCAACTCATGCAAGCCTGAACACATTCAGTTTCCTTCTTGATTTAGAGAGCCTCTCCTCCCTCCAAAAAAAGGGAATGGAAATAAGAAGAGATCAAGTGAAGTGTCCAACAGAGGGGGAAATAATTTTTCCCAACAAGATTCATCTAGAAATTCTGTCTTTGGCTACTGGGAAAGGAAGACCAGCAATGATTCTGTGTGTTTACCCTTGCTGTGCCTTTGATGGCAAGGGAGATAGCCTGGGACATTGATTCTAACATGATACTAGGTTTAGCTTGCTGCTGTATCTAGCTAGCAGCTATTGCCAGGAGCACTTGAAGCAACACTGAGTGAGAAATAAGAGCTTGGCAGGCATTTGGTCATTGATCCTAGTGTGAGACTAGGTTACCAGTATATATTTATTTGCGATATGATTGGTATGAAGATTTTTGTTTAACATTGTATTAACATCAGGTGGAAGGGGTTTTCAATCACAATTTTTCCCCCACCTTAACCTTTATTTTGCTTCCAGATAGATAGATGGAAAATTATTACTATCTCTACTATTCTAATTATTGCAAAGGGAAAAACAGTTCCTCGTTCCTAGTCTGAAACATTGATTCTAGTGTGTGACTAGGTTCAGCTTTCTGCTATATCTAGCTAGCATCTACTGCAAGATGCACTTGAAACAGCTTTGAGTGGAATAGAGGAGATTGAATGTCATTTTGTCACTGATTTAGTATGAGAATTTTTGGAGGAAAGACTGTTTGGAGGAAGGAAAGAAAAAAACTTTTTTTGGGGTGGGAGTGGGGCCGTAGGGGGGTGGGGGAGCCAGGAGTGTACAGCCACACCTATAATCAACTGGTGAAATAAAAAAAAAGAGGAAACAAAACAGGAGGAAAAATAGAAAAGAAAGAAAAGCAAATCTTGCACAGCTGCTACTGGCAGCATAACTTACAGAAATTGACTTAGAAATGTTTAACTGATTTGTGATTTAATTTTTATTTTATATCTAGTAAGAACCACTGTGTAATTCACTAAACACCGTATTTTATCTAGATAGAAAATGTCTGTTGAACATTTTTCGAATTCCAACCTTAATGGCAATTCTTAAATAAATAAATAATTTATTTACTAAATCACAATCCAATCAGAATTCACAGAGCCATGGCTATTGGACCCTTCAACATAGGTCTGACTCCATTATATACCCTTCATTCTTTCTCTTTGTTATGATATCATGCATAAGTTCAGGTAAAGGCCCTGGTAAGTCATACATATGTAAAAAATTGAATTAAAGTTCAATTCAGCTTCCTTTAAGAATAGTACAAGTTAAATTAGCAAACCATTCAAAAATGGCTTAACTGCTTACAATGGAGGGGTGCACTCCTGGTACTATAAGCCCTAGACTCAGCAATTTGTCTGAATTTGAGTTGATTGGATAATTGTTCAAATTATATAAAATATATAAAAGTTGATCTATATTTTTTTACTGCTCCCCTTCTTTCCAACTCCATTACTACCTTTTTCTCACCGGATTTGTCAACTAAATAGTGGAAACATTTGTGTAAATGATCTAGATCTATTATGTATATATTTTGTAGTACACTGTGTGGAAATGTTTGCACCCTTTTAGTTCATCTGATTCGTTTTTTCTCATCTTTTTTCCGTAACAAAATAAGGCAGGGCTGATTTGTTATATTGCAGAAATTATACTGATCTGAATTTTTCTTTTTTTCGTTTTCAGAGTAAGTGGTTCAGACCATTTATTTTTACATTCACAAGTCTAATAACCACTAGAGCAAAGTTATGGCATACTATTAACTGTAGTGCTGCAATATAGTCTATATTCTATTGCTGGTATTTCAGAACTTTAACTGATCTCAGATTATAGATATTTGCTGTTTTCAAGGCCTGGGCAGTGCAGCACATTGTGCCATTTGATTTTACGTCTTAAGGACCAAACGTCTGGAATAAAAGGGAATCATGACATGTCACACACGTCATGTGTCCTTAAGGGGCTAAAGAGCATGGTGTGGTGCAGTTATTTATATCCTCTTAATTACTTTCATCAGTAGCTAAATTTTATGTTTTAATTTAGATCTGGGTTTGCTTCTGTGTCTTTCCTTTCTCTATGTGACCAAGATAGGATCCTGGTATATCAGCACCATTCACAACAGCTTTGGCTTCTTCAGTTGTTACCTGTAAATGTGGTTAAACCTTAACCTCTCATTTGGACTTTAGATTGATAAATGATCATCTACTCCATGGATGTCCAAACCACAGCCCTCAGCCCACATAGCAGTGCGGCCCAGTTGCCGTCCGAGTTGCTGGGCAGAGAGGGAGATAGGAAGCCCATTACATTATTCTGTGCTCCTCTTGCACAGCTTCCTCACCACTTGACAGTGACCTGTCCGCCGGGATATGATGTCATCCTGGCATCACTGCCTAGCACAAGAGGGACATGTGGAGGAAGAGCACAGAGATCCCAGCCCAGCAGCAACCACTGGTCACCAGGGACAGAGGATCCAATCCAGCACTCCCAGAGCAGGTTAGGGAGGCTGAGTGGACCTTTTTAAGTACTGATTGTATGTGCATGTCATTTTTGTGTATGTTTTGTCAGTGACTGGCTGTGTGTGTGTGGGGGGGGGTGGTGGTCTGTGGATATGTCTGTGATTGTGTATGTAAGTTTGTGATTTTGTGTGTGGGTCTGTGATTGTGCATGTGTCTTTGATTATGTGTGTGTGTGTGTCTGTGATTATGTGTTTGTATATATGTGATTGTGTGTGTGTGTGGGTCTGATTGTATGTGTGACTGTGTGTATAGGTCAGTGTATGTGTGTGTATCTGATTGTGTGTATATGTCTGCGATTTTATGTGTGCGTATGTATGAGATTGTGTGTATAGGTATGTGATTGTATTGTGTGTGTGTTGGTCTGATTGTGTGTGGGTCTGATTGTGGATGTATGCACTTGGGCCGAGGCACAGCTAGGCCCACCGGGCAAATGTCTGCTTGCCGTGATGGACTTGGGCCGAGGCGGGTGGGGGAGGTCTCAGGATCTCCCTGTCAGGAATCCTACCCGTTCACCACTTGCGGCAGCTTTCAGTGCCGTGGATCCTGCCGACATTCTTTCAGATGCTGCACACTTGCGTGCAGTGTTCTTAAATATGTGCCCAAGCCAGCCACCCGACACGGCACACAGTGATGACCTCAGGGGTCAAAGTGGAAGGGTCAAATACATTCCACATGTTGTGGTTAATTCCAAAAGGAAATTAACCAATCAGAAATTAATCATGCCTATTTAAGCTTGCAGATGTCATCCTTTGTGCCCTTTGTGGTCTTTTTTTTTTTCAATTTGACAATTTTTATTGTTTTATAAAGTAACAGTTGGGGTACAGAAGAGAGTAGGGAGGGGTTACAATGAGCGTTCAACATAAAACACACTTTTTTCAATCTGACATTTGTGTGTTGGGCATGGTATTGCATACTCTATATATACCCTCTTTTGTTTGGCTAGTCTCTGTGGCCTTCCATGTCTTCTGGGCTTGAGTTCCCTGCCTATGTATGTTACTCTCTTTACCTACAATTGGTCCGCTACACCTGAGTGGTGCGTGCTCTGCGGTTGCTTCGCTGCTCTTGGTGTGGTTGTCCATTGATGTCCTACCACTACACTCCTCTTCAACGGGATAGGGGGTAAACCGGGGATTGTGAGGAGGGGGGGGAGGGGAGGGGGGGTAAAGCGAGTTCCCCATGTCCTGTCTATCTGCCGCTCAAGGTTTGCCACCTTTGGTATTTCCTTGAGGCTGCCTGGCTGTATTTTACTAGGAGGTCTTCCTATTTGATTTCTAGTTGCATCCCACTAGTCAGGGTCCCCTATCCTTCTTATGGGTGTCGTACCCCTGTGTTTTCCTGTGGCCACTTCTGTCGTATGATTCGAACCTATCGTGGGAAGTCCGCTTGGAGCCTCCTCTCTACTGCTTCTCATTATGGTGAGTGTCCCATCTAGTTATTGCTTCTCTGAATCTCTGGTTGTTACCTTGTGATTGTCTGGTCGCCACTTCATACCTCAAGTTAGTGGCGATTTGACTCTTCAGGGTGTGTATTGTCGGGGCCTTTGTCGACTTCCATTCTCTAGCTAGGAGTGTCAGTGCCGCTATGAGGATGTGGTATGTCAGGATTGTCTCACTGTTACGTCGGGATCCCATGTTTATAAATAGGAGACATAGTTCTGGGGTGATCTTGGTGTTGTTGTCTACTGTCGTTTTGATAATGTCTCCTACCTCTCCCCAGTAAGGTCTGATCTCCCTACATGTCCACCATATATGGTACATTGTTCCCACCTCTTCCCCGCAACGCCAACATTGGGATGGCGTTCCCGGATATATTTTCGCTAGTCTGGTCGGTACCATGTACCACCTATAGTACACCTTCCTCATCAGTTCTAAATGCGAGGTGCAGGTAGATCTCCCTCTGTATGCTGTGAGAGCTTGTGACCATTGTTTTGCATCAAACTCTTTTCCCAGATCTGTCTGCCAGGCTACTCTAAACCTATCTGGTTGGGCCGTAGTGTTTTCCATAAGGAGTGAGTAACACATTGAGATTGTACCTTTCTTGGGTCTGGGGTTCAGACATGTGTGCTCAAACTTTGTAAGTGTGCTCGGGCCTCCTTTAGTGACTGACTGGTTTTCAAGCATGGATTTAAGTTGTAGATAAGAGAATATTAGTCTAGGGGGTAGCTGATACTCGTCCTGGAGCACAGGGAATGGTAGTATTTTGTGTGTTTCCACTATGTGCTTTATGTGTGTACATCCCCTCTGGGACCATTCTCTATGCGCCAATGTGTCGTTGGTTATAGATAGGCTAGATAGCGGTGCTGCTGGCGACCACGGGGACAGGGATGTCAGTACGTCTCTAGTCCTGTCCCATGCTCTCAACAGGGTTTTTGTAGTTGGCAACATGTCGGGTTGATTTGGCCTCATCTGTTTGGGCACCCAAAGGAGCTGTCTAAGTGTGGTTCCCTTAATCCAGTAGTCCTCTATGTCTAACCACTGCGGTGTGGAGTCTCTTGTTTGCATTTCCACCATTGGCGCCAGTATTGTCGCCTGGTAGTAAGACCAAACGTTCGGGAGCGACAGACCCCCTTCTTGGGTTGACCTGTAGAGGAATTTTGCCGCTACTCTCACCCTTTTATTGGCCCAGATGAATCGTGATAGCAGTGTCTGAGTTTTGCCTTTGTGGTCTTTTGATAGCCCAATAGTGCTTTTTGATCTGTCCGAATTTTGGCTTGTCTCATTGTTTATCCTGTTTTTTTTTTCTCTGATGCTTGACCTCGGCTTGTTCCATCAATTTGCTGTATTTCTGTACTTCTCTGACTATGGCTTGCACTCTGATCACTCTCTATTTGCATAGCCCAGCCACTCTAAGGACAGGTATTGGAATTCCTTACCCTGTGATCTGTCAATGTGTTTGGTTCCGGGGACCGTGAGTTTACAGCAGGGCCACTATGAAACCCGCTCACATATCACAGCAGTTGGCTAATCAAGACTCTAGGATGGATAGTCTTGATCATCGTATGGACCAGTTTGCCCAAGCATTACAGACTATCTTACTACACACTGTCCACTTGCAGCCTCAAGAACAAGAATCTGCTGCTGCTCACCCATTTCCTGTTCCTGAACGAGCACCAGTTGCTCCTGCACATACTGTTCACATGACATCCCCTCAGCGCTATAGTGGGGACCCTATGTTATGACATGGTTTCTTAACCAGATTGACATTCATATAGTTATGAACCCACCTTCATTCCCTAACAATAGGTCTAAAGTGGCATTTTTGATTAACCACCTATCGTGTAGGGCCTTGGCATGGGCCAATCCCATGTGGGAATCTAGCTCCTATAAGTCTGATGCTGATTTTCTCTCTGCCTTTAAGAGGACATGCAATATGCCAGGTAGAGTTAGCTGTGCTGGTAAATACCTATTGTGGGTAAAACAAGGATCAGGATCAGGATCAGTAGCAGATTATGCAGCAGAGTTAGTATGGAATAATGATCATTAGTGACTGCTTTTCAGGAGGGCTTAGCTGGGTATATATTAGATGAGATAGCCTCCAGAGAGCTACCTGTCCAACTCGAGGACCTCATTGATTTCTGCACAGTGATCGATAATCATATAAGGAAAAGGCGCGCAAATAGGGAGACACAGAGGAGATTATACTCTCGTACAGTCCCTGCATTACCCTCTACGGCCTTACTCGCCCTGCCTCTTCTGGCCCTCCACCTGAACCAATGCAATTGAGTTCCACTAAATTAGCAGATGGGAGAAAAATCTTATAGAAGAGGAGAGGGTTTGTGCCTCTATTGAGGTAAAAGTGGACATCTAAGGAGAAATTGTCCTAGCCTCCAGGGAAACTCCAACACCTAAGGCCTAGAGAGGGATCGGCAGGTTTTCCAAAATGGTCCATATTATACCCCTGAAGAAACTCCCCTCTGCTGTTCAACTTGCCAATATTTTTGCCAAGGAAGTATTTATTCTACACAGCATACCGGTTGACATTGTCTCTGACAGGGGCCCCCAGTTCATCTCCAGGTTTTGGAGGGGTTTCTGTATGGAAATGGGTATTACGCTTTCCTTTTCTTCCTCCTATCACCCACAGTCAAACGGTGCTGCTGAAAAGGCTAAACAATCTCTGGAATTGTACTTGCGCTGCTTTGCTAATGAGCATCAAGATAATTTGTCTGGTCTTCTTTCGTGGACTGAATTTGCCAGAAATACGGTTTGTCATGCCTCTACTGGCTTAAGTCCTTTTCATGTGGCTTATGTTATTCAACCCAGTGTCCTTCCAGGTATGTTCTCTGAAAAGGGTGTTCCTGCTTTGGATGCTCACCTTGCCACTTTATGGGAGATGTGGGATCGAGTCCATTCTGCACTGTCATATACAGCAGTGTGTCTGAGAAGAAGTTCGCCGATCACCTTAGAGCTTCGGAACCTAGTTATGTTCCCAGTGATATGGTTTGGCTTTCTCCGAAACACTTGTGCCTATGCATCCTGTCTATAAAGCTCGCTCCGAAGTTCATAGGTCTTTATAAAATCATCTGCAGGTTAATCCTATCTCGTACTCCTTAGATTTGCCTCCATCCCTGCGTATTCCCAGTACATTTCATGAAGCCTTCTGAAGCCTTTCTTATGTAATAGGTTCACCAGACCTATTGTTCGCTCTGGTCCCGTCCGTGCTGCCTCCTTGACTCATGGTTCTCACGTGGTTCCCTGCAGTACTTGGTCCAGCCCGGAGGAGCTTTCCTGGGTATTTGACTCTGATCTGCATACTCCCCGCTTGGGTCAGGCTTTCCATGCTCGTTTTCCTTAGAAACTTTTGGCTTCTCGCACCTTCTGGAGGTGGGAGGGGGTTTAAGTCAGGCCCCCTACCCATTCGCAGCTTGTGGTGGCTTCTTGTGCCACAGATCCCTCAGACATTCTTTCTGATGTGCAGCATGCTTAAATATGCGTCTGAGCCAGCCACCCGACACAGCTCATAATGATGACCTCAGGGGTCAAAGTGGAAGGGTCAAATACCTTCCACGTATTGTGGTTAATTCCAAAATGAAATTAACCAGTCAGAAATGAATCATACCTATTTAAGCTTGCTGATTTCATCCTTTGTTGCCCTGTTGTGGTCTTTTGATAGCCCAATAGCGCGTTTTGCTCTGTCTGATTGTTGGTTACCGAATTTTGGCTTTGTCTCATTATTTATCCTGTTTTCTCTGATCATTGATCCATCGAAAACACACACTCTCTACAACCCCTACACACATTACATCACCTATAAACACACACACTACAGCCTGTATGCACACACTCGCTACATCCCCTATACACACTATGCCCCCCATACACACACTCTCTACACCACAAACACAACATGACTGAAACCAACCTATTAATACATAACCACACCACAATCAACTTACTCTACACACGCAATCCCATAAGCAGACTCTTTCCTGGCATTTTTGTCTCCTTGTATCCCATTTATGGAGACACCAGAGACAAGTTTCAAGCAAACACAATGCAAGCATGTTATTAAATTTGCTTGCAGTGTGCAAAACAAATACAGGGCCATTTTCTAATGCTAGAGCTCTTCAGGAGAGCTCTGCGCATGGTCTGTCCTGGAAGAGCATTGAACCAAAATGCTCACTTTGAGATGGGGCGTGCATGTCATTGGGGATGACAAAACACACCCTATCTGGCCCTGCCCCCTTTTCAATGGGCCCCTGTGATTAAAAAATACCTGGGCAAATTTATTTTCCCAGAGCAAAAAACAAGTCACTATAGTGCACTGACGGACAGCAGCTGAAATAGCCTGCTCTTCAGTGGGTCGCCGCTCAGAACTCAAGCTGGTTTATCTCATCTTGTCCCATTACAGAGAGAACATCTCTGACACATATCAGACTGGTCCCACTCATACGGGCAGTCCAGATCCCAAATGCCCACAAGTTCCCTCTGCACAAGAGATACAGCAACCCCCAGGGCCGTCTTTAAGGACGGGCAAAAGGGGCAGCTGCCCCGGGCCCAGTTACTTCTGGGGGCCCCCTGCAGCACCTGAGGTAATCAGGGGCCACAGCCCTTTAATACTGCTCTGGACAGGGCCCTTGTAATATGGGGGTTGGCTGAATACAAACACACAGCTAGCCCCTCACACACTGCCCTGTGATCCTTTTTCTTCTCCGTGGCATGCTGGGAGGAAGTGAGGTCAGATCACTTCCTCCTCAGTGCCGCTAGGGAGGAGGCACACACCACACGGAGGAGGATGCAAGCATTGTGGGACTGAGAAAGCTGATGGCAGACTTCCATCAGCCTGGGCCAGCAAGCTCTCACTGGACACCAGGGAAGCCACCTTTCTGTACCCAAAAGGTGAGGAGACAGGAGGGTGGCTAAATATGTTTTGTTTTTTGTTTTGCTTATTTCTGATATCACTTTTATTCAAGTGTTGGTGTTTGTAATGTAACACACAGGGAATAAGTACATGTTAAAAATCCTAGAAGAACCTGACAGTTCCCTATTAAATATAAATTTTAAAAGTATTTTTTTTTTTTTTATATTTATAATCTTTATTTTAAGGGTTTCCCCCCTTAAAAGTATTTATTTTAACATATTATTGCATCAAGTGTTATCAAAGGCTGTATACCATTTCCAAATGTCACTTTTGCCAAATTCTGGACCAGGGTATGTAGGAACAGAGTTGAGACATTACTATGGCCAAGGTTGCTGGGAGTTGCTGTCCAAGAGCTGCTAGAAGGCAGAGATTAAAATATGTAAATGTACACATATATGTGTGTGTGTATCTGGCTGTGTTTATGACCTTGTGTGTATCTGGCTGTGTTTGTGTCAGTGTTTGTATCTGGCTGTGTTTGTCTGTGTGTCAGTGTTTCTGTGTGTATGTATACCTGTGTATGTGTACTTGTGTGTCAGTGTGTATGTGTACCTGTGTGTGTGTGTGTGTGTTTGTGTGTGTGTTTGTATGTGTCAGTGTGTGTAAGTGTGCATCTGAGTGTGTGGTAATGCATACATCCCAGCATTTTAATGCCAACACAAATACACTCCATCTCTAGCACTGTACACATATACACCTCTGCATTTATACCTTTATGTATGTGTGTATCTGAGTGTGTGTGTACATACCTGTGTCAGTGTGTGTGTGTACCTCTGTGTGTGGATGTGCCAGTGTGTGTGTATCAAAGTGCTTGTATCTGTGTGTCAAAGGGTGTGTATCTGAGTGTGTGTGTGTATGTGCCAGTATGTGTCAAGGTGTGAGCATGTGTCAGTGTGCCTATGTGTGTATCTGCGTGTTAATGTGTATGTGTATATGTGTTATAGAAATCACACAACATGCAAACAGAGCCCTGCAAACACAAACATTACATACAAACACACCAGTTTGCTGAAACACCAATACTACACACAAATGTACACAACACTACATCCAAACAACCCCCTGCATGCAAATACAAACATTACATACAAACACATTCCTGTATTAAAACGCTAAAATTATATACAAACACCAACTCTACACACAAAAGTACACCTGCATTTAAAAGCCAACACTACAGACAATCACACATTACTGCATTCAAATGCAAACACTACACACAAGTACACCACTGCATTCCAATGGTAACAGTACATACAAATACACCCCTACATGCACACATACACTCTAAACAATAACATGCTGATATTCAATTGCACAAACACTGCTCAAAAATACTACCCTGCAAGGATGGTAGATCCC
Organism: Pelobates cultripes; assembly: GCA_933207985.1. Lineage (NCBI taxonomy): Eukaryota > Metazoa > Chordata > Amphibia > Anura > Pelobatidae > Pelobates > Pelobates cultripes. The sequence goes on from OW240920.1 coordinate 71,630,729, forward strand.
CACCTGGCATAGCATCGCAGGAGTTGTATGACAGATGGGGATCTATCTTTTCTTTACTCTTGTGCTACAGGGCAGGCCTGAATTATTATTTTTTTGCACCAAGGCACTCTCTACATTAGTTTCGCCTCTAGGTTGGGGTGGAGGGAGTGATTGCATGCCCAGGGGGCCCAAGCAGATGCTTGCCCAGGGTCCAGTCAATATTAAAGACGGCCCTGGCAACCCCAGATGATCATTTCAACCTTGTTAGTCATCATCAGTGAGGCATAGCTGATATCTCTCTAGGCACCGTGAGAAAGGGATCCATGTCTGGATTACCCTTTCAAATTGTGGAGAGCAAAAAACAAGTCACAAGCATGCACTGAGGACGGACAGCAGCTGAAATAGCCCGCCCTTCGGTGGGTCCCCGCTCAGAACTCAAGCTGGTTTTAGCTCATCTTGTGCCATTACAGAGAGAACATCTCTGAAGCATATCAGACTGGTCCCACCCATATGGGCAGTCCAGATCCAAAATGCCCGCAAGTTCCCTCTGCACGAGAGATACAGCAACCCCAGACGATCGTTTCAATTTATTTTCCCAGTCCGGACCTGTATGTATGTATGTGATTGTGTGTGTATGTATGTGATTGTGTGTGGGTATATCTGTGATTATGTGTATAGGTCAGTAAAACAATGTTTGGGGGGGGACTGTTATTGATTGTTTGTGTATGTATATCTGTGTGGGTTTGTGATTGTGTGTGTATGTCTGTGTGTGTGTACCCTTGTGATTATGTGTGTATGTATGTGACTGTATGTACAGGAATGAGGTTGTATGTGTGTGTGTAGGTCTGTGATTTTGTGTGTGTGTGTGTGTGTATTTGTGATTGTATATATAGGTCTTTGTGTATGTGTGTGTGTGTGTGTGTATCTGTGGTTATGTGTGCATACGTATTTACATGTGTATGTGTATGTGTTTAAATATGCCAATCCCACAAAAGGATAACAAATAAGGGAGTGATCTACTGAACAACTGAAATATCAAAATTAAGAAAAGGACTTTTAAATATATATTACTTATATACATTATCTATATCAGGGGTACACAACCATCGGCACTCCAGATATTGTGGACTACATCTCCCATAATGCTGTTACAGTCATGCTGGCAAAGCATAAAGGTAGATGTAGTGCACAACATCTGGAGTGTCGAACATTGCCTACCCTTGATCTATATTATATATTGGATTTAGTTCCCAAGAATTCCTCTGCACTCAACTGGTGTAATATTTGGAAACAAAACTTGTCTATTTCCAATTTTAAGCAAATAGCAACTTAAAAAAAACTAATAGCAGTCTTTGCCTACAGTGATATAGTATGTGCACCAGCACCTCAGCACTTTTTAAGATCTTAAAATTTCAAGTCCACCTCTATTAGCCACGACTTGAAAGTTACTTGTCACTGCAAGCCCACAGGGTCATTAACATACTGACCATGACTACATTTTCACTTGCAAATAGCTAGCAGTAAATGGAAATGTTTAGCTCTGCTCTATATAATTTAGTAATTGAATTACACTACCTGTCATTGTGATGTATGAACTAAAATGGCTAACCCTTAAATTCAGATATACTTTTTACTTATCTTGTCTGATTCATATTGTATTTTTACAGATGAACTACCACAATATCTTAGCAACATTCTCAACTCTGCTGTGCAACAAGGGACAGGCTGTACAGCCTTTTAATACAGAGATACTTTTTTTTTCAATTTGACAATTTTTATTTTGTCTTAAAACAGGTAGGGATACAGAAAAGAAAAGGGGGTTGGGGGGGGGGGAAACATTGTGCTGGCATTACATGTTACAAAATTACATTGTTTCCATATGTACCTTATATGACCACCTGGGTCGAATACAGCTACCTGCCGCAGTATACCCTGGCCCAAGTTAGTGTGTTCTGTCTGCATTGTCCCTGTGTGGGGTATTTGTTGTGGGATACTTTCATGCATGTTTTGAAGTGTAGACAAAGCAGCACAGGAGGAAACATCTCTAGGTGGTGACTCATGAGCGAGGGAGGGGGTAAGGAGAGGTGGGGCGTGTTAGCATCCTTTATGCTAGTCATTGTGGATGCTTCGAATCCAGTAATGTTCGCGTGGCTTTAGTATTTTAAGTGTCTGTGGTTCCCCTTTTAGCGTAGACATGTTACACTGTGTCTCGCTTGTAGTAGTGCGACTATGGATCTACCTGATCCCTTTGTCGCATTTGAGGTATGTGTGTCCTGCTTGTTAGATGTATCCTTATGTTGGGTGTTTTAGCTCCCAATCCTCCCAAACCTCATGTTTCCAGCTATTGCCAGGTGGAACCTGCGAAATGTTAGATTTGAATTTCCCAACTTGAGATACATATCTAATTATTTCTTGTGTTGAAGCATTAGTTGGTGATAGCCAGTTTTTTGCTATAAGTTGTTGAGCTGCCACCAGTATATGAAATATTAAATATTTTACTGGTTTAGGGTAGGTGGAGCCAAACATGAATAGGAGTAGAGAGGATGGGGTATTTGGTATTGTGACAGATGTGTGTTGGTGTATTAGTGAGATGACTGTATTCCAGTATGGTTGGAGTTTCGAACATTTCCACCAGATATGGAGGAATGAGCCTGTTTCTTTTTTGCACCTCCAGCAAGTGCTGGAAAGTGTTGGGTATATTGTGGCCAGTCGCGTGGGGACCATGTACCAGCGATAAAAGATCTTACGGGTTATTTCTAGGTGGAAGGCGCACAATGTTAAACCCTTCGTTATATTTGCTGAGGCTAACCAGGTTTTCTCTGGTAGTGTCTGGTTTAAGTCTTTTTCCCACAAGAGTACACAGGGGAGGGTTCTAATTTCAAGTCTGGGCATCAACAAAGCGTATATGGTGGATATAGGTCTTTTATCTGTTTTTCTGCCGTAATGAATTTCTCAAATTCTGTCAGTGTTATGCTAGCATGAGATTTAAAGTTTGGTAAGTTAGTTTTCCACCAGGATGATAATTGGAGGTAGGAGTGATACGCAGTATTCGGGAGGGTATGGCTTTCTTTTAGTTGGTCAAACGTGGCTAGTTTCCCTTTGTTTAGGTTGGTATGTACATGAAGCACCCCGTATCTGTTCCAGACCCTATAATTTAAATCAGGTATCACCGGTGCTAAAGCTTTAATGGGGGTTGAGAGGGGGGTTGGTTGGCAGCTACACAAGAGTTTGCGCGAGACGTCCCAACTTTTTTAATTCGCCAGGGTGGCTGGGAGTGCTTAGGTGGTGTCGCCCCTATGGTGTGGGGGTAACCACATTATTATTTTAATGTCTTGGTTTTGAAACCAGTGCTGTTCTATGGATACCCATTGTGGGCGATTAGCTTCTTGGGTGGCGGGGAAGAGGCTGGCCAATACTGCTGCTCTATGGTATAATTGCACATTGGGTAGGCCCATTCCTCCTGTATTTTTAGGTTGATATAATGTGGATATATTGTTTGGCCTTTTTCCCTGCCAAATGAATAGGTTTATTTGTTGTTGGAGTGATGTGAAATAGGCTGATGGTATCCGTAGGGTGAGTGTCCGGAACAAGTATTGCAATTTAGGCAGTATTATCATCTTGACAGCTGCTATACATCCTGACCAGGAAATGAATTTATTTCTGCAATCATGGAGTGTTGCTATGATCTCTTTACTAAGTTTGGTATAGTTCAGGTTATACAGGTTGGACAGATTATGTGGAAGTTTTATACCTAAGAATGTGAGGTAGTCAGTTCTCCAATCGTATGAGAATTAACCTCGTAGAGCTGACAAGTATTCATCCTCCATCCCCACCCCTATGGCCTGTGTTTTGGAGATATTCAATTTATAGTATGAACATTTACTGTATTCCGGTAGTATGGCATAGAACGCTGGCAGGGACACATGGGGGTCGGTGACAGTGAGCAGAACATCATCTGCAAAGAGATTCAGTTTATGTTCCTCCCCCCCCACTTGTATCCCCCTGATCTCTCTCGCCAAGTGAATAGCTTCGGCCAAGGGTTCCAAAGCTAAAATGATTAGAAGGGGCGACAGGGGACACTCCTGCCGCACCCCATTCGTTATGGGGAAGGGTGTGGATTGGAATCCCGACGTGAAAACCCGAGCTTCGGGATTACTGTACAGTGATTTGACTACTGAAATGAAATGCGTGGGGAAAGTGAGTTTGGGCATGACCGCCCGCAGGAACGGCCAGTACAGGAGAAGCCTTTTCTGTGTCTAGGCATAATAAGAGACTCTTAGGGGATTGTTTATGCATTGTATGTAATAGTGCAAGGGCTTTACGCGTTCCATCAGTTCCCTGTCTACCGTGCACAAATCCGACCTGGTCAGAGTGTATGATGTTCGGGAGTATATTCGTGAGACGAGTGGCGTGAACTTTTGCTAGGATCTTCACATTTGAGTTTAGTAGGGAAAGGGGTCAGAAGTTGGCGCATTGGGTTGGTGGTTTTCCCGGTTTAGGCAGTGTGGCTACATTGGCTGCAAGCATATCTGGTGGCATAGATTCTAGTGCAGTGGTGGATGTAAAGAGCGACACCATTCTGGGGGCAAGGATGGAGGAGAACTCTTTGTAGTACACATTTGAGAGCCCGTCTGGACCTGGGGCTTTGTTTAGTGGCAGATTTTGTATGACTGTATCTACTTCCAGTTGGGAGATAGGTTCTGCTAGGGATCATTGTTGTGTGGCCGTTAATTTGGGTAATTCAACTCCCTCTAGAAAGCTACCTATCTCCCCTTCAGTGGGTTGGTGGACTGTGGGGTCATTTTTTAAATTATAGAGTTTCCCATAGAGCTCTGCAAATAGGTTACTGATGTCTTGGGGTTTAATCACTTTTTCCCCGTCTTGTGTAAAGAGGTGGGATATTTTGGTACGGGCTTGAGCTTCTCGGAGCCGGCTCGCTAAGAGCAAACCCGCTCTGTTACCCATACAATATTCTCTAGTTTTCAGTCTATAAAGTGTGCGTGTTGCTTTGGCTATGTTGATGTCATTAAGTTCTGATTGGAGTTGGGTTATGAGTTCAGCATCCTTTGGGTTCGGATTAATCATATGGGATGCTGAAGCATCCCTCAGCTTTCTCAGTAGGTTCAGGGATTTAGTCTGGGAGAACCGCTTGAGATAGGAGTCCTGTCTTATAAACAGACTGCGTACCACTGCCTTGTGGGCTCTCCACACTGTTGTCGGGGGTGTCTCTGGTATTTCATTAGTGGAGAAGTAGTGCTTGAGTTCGGATTCTATCTCCAAACTAAAATTTTCGTCTCGCAGAAGCAATTTGTTTAATCTCCATGGGTTACAACCCCGATACCTAAAATAGTCTCTAAAGGTCGCAATCACTGGCGCGTGGTTAGACCATAAAATGTCTCCCAGGACACACGATTGGAGTAGGTTGAGGGAGGAGCCTGGTATAAGTAATACATCTATTCTAGAGAAGGATTTGAGGTTTGGAGTAGTAAGAGTATTCTCTGTCGGAGGGGTGAAAGGTTCGCTAGCTGTCGTATAGGTTAAATTTCATCAGTAATTGTGTCAGTGCTTTGCAATTTGGTTTAAGGGATTTGTGTCTGATTTTGTGGGGGGGTGTCGAGGTGGGGGTCTAGAATATGGTTTATGTCCCTGCAAATCACAGTAGTACCTCTCTGCACATTTGCCACCTTTGTGAGCACACTAAACAGAAAATTCCGCTGGTTCTTATTTGGTGCGTACAGGTTTACTATTGTATAAAGTGCGTTGTTCAGTAAACAGATGATAATCAGATATCTGCCTTTATTATTTGAAATTTTTTGTAGCAGTTCAAAGGTAATTGAGCTGTGAACATATATAGATACTCCCCTAGATTTGGATACATAAGATGAGGGAACCTGGTTGGGAAAATGTTTCATGCCAAATAGTTTTTTTTTGTTGCTTTAATGAAATGAGTTTCCTGAAGGCAGAGTATGTCTGCCTTCAGTTTGCGAGCCTCCTGGAGTAGCATGTGTCTTTTGTGGGGTATGTTAAGTCCCCTTACATTATGGGAGTAGATCTTCAGTATGAGTTACTTGTTAGTTAAGCAAGTTAGGGCTACAGTACACATTTGAGAGCCCGTCTGGACCTGGGGCTTTGTTTAGTGGCAGATTTTGTATGACTGTATCTACTTCCAGTTGGGAGATAGGTTCTGCTAGGGATGATTGTTGTGTGGCCGTTAATTTGGGTAATTCAACTCCCTCTAGAAAGCTAGCTATCTCCCCTTCAGTGGGTTGGTGGACTGTGGGGTCATTTTTTAAATTATAGAGTTTCCCATAGAGCTCTGCAAATAGGTTACTGATGTCTTGGGGTTTAATCACTTTTTCCCCGTCTTGTGTAAAGAGGTGGGATATTTTGGTACGGGCTTGAGCTTCTCGGAGCCGGCTCGCTAAGAGCCTACTCTATGTAAGATGGAGAGGGATCTGAGTAAAATTTCTAGACAGACTGTTCTTGAAAAAGGTGGCTGGATGTTTGGTGTGGGAGGCAGGGGTAAAACCAGGGAAGGAGGACAAGGATATTGGGGGGTGTGAAGAATCCCCCTCCATTCATTCGGTACTTTCCCTCCCTGCTACTTTATTCATGGATTTATTACTGTGACGAAGTGCCCTTCGCCACTTGTGCCTGGAGAGGACTGCTTGCCCGCCTCTTGCCCTGTGACTATGGACCCTGGGAGATTTGGCCCGTTCAATTCACTATGATAGGAGTTATGTATTTTTGTATCCTTTGTGTTTTACTGTGCTCAATGGAGTCTGCCTCTATCCCTGGATAATTGGATTATTTTCCCCATTGTATCCAGGATAGAGGGCTGTGTAAAACCGGTTTGGGCCTGATAGCCATGCTGCCAGCCAGGCCCCAAAAGATACTTTACTAACTTCTGAACCCCTTGTCTGATTCATGCCATTTTTTTATATGTTGTTTCCCTGAACGGATCAATTGTGAATATATAATTTTTATGTGAATGTGATATATATTTTAGAAGTTATGAATATGCTGTAAAAACTGTATTTTTCCTACCTGTGATAATTGCATCGTCTATTGTATAAGATAATTGAATCACAGGCAGAGGGGAGGATTTTGTGTGGGCTGTAACCTCTGTTTTATTGGCTACTGTAGATAACGTGTGTGTCCCTCCCCTGCATGGGAGCAGGGCATAAAAGAAACTGCAGCTTGAATACCTGTTGTTGTTACTTCCAGTAAAGTCTTGTTCCAGCATTAAGCTTTGGCTCATGTTTGGGGGATTGGAAAACTACACTTTGTGGATTGCTATAATCACTTACTCCCCAGAGTAAACTCTTGCAATAGCTTGATTTGTTCCTGCTACGCTCTCTGGATTTAGGAGAGGTTCACCCACTGGGAGCTGGATCCTGGTCGTGGATCAAGGGTGGGTGGAGACGGCGAGACCCGGCGCAGCTGTATCGCTGGAAGTGGGGTCTGCAGTGCTGCTGGTGTCAGTTGGAGTGCTTGGAGTCCTCAGCAAGCACTAGGTGCATCGTTTGGCAGAGGTACTCAGTCGGAGTGCCAGCGTTCCGTCACAGGGGGTGAACTTTAAACAAAAGTATATACAAATAAACCTGATCTTGGTGCATGGCACAAAGGTACAGCACCGTGGGGAGCATGAGATAGGAGGTGGTGGACGGTCGTTGGCCCGAACAGGCTTATTGAGTGAAGTGCTACGCGCACAACTTTATAACATTAACTTGAAGGATCCATTGCATCAAAACCGCAATGGAGTTTAGTATGAGCACTTATGTCTGTGTGTAGTGAGTGAGTCGTCCCTACGGGACAATAATTTAGGAGTGAGAGTATCACGTTGGTTAGATTCTATGAGGTGGCTGGCATTCCTGCTACAGTATCAAACTGGGGGCCACTCGTGATGCATTTTCATCAGGTTTAAAACTCAGTACTGTAATTGTTCAAGTAGCCCAAGTGGGGAGGTGTTGTGTGCATTTGCAGATACAACTTGTTAACAGAATGGGCGTATGATATACCTGCTGCTATGGCAGGAAGATGAGGAGTGTTGTGATGCTCGGGTTTAACCCGTTAACAGTCTGGGCTACCAATCCCTGTGTTGGTGTGCCAGTTATGTGCGGTGCGTCATGGTGTTACAGGTGCATTTTATAAACAATCTAAACAACAATAATCCTGTGGGTGTACCGGTTAAGTAAAACATGGCATGACACTACAGGTACATTTACAAACAGTATGGATGAATGAAATACATACAGGTATGTTATATAGGTAAGGAGCGTCTTGGAACTTCGAGTGCCTTTTGGGTTAGTACTATTGTGGACTTCATGGGCATATGGTACACACCCTGGCCTGACCGTCAGGTAAGGCTTGTTGTAGAGTTACAGGCACTGTAGGTTTTATGGTTGGCTAATACTTGTACCGGTGTGTCAGGTAGGCATGGTTTGTCAATGCACCACGGGTGCCTCTTGTGGGCAGTATGATCTATGCTAAGCATATGGCCATAGCCTTTAGTTGCTGATAGGCACTCTGAAGATGGGTTATATGCTTACGGGTAATTCAGTTAGGTAAAGCATGGTCTAGTGCTTCTGGTGTAACTGTGCAGCACATTACCTGTCGATAGACCTATAGGTTTGATAAATAGGTGTGGTGTTACTCGGTGGTATGGTCACAACTGTTAAACATTGTGGACAGTAATAATCAGATGGGAATATCATTCTAGTGAAACTAGGTAAGAAATTCTTGGTGCCTGATCGGCGTGTCGATTAGGTAAGGTCTGACATGGCCCTTTGGGTGCGGCCTGCACATCGCACGGATCAGTGATCATCCTACAAGTATGTTAGGTAAGACAAAGTACCATCTGTCCAACATAGAAACAATATAGGTGAGTACTGTACACCCTAGTTTGCTGCTAAGTGAGGTATAGTGTGACTCCTTGGCTGCCTCTTATAAGCCACATGGGCTAACATTTATCACTTAGATTTGCTTGTTGGGTAAGACAGATCTTGGTATCACTGGTAATTCCTGTAACAACATATACATCTAGCAATCATGCAAGTATGTCGGTTAGGTGTAATATAACTTGCCGCTGCTGGTAGATCGTTTAATCGACAGGCAGCCCCATAGTTAGATCAGTTTGTTGAGGTGTCTCCTGGCACTGCGGGTGCTGCTTGTGAACAATATGGGTGAGTAATGGTCTTACTTGTATGTTTGAGAGGTGGAGTCTAATGTGTATCCCTAGATACAGGTTATAAGGTATACCGGACCACCCATGGCACCTGTGTATTAGGTCTATGAAATGGGACCCGTTGCCGTGGGTACTCTGACAGGTAAAATCACAGGTACCAATACCATATGTCAGTGTGGTGCCTTTTCAATGTGATGCATACGTCGCAAGGATGTGTTTGAGTGGGTTATAGTGAGGTGATTACTTAAATGTGATGCAACTTATATGCCAGTCATGTACTGCCGAAGCAGGAATACTTGCGGTGAGTTGTCAGTGAGTAGTATGCCAATCCTTATCCACTCGTCGCGGTGGTTTGGAAGTTTGAGTATCCCATTGGCGCAGTAGGTTCAGGCCCTCTTCTACCGTGTGGATGACTGTGGTGGTCCCGTTTCTGGAGGCAATGAGGTGGATAGGGAAGCCCCATCGGTACAGGATATGGTTGGTGCGGAGGGTCTCTGTCACCCTTTGGAAGGTTTTTCGTTATCGTAGGTTGGCCGCGGAGAGGTCGGAGAACAACTTGATGCTGGAGTATTCGGCAGGTAGGTCTTTAGCTGTTCTGCTTCTCTTCATTAGCAGTTCCTTCACATGGAAATAGTGGGCTTTCAGCAATACATCTCGGGGTAATGAGGCCGCAATCTGCTGGGCTTCGGGACCCTATGCAGATGGTCCAGTAGCAGCATATCTGTGTGGATCACGGGGACCAGGGTTCTGAAGAAGCCGTATATGTAGCTGGGGAGATCTGCCTGGAGGACTGTCTCCGGTATGCCCCTCAACCTGATGTTGCTCCTCCTGGACCTGTCCTCGAGGTCCATAATCTTTGTCTCGCATTGTTGTACCTGGGAGGTGAGAGATTTAATTTGCTCTGTGGATGCATTGTGCGCGTCAATCAGGTCTTCCATTTTGGCTTCCACGTGCGTTGTACGGGACCCAATGTCCTGTAAGTCGCATTTAAATTCTGCAACGCTGCATTGCCAGATTGTAATCAGCCTTTGTGATTGTTCTTCTAGGGCCTGTTTCAGAATCGTTATAGTAAGTGGCCCTCCATCTTGTGGCGATTCTGCCTCTGATCTCGGGCTGCTGCCTCCAGAAATCTCTGCACCATCTTGTTGGTCCGCGGCCGCTGGCTGTATAGCCAGTGCTGCCACTTTTTTCTGTGAGAAAAAGCTCGATCTGTCGGGTTTTTCTTGTTGTCATCGGGACTTAGATTGCTACATCTCGGAGATGGCACTTATTTTCCCGCAGAAATCTCACAATTGTGTAAGTTCGACTAGCTGGTGGTGCAGAGCTAAGGACTCAAGCGGCCATCTTTCTCCATGTACAGCCACGCCCCTTAATACAGAGATACCTTTCAATGAACCTGCAATCTCTGAAAAATTATTGTCACGTTAGCATTAACCAAAGTAAATCTGAATCAACTGTTAATGTTTATGTTTTGTGTATGTAAAATGTTTAACCTTAAAACAAAATGTTATCGTTTGTGCATCCCAGGACATACTTGAGAACAAAAGATATTTTTTTTTTATTGTAAGAGCATTTTCAAAATAAATGAACACAAATTATTGTTGTATACTAATTTATTTTGAAAACAATGCTTCAACAGTCTTCCAATACAAAATACTGATAAAGCTGTTCATGAAACGTATTCTATATAATACATGAGCAGATGTTTATGTAATAAAGTGGATGAGATTATCCTGTAAAGCAAACAGTATGTAGATTTATAGTGCGTTTGACATGTATTTCCCCAGTAGGTATAATGAAAACATGTTTGAGTCTCCATTTTTAAAATCTATGTTTAATAAAGTGTCATTTTTTAAAAATTGTATGACTATACATTTGTCATTATAACAGATGGTATTTAAATCCATAAATGTCTTAATTCAAACTTCTTCATAATGCCAATCTTTTTTCGTTTTACTATAGATGAAATTCACAGTCTAAATTTATATTAATCTCTTGGCATTTTATATTCATTTCTTTCTTTCCTTCGAGTTCTTGAAAAATTTAATGAACTGACAAAATACAGATGTTTTTAGTGTAGAAGAATCCAGTAAAATGCTATATTGCACTAGTACAGGTGCAAAGTGCAAAAAAGTAGCTCACTACAATAGGGGAGTGCAATCAAACCAACATATATAAATCACATTAATACATGTTGTACATTGTTCTTATTCTAAGATGGTTTTGGAAAGCAGACATCTGTACAAAAGATAACAACAGACATACTCATAGTGTAATATTGTAATAAATATGTATAATGAATATAGCTTTCACATAACCAATCTCATGGACCACAGCCTCATATAGCAGACTCCAGCTTTAGAAGCAGGTAGCTTTAGATAGCTGATCTCTCTCAGAAACAGTCTTGTCCACAAGGTCTGGAATCAGGCAGGAAACTGGATCCTAGTTAAATGACTGGTTTATTAGATCAAATCCAAAATAGTGGCAATATAAAAATATAATACAGAATCAAGTAGCACAACGCATTTCAACGTGAAGTCTTTTTCAAGTGCATAATGTTTGTTTGGTTACTGTCCAGTATTTGAATCCCTCAAGCAGAAATCGCTTTTTGCGCCATTTCTGGCATTCACATACAGTGTTTGGGTACTCCAAGATGGCGGTAAGTTCCTCCTGTGCGTCCGAGTGTCAAGTCTCGTGGTGATGTATCGATATGCGTTCTACATATGAACGGATGCGTGCAATCGGTGCAACCAATTGGTGAAAGCGAGGTTTGATGTTTGGACACATAGGATGTGCGTCATTGAACTAACTGCTATCTTGGAGTATCCAAACACTGTATGTGAATGCCAGAAATGGCGCGAAAAGCAATTTCCGCTTGACTGATTAAAATCCTGGACGATAACCAAACAAACTTCATGTACTTGAAAAAGATACAATGTTTGTGGCATTTGTGTATTTACATACCTAGTGGAGTTCACTCTGGCTTGATGATTTAAAAAGGATAAGTGTTAACCCTAATTGACTAATGTTAGAGTACATTTTTGTTGTTCTCTTATGACCTGTTCTTTCAGCCGTCATAATCTTCAGATCTTAAGATATAATTGCAGATAATATTTTCTGTGTTTGAATTATTATTATCAACACATCCTAGTTAACCTTAATGAGGCAATCCTCTCTGTTTGCCATGCTCTTTCAGCCAATCATTGATCTTGGCTTTACGAATATAAAGACCGATTTATAGTTTATAGGACAACTCGTAGAGCATACACATGTTGATTTTGTGTTTTTTTCTTTACGATTAGTTATTAATAGTAATAAATCCCAAGCCATGTAAAATATATGAAGAGTGTTACCATGATTTCTTCACTACTTTGCTCATATTTGTAGTGCAAAAACCACGTATAACTCACAAAAATTAAATGACAATTAAATGTGCTCAGAGTCATAGGAGCTGTCAAAGAATGAGAAAACCATTTGTATTATGCCACTGTACCAAGCAAGTGTGCTAGTGTGCTATGGCTTACAAGTCTTAGTGATATGTATATTCTCACTTATCTCTACATTATGCAATCTTGCCATTTACCAGAGAATCTACTGTTCCCAGCGTATGTGTCATTGCTTTCAATTTATAAAGACATGGTCATTTGCACTGCCTTACTAAATATATATATATATATTTATATATATATATATTTGTTCTTTTATCAGGTCAAAACTAGGCTAATATTGTGTCCATTTATAACTGAATGAGAATTCAAGCAGGACCTTATCACATAGTATGAGACTGGTGGTTTCATTGTTACTGTATTGTTACATATAAACAGTATGTTTTTATCTTTGTTGGTAGATTCACCTGAGGAAGACCTGTCATGGATCGTAACACATAGAGCATAGTTATATTTTATTCACCTCTCTTCAGAGCCGACCTTATGGGCTCTTTAATTTGTGAGTATTCTCCATACCTTTTATGCGGATCATTTGTGCGCTGTCACCTTATTTTACACTCCAAGATGTTATATGTATAAGTGTTGTGACATAACACTTGGGCGAAGTCTTGCTGCACTGGTTGTTGTTTGTGCGGTGCCAATTTATCTTTAATAGTTTTGTTGGTTTTATTGTTACTGGTTGGTTGCTGCTTTGCCTGCTCACTGCCACTTACACCATGTTTGAATTATTTTGACAGCTCTTATTTGTTAACTATTTATAGAAATAAAATCCTTTTTTTGGAGTGTGTTCTGTCCAGTGTGTATGTGTGCTGTGTAAGTGTGCGAGCACTGTTTGTTTATTAAGGAGTTACTCCAAACACCATGACAGCTTCAGTGATTTAAAGTTGTCATCGTGCTTGGAATCTGTACGTGCAGTGTTTTACTTTGAAACCCTGCACATACAGAGTTCAAAATCTCATATGGCCGTAGGTGTAGGTCCACCTCAGGCAGTGTCACTGGGGTGTAATCAGCCAGCCTGGAACATTAGTTCTAGGCTCACTAGTGTCTATTCTATACATCTTTCAACAGCTACAATATTGCCTGGTCTAATGGCTAATATTATACAGTCATTTTTGCAATGCCAATTCTAGGTTTCTTGTTATAATTATTATATATCTGAATTAAAAAAATAGGAAGTGAGAGAACTTTTATAGTGATTGAGTGTAATCTTTTCTTCTTTTTCTAACCTGCATTAATGCAAAATGGTGAGCAGAAATCAATTCTAGTTTTCTAGTTTAAAAAAAAAAAAAAGGGAAAAAGTCACTGGGTTATTAAACACCCACTCACCCATTCCACCCTGACAAGAACAAAGCTTTCCCACACATTCTGTCTTTAGCATCAAAGACCGTCTTTAATTAAAAAAAATACAAAAAAACAGCGCCCTATTAGCTTCTTCCAACAGCATCTGTCTCACTCAGTCAGGCACGATGAAGCCACTACAATGAATATTTAAATTTTGTTATGAAACCACAACACATCTTAATAACAAATTAAGAACTGATTTGCTACAAGTTAACTTAGCACTTAAATAAAAAGCTTAAACAGAGTTTTGCAAAAATCATGTTTTAACAAGTTAAACAAGCTGCAATAGTTTCAAATATTTTTTTTTTTTAATTGCGTTTTTATAACATTAAATTAATTTATGGGGAAAAAAACTCTTAGTGGGAAAAGGGGAAATTACAAAAAGATAAAAAAACTGATATAAACGCACACCGCATAGCCAATCATGTATATGTAATACATATGGACATGATGGAATGGACCTAGTAAAGCCAATTCCTTCACACAGCAAGGGGTGAATATGGGTTCACACAGAAGAGGAAAAATTCTGGGTAATAAAATTCCAAATTCAACCGTCATCAGGAATTTCATAGTAACTTAATGACACATAGTCTTTGAAGATGGTGTAAGTGATTATTAAATTAGTAGTGTAGGTAGCATTCAACTGTAGGAGTTTAATGCTGGATATGAATAAATTCTCTTTGATCCTAAATGGTAAATTCCTATTACCTATTTAGAATAGCACAATAAACACATAATACACATCAAACCATAGTATGTCAATGTATTTATATAAGATGTAGCAATAGTTTAGCATTTTTAAAGAGTATAGCATAAATGTGACAACACCATAGTAAGCAATGACATATTCAAATATACAATATAAGTATATGTACAAACAAAGCAAAACTATATACCCACTAGTATTACATTAGATGCATTGACAAAGAGAGTGGAGACCTCAGCCCCAATGTTTTGGCTTACTGCCTTTCTCAAGTTGTCAAGGGGATCTGTCTGGCTCTATACCACCTGCTATATTTATGAACATTACACATATGTAAGTAATTTTGCAATATGGACTTTGTGTATGACATATAGCAGGTAGGAACCATACTCAATCCACAAGAAGCTAAGGGTGCTAAACCAGACCATGCACCAGGACAATCCCAACAAACAGAGATGCAAATAGTAGAGAAAATGTTCAGGCACTCCAATAATTTTAGGAACATTTATTAGAATAAAAAAGCACTGAAATGTATCAACCCAAAATTGACAAAGACCCAATTTTGGGTTGAAATGTTGGAGTGCTCTTTTTTTCTAAAACAAAAATGTGCCTGAAACTAATGGAGTACCTGCACATTTTCTCTACTGTTCCAAACTTAGCTATAGTCTGTTTTTGTTTATTTATTTTTTATTTCAAAGTTATGTATAATTGTACAGTTATGTACACTAAGACCATTATTTTAAAATTCTCTGAAACCTGAATAATAATAGAATTTTATGCCAAGGCCTTTAGAAAATAATTCATTATTTGTAATTGTTAATTGATTGCTAAAAGTGTGTGTTTATATTGAAGGTCAAAGCATAATCACATAGTGTACTAATAATCAGTTTTCAAATTAAACATTTTAATTGCCTTAAAAGTGTAGTAAGCGTTACATTACCATGAGCAACTCGCTAAAATGTTCCATAACGTACAACATTTTAACTAAGCTCTCAAAAAGATTACATTTGCAGTGTCACAGACAGTGCTTTCATTTCTGTTTTCAGAGGGAATGAAAGAAACTCCACTACACATATCATCTTTTTTTTAAGAGATGGAGAAGAATAAAATTGCAGCATGGGAGTTATAAAGCAGAGGAGATGGTGTCTAGATTTTTTCTTGTCTTGAGGTAAAAGACCAGATCACCACAAATAGCACACAGAAGGGCTCCCCTCTATTCAGATTACATTCATTTAGCTTGCTTTTTTTCTAAGCCACATCAATAAGTAATGTATTGTGCAATATAACTCATATCAACAAACATTTGTATCATAATAATAATAATTGGAGAGTAAACTTTTTTCTCAAAATATTTTCTGTTCCAATGTGCTTCTGCTGTTTTTAAATTATCATTCTTTTAGCACTGCCTGCCCCCTGCTTATTGGCTGGTTAGATCAGCAGCAACATCACTGCCTTACAACCCAGGCTCCCATCCCTGGTCAAGACCACCTCTCCAGTAAGTCTCCTAGGGCAAGAAACTGAACCATATATCTACCTATGTCAAATCCCTATAGATTTTAAGATCTTTTGAGCAGAGCTTTTGCCATCTCCTCCCCTTTCTATAATTGGAAATGTGAGGAATATGTTGGCACTATATATAGAATAATAATCTATCTGCCCATGTACGTATACATGTTTATTTGTCAGATGACATTCAATCTAGAGGTTAAAATCCAAACTTTCTCTCTTCCTATTTACTATCAGAAAAACTGTACTATATAAACTGTACTATAGTACATACTAGTAAATGGTGTGTGAACATCATTATACCTCCGATAGAAAGGCAGATATACAATGTTTAGACAAACTGTAATCAATAAGCTGAGTGGGAAGCCTGACGTGAATTTCAATCTTGTAAAGAGTTATAGTTCAAGACCTTTTGTTCTTTAATTGCACTTGGAACTCATTTTGATTACCCTAGTGAACAAGGATCAATGTAAAGACAATGCAGTATTTTAACATCACATTGTATGGTTTTAACTCACAAATTATTCACAGAGTACTCGCATCTCATTCACTATTCACTCATTCTATTCTCTGGTGATGATTGTATTATGCCGAGGTCTCTATTGTATTTTGCCGAGGTCTCTATTGTATTTTAGTAGCAACACATCTGTAAATAATAAGAAGACGAATATTGCCTCCATTGTTCCTCACTACCAATAGCATCCATATTCTTTGCATGGTATAATTCAAGGAACTCCCATTTTAATATATTATAACATGTTAGATACATACACATATATAATAATTTCATAATATACTATAGCATCTGCTATTTGTGTAATCCAAAGGCACTTCAGTTACTTTATTCCAATCTCAATCGCTCCAACATATTTCCTCTCTCTATCATCCATATAGTTTCTATTATTTCTTCATGTCAGCGTAAATTCTCACATAGTATTCCATCCTGTTCCACCCTCCAATCTCTTTTTTGAACTAAAGCACTATAATGCCCTTTCTAGTCGTACCCTTCTTTAGTTCCATGTTTACTTTTTTGCCCTTGGAAATAACTATTTCCTGTTACTCTGGTTCAAATTTGTCAGTGTTTCCAGTGTTTCAAGAGAAAGGAGGATACAAGTGGCATCATTCCATTATTAAGTTAACATCACTCTTTCATTGATGCATGATAAATGGTTCATGGTCCTAATCCATCTCAATCCCACATGCTTCACTGCTGCTGTTCTTCACAATCTATACCACTGGAAGGATTGTCAGCACTGAACCTTCTACTCGGTGCTGGAAAATGAAACAGAAATGAAAATCAAATTAAATAAATATTGGCTTAGAAATACTCAAGTCAAATTAATACAGGAATTCAGTATTCCACATTTACTGCTTTGATTAAAAAATATTTACTGATTTGTACGATGGTCAAAAATAACTGATTCTGTTGAATAACGGCTCTGATAGCGCTGTGTGAATATTTACATTTATGGTGAAAACTACAGTGAACATTTTTTGGTGTTTAATGATTTTTTTTATCCTCCAAAATTACAACAATATGATAGCGTTATATAACTCATTATACAAGTAGACACCAGTCTATTTAATTGTCATTCTAAGTCCAAAAGCCGCAACATTTTACAATTGTACCTATGTGAAATATTCTGTAGTTTCACATGTTTTATGGGATTAGAATGATGAGTTATATAATGATTTACTGAAATAACTGCAAACCTAAGATATATGTCTAAACTGTTCTTTTCTTCAATTTAAACATATTTAAGGTTTATTGTAATCCCAAATAACTATTTAATACTATAGCTAGGTAATTTGCATTCTAATTGTTTTTTAGCATTATTATTTTTGGTTTCCATAATAAAAAAGTGTACGTAATGCTTTTTAAAGATTTGTAAAGGGTTTTCTCACAGGTGCATACATTTAGATTACATTAAGAAGAGACATAATTAAACATCACTTACAAACCTTGAAATATTTATTTTAAAAACTGATTATTCACATTTTAATAGCATTTCACTAATTTGCTGTTTTAAACAGCAGCACAATTAGATGATGACACATTATCACGACTGCACCCATTAGTAAATCCTTGAACTTTGCATAAAGCACCTTGATCTTGCTATTCATTTTTCAATGAATATTCATTAGATAAAAGTCTTTTGTTCATCTTGCAGTGCATTCATTGTTGATGTTGATTTATTTTCCATTTAACATCATACAATAGCATTGTGCAATAGATCATTACTTTAATAATCCCTTTTGAGTCCGAGTAAAAATAGGTATATACATACTGTTATATGTCTTCATAAGTATCCTACAATTTACAAAGGCTTTAAGACCCTTTGCTATCAAGGGATTTGCAAACATTTGTTCAGCAGAATTCGAGGTTTTAAATGTTCTGGAAAGTAATGTGTAGATTTCTTTCTCATACCATTATGCATAGACAGCACATTGTAATGACAAATATTATAGCTTTCTTATACAGTTATATAAGCTTCAGTATTTCAACTTTTCATATAAAATAAGGCAAAACAGAAACTGGATTTGATGCAATTTTCTTGCCTCTAAAATGGCAGTCCAATACCTCCTTGAATCAACACGCTGTTACTATATATATTAAAAGAATAGTATAGGCACTAAAACAACTTTAGCTTCATAAAGCAATTTTTGTGTATAGATTATGCCCTGATGTCTCATGCTTAAATCTCTGACTTTTAGGAGTAAAATAATTTTATTTATACAGCCCTAGTCACACCTCCCTTCATGTAATTTGCAAAGCCTTCCTAAACACTCCTTGAAAAGGAACCTATACAGTTTAGGTTCCATTATTGCACAGTCTGTTTAATCTAGAATTTTTCTTATTCCCTGCTCTGTTAAACACCTTCTAGAACCTGTAGGAGTATCCTGTGTGTGATTAGTTCAATTTACAGAGCAGGAGATAAAAACTTATAAAGCAAGTTAACGACTGAATATAAATGAAACCATTTTGTCATACGAGCTGTGTCAGTCACAACTAGAGATGGTGTGGCTGCATAAACAGAAACAAACGTGATTTAACTCCTAAATGTCAGAGAACTGAGCAGTGAGACGTGATCTACACACTTGAACTGCTTCATTAAGCCAAAGTTGTTTTGATGCCTATGGTATGCTTTTAACTAGAATATCATTATTAATCTGATTTACCCAAAAAGTGTTAAGATCTTATTTAAAAATCTGTATTCACCTCCCTCCATGTAGCATGGCCGAGTAGAGCATTTTCTGTATCCTTCTCCTGGTTTGACATAAAGTGTTCACTGAGAGCACCAAACAGTATCTTCTCAGCCTGGACAGAAGCTATAGGAAATCCTTCATCGCAGTGTGCTTGGAAACACTACATGGAGGGAGATGAGCATGAGTGCAAGGGGGAGAGACCACAAAGGGACATGATGGCGACAGATGGACAAAGAGGCACACATACGGTCTGGGGGGAATAAAGAGGTACACAGAGGGGTGTCAAAGAGAGACACAAAGGGGTTAGGGAGACAAAGATACATGCAGAGGAGGGACAAAGAGGCACACAAAGCAGCTGGAGGTGAAAGATACACAAAAAGGGACTGGGGAAGGGGACAATGACACACACAGAGTGGCTGGGGACAGAAAAAAATGCTGGTGTCTATAGCACCTTTTTTTTTACTGATATTGGAGTAGTGATGGTCACCTAAATGGTCACTTTAATACTAAATTATCTGGAAAACATATTTGTATTCCTGCCACTATAGTGTTTCTTTAAGCAAGGGAATTTACTAAATATGTAATAATGATATATTTGAGGGACTAGTAGTTGAGCAAAGGGAATTCGTTTTTTGAACTTGTTAAATGACACCTTCATTTCACAACTTGTACGAGTACCAACTGGGAAGGACGCTTGTCTGGACCTGATTAGAACAAACAATGTTGATCTTTCCACCAACATTCAAGTGGGTGAGCACTTTGGAAATAGTGATCACAATATAGTGTCCTTTGAAGCAAACTCAAAAAAACAAAAGCACATGGGATATAATGAAACATATAATTTTAAAAAGGCCCATTTCAATATGTTAAGGGCAGCTTTAAAATATATTGACTGGCATAAACTCTTTGAAAAAAACTCTCAGTGTGAAAAAAACACTGAGGATAAATTGAATATCTTCAAAACAAAAATTAGAAAGGTATGTTTCTCAATATGTACCACTGGGTAATTCATTTAAAAGAAACAAATTTAAACAAATGTGGTTTCATGGGAAAGTTAATCAAGAAATTTAAAATAAGAAAACGGCATTTAAAGCGTTTAAATCGGACAAATCAGAGTCATCCTATAAAAGATATGAGGAAGCCAATAATGTGTGCAAAAAAGGTAAAGAGATTTGCTAAACTACAAAATAAGAAAGTGATAGCTAAAGAGAGCAAAACCAACCCCAAAGCAATTTTAAAGTACATAAAAAAAAAAAAAAAAGAAAGTGTAGGTTCACTAAAAACTGGGATGTTAGTTAATGAAGCCCAGGACTGTGACTCTGAAGACTGATCTAATCTGATTTCAATCATTTTTAATCTGTAATAATTGTTGATTCTGTTAACTGTGTCATCTACTTCTTGGCTATATATTACCACTACATATTAATTATATTGCCAGTTGCAGAGGTAATAGAGAGTCTATCAGTAGCCTGCTGCTTTAACCCTGTGTACACTGTGTGTGAGAGCTAATAAATGGCGTGTGGAGAAGCTAAAATTATTGGAGGCTATCAGTATCTTGATGTTTTAATCATGTGCATGCTGTGTGCTGAGAGCTGATAGAGTAGCTGACATGTTTCATATCAGAAGCAATATTTAATAGATAGCTAAAGGCAGCAAGAGCACTAAGAGATCATGTAATGGAGAGCTAAGATAGGACTATAAAGATAGATAGATAGATAGAGAGAGAGAAAGAGCTAAAACATTTTACAGAGACATGTAATGTGTTTGTATCTGTGTATTGAAGCTTTGTGTAATCATCACAGTGATCCTGGCTGTGTGGGATAGTTAATAGTATCTCCTTATTGTGCCCAGCTATGTGTATTTCTCTGTATTCTATTAAGTTATACCTGATGTATTTCTGTAGTCTGCCCATGTATTATATCTCTATTTTATCTCATCTCTGATTGTGGTATAGTTATCTGTATTATCTATGTATTTTATAAATATATTTGATGTATGAATATATGATGTGTCCAGCTTGTTTTATTGTATGAGCATCTCTTTACTGTGTAGAGAGGAGTAAAGTTCTGGGGGAGGAGTCTGGTGCACCACCATCCTAAAACTTCACCAGCCACTATTGGTGTGGATGTGTCTGTAGGTGGTGGTTGAGTTTTGGTGGATGTGTCAGCATCTTGGTCTTGGATCCAGGCAGCACAGTATATTGGTCAAGTCCTGCACTCCATCTCACACAAAACGTATACGACCCTTATATATACAATCCTATTGTACATGTTGGATGAACAGCTGGGGTTAATGAAAATGGATTTATGCATGTGGGTGGCATAAGTCTTTGAAACAACCTTTACATAAATCCTTTTTTTTACATCTTATCATTTGCTCTTGATGATAGTGTTTTCCTTTTGAAGTAAAGTTTAGAATGAGAACAATTTATTCCCCCCAAAAGATCTCAATTTGGGATCAAAACCTTCAGCTTTGTACCAGTCAAGCAGGGTATTTGCGATACTAGTGTATACTGGAAAAGCTACTGCAACATCTGTCAGTGTTAGTTCTTCTGTTTTGATTCTTTGCAAGACTTTCTAAACCTGGAGTACCATGTAGTAACAGATCATTTTTACTCCCCTCCTTCCCTGTTTCTTCAGCTCTTTGAAAAAAACAAAAAAAAAAACGGATGCATACCGTACAGTAGGATTGGGAAAGATAGGTAAACCACAATCCTTATGTGACTGTAAACTAGGAAATGGTGAAAAGCTAGCTATGCGGTGTGGAAAACTCACAGTACTGAAATGGAGAGACGAGTGAGTTGTCAGCATGCTGTCAACAATACATGATGGCAGCTTTGTTTTCCCTGGTAATGAGACACAGAGAGACAGGCAGAGCTGTGGAAAAGCCACATATGATTCTCGATTACAAATGCATAATGGATGGAGTCAATAGCCAAGTAGTGGTAATGTTTTCTTTAGGGTGCAAGAGAGACACTTCGCATCTTTCATTCCACCTTTCATGCAACTGGCTGCAAAGTCAATGCTCTCAGGCAGCGGCAGGTATGTGGGAATAGGAAATAAAAGGGAAGTGCAATGTAAAGAGAGTGTGGTGTTGCTTTATATGTTGCTCCTAGTTTCTGTAGATATCACTCATTTCAACACAACGCTTATACGTCTAGTGGTGATAGCAGTTAGCCTAATTTAAAGATTTTTTATCTTATTTTTATAAAAACCTGAAATCTATGAAAACAGGAGACTGCACACACTGCAACATTACTGCCAAGATTCTAGCACTTTTAGCAGCCAGTCTAATTGGACACATTGTTATCTTATTTTGTCCACTTTACTGTAATACAATGAGCATATTATGTTTCATATTTGTCAGCCTTTTTCACCTGCTGTACCCATCAATATTACTTTTGTCTATCAATTACTTTTATAAGCTAACCCCACTATATAAAATTGTTAAGTGATTTAGTACATATTATTTTATTGTCTAATAAGAATCAGCAAAAAAATAATTTCCATCCATTAGAAATTGAGCTATCTGTGCATAATTAAATGAAAAACAAAAACAAAACATATAATCATTATTTTCTTAGACACACAAAGTACTCAGATTCTGACTGTGTTTTTTGCAAAACCACCTGCTAAGAAATGCTGGGTCCCTTTCACAGATAAAAGTCTGGACCCTCCAGGGTTCTCCCCAGGTCCACCCACAGGACTAACTGCTAAATCCACAAGGACGAGTAAAGTGTATAAAGTGGATGCAGAGTGTATGTAGTGTGTGTAGCACATGCAGTGTTTATATATAGTAGATGCAGTGTGTGTAGAGGATGTGCTGTGTGTATACAGGGGATACAGTGTGTGTATATAGTGAATGCTGTGTGTGGTGGATGCAGTGTGTGTGTGGGGATGGATAGGAACTGTGGGGGGTGATTTTATAAATTTATATTTATATTTAAGATTATTCTGCCCTCCTTGCTTTCTATCTGTGGCCAGGGAGGGGACACACTAGATTAACTGGTGGTCTGCAGGCTCAGTAGCTTGTATACTAAAGTCTGCCACCCAGGAATCTTCATATTTCCCCTCTGGCATTTGCCAGGTTCTCTCCTGAGCCTGGTATGCATGCCACATAAGAGCATTACCATGGTAAACCGCAGCAATACTCTGACAGCCAGGACTCACAAGAGGACACTGCCAGAAAGAATTTGGAGTCTCCTGAGCACCCTCTTCACTATACATGCCACCAGTGTCTGTGTGCAACCTGGATCTATACAGTATTAGCTGCATCCCACGATGGCAGCCCTGAACACAATATACACTTAATGGTGCATCTCTCCCTAGCATAACAACAAATTACACGTTTTATAATCTGGAATACAGACAACATGAATGGTAGTAAGCTTTATATTAATGGCTCTGGTGTCCAAAAGGAAGGTCACTATATAGATGCAGAAGAAAAGACTATGACACCAGTAACTAGTCCCCATGTCCATGCAGTAGATTCAATGCATTTGATTGGAGGAGCACTGCATGTGCTGCACCTGTGCTTCTTTGTGAGAAACATTGGATTTTGTGAGAAGTCGGAAGACATCAGCATGCTAGCTGATGAAAAAGGCAGCAGAGCGTCAGACTGCAACGATGGTGTCTCAGCTCAGAAAACAAGGTAAGAAAATGAAT
The DNA here is from genome assembly GCA_933207985.1 of Pelobates cultripes. Classification (NCBI taxonomy): domain Eukaryota; kingdom Metazoa; phylum Chordata; class Amphibia; order Anura; family Pelobatidae; genus Pelobates; species Pelobates cultripes. Next base: position 71,654,762 of record OW240920.1, read on the forward strand.
ATTAGCTTTATATTTTTACTATATTACTTTATTCCTTTCTTTATCTTTTCAGAAAGAAGCAGTGTTATTATATTCATCCTTAGGTATATTTCCACTCACTTTTGTACACATTGGGTAGAGTGAACCCTGGGATCTAGATTATTATACATTGTTCTTACATACTTTGCACTGAACACTATTTCTTGTTGTATACTTTTATCTTTGGTGGAATTTTTAGTGATTGGTTCCACAGTGTTTTTAGCTGCATGTCATCTAGCGCCCTTTCTTTTGCACTATTTTTTGTATATTATAAAGAAAAGGGTTGGACAGAAGTTAGTATTATGGCAAGAAAATTACTAGTCCCCAAAATAATTAATATTATTTTGTGGACTTTAATTCCCCTTTAAACATGTTTAAACGCCACCAGGTTCAACATCTTCTAATTCTTCCAGTTCTTATTTTTCTTTAGTTTTCTCTTTAGTTTCTTTTAGACAATTCATAACAGATCATTAGCAAATGATTTACCAGTCACAGTTAAAAAGCATTTTTTTAAAATAATCCTCCATATCTTTCTTATGTTTATGTCTTATTGCTATATTGCACAGACTTACCCTACACCTGTTTCTCTGACATGTAGTGTCTCCTGGCCTAGCTTCTGCTTCACCTTCCTCCTGCAGTCATATAATCTATGTTTGATACTCTGGATTGAGTGTATCATATCAAAACACTGATTACATACAATTTCCTCACATAGATGAGTGTCCACTGGCTTTGAAATTATAGTTCTCCAGCTATGTAATCCTCACAAAATAAGCCTCAACCAAGGTCTTCTTCTACTCTCGAGCAAACCTCACCTCTTTCAGGCTGGTCCTCATGCCAGAAGACTCAGCAACATTTTGCTCTCTATCCTTCTAAGACTGATAACATTTCAGGTGTGGGGGCTTTTGTGATGAATTAGAAAGCATGCCTTTTACTTCTAACATTTGAGTCACTAGTTGTGATCAATAGAATGAAACAAAGGAGGAGCAATAAAAATGTATATTTACATATCATTTAAAGGACCACTATAGGCACCCAGACCACTTCATCTTAATGAAGAGGTCTGGGTGCCTGGTCACTCTAGGATTAACCCTTTCTGCTGTAAACATAGCAGTTTCATAGAAACTGCTATGTTTATGTTTACCTATGGGTTAATCCAGCCTCTAGTGGCTGTCTCATTGACAGCCGCTAGAGGCGCTTCCATGCTTCTCACTGTGATTTTCACAGTGAGAAGACTCCAGCGTCCATAGGAAAGCATTGAGAATGCTTTCCTATGAGACTGGCTGAATGCGCATGCGCATTCATCCGGTGACTTCAGAAGAGGGAGGAGAGTCAGAAGAGGGAGGATTATATTCAGCGCCACGAGAGTAGGACCCTGAGTGTGGGGCATCCTCAGGGCACTGTAGTGTCAGGAAAACGAGTATGTTTTCCTGGCACTATAGTGGGCCTTTAACAAATATTACAATATTAAAAATATATAAATATAGATTTTTACTGGTCTTCCTCTTTTTTCCTCCTATTGGTTAATTTTTCTCACTTAATCAGTTAACCAAATAATGCATAATATTTATACTTTGTAATACACTGGTTGATTAATGTTTGCACCATTTTGGTTTGTTTAAATATATATTTTTTTTAAAAGATTGCATGGCCAAACGTTGGCCAACCCAAAACACAACATGGATAATACCAATTTGCCTATAACATTTTTTTTTCAGATAAAACTGATATAGCCTAACTGAAACTTGTTGCTGTGCACAAGTCTAATAAGGTCAATATCTGCAGGCCATATGACAGTAGCAGTACACTGCAAAAATGGGTACGGAGCTCGCTGTAAATCTCTACTGACTGCTAGTAATAATAACAATTTACAATTAGATGTATACAACCATACTGGAAATGGGTCTTGATTTGCCTCTGACCTCATAAGACTCACATTCTGCTGTGTATCTCCATGAGTCCATATTTTTATATCCAGGCTCTATTAATAATTAGAAAATAATCAATAGTACATTGATTGATTTGTACCTTAGCATGCAACATATATTAAGTAAGAATGGGGATGGCTTTCATGATGTATGATTATTTTTCTGGACAGTTACAATTTATAAATGACAGATTTCACCTTTGGAATATTCACATTATAAGGTTATTGTCAGTCTTCATTATTTTACATTCTTCTGCTGTATTATTACCAAATGTTATAAAATGTAAATTTTAATAAATTATTATTTTTTAAAATATATATTATTATATATGGTAATTACAGTCTTAGTCTAAAGGCTGTAGCACAGGGCTTTGCATTCAGATGTTAAAGGTCTGCTAGGAATCACATTTTAAATATTTCTACACAAATTAATATTAATGTGGCTTTATCTGACAGCTGAAGTTATTGGTGTGGTTTAAGCTATAAACAAACTTATCCCAATAAGTGGAGCGCTCCTAATACAAGTACAGCTTACCAAATGGCATCCCATTCAATGGCGCAGTGTAAGGTACATGTTTAAAAAGATACAAAGGAATACAATATAGTGTAGACGGTATGGAAGGTGTTAATTTAGTAATAATAGTTATATCGGGTAAATTGAACACTCACATTTCTAGGAGCCTGTATATGAGAACACTGGCTCCGTATATTAGCCGATGTGCTTATAAGGGTAGCACCGCCCGCCTCCTTCAGTGTGGGATAATTCTCCAAAACAAAATGATAAAGAGAGCAGACCAATGTGTAAAACGTGCTTAATAAAAACACAATCTGGTACAGAAAAATGGTTTGCTCACCTGGTCCTGAGCCTGTGGGTCCCGGCTCTAGGTGTGTGCGCTTGGTGTCACTTTAAGTGGGGGTGACACTACCCCTGGGAAGATTCTCCTGAGGTTTCCAAAAGAGGGACTTAAGAGGAATGTAGTAAAAAAATAATGGTTTTATTTAGATCAAAATCAATAAAAACAATAGTTAAAAAGTCCTCTTTAAAAGTCCTCTTTTAAATAGCCAAAACGCGTTTCACTGCTTCTATGGAGCTTCCTCAGTCAGCTGTAGTAGTTATCCTCTGAATCTTCCATCTTAAATGTTTCTGGGGTCCTCCCCTTTGGTGTGTTCAATCATTGTCCTCCAATCATAATAGGGGTTGTATATTCCTCATATAATGGAATTCGTATGTGTCCCTTTAATTGGCCCAGGTTTCTGGCGCCTTTTTTGGTGTTATAATCTCATTGGTGGGTGGTGGTTGGTTGGCGGAAGTACTCCGCATCCGTCCGGGTGGTTGGCGGAAGTGACGTCACGAACCCACGTGACCGTCACTTCGCTTCCGCCCGGACGTTCCCTGTCTCCCCGGTCGTGCCGCACATGATCTTTGCGTGCAGGTCGGGGAGGAGGGAATGGTGTGAGCATTTCTTCTAATACCGCCCATTAGGGCGTTTCTAAGTGCCGGTATAGAGCCCCTCCCCCTGGTGCCGATCACCCGCACTGTAATCATATCCAGTGCAGGTCCGGCCAGGGGGGGGGACTAACTAAGGGTACTTTCACTGAAATAGCAAAGTGAAAAGTATGTTAATATAAATCATAAGTGAAAAACATATAAGTATATATATGCATATTATCTCATAGTGGTATATGGTGAAATATTAAAGTGCTTAGTGTAATAGAGTGATATTCTATTGATAATAATTGAATGGTATTCATAAAGAGATTAGTGTTAAACTTTGATCATTAAAAGATCAATAAGGGATTTAAATTATAAAGTGGTACTTGTTCAAAAAAAAAAGGGGGAATGAAAGGGAAATTTGGACATTAGGTGAATAGTGGGAGATGTTTATATGAAATGACAAAGTTCAAAATCTATATTCAAACCTTGGGGTCTTAATGTCCCAAGGTTGAATATCCATTTCATTTCGTTCTGTCCCAATAATTTCAAAAAATCTCCTCCTCGCCAATTTCCTCTTACCCTCTGTATGCCCATAAATTTCAAAAGTGTGGGGTCACTATTATGTGCAATAGAAAAGTGATGAGATACACTGTGTCCTTCGAACTTTTTTTTGATATTCCTAGAGTGTTCTGCTATCCTAATATATAGCTTACGTTTGGTGCGGCCTACATATTTGAGGCCGCATGGGCATTCCAATAAGTATATAATATTATTGGAGTGGCAAGTGATGAGGTCCTTAATTTGAAATTCCTCCTTGTTGTTGAAGTTCTGAAATTGTGTGATGTGTCTTTTTTTATTGTTGGTGCTTTTGCATGCTAAGCAAGTGCCACATCCAAAAAAGCCTTTCTCCTTATCTAAAAAAGTAGTAGTTTTTGTTTTCCTAAAATGATTCTTAACTAAAAGTTTATTCAAATTGGCGGCTCCTCTAAAAATTACCTTAGGTTTAGGTGGTAAAATTTGTGTAAGAGTATCGTCTTGTAATAAAATGGGCCAGTGTTTATTAAAAATTTTTTTTTTAAGGGCTCTGTTGTTATAACTATAATTGCATATAATAGGTAGATTATTTTGGTCCACGTTTGCCGTTTTATTTTTTTCTTTTAATAAAGTGCTTTGTGGGATTTCCGAAACCTGTGCTAATGTATCTCTTAGTTTATTTTTCTCATAACCTTTTTCCAATAGGTCTGATATTAGTTTGTCTGCCTGTTGTGTAAATGTTATTTCATCTGTGCAGTTCCTTTTGATGCGTATGAGTTGAGATTTAGGTATGCTGTTAAGCCAGGGAGAGAAATGGCAGCTTGAAGTGTGAATAAAACTATTAACGTCCACATCCTTAAAGTGGGTTTTGGTTTTGATTTGGTTATTTTCTATGAAGATATCCAAATCCAAAAATGTTACATTATGTTTATTAAAATTAGTTGATAAAATGATGCCCCACTCGTTATGGTTAAGCTGATTTAAAAAAGCATGGAGTGTGGCTTCAGTTCCTTTCCAGATAAAAAATAGGTCATCAATGTAACGGCGATAGGTCACCAGGCCCTCCACCCAGCCTTCTCCTGTGTATAGATGTTGACGTTCCCAATCTGCCATAAACAGATTGGCGTAGCTGGGTGCGAACCTGGTGCCCATCGCCGTGCCACATGCCTGTAGATAAAAAGTATCATCATACCAGAAATAATTACTGGTTAAAATCAGCTGTATTGCTTCCATAATGAAGTCAATTTGATCGGGTTCAAAAGAGTGGGATTGTTCTAAGAAGAATCTAACGGCTTTGCATCCCTTTTGGTGTGAAATAATGGTGTATAATGAGCTGACATCTGCTGTCACTAAAAAGTAGTCCTGTTCCCATTTAATGGTTTGCAAATGTCTAAGGATGCTGCCTGTGTCTTTAAGGTAGCTTGGGATATTCCGTACTATAGGTTGGAGGCATTTGTCTACATATTCCGAAAGTCTGCATGAAATTGAATTAATCCCTGAGACTATGGGTCTGCCAGGTGGGGCTTCAGAGTTCTTGTGGATCTTAGGAAGGTAATAGAACACTGGGATTTTTGGGTGAATCATATTTAGATATTCAAACTCTTTTTGATTCAGGATTTCCTTCTGTGAGCCCCTTTTAATGAGATCAGAAAATTTAGTTTTAATTTCACCTGTTGGGTCTCCTTTTAATCTTGTGTAGGTAGTTTGGTCAGTCAGTAGTCTCATGCATTCTGTATGGTAATCCTTAATGTCTAGAATAACTATCCCCCCTCCCTTATCTGCCGGTTTGATTACAATTTCGTTATCCTTCTGTAGTTTTTTTAAAACCTGGTATTCCTCTTTTTTAAGATTTTGTTGGTAATGGTTGGCTTTTTTTAATTTGTTAATATCTGCCATTACCATTTTTTCGAAAGTAGCCATCTCCCCTGAGATAAGATGTTTGGGAAAGAAAGTAGATTTCTCTTTTAATGTAGTGTGTGTATATTTGGTTTGAATGGGATGGTCCGGTGCGGGGTGTTTGTGAAAAAACTTTTTTAAACATAAAGTGCGTTTAAACTTATTTAGATCCACATAGGTGTCGAATTTGTTCAAATTTCTCGTGGGTGCAAATTTCAGACCCTTTTGTAATAATCTAATATGTGTTCGATCTAATTGGGTGGAAGTGAGGTTGAAGATTCCTGCTTCTTTCTCAATTTCTTTTTGTGTTGTTATGAATGGCGTTTGTCCCTTTTTCCTTCTCTGTATGTCCACTCCTCCTCTAGTTCCCCTTCTTCCGTGCTTCTTTGCCTTTTGTTCGGTGATTTTTGATGTGAGAGGAATTTGTGTTTGTCTTTGTTCCTCAAGCTCCAAAAATCCTCTTCTTCTCTAGTTCTGATCAAGGGGTCGAATCGATTATGGGTGTGAATTTCTGATGTTCTTCTAGGGTTGTGTCTAAATTTACTTTGAGCTGTAAGAAATTCATCGGATTTGGCTCTTTTTTCTGTTTGGATTGGTGTTTTCATGTTGGAAGTGGTATTCTTAAAGTGGGATTTCTTGAATGAGTTTGGTTCCATTTTTTCATGGATCTTGCTCATATAGTGGTTCCTAGGTGGACTTGCCCTCTGGTTGTAATGCATGTGTATAGGGCGTGAGTAGTGAGAGTTACGTCTCTGTTGGTCATAACTGTTATAATTGTTATGATTAGGTTTATTATTATAGTTAGGTCTATTATTTCTGCCATATGTCCTTACTTCATTACGTTTATAATCATTTTTGTCACGTGTATATTTTTTCTTTTTTATCTGTATTGTTTCTTGCTCAACTTGGTGTGTAACATGTTGAATCTTATCTGTAATTTTTTTATATTCCTCTGCATTAGTATGGTTTATGAGAAAATTTTGTTCTTTATTGATTTCCATATCTAATTTCTCCAAAGTGAGTTTTCTCCTTGTTATAATTTTTTGCATCATAACAAAAGAGAAAGAATCCAACATAGTGGCCCAATCATCCATAAATGCTTGATCCTCCTGATCAAAAGAGGGGAATTTAAAAAATCTAAGACCTCTAGGGGTGATTTTTTCTCGGATATATTTTTCCAATGTTGCAATTTCCCATTTTATTCTGGTTTCCTTGCTCAATGTTTTTTCCAATATTTTTTGACAATCAAATATGGATTTCTCTTCCATTCTATCTATTTGGTGGAAGACCAATTCTTCTTCACCAAATAGTTCATCTATATTAGTGCATTGTTTTTTTCTTTGTTCAAAAAGTGACATATTTGCTCTGTATACACACGAGGATATAAACAGTCTATGAATACCAGTCAAAGGTTACCTCCTTTTACAGAGGAGTGTGTATAGTACAGTGCTTTAAAACAAGTGAAATGATTTGTAGGCTGCTCAATACACTTATGTGAAAATATCCTCTATTTCACAAAATACAGTTGAAGTTATTGGTGTGGTTTAAGCTATAAACAAACTTATCCCAATAAGTGGAGCGCTCCTAATACAAGTACAGCTTACCAAATGGCATCCCATTCAATGGCGCAGTGTAAGGTACATGTTTAAAAAGATACAAAGGAATACAATATAGTGTAGACGGTATGGAAGGTGTTAATTTAGTAATAATAGTTATATCGGGTAAATTGAACACTCACATTTCTAGGAGCCTGTATATGAGAACACTGGCTCCGTATATTAGCCGATGTGCTTATAAGGGTAGCACCGCCCGCCTCCTTCAGTGTGGGATAATTCTCCAAAACAAAATGATAAAGAGAGCAGACCAATGTGTAAAACGTGCTTAATAAAAACACAATCTGGTACAGATAAATGGTTTGCTCACCTGGTCCTGAGCCTGTGGGTCCCGGCTCTAGGTGTGTGCGCTTGGTGTCACTTTAAGTGGGGGTGACACTACCCCTGGGAAGATTCTCCTGAGGTTTCCAAAAGAGGGACTTAAGAGGAATGTAGTAAAAAAATAATGGTTTTATTTAGATCAAAATCAATAAAAACAATAGTTAAAAAGTCCTCTTTAAAAGTCCTCTTTTAAATAGCCAAAACGCGTTTCACTGCTTCTATGGAGCTTCCTCAGTCAGCTGTAGTAGTTATCCTCTGAATCTTCCATCTTAAATGTTTCTGGGGTCCTCCCCTTTGGTGTGTTCAATCATTGTCCTCCAATCATAATAGGGGTTGTATATTCCTCATATAATGGAATTCGTATGTGTCCCTTTAATTGGCCCAGGTTTCTGGCGCCTTTTTTGGTGTTATAATCTCATTGGTGGGTGGTGGTTGGTTGGCGGAAGTACTCCGCATCCGTCCGGGTGGTTGGCGGAAGTGACGTCACGAACCCACGTGACCGTCACTTCGCTTCCGCCCGGACGTTCCCTGTCTCCCCGGTCGTGCCGCACATGATCTTTGCGTGCAGGTCGGGGAGGAGGGAATGGTGTGAGCATTTCTTCTAATACCGCCCATTAGGGCGTTTCTAAGTGCCGGTATAGAGCCCCTCCCCCTGGTGCCGATCACCCGCACTGTAATCATATCCAGTGCAGGTCCGGCCAGGGGGGGGACTAACTAAGGGTACTTTCACTGAAATAGCAAAGTGAAAAGTATGTTAATATAAATCATAAGTGAAAAACATATAAGTATATATATGCATATTATCTCATAGTGGTATATGGTGAAATATTAAAGTGCTTAGTGTAATAGAGTGATATTCTATTGATAATAATTGAATGGTATTCATAAAGAGATTAGTGTTAAACTTTGATCATTAAAAGATCAATAAGGGATTTAAATTATAAAGTGGTACTTGTTCAAAAAAAAAAAAAAAAGGGGGAATGAAAGGGAAATTTGGACATTAGGTGAATAGTGGGAGATGTTTATATGAAATGACAAAGTTCAAAATCTATATTCAAACCTTGGGGTCTTAATGTCCCAAGGTTGAATATCCATTTCATTTCGTTCTGTCCCAATAATTTCAAAAAATCTCCTCCTCGCCAATTTCCTCTTACCCTCTGTATGCCCATAAATTTCAAAAGTGTGGGGTCACTATTATGTGCAATAGAAAAGTGATGAGATACACTGTGTCCTTCGAACTTTTTTTTGATATTCCTAGAGTGTTCTGCTATCCTAATATATAGCTTACGTTTGGTGCGGCCTACATATCTGACAGCTGTATGCATAAATAATGTTTTAATTTTCAAATTTAATCTTGAACATTGCAAAACCTAATGTCTGGTTACAATCACCAGTTTTTCCCTTCCCTCATCTAGTTAAAACCCTGCTGATTGGTGAACATTGCTGACCAACTAATACTGTACCCTTTGAGATAGAGAGAGGGAGAGAGAGAGAAAGAGTGTGGATCCAAATTAGCATTAACTGTGAAAATAGCACAGACTTGTGCATGTAAGCACAATACTTTAATTAAAAACCAAAGAAAAACAAGTTACCAGCGCTCTCTCCTTAATCTCTATGTATTTCTAAACAAATTGAGTTTTTTTTGTTACCTCCAGTGGCCATGAGAGGATCAGCCCACCTGTCAACGTCAAGGCAGACCCCCCTCCCTCCCAGGTGGGTCCTAACTCTAACCATTCACCTTGCTTCCTTGAGCTTCTGGCAAAAATCTCTAATGAGGCAGAAAGGGGTATTTTTTATATACACCCCTATATATTATTAACCCTAAATAGGGAACACATGGGATGGGCGGCTGCATTGTAACAAGTCTGAGCAATACAAAAAATGGATACAAATGTAGAAAGATAAGTCCTGCGTTCACTCCCATCACTGGGCGGCAGCAATGACTACAGTACACATCAGCCCCACTATATAGTAAAAACCAAAAAAAAAAAAACAAGTTACCTGCGCTCAGATCTGAGTGACTTTGACAAGGGTCAAATAGTGATGGCTAGATGACTGGGTCAGAGCATCTTCAAAAAGGCACATTTTGTGGGGTGTTCCCAGTATACAGTGGTTACCAAGGAAAAATAACTTGGGACTGACATCAGGGTCATGTGTGCCCGTGGCTCTTTGATGCACTTTCTTCTGATCTGATCACAAAGAGGAGCTATTGTAGCTTAAATTGCTAAAAAAAAAAGAAAAAAAAGGTGTCAGAATACACAGTACACAGTACATCACATGACCCCTGTCCGCTGCCGGAAGCACCTTTAGTGGGAGCATGAGTGTCAGAACTGGACAATGGAGGAATCGAAGATGAATCATGTTTTCTGTGTGTCTGCTGTTTGCTTGCGTAAGATATGGAAGCAGGATGCACAATGGGAAGAAGTCAGGCCAGGGAAGGCATGCTATGCATTGGGCACTGTTATCCTGGCAATGCATGTTACTTTGACACATACCACCTATCTAGAGATGGCTGAAAACCATGTACACCTCTTCATTGCAATGGTGTACCTTGATGGCAGGACAATGCACACTGACAAACTGAAAAAATGGTTTAGGAATGGTTTGAGGAACATGACAAAGAATTCAAGGTATGGCCTTGGTCTCCAAATTCCCCAGATCTCAATCCAATTGAGTATTTGTGGTATGTGCTGGAACAACAAATCTGATCCATGGAGGCCCCACCTTGCAACTTGCAGGATTTTAAGGATGTGTTGCTAATGACGTAAGGATGATTAATAACTAAGGATGTGTTGCTTAATGACTGTTGTCAATGCCATAGACATGTTCAGAGGTCTTGTAGAGTCCGTTCCTTGATGTGTCAGAGCTGTCTTGGTAGTACTAGCGACCTACATAATTTTAGGCAGGTGGTTTTAATGTTGTGGCTGATCAGTGTATATAGTCCATGTAATGAGATAGAAACTAAGCCTAAGGATTTCTGGCTTTTGACTATATTAATTCTGAATAGACCTAGAGATTTGTTTTGGACCATACTGTCATTTAGCCAAATTTGTGGAAAATTAGGCGATTGGAAGATATTCTTATTGCCAAGCCATGACATGGCAGAACTTGAGGGAACCAATTTGTGCAAGCTCAAACACGCTCAGTTCAGCTCTTTCTTCTGAATGACATTCCTGGCATAAGAAAATAGAAGTAATGAAACAGAGAATAAGCTGGTGTGTTTTTTTGGGTGGGGAATAAAAGCATCTTAGTTTCCCATGATGGAGCTGAATGATCCTCATAGAGGCAGAGTGGGGTACAATAAAGGTAAGTTTAATACTTAAATAAAGAGAGACAAGGAGTGCCCGGGGGACCTAAACTGCATTTTGTAACGCTATAGTGTCAGGAATACAGAAGGAAGAAAGGCAATGACCCGAGTGTCTCCCACTCTTTTGTATTGGGCCAAGACACCTCATGCTTTCCTATTATTGTTAGTTAAGTAAGTATATATATATATGTGTTAATTCTTTATTTTTTTGTGCAGAGAATTACATTCAGGTGTATGACAGTATAACAAGAAGAATTGCAACAGAATTCACAAAGAAATTGGCAAAAAGCATGTTGAGTATGCTGCACTTTTTAGAATAATAATGTAACATGCTATGTAATCTTGTCTGAATAGAGGACTATATGTGTGTTTTAAGGCAGAATGCTTCATACAGACATATATACGAGACAAGATATGAAAACATGCTAGGCAGGCATAAGATTTCACTGGCACTGGGTATATGGTGAGGGAAACTCTCTAAGTAGTGTAAAGGAAAGAGGTAAGGGATAGCAGGGCATGGCATTTTCTTTTTCTTTTTTAAAGGAGAGAAGTAATCTTGCTCAACATACATAATTGTATTTCATGTCTAGTGACACACTGCCTATTTGCCAGCCTCCTTCCACATGACTATGGCCCCTGGGAGATTGTGAGAACTTATGCACCTTTATTGAGTGGGTATGGCCCTTTAAGACAGCCAGTGGGCATATTGGGGCTTATGGACTCTTTATGGGACTGGTGCTGCCCCTTTAAACACCTTTTGGGACATCAGGAAGATTGGGACATTGCCCCTTTAAGACGGTGTCCCCTGTGTCCCCAGACCTGGTTCAAACCCTTTATGTCTGGCTATTTCCCACTTGGTTCAGTAAATGGGGCTCACTGAACCAAGTACCACACAGGCAGACCACCCAGAAGTGGAATTGTGCAGGCAATTTACCTCCCAGAAGCTGCGGTTAACTGCAGCTTAATTGACAATGCTGGGTGGCCTTTGTTCGTTTGCCGTTCGCGGCCATCTTTGTTAATGCGAACGAGGTCAGCGGTATGTGTAGCCAAACTCATGGAACTAAAATTGGCTACACATTTCCGCGAACACCGCTGAGCCCTACCTTCTCCCACAATGATTTTACAGCTGCAGAGACTAAGTCCCATTCGGCGATGGGACTTAGTCGTTTTTTCAGCCTGAAATAGACCGACCGCACAGCCCAAATCTATGGAACTGTTTTGGGCAGGAAAATGTGCTTGTGGTCGGTCATAAAGGGACCTCCAGCTAACTTTTTAACCACTGGATGGATTTGGCTGATTTTTGGTTATGTTTATGTTTAAAGTGTGCTGATTCCAAATATGTATGAAGATTGGATGTGTAGTTTTAAAGTTATAGTACATGTATAAAAACTGTATTTTTCCTGCTTGTGTTAATTATGTTAAGCATTGTGTGCCATAATTAGATCACAGGCAGAGTGGAGGATTATTGTGTGTAATTGCTGGGAGTGTTTTCTGTAATGTACGTTTATGATTGGTTGTTCTGTAAACCCCTGTGGGCGGTCCTGGATGTGTTAAACCTGCATAAAAGAAGGCCCTTTGGTGCCAAGTAAACAGATCTTCTTGACCCTCAATAGGTAGCCTTGTCTCATTATTGGAGGGAACTGCTATATCACACTGGGGATTGCTATGCTCTGCATACTCCCCTGAGCTTTTAATCACTTAGCTCTTTTAAGAGCTTGTTCCTGTTATGCTCTCCTGGAGGAGAGGTCTTCCCCACACGGTCCTGGAGGACAGAAGCTGATCCAGGGTGGAAGGAAGACGGCGAGACTCTAGTTAAGCTACGGCGGTTGTGGAGTCTGCGGTGGTTGTGGTGTCTGCTGCAGTGTTTGGAGTCCTCAGTAAGCGCTGGGAGCATCCATCAACGGAGGGTACTCGGTCGGAGTACAGGGAGCTCCGTTACAACTGCTGTATGCATTATGGGGATAAAAATATTCAAATACATAATAGTTAATATATGGGGTAAAAACTTTAGTTATTTTTGCCATTTTGGAGTCAGAGCAGTTTGTGAAAAAAAATTCTACATTTCTTACCTTTTTGGAACAAAAGAGATTTGTAAACATTTCAACTCAGTGAATTTAAGTATTTTGTCAGTCTGTATTACTACGCAACTTTAATGATCAGTGAGATAAATTACTGACTAGACATCATGAAAAACCTTTTGCATAACAGCCAGCAAAAAAAGACAGCAACTCTGACAAACTATATCAACTTTAAATTCTCCTAAATACACTGCATTATTATTCTATTCTATTTTCTGAAAACTGTTGCAAAAATAATTGGTGCCTTATTTTGAATGTTTAAAAATCACATTGTGTTACTTTTCCACTTGTTTACTGCTGAGTTCAAATACACGTTAAAAATGGTTTGAAAATATCCTAATAACTTTCTTTGTAAACTCTTGACAACAGAATTTGCTTGTATGTCTTTGTAAAATTGTAATGACCACTTTTTTAAATTATATTTGTTTGATGCCTTGGTCAGAATGTCCTTAAGAATCATGTATCCTGCTATAAGCAAGATAATTGAAGAAAAACAACAAACAATCATATAAAATATATCACCCAATGAACAAAAGAATTATTATGTTCTTCTCTTCCCTTGTCTGAAAACCACTTGGCAAGACAACCATTATCTGTCTCATTCATTCATAGTCATGAAACTGCCTAATTATTATATATACAAGTAAGCAGTGCTGCTTGCATACATAATAATTGTGTAAATTAATGCTTGATGTATGGAATAAGTAATTAGGTTAAGATCCAATGAAAGGAGGATTGAAGGGAATAGCATGATTACTCACTTGGGACACTATCAGGGAGAGTAAAAGTACTGTTACTTATCTAAATATGTACTTGCATACCCTCCTAATTACTCTTGAGACTATAAAAGAATTAGTAATGCATAATATATTAGGAGCTAATGCTAACAGGCTTTGAAAAGTACTTTTTTGCAAGCAGGGTTAAATTATATTAATACCAGATGAGAAATATGCCCTTTGGATAATGTTAGATCATAACATACCTGTATAACTGTATACCACAAACTGTATGTTTGAGGATGCCTTTATATGCATTAATTTGCCCAAATTAAAGAGAAAAGACGCAATCATTATCCCAGTGTCATCATTGAAAGTTAAGTAAGTTATTGTCAACACATTCAGATAGTTATAATATTGTGAATAAGTGATAAAGCAAACATATTGAATACCACAATGTATGCTGAGCCTTCTCAATTAGTATTAAGGTAAGCATTTTTGAAATTTGTATGAATTGCTGTGAAAGCAACAGAAAATATATATTTTTATTGACAGTGCTTCTTTTTATGAAGTTACTTGATTTATCTTGTTCTATGATTGAGGTGTGCATGAAGCCATATCATGGAAGCTCAACATTTTGTTGCACATTGAAGAAAGGTTTGGCAAAAAAACAAAACACAATAAAACATATTGTTTGTTAATTTTTAAAGAAAGTGCTATTCAACTTGCAGAATGTCTTGCTTATTAATGGTCAGCTGGGCTCAGATTAATCTATATACATTGGGGTATATAGGCCTGTTCCAGTTTTTCATATCAACCCATTTATTTCCAACCATAGCAGAGTTACAATAATGGAAACATGCTGCGATCAGTAGACCAAAGTGGAATAACACTAATGTAACACTAATGTACTTAGTTCAAATAGAAAATACAATATGAATGGAAAAAAATATGACAATGTCAGACAAGGCCGAAATAGCATAATTTTCCCAGTGAGAAGCGTGGAAGCGCCTCTAGCGGCTCGAGAGGCTGGATTAACCCTATTGTAAGCATAGTAGTTTCAAAGAAACTGCTATGTTTACAGCTGCAGGGTTAACAATAGATGGACCTGGCACCCAGACCGCTTCATTGAGCTGAAGTGGTATGGGTGCCTATAGTGGTCCTTTAAGGGGTTAATAATGATGCACTTACAAACATATGTAAAAATATAGCATATCACCACTAGTGGGCGAGAGTCCTGGCTGTATTAGGTCCACATTCACTAGGTGGTGAAAAAGGAATACATAAAATGCAAATAGTAAATCAAATATAAAAAAAACAAGAATATGTATAATCTCAATATGTTTTGTCCAATATCCAGACTTCTTCAGGTATGTAGATGAAATGGTGATCCTCCTTATATATGGTGTCTTGTAATCTGTCTGTTTCTGGCGTTTGTGGGCTTTTTCAGTTGATTATCAAATTCGTAAGCACCTGGACAAAATGGCAATTAAATATAAATATAAAAGATAAATTATTATTAAATACAGTTAATATTGTTTAACTTTTCTAAATGACATACACAACATGGTTCTTGTACATAAATGAACATTCTTTACTCTGTAGCATGTGCAAGAACCATGACTCAGTATAAACAGAATTATGCATGCATCAAGGAATAATTGGTACAGTAAAGCAGGGATCTTAAACAGTTTCTTACCCGAGCACACCAAAGCCCTGCCCAGAATTCCGTGGCACACTATAAGCAAAACTATATAACAAATAGCAGTAATAAAGTGCAAACACAGAACAGTGTCACTTTGCCCCACAGAACATACCACAGTCAGTTTTCCCATTAAAAATATACCACAGTCGGGGCGCAGAGCCTAACCTCTGAGAGAAATAAACACTTAATCCTAATTACATCTGCAAATATCAGCTTTTACAGGCACTCTACAGCCACAAAAACAGTTGACCTATGCTACTAAGACTGGGCACATACACACGGTCATGGGTAGCACTAAACAGGAACAAACCCCTTCTGTGGCCACGCTATACCGGATCGGTAGCTGAAGTTGAGAGCGAAGGGATTGGACTGGCACATACTGGATCTGAAAGGGGACCTCAAGGCCCTCACAAACAGGACCAACAAAGCAGAGGCCCGGGACAGGCCGCTCCCAGGACATTGCCTACCTGCACAGAAAAATAGCAGCATTGGAGGAGGGAATAGAAGAATTAAATAACAGATCCAGACAAAACAATAATTGCATCAGAGGCCTACTGGAAACTCTCCACTGAGCACCTGCAGGCCACACTCACTGACCTGTACAAATCCCCAGATGCCTCTGATCAGGACCTGGTAATGGATAGGGCCCACAGACCCCTCCTCTCTCCAGCATTAAACCCATCAGACCCACGAGACGTCATAGTCCACCTTCACCACTTTCCAATTAAAGAGCGGATTATTTACCAAGCACTCCAGCACCCGCCAACATACCAGCATTACAGGCTAACCCTCTTTCAAGTCTTGGCACCCACAACCCTCAAAAAACAGAGGGACCTCAAGCAGCTGACGCTGACCCTCAACCACCATGGCATAAAATATACGTGGGGTCATCCCTTTAAACTAGTGGTCCGCAAAGATGATCAGGCCCATATCTTCTCAAACGTGGCCGAAATGGCCCCTTTCGCAAACTCTCTGGGACTCACACTACTACCTCCACCAACCATTCCACCAGGCCCAAGGAATAGGCCCAGGATCCCAGCGGAGAACAATAGACACTCATCTCAATGCATGCCAAGGAAGAAAAACTCCCCAGATGTCCCACAAGGGAGATCTCTGGACGATTTAAAAGCCACACTCGTTAAAGCAGGAACTCATGCTCTCCAGCACAGATCAATGCTGACACAGGTTCCTACTAGGCTCCATGTCTTTTTCTTTAACCTGTCCCCATGCTTTCTCCTTATATCTGGTTTAGGTGATGTGTTATGTTTTTATAGTGTTTGAAAGCAGTGTAAGTATACTAGGCCATAAAGGTTTAGCCAGAGGTCACATCTCTAGAGAATCCCTCTCCCAAAACTCTACCCTTGCTACCCACTGGGGCCAAGGCCCACTCCATATTTCCCCCAGTATACGGGACAGGTGCCTTATGTCACAGCGAGTCAGGTTGACATCCCACGGCCTCATACCAACGGTCCAACAGGGACCTATCCCCCATCTTCACTGCCAGTAATGCCAGGTAATACCCAAATAGCCACAAGGGGCCTAGCTACAACTCCAAACCTAAGACCAGGTGCCACCAGCCCATAGGAAACAGGGGTATCAATTACCCGTGAGTCCTCGTGGTCTTGCAAATAAATCCCAGAGAGGTTTAGCGGGGCCAGGGGTATAACAGAACCCCTAGATTGCTCTCCATTATAACTCAAGATGGAACCGGGAGCTGCCCGCTAACCCCCTCCCCCCTCTAACAATCCCATAGGAATTTTTGAGACTCCCACCTGCCCCTTGATAACTGGGGAGAGACCCACAAGTATGGGACCATAAGGGCCACCAGCTACATGTAATATCCCACCACCCCCACACCTGGTCATATCTTACTCCGACCCCACAGCCCTGGAGGGGCCACATTTCCACTTTCCTCACTTTCCATCTACTTAAAATCCATGAACCCTAGCTGCATTATGATTTTAGCTGAGATTGGAAAAGAAAGATTGGCGACATTATGTGAACCCTTGCCTGAGAATGTCTGTTAATTCTAAAAAGTTTATTTTGAAATGTACCACAGCTGTTTACATGTTCAGTTAGACTTTAGTTCAGTTTAGTTAGATGATATAATGTGAAATGCTCTATGCCTTGTACACCTTAAAAGGAATGCGGGGGAGGAGAGGAGATGTGGATGTGGAAAGTCCTCCTCTTCTCCTCTTCTCCCTCACACACTACAACCACTACCTCCGAATCGGGGTGGTCTCACCTTACCTCACCTCCCATCGCCTCACCCCACACACTCTGTGCTTGGCACCTACCACTTAAAACCAAGCTTACTCTGATAATACCCCCCACCACTAGTCACCTGAACCCCTACCCCTTCTCTCTCTCCCCCTTCTTTTTTTCACCCTCCTTCCTTCCCTTCCTTGCCCATCTCCCCCTAGCTCCCCCTTGCCTCCTGGTCCTACCTCGCTCCTCCCCACCACACTCTCCGCTTGTCTCTGGGAGTCGCCCTAGACTGCTGAGCCCCTGTGTGCAAGGAGGAATGCCTTCCAAATTAACCTGTGTCTCGATCAATTGCAAAGGTTTACACAACCCCGCTAAGAGACACTGGCTCTACTGGTGGGCCAACAGATCTAACGCAGATGTGCTCCTCCTCCAGGAGATGCATTATGAACAAACAAGAGCCTTTCCTTTCCAGAGCCGACACTACAAAGAGTGCCACCTTGGCAAACAAAATGGGGTCGCAATCTTGGTCCGCACATCCTGCCCTATACACCTCACCAACACTGTTTCAGACCCACAGGGTAGATACCTAACAATTATGGGACACATGGGCCCACAAAAAATATGCTTTCACATCCATCTATGCCCCCATGGTCCCGAATGCACAGTTCTGGACTACTCTACAAGCACACCTGAGCCTCTTTCCCTCTCATCATATGATAGTGGGGAGGGGGACTTCAAAGCAGTTCTGTCCCCAGCAGTAGACAGAAAGAGACTACCATCACAGTCATCGAGATCCCCACCCATGGTGAAATTTGTAAGGACATAAGTGACTATTTCACGAAAAATAAAGACTCCGTAACTTCCGATAGTACCCTATGGACCACTCACAAAGCGGTGATCAGAGGGAACCTCATCTTAGCAGCTTCAGCCCACAAAAAACTGAAACTCACACAATTGGAACTCCATCTCTCAGAACTCTGTAAGGTGGAACTCCTACACAAACACAACACTACTCCAGACCTAGCAAAACAACTCCAGACACACAGACAAGCCATCCAAACGTTCATGGCTCAGGACTCCAAAAAAGCATTACAATGAACAAGGCAATTATTTTATGAGAAATCCAATAAAGTGGACTCCCTCCTAGCAAACAGGCTACAACACAAGACACAACACAAACGCATATCGAAGATTACAACCCCTGACGACCACAAACATGATCTAGCAGACAAAATTGCAGTAGTTTCTATACCTCCCTGTATGACCATGATCCCCAGTCCAGACTAAACACAGAGGCCACGGAAAAGGAGAGTCAATACCCCCGGACATGTTACAATCCTAAACGTTGACATCAAACTGTTCCCCAAACTCCTAGCGAATTGACTGCAACCGTTCCTCCCGAAATTGGTTCACCAGATCAGGTAGGATTCATCCCTTACAGACAAGCCTGGGATAACAGGAGACGGACGTATGACTTGATTTAGGCAGCCACACAGAGGGACATCCCCACACTGCTACTCTCATGCGACATGGAAAAGGCGTTTGATCGCTTACTATGGCCATACCTATTCACAACGCTATCAAAATAAATTTTCCCCAGATCCTTTCTGGATGCAATACGTGGACTATACTCCCGCCTGTCAGCACACCTTCTTATACTCAATGCCCACCCTACTCCATTCCACATATATAATGGCACAACAGAGGGCAGCCTCTTTCCCCCCTCCTCTTTGCCCTATCCTTGGAGCCTCTTTCAGAAAAGATATGAAATTACCTCAGTATCAAAGGTATTAGAATAAGACTGGAAGAATACAAAATAGCCGCATATTCGGATGACCTTTTACTGACCCTGACCGAACCCATGACCTCTCTAACCCCTCTCCTAGCCCTCTTACATGACTACGCCAACATTTTGGACTATAAGCTGAACCGAGATAAGACAGAATCAATGCCAATCCAAATTCCCCCCCAGATAAGCTCAACACTGCAACAGATAAACCCATTCTGCTTCCAAGAAAAAAACATTCACTACCTAGGTATATACTTACCAGTGGACCTACAATCCACGTACTGAGACTGAACTACCTCCCGCTGTTGGAAATAGCAAACAAAGACCTACAGTCCTGGCAAAAACTGTCCATATCCTGGCTAGGCAGACTTGCCTCTATGAAAATAAACTTACTTCCCCGGTTCCTATACTTGTTTCAAGCCCTCCCCATCCCGATATCCAAATCTGACTTCAATCCTTCCAAACACAGAGAGCCAGGGTAAAATTAATCACACTATACATCCCACACAAAAGAGGGGGCATCGGCCTACCGAACTTCTGGTCTTATCACCAAGCGGCTCAACTGTTCCAAATACAAAACCTTTATGCCCCAGCAGGGCTTACGTTATGGGTGGATTTGGAACATGACCTTTTCAGCAGTGATTTCCCCTCGCTGTACCTATGGGTACAGAGACAGGACAGACCCTGGCTCCCCCTAACCACGCCAGCCCTGACGACATCTATACAAATATGGGACAGAACAAAACGCAAACATGGGGTCATTAATACACCCTCACCCCAATACTGAGGAACAAACAATTTGCCCCAGGTATGACACCCCAGCCATATGCCCACTTAGAGTATAATGGCCTTATACGGTTCTACCACTTTTTTCGTAATCACCAACTTCTCCCTTTCTCAGACTTACCACAAAACACTCCTTTTAATACTTTTGATCACTTCTGATACCTCCAGATCCGCAGCTTCTTGAACACTCCAACCGCCACATTGGCTGTGACGGCAAAGCTCACCATATTTGAAAAAAATGTGCCTACATACACCCATACAAAGAGGCCAAATCTTTATCATATACTACATTCTGACACACAATACCCCCTCTGAAGCCTTCGGACTGGGAGGACATTTTGGAGACCACTTCATCGTGGAGGCCACTGCATTGAAAACCAATATGTCAATCATAAAGAGCAGGCATATAAGACCATGCTCCACTGGTACCTTACTCAAAGAAATGCACCGGCTGGACGCTGACCGCTGCTGGAAAGGTTTGCGAAGAAAAGGGCACATATATCCACATGGATGCTGTCCAGGAGGTGGGAGGGTCTGGGAGGGAGGGTCTGCTGGAGATTGGCCGGGATGTGTCAGCTGACCGGAGCTCGCCGCAAACGGTTTGCGGCGATCCGCGGCGAGCCGTTCGCGGGAAGTTCACGAACGGTTCGCGACATCACTACTTTTTACGCAGGTCTTTTGACAGTTCTTTTCTGCTCCCAATGGCTCAGTATCTACAGTAACAGTGCATCCCCGGGAGAGCTAAAAAAACTCATTAACTATTTATACATAGACACTAATTGCAATTTAAAATGCCACAGGCGTGGGAAATAAACCTTTAATTGACATTTTAACCTGTGTGTGTGTCAACTTGTGTGCCTGTAACAAGGCCAAACATTCAAGGATATGTAAACTTTTGATCAGTGTCATTTGGGTTATTTCTTTATACTTTTATCAAGGCTAATCAGAGGTTTGTGCAAGTGAAAAAAAAGTCAAACATTTTTCAAAAAAACATCAATAACTAATCCCGTATTTCCAGTACATTCATTTAAATTTTGTTTAAATTTACTTTTATTGTAGAATATAATGATGAAAAAAATTATTTGTTCTGCTTTATCATTTATAATAAAGCGCCAGATGTTTTACTTTTGATCTTATTTTGAATTATTTTTCAAATTATTTTTCTTTATCCACGTGTTGAACAAAAAAACACGTTTTTTTTCAAATAACTTTAATTAAAGTTATAATGTTTTACAGCAAATAATAAAAAATAGTCAAACATACTAATCAGGGTAGGAAAGGAAGGGGGGACTTGGAAATAGGAAAGGGGATTCATCCATATTAGTAAACACATAGAATGTTGTACAAAACTTTAGTTATATATCGTTTGAACTTAACAAACTATGTATTCTATAAGCAGTGAATTATTTTAATGTCTTTCTCCCATTTGTCCCAAATATGTTTAAGGTTTGCAAATAGATGTGAATAAAGTATTTTGTAAAAGACTTAATCAATTAATGAAAGTTTATTTGTAGTCTCTTAACAGTATCAGAAGTTTAAAACGCACCATGTTTTATAATAAATAATAAACCACAGAAAAAAAGCAAACTGTGAGATATATATTATTTCTTTCTGAAAGAAAGCAAGAATTGTGAAAATTATTTCTGAATCTCATACTGTGGGATACGCAATCATTTAGATTTATGTCACCAGTGACAACATGGAAGATATCCTACTGTTTATTATAATCTATCAATGTTTATTTTGACTGATTTAAATTGGTTTAATGTGGATAGACAAAAAACAAATGTGTGAAAGGACAGTACCATATGAAGTTAAAATAAATTGACACATAATATATGTCAAGACAATTTTGTAAAAATTATTATGATTTACCACATCACAAGTAAAGAAACTTTATTACTGGTTTTAAATATTATTTTACACTGTACTCAAATTATTTATTTGTAAACCAACTTGACAGAAATATTTGTCAGATCATAATATTTAAATCTAAAAAATGGATATGCAAGATATGGCAAATAAATATGACAGCAATACTTCAAGGAGAGCTGTCACTTCTTTGGAAATTATACTGTCAAATAAAATAATAAAAATTACCTTTAACGTGTGTTATTTTTTTCCTATGCAATACCCTATTTTATTTTACATTTATTTAAAAAAATTACCAGATTACATCACGATACAGTTCAGTCCAGCACTGCACGGGCACATATTGCAAATAAAGAGGAGAAATAGAAACATTGGTTTGTTTCTTATTTTCTCTCTATGCTTTTTTATTCTGACTTCCGAATGCAAAAAAAGTATTGTTAGGGAGCCAACATGGAGACACCCAGTTGCATTACACGAGTTGAAAATGCAATTGATTTCTACCTTTAATTTATTTATTTTTACATTTCATTTATATATATATTTTAAAAATAGGGGCTATAGGGGAAATTCAAATTTTAAATTGGGAAGTGGATAAATCCCTTAAAATAAATCAACATGGCTCCTTAGTTTCACATGTAATAGTCTACCTAGCAACATTTTGTCTATAAAAAGGCATTTATTCTGATTAACTGTTATTTTGTTGCTCTGGAACCTTAAAGGGGTTGCCTTTTAATCCTGCATCTTTACAGCAGAAAATTACAGTTTATCTTCTTTATTTGATTCGCAACGTTTAGACTTGTGCATGGCAGAAAAATTAGATTCAGTCAAATCAATTCAGATGCTCCACATTTTGTCCGTGTGGCAGTTTTGTGTTTAGCCAGGAAATGTACATTCCGATATTCTCAGCACGTCCTGGGGATGTTACTTTTTGCCCAACATCCAGGTGATGTTGCTATCACCCAATGTAATGGTACTCATTTTATCTACCTTGGAAGGATGAATGGCTGAGACAACCCTGCCGGGAACTGAACATGTGACCTGCAAAAAAAAAATAGTTCAGACTAATCAAAAAGGCACACAAAATGGACCAATCAGTGTACAGCAAAATGTATTCATAATAAAAACTGTATGTATTTATTTTGCAAAACACTGATAGAAGTATTTTGTTTTACCACTATTTGGTTTACAGATCAAATGGGAAGAAGTAACGAATAGAGGGGAAAAAAAATGAGGAGCAGTGAAAAAAATATCTATTTATATATTATGTAATGTACGCATGTTCAGGTGAATGCAGCCCTCTTGATCATATAAATAAATATATATATTTGTGTAAGGGGCAAATAGCCGTATATGGAGTAAGGATCCAGCATAAGTGTAGGATAGTATAAAGGGAGCAAGTCGGTTGTGGTGTGCCGATACCGACGATACGGTAGGCCTGTAAATAAAGAGGGCCCACCAAGGAGTAAGAAAGTAAAGTAAATGGAAAGAAAAGAGAAAGTGTTGAAATGAGGAGTGGGTGGGAGGGTCATTCTGATGCACTCAAACTAAACAGCAATTTTAAATCTTGCAGAATGTAATAGTTGGTTTTTTTTGTTTGTTTTTTACATCACCTAACCTAGGAAAAAAATAATGGTTTTATATAGGTTAATGGTTACACATTAGTCGTGGTTGAAAACGATTCAAGTCCATCAAGGTAAAAATAACACATTCTTAATTTGGGGCTTCGGTACTTCGGGGCTTTTCTTGCAGCCGCTTAGTAGATAACTCCCTAATTCCCACAGTATTAGGGAGTTATCCACCAAAAGGCTGAAAGACCTAAAAATTACTTAGTAGTAGTAAATGTTGCCCCTACTCGCTATACCGTGAGTAGGGGCATGTCTATTAAATGGCCTGTGGCTGCTCACTGTAAAAAAACAAAAACAAAAAAAACATGCCCCCACCCCTGAATGGAGGGTGGGGGCCCTAAAGTAAAATAAGGGGGGTCCTATTGTACATCCCCCTGGCCCCAGCCCCTGAGAGGCAGGTGGGGGCCCTAAATATCAATAAGGGGGGACCTATTGTCCTCCCCCACCCCTGAGAGGCGGGTAGGGGCCCTAAAGAAGAATAAGGGAGGGGACCTATTGTCCTCCCCCCGGCCCCCGCCACCGAGCAGTGGGTGGGGGCCCTAAATATCAATAAGGGGGGACCTATTGTCCTCCCACCGGCCTCCACCCCTGAGCGATGAATGGAGACCCTAAGTTAGAATAAGGTGGGGGGACCTATTGTCCTCCCCCCGTCCCCCACCCCTGAGCAGTGGGTGGGGCCCTAAATTAGAATAAGGGGGGACCTACTGTCCTCCCACCTGGCCCCCACCGCTGAGCGGTGGGTGGGGGCCCTAAATACCAATAAGAGGGGGACCTATTGTCCTCCTCCCCTGCCCCCACCCCTGAGCAGTGGTTGGAGGCTCAGGGTTTACAGACCCTTCTTTAATCCTCTATTTAAAGAGGGCTCTGTTGGCTCTTTAGTGCTTTCAGAGCATTTAATGCATTTGTATCTGAATTGAGTTTTTGTTATTGACTATTCTTGATCTCCTGTATTTGTGTATCAGACCTGTTTTGTACAACTACCCTATTTGTGTATCAGACCTGGTTTGTATGACTACCCTATTTGTGTACCAGACCTGGCTTGTTCATCAGTCCTTAATCCTGACTTTGACCTATTTGACTACATTTTGCTGTTCTTGAACTGGATTGGAAAGAATCATACTTTTTCCAAGCTAGTTTAGTGAATGGGAGCCAGTGATTGGCCAAGAGCGTCAACTGACCATTCTCAGTCAATCAGCGATGCCCCTGGCACTCTGCACTTCTTAAGTCTGAATTTGATGAAACTGGATGCAGCCGAGGGTGAGTGGTCATCGCTGCTGGAGGCAATTCTGGGGTTAATTTGTTTAAGAATTGTTTAACCCCGTGAGCTAAGAAAATCCCCAGGTGTCTCCTGGCACAATAACAACTTAATTTATATGAAGTTGTTTTGCTGCCCACAGTGTCCCTTTAAAATCACATTGTTTATACAGCCCTAGTCACACCTCCCTGCTTTTAACTTGCACAACCTTCCTAAACACTTCCTGTACATCTAATGATATATACACCAAAACCACATTATTACAATAAAATAGTTTTGAATCCTTTTTTCTCTTTTTTTCCTGCTCCTCCCAGCTAATTTATGCTATAATTATTCTAGCCATTTTATTTATTTTAATGTGGCTTCATTTATCAACGACCACTGTAGGCATTTTACAGACTGGTTAATGTATAGCACATTGAGGAGTAGATCCTGCACCCTACATTTAAGATATTTGGAACTGATATAAATTGTACCTTTAAATTATATTGTTTGTTCCAAGCTTATTTAGTTATTTTTATAAGATTGCATGACAAATAGTTGTGTATTTACAGGTTACCAGTGAGATTCACACTGGTTCACATGTCTTGTTTGTGCTTGTAGTGTCAACTTTCAAATGACAATAAGTCTGTCAAACAGTTTAGAACACAGTCTCTGTACTGTACAGTGAGTTGCTTGAGATCACATTTTTTTCCAGAAGGATAATCACTGTTTACTATCCCTTTAAAAATAATTCCATTTCTAAAATACATTGTACCCTGAAGCAGACAATAGATTTAAAACTATAATTGAATTACATTAAAATAATTACATTTTCAAATAGCATCTCTTTGAACTGTAGAAGATATTGCTAGCAGGTTTTCTATTCACTATATCTGTCAAGGCAGAGAATAAATATATTAATAATCATCAAAAGTTTAATTTATTAAACTGAGGAAAATATTAGCAGTATATGAGTATATTTTGCCCAGTAATTTTAGGAAGATGCACCATTTGAATTAGTGTTTGTGATAAATAATTTCCTTGTAGTATTAATCATATTCACTGGGAAATTAAAATGTCATACAGTGATAGAGTGTTAAAGAAACAGTATTTCTTAATAGCAAGTGCATATGCCATATTAAATTATGAGATAATTCTTCCTTGTTGCTGTCTTTAAGAAGAGACAGGTTTGAAATGTGATGATATAATGCAAAGCATTTAGATACTTTTCAAACTACTCTTTCTAGATCTATTATCTGTGACAAATATTTAGCAATAATGCTGCATTAAATTACATGTACCTATCTAAAACAGTAACAGATATTCAGCTATGAATATCAAACAATGATGTTAAGATTTTTTTTCTCTTTGTAATAAGCAAATGTATTCATAAGAGAATATATCTGCAATCCATAATATCATTTATATTCTTGATCTCGTGATTTATTAAGCATTAAAAAAGAACTCATCATCATAACATTGCAAAGAGTTTTAAAGTAGTTTCATTCATTCCACCTGAGTATTACTAAGTATCTCAATGTACTTATTCAAGTATAACTTTCTATTTTTATTACAACTACTGACACACACGCACACAAAGCATTATGAAAGCTTACTTAAAGGAAAGGTGATTTGACACCAGTGCCAGAGGAATGATCATTCCTCTAGCAATGAAGATATTAGTTGGCATGTGACTTGGTCCAAGGGATCTTGGACCCCTTGACTAGTCTATTAGTTTCCCTTCGTCAATAAACCAGGAGACCCAAAAAGGATGGGAAGAATAGATGACCCTTTCTCCCATCACTGTATTCACTTACTCATCTCTCATAGGGTATGGAAACAGACATACCATAGTACAAACCCCCATGGATGTTTAGCATTGCAAGAGAATGTAATGGCTCTAATTTCACCAGACAAGTGATGGAGGTAGGAGTAAGGAACGTCACATTCCATTTATTTATTACCCTCAGTCCCTGCTCCTCGTGTGAGGGTATTTGAAAGGTTTTGGGCAAAATTATTGCAACTTTTCAGTTTGTGAGATCTGTAATATTATATTAATTCTTCATACAAGCAAGTGATACTCACCACACTCTATTATTATTAACAAACGTTCCTGTAAAAAAGGTATGTGTTTGCGGTAGTAATCATGCACTAGGGTCCCTATGGTTATGGTCCAGGTGACCTGTTTGCATTTTTGCTACAACCACTACAAATGATAGGAAGACAGGTACTTATTTAATGTTTATTACATATATAATTACAGATTGCCTGCTGATGGCTTAATGCTGCCAACGTTTTTTTTTTTTTTTCATTGACTGGTTCTTCATGCTGGGAAATCAGCAACTTCCAATTATATATGCAGCATAAGGTTGTGCTATGGAATACGTGAACATAATATGATCCTAAACACAGCAATTATGCACTTACTGTAGGAGGTATGGGTTACTATTTTTTATTCTGTAAATGTATTTGTCACATTTCTAGAAAAAAATGTGATAGACTATATTCCACAACAGATTTCATGAGATATTCTCTTACAGTTCTCAGTTTGAAAATATAACCTAAACTGTGGTTAACATAAGAGCCATGTGGTAAATTTGAAAGTTCACTCTCCGTCCCTTTAATTACATTGTCTTACTTTTACTACAGTTGATCAATAAAGTAAAACGGTGCTTGATTTATTGCTTTTTTGTGCAGTAATGTTATCACCAGGATTTTTTTTTTCATTAAGTAATTTTACTTTTGCAATGCTAAGAAAATGCAAACATGATTTGAGTGTGTGTTTATTCAAATAAACATACAATGTATTAGTAACCAGGGGTTTGAGATAAACTTTCTCTTCACGGATATAATCGAATTTGGGGTGCATAAAGAATATTTTTTTTTAAAACTGGTTTGGCTCTCAGTTTTTTAAATTCTATTTCATGAGCGGATCATTGAATATACCTCAGCTTATTTTTTATTTTATTTTGTGTGTCTCAAGTAAGTGTCACAGAAGTTTAGATTACTTCCTAGTAGAAGTATGTATTCCTACATGTTCTTCCTATTATGACATCCATTTTTATCAAGTGTTTTTTTTTTTTTTAACTTTTTTGAGGTAAGTTTTCTAGGTGCTTGGTTTCTAATTACTTTTAAAAAGACAATCCTGTGTTATCCAGTAACCAGAGAACACTCTTTTATACACTTGTGCTTGGAGGGAAAATTTGTTTTGGTTGAATCACTACTGCGGAATATGTATATATATATATATATATATATATATATATATATATATATATATATATAAAATATAATAATAATCATAATATATAATAATATATAATATATATATAATAACAGATTAAATTTGAACCTTGTTATACCTTTTTTATTGGACTAACATTATTTTGACATGGCGAGTGTGACAAACTTCCTTTCCCACATGAGTTAACCATGAGCTCCTGGAGGAGCCTGCTTGCCAGCCTCCTGCCCACAGACTATGGGTTCTGCAGGGAAACTGGTAAAAGACAGTTTAAATGGCTTGGTTTGTGTAATTTTATTACATGACAGGAGGCTTCGTATTTTGCATAACTCTCTTTACTAAACTCCATAGCAGTAAAGAAAAGGATCATAAGAACCGATCTAAAAACAGTAGGAGGTATAGTATTCCCAGTGATCAGGCTCCTCCTCCTCTTTATTTACTGCTCCATCAGCAGACAGGTCAGAATATTGAGCTCCTTATATTTATTCATGTTTTCTGGTATTTATTATATCTTATATTCCTTGTATTATATTGTATCTTTTTATTATGCTTTCATTGCTCATCTTTCACTCCTTTCCTGCCCCTTATAATCTCTTTCCTACTCAGGATACTTTCTGGGGCTCCCTTCACCACAGCCTTCCTCAGATTGTGCACTGGACACTCTGCCTTTCCCCCTCTGGTTTAGCTTTCCGCCGGGCGATTCTGCCGTTCTTTTTCTCCTCTACCGCTTGGGATTTAGTCCCTGCAGGGCCCTATCCCCTCCCGGCCGCCTAACCACGCGTTTACACACACTGGCCGATGGCCGGATCTATCCCCCACACTTTCAGTGTGGCGGCGGCCATCTTGGATCTTGCAGGTTCGCGAGACCCGCTGCCGCCATCTTGTGGCATCACCCACTCGGTCTGCCTCAGTTCTTTAGGTCTACATCTGCATTTCTCCTCTGCACAGTGCCTTTTGCCCGTACTACACTCATTACAATCACCAAGGTAAGCATTTCTTCTTTATATCCTTATTTGCATATCTACCTTATGTTTGTTTATCTGTACCACAACCAGTTGGTCACTTATATCCCCTTACTGTTTCAGATTCAACTTTCCACTCCCATTATCCTCAACCAGTCAGGGGTCCCCACAGAAAGTCTCTACTACTGCTGTGATATATGTGCACTATATGGCTCAATACCCTGTGCACTCTGGGGTGAGGCCCCATAAAGGTGCTGCCTTTCAGAGCTCTACTGTTGTAATCTCTGCATACTGGGTGCTGCCCAGACTAAAATCCCAATACATTATTTACACCCTGTTGGGGTGATATATATATATATATATATATATATATATATATATATATATATAAAACAAGAGGGGGTTGGCTGCACTCACCTTAACATCTTGTGTATTATATATATATATATATATATATATATATATATATATATACAGTACTGCTGGTACTTATTGTTCCTGAGCTATCCTGCCCTGCTGGGGTCATTAGTACTGCTGGTACCATTCTCTGAACATTACCCTGCTGGGGTTATATCTGGTACTGCTGGTACCATAACTACTGTAGGATCCTCTCCTACTATTGACCCCTGCCTCAACTGCCCTCTTATCAGTGCCCAGTCCTTGCCTACATTATGGAAGAATCTCAGCCTACTCCAGTGGACTTTCAGTCCATGGTTAATGCAGCGGTGGCCGCTTCTATGGAGAAGGCCCTATCCCACATGATGACTACTCAAACTGAACACTCCAGGCACACGCCACGATACTGAGTCTGGGGACTATGAAACTCAGACCAAGGATGACACCCAGGTTAGCAAAAGCCACTGGAAAGGGGAGAGGGACCCCAAACCGAGAAAGGGCAAACACCCCGCTAAGAAAAGCAAAACGGCGGCCGCCGTCACCCCTGCCCCTCTCCAAGTGTTCTCCTCAGAGGAGGAGGAAGATATTGATGACACTATGGCCATACTGGATGAAGGGCAGGCTAACCCATCTCAATCCGATGACGGCGCCTGGGGCTCAGAATCTAAACCCTTTCATACAGGGGATTCAGATTTATTCGCTGCCGAATGGCAAGGGACAGGGGACTCCTCCCTGACACAGGACGAGGATATTCTGGACCCTATGGGCCAGAAGCTCTTTATCAGACACCCTCGCTCGACAGACTGGACACCTCCGGAACACCTCGCTAAGTTTATGTACCTATGGCTGCATAAACCTATGGACAAGGTAGTCCGCAACCGACTGAAATCGGAATGCCCCCGCCCTTCCCTACCAGATCAAGTAGCCTTGATACCTGAATTTGACCAGGTAATCACTACCTTCATGAGTAGAGGTGGTCACAACCCCCGCCACGGGGTGGAGAGGGGATTCAAAGGAGTCCAAGACAAGCTACTAGATACCTCCGGACCCCTCTCCCGCATCATGTACCTGTCAGACGATGCTTTCCAAGGAGCAGACCAGTTCGATGCCGACATGGTCAGGGAATGGACTCATGATATCCACGAATGGGCTTAACGCGGTTTCTGTTTCCTTGGAAAAGCAAATGTGGCCCTCTCATCTGAGAGGCGTAAGGCAGCACTTCTCCGCATAGACGGAAAGTTGGTGGAATTGGGCACCAAAGAACTTGAACCTCTGGCACAGGGCAAATTATTTGGAGACCCATTCCTAAAGGAATTGAATCGTCATGTGAACGTTTTTAATGAGGAGGGTATTCAGACAATACTCCTCCAGTGGTGTTTTTGGACGGGCTGGCCATCACAGGAGCCGTGCTACCAGCCGTTTCTGGCCATCAGGCCCCCGATCCTCAAGACCTCAACCCTTCTACCTGGAAGTGGGATACCGCCAACCTTTCACCTACCCTAGAGGTTCAGAGAGAGGACGCAATACCCGTGGATGTGGCAGATCGCACCAGGTAAGCTACCATCTATCTCCGACCACCTTGCATGCAGGTCGTCTCTCTCTTTTCTTTCAGAACTGGACAACCATTTCGTCAGACGCTTGGATCCTCTAGATGGTACAAGGATACGTCATAGATTTCGTCGACACACCTTATCAAGAATTCCTGCCTCGACCGCTAAAACCGTTCGGCAGAGGACTCCAGACTCATCCAAGTCGAACTTCGGGAACTCCGCAACAAGGGCGCAATAGAAATTGCCCCAGACTCCGGAAGGTTCTTCAGTAACATCTTCTTAGTAAAGGAGACCTCCGGCCGGTCATAAACCTTCATACACTCAACGCCCACGTGGGCTACCGCCACTTCAAAATGGAGGGAATTCACCTCTTATGGGACCTCCTGCAGGATGGCGATAGGTTCACGAGATTGGACCTCAAAGACGCCTACCTTTCAGTACCAGTCCACGTCAACAGCGGACTATTTTTCTGCTTCATGTGGTACGATCATCCATGGCAATTCACTTGTCTCCCTTTCGGCCTTGAAGCAGGTGGTTACTCATCTGCGCGCAAGAGGAATTCGCTGCATTATATACCTGGACGACCTCCTGCTCTTCTGCTTCGTCAAGTCAAGACCCAAACTACACACACGTTTTGCCGTGGAGCTCCTAGAGTCCCTAGGGTTTATGGTAAATGATCAGAAATCGGCTACAACTCCATTCCAAACCATACAATTCCTGGGATTCGAAATCGACTCAGTCTCCAGCACACTCCGCCTCCCGACAGCCAAGATCGCTGCTATTCGGAAGGAAATTTGCAAGACACTCCGGTGCCTATCGGTTCCTCTACGCAATCTCGCTCAGATTGTGGGCCTCCTATCAGCATCCATCCAAGCCATGTTCCCGGGACCACTCCACTACAGGGCGATGCAACGCTTCAAGGCATCCTTCTTCCGCCAAAATCCCACCTACGACCAACTAGTAGCGATTACGGCAGAGGGCAGGGAGGAACTTCAATGGTGGCTGGACAGCGTGGAGGCCTGGAATGGCCGAGCTTTTTTCGGCAAAACCCCAGATTTCGTGCTGGAATCGGATGCCAGCCTTTGGGGCTGGGGAGCCACAAGCGAGGGAGTATTGACAGGGGGAGCCTGGACCTCACAGGAACTCAACCTGCATATCAACTGTCTCGAACTCATGGCAGGCTCCTTCGCCATACGCAACATGGCAAGGGACAAATCTGATTGTTGCATTCTCCTCAGGATGGACAACATCTTGGCCGTCCGCTATATCAATCGCCAAGGCGGAGCTCGCTCATGACTCCTACCTGAACTCCTGAAAGAAGTGTTCGACTTCTGCCTTCCACACAACATCTCCCTCAAGGCGGAATACCTACCAGGGGAGACGAATCTCACAGCCGACTGGTTCTCTCACCATTGGAGATACCCAGAGATATTCACTGTTCTCTCGCGAATGAGAGGACCTTTCCACTTGGATCTCTTCGTGTCCCGCAACAACAGGCAAACCCCAGACTTCTTCAGCTGGCTCCCGGATCAGGAATACAAAGCGGTGGACACTTTCCTACAGACCTGGCTGCCCTTCGGCGCCCACGCGTTTCCCCCATTCGTTGTGATAGCGAGGACTCTCCATTATCTGAAGGTACACCAGATTTCTCTGCTCCTGATTACCCCCCTATGGCAGAGTCAACCGTGGTTCTCGGATCTTCTAGCACTATCTTACGCAGACCCGCTCTTGCTGCCATCCCACTCGACTAGCCTCACGGACCCGAAGGGGAACCCTCACCCGCTCATGCTGGAAGAGAGACTCTTCCTGGTGGCTTGGACTCTTTCCGGGGCACCTGGCAGGTCGGCGAACTATAGCAGACTGCTAGGGACCTCTTATGGGAGTCATGGGCACCGGGGACGAGATTATGCTAACTCTCTGCTTGGACCTCCTGGTCCTCTTGGTGCATGGAACTCAACCTCGATGCACTTACGGCACATCTTGAATTTCCTGTCGTCGCTTTTTGCAACCGGGAAATCGTATAGAACGATCAATGTAGTTCGATTGGCGATCTCAGTGGCCCATATTCCTGTCCAAGGGATTCCGGCGGGTAAGGACCCTATGGTATGTCGATTACTGAGGGGCATACGGCTCAAACTACCCCCGGCCCCCAAACCTCTGGGACGTGGACCTCGTCCTCACCTTCTTAAGAGGATGGCCGTCTAACGACAGACTTTCGCTCCGCCAACTTTCAGCCAAGATGACGATTTTACTTTGCATAGTCTCATGACGCCGGATATCCGACGTTAGGGCCTTTGAAGTCTATGCTTTTTTGATAGGTCCTGAAGGGGTCACCTTCCATGTCTCCCGACGCACCAAATTGAACTCCACCGCCATTTTTTACCCCTTTTTCGTCGCAGCACCTCAATTATGTGTGGTCGCAGCCTTGCGCAGCTACGTGACGGCTACCGCCTCTCTCTACTTCTTCAGATTCCTCTATCCTCCTTTATGAAGCCAGGTTTCTATCTCTCCCTTCATCATGCCGACTATCCAATGTATATTGTGTATTTCTCGTATGTCATGATACTTATACCTTGTTGTACCATAGGGAGAGAAGTATCAATTACTAGTATATTGTCATTATAGTATTATAGTCTTACTGATATATTCTATGCAGATGCCTTCCATGTTTTTCACGGTCTTACGACTAGTACCTAACCTATTCCACCTTCTTGTTTCAGCGTAATTCCTCTTGGACCTATGATTACCTCTATGTTGATTATCCCAAGTTTATCCTACGTTCCCCATGGATTATCCTAATTCATTTGGATTGATTCTCCTGTTACAGACCCAAGACCCGTCTGTGATGTCCCTAGTTGAAAGAGGAGGAGGAGCCTGTTCACTGGGAATACTATACCACTACTGTTTTTTGATTGATTCTTATGATCCTTTTCTTTACTGCTATGGGGTTTAGTAAAGAGAGTTATGCAAAATACTCGCCTCCTGTCCTTATTAAAATTAAGATTATTAGTACACTAAAGCTAGCATAATCTTCAATTTTCCTATACCGTTCAGGAACCAAACAACTGCACGAACCAGGGACCACTTAGGAGCTTGTTAACCCTTATCAACACCTTGGAATGGTTCTCTCCTTTTTTTATTATAATTGCTTGTCTGGGTGGCCGCAATTCATAGGAACGACCACGAGGTGGCGGCAATCTTGTTCACATGAGCGCAGGCAGCTGTGTTTTGTTGTTGAGTTCATGAAGCTAAAATCAGACACTGAAACTCCGAACACCGCTGGACTTCCATCATTGCCTGCGTTCGGTTCTGTAGATCCTAGAAGAACACTGTTCAGTGGAATCGTTCGTCTAGATGAGGGGAACAAGCTCTATGGTACAAATAGAGACTACGTTCAGAATTTTATTCATTTTATGTTACTGAAGTTGACTGACCTCTAGCACTGATTTTATGGAACTATTTTGGGCTTAGGCCGCATTTGCGGTCGGTCAAAAATTTCCATGGAAAACCAGAACCCCATAACTGATCTGGGTGATATATGGATTTGTTTGTCACCCAGATCGGGGCTAGGCAGGGATGTGACTTGTGGGGTGTTCATGTATTTTGTGTTTTCTGGGGTGTTTTATACATTTTTTGTCCCTGAGAGATAATTAACTTATTAGTGTTTGCTCAGGTAATTATCTCTCAGGCACAGAGGATCCTGGGAGGGATTTTCCTGTAGTTTTGTGTGGGAGACACCTTGTAGGGGCTATTGTATAAATGCAGGCTATCTGGCCAGATTAAAGCATTCTAACGTGTACTCCCAGAACTGTTTCAACTTGTTTCAGCATGGGGGATGCAGTTGGGAATGTCCTTGTAAGGACTCCAGCTCCGATGACTGTCATCCAGTGCCTAAGAGTGGATAGAGCAAGTCCCCTAACCTGGTCCAGGACGGAGAGGTTTCAGGACCCCTTGTCAAGTCACAGTGACTGGGGGGTAGATGTGCACTAAATTATTAGTTTGTCCCCTGTTCCAGCTAGGAAGAGGTCCTTGGCGGAGGTACCCAGCTGGGGTACAGGGAGCGCCATTACAGCAAGCTTTTGGGAATACCTCCCTTTCTCAAGTCTTTATTGAGCAAAAACTGCACATAACATTCAAGGTTGAGTTGTGATATAGGGGTTAAAGTGGCATGAGTGCAGATAAGGCACAGATCTGAAAATAAATATTGGCACCATTCTCAAAGAGAGTAGTAAATATCTTATCTAAGGGTCACAGAATGAGGGGAAGGAGAGAAAAAAAATGTAAACAGTGCAGAAGTAGGAGAGTAAAAAAATAATTACACAGATTAAAGGGACACTATAGTCACCAGAACAACGACAGCTTATTGTATTTGTTCTGGTGAGTATAACCAGTCCCTTCAGGCTTTTTTCAGTAAACATTGTTTTTTTCAGAGAAAGGGCAGTGTTTACATTAAAGCCTAGGAATATCTCCACTGGCCACTTTTCAGATGACTACTAAAGGTGCTGAACACTATGCAGCACTGGCATTCATTGTCTCCACACTCTGCATGGAGACACTGAACTTTCCTCATAGGGATGCATTGGTTCTATGCATTTCTAGGAGGAAAGGCTGATTGGCCAGGGCTGTGTTTGACTTGTGCTAGCTCTGCCACAGATCTGCCTACTTGACAAGCTCAGCAACTTACTGTAAAAATGTTTTACAAACAACTGACTTTGGAAAGGTTTACTGGATTTTGCTTAGCTTACACTTGGTGTGTTTAACTTGATTTCTCCTTGTTTTCTCACCTTTATGGACTGACCTTTAGGTTTGCAACCTAGTTACGGATATTGGATTATAATTAAAAATAAGTCTTCTCATAATAAGGACTGAAATGATATGTATAACTCAACTTTAGATATCCGTCTGTCTTTTCTATAAACCTTGGATTATTTATTTCTTTTCATACTGATTTTGAAAGGATTATTGGACTACTCTACTTGGATGTTCCTCATACTGAATTATTTCTTGTAAAGACTAGAGTTGAGCGAACCCGAACTGAAAAGTTTGGGTGCATAACGAACATTATGTTTTTTTGACCCGGGACCCGAACACAGACATTTCACTGTATGTTCAGGTTGGAGTTCGGTGTTCGGCGATTTAATGATGCCTTTTTGACGCACGAGTGGGGGCTTTTAAACTAAAGGGGGGACCTATTGCCCCCCCGGGCCCCACCCATGAGTGGCGGGTGGGGGCCCTAAATACCAACAAGGGGGGGAACCTACTGTCCTCCCCCCCGGCCCCCACCCCACCCGGTGCGGGCCCTAAATAACAACAAGGGGGGGACCTACTGTCTTCCCACCGGCCCCCAACCCTGAGCGGTGGGGCCACAAATAAAAATTGGGGGGCCTAATGTCCTCCCCCCGGCATCCACTCCTGAGCAGTGGGTGGGGGTCATAAATAAAAACTGGGGGGGACCTAATGTCCTCCCCCCGGCTCCCACCCCTGAGTGGTGGGTGGGGACCATAAATAAAAAGTCCCTCCAGGTGACTAGGGGTCCCCAAACCCCTAGTCACCCCTCTCCCCACCATAAAATTACCCCTACCTATTCCCCTCACCCTAGAAATAATGAAGGGAGGACCATTAGCTAAGTAACTGTAAAAAAAATAAAACTTACCATTTGATATTTTCTTTCTTCTAAAATATAATCTTTTCAGCCCCAAAAAAGGACAAATAAAAATCCAGAATAAACACAAAAAAACAAGCACAAAAATAAATAAATCCTTCTTCACCCATGGAGGGCTCAGCGCAGACTGAGCTCTGCAGGGCGGGGAAGGCTTATAAAGCCTTGCCCCGCACTGCAATTAGGCTCAGAGCACTCTGATTGGTGGGTTTAAGCAATCCAATCAGAGTGCTCTGACAGGTAAATGAAGACACTGACAGGTAAGTCTCCACCAATCAGAGTGCTCTGTGTCATTTTACATAGCGTGGGAAAGTTCTTTGGAATTTTCCCACGCTGTGTAAAATGACACAGAGCACTCTGATTGGTGGATTAAGTATCCAATCAGAGTGTTATGAGTCAAATTACACAGCATGGGAAAATTCCAAAGAACGTTCCCACGCTGTGTAAAATGACACAGAGCAGTCTGATTGGTGGATTTCAAGCCAACCAATCAGAGTGCTGTGATAGGTAAATGTAGAGACTGCTCTGGCATCATAAGCCTTCCCCTGCCTTGCAGAGCTCAGTCTGCACGGAGCTCAGTCTGGGTAATGGGTAAAGAAGGATTTTATTTTTTTGCGCCCTTTTTTTTTTTTTTAAGTGCATCGGTTATTCTGGATTTTTATTTTCCCTTTTTTGGGGATGAAAAAATAAGATTTTAGAAGAAAGAAGACATCAAAAGGTAAGTCGATTTTTTTTAACAGGTATTTAGACAAGGGTCCCCCCTAATTATTTTTAGGATGAGGGGGGTAGGTAGGGGTAATTTCTTTTTGGGGAGGGGGGGTGACCTGGGGGGGAATTGTTATTTATGACCCCCACCCACTGATCAGGGGTGGTGGCCGGGGGGGAGGACAATAGGTCCCCCCTTCTTGTTATTTAGGGCCCCCACCCACCACGCAGTGGTGGGGGCCGGGGGGAGGACATTAGGTCCCCCCGTTTATTGTTATTTAGGGCCCCCACCTGCCGCGCAGGGATGGGGCCGGGGGAGGACAGTAGGTCCCCCCAATTTTTATTTATGGCCCCCACCCACCACTCAGGGTTGGGTGCCAGGAGGGAGGACAGTAGGTCCCCCTTATTGTTATTTAGGGCAGCTCAGGGGTGGGGGGCTGGGGGGGAGGAGAGTAGGTCCCGCCCTCCACATTCTTATTTAGAGTCCTCATCCGTCGCACAGGGGTGGGGGCAAAAGTTATTTTTTTGTTTTTTTTACAGTGAGCAGCCACTGAATTTACTAATACTAAGTAATCTTTACTTACTATTAGTAAATGTGGCTGAAAGACCAATTTAGGTGAACAATTTAGATCTTTCAGCCTTTTGGTCGATTGCTCCCTAATACCGTGGGAATTAGGGAGTTATCTACTAAGCGGCTGCTTATTTTATGTTATTTTTAAGTGATTTCCCTATCCACATTTGTTTGCAGGGCACTTGTCCTACTCTTACCCCCATTTTACTTCCTTTTGCAGCCCTCTAGCCCTTTCCAGGAGTTTTTTAGAGCCATTTTTGTGCCCAAAAGTTCGGGTCCCCATTGACTTCAATGGGGTTCGGGTTCGGGGTCAAGTTCGGAGTCAAGTTCGAGCCCGAACCCGGACTTTTTTTCAAAGTTCGGCCGAACCCACCGGACCCGAACATCCAGGTGTCCACTCAACTCTATTAACCCCTTCAGGACCGGACTGTTTTTGCGATGTTTGTACGTTAAGAACCAGAGCTATTTTAACACTTTTGTGGTGTTTGTGTAATTTTCCGCTCTCTCATTTACTGTTCCGATACAAATTATATATTGTTTTTTCAGGACAAAAAGGGCTTTCTTTACATACTTTTATTTTGATCATGTCATATAATTTAATTTAATTTAAAAAAAATACAAGTTTTTTGACTTCTACTTAAAAAAATCTTTTACTGAGCTACAAAATCAGATGAAACAAACTGCTAAATAGATTCAAAATTTTGTCCTGAGTTTAAAAACACCCAATGCTTACGTGTTTTTTTGCTTTTATTTGCAAGTTATAGGGCTATAAGTACAAGTAGGAAATTGCTGTTTCAAAATTTTAATTTTTCAAATGTATCCATAGTGACATTGTAGCACTGTTATGTCATAAACCTGCAAAAAAACACCCCACATGTATATATTTTTCTTAAACTAGATAACCCAGGGTATTCATCTAAGAATATTTTGATACTTTCTATGCAGCCATTTTAACACAAACCTTTGCCAAACTTTGCATATGTATTTTATTTTTTTATTTTTTTCACACACATTGTACTTTAGGCATGAATTAACAGATCCTGTTATGTATCACTGCCAAACAACACCCCAATATGTGTTGAGCAACATCTCCCCAATACAGGGATACCCCCATGTATAGGTGTGTTGGGTTGTTGGTGTAACCGTGTGTGGTTCCCTTATTTACCACTATAATGTCTTAAAGCATAGAACTTAGTAGGGCTAACCATACAGATATCTTAGCCATAATTTTATATAGTGTAAGAGATCCTCTATTTAACATATATAAATAATTGAGAATACAATATAAAATAAGGATTGTCTTGGAAGCAAGATTGTCTTTTGGATATTTATTATATAAAAATATAAAATCCATTATAGCAGAGTTTATAAGATTATATTACATGCTTGCAAATATCATTAATAGGTTAACATACCCTTCTGAACATGTCATCATGTCAGCCTCTCTGTCATTTTAAGATGGAGCAGCGTCTGTCTCCAAGTCTCTCCTCTGTGTCTTAACATTTAAAAGTACACCTATTTATACCTCAGATGTCTCCATTTTAGGTTACTGTAGTTCAAATATGAAAAAGTAACACTTCTTTTACTTTATTCAATTTAGGACCTCCCTTAATTTGGCAAACATACAAGGCCATAACTAAAGGGTGCATACGTCATGGAAATTTTCCTGACTTAGTTCAAGATGGCATCTTAAAGTCTGAATAGGTTATATGTTGTTTATACTAAGTCGTAAGTGTACAGTCGTGGGAGATTCCCGGATTTGGGGAAGTTCCATTAACTTGGGGTTACCACAGTATATTGTGTACTGCAAGAGTCGTAGTATAGCCTTGAAGCTTGTTTATGCATTATTGTTATTGTAATTCGTCTGGGACAAAATGGCGCAAACATATTATGCACTGAGGTTATTGCTTAAAGAAACAGTTATGAAAAACAATATGTTCCATTTCTAACACCTTGTCAGTTTGCAATATCTCTTAAAGACAAAGTACACAGTTTAAGAAATACAACATTTCATTCTAAAACTTGTAATATTTGCATTTGCCCATAACACCCTCTCCATTAAACTGTGGGCATTGTAGCGCATTTCTTCCTTAAATTAGTAAACCAAAGTTCTCCAACAGTCTTTTGTTTTTTTTGTGCTCCCAGCATCTTTGATCATTGTTGTAACAGTAAAAT
This sequence comes from Pelobates cultripes, assembly GCA_933207985.1. Classification (NCBI taxonomy): domain Eukaryota; kingdom Metazoa; phylum Chordata; class Amphibia; order Anura; family Pelobatidae; genus Pelobates; species Pelobates cultripes. Next base: position 71,695,088 of record OW240920.1, read on the forward strand.
ATCCATAGTGTGATCTTTGCATGTAAAGGTGGTTGATTAAAATGAGCAAAGCTTTTGTCTGGGAAAGAACTGAAAAGAACACCAGGTTCCAGAGTAAGATATTCTTGGATGGATCCGGATACGAATTGTAATCCAAAGTTAATAATAGTAATTGTATTTGTAATCCAAAGTCTTAAAGGCCTGTAGAAGTTTACATTCCTTAGATACATTGCTGGAGGTTGTGTTTGTAGAATACCCGGGTATTTGTTATAGAGTATAGGTTGTAGAGTCCAGCTTTCCAAATATTTGGCTAGAATTGGTTGCGGATATTGATCAGCATCATCTGTTATCACTGTGGTGATGGCGTTGGTACTTGTCTTTGTCTTTTTTTTATTTTGTTTTTTCATGAAACATTTTTTTACACCATTTATGATGTGTATAGATTGGATACTCTCCGATATTCTTTTACGGAATAAATTAATTGACAGCATTTCCAAGACATTGTCTTAAGTGACATGGATCCCATTACAGTAAATGTTATGTTGATACAGCAATTGAAGTGGATTCTCAAGAACGCCTCTTTTTGCTGTATTGGAATCTTTGTAACATCTCAGTGATAGACATCTCAATGACATCAGGTGCTGTTGTGCTAAAAATGTTCACAGGTCAAATCTGTGGAAAAATCTTTTCATTTGTTATAGTTTGTATAATAATGATAGATGAAATAGTAACATAGTTAATCTTGGGCAATGATAAATCCCCCAAAACAACAACTTTGCATTTATGCTAAACCTGCCTGTTGTAAACGTATTCTGTATATTTCTTGACATAAGTACTTGTACTTAAATCTGTTTAACAAAGCTGTTTATATTGTGGTGTAAAATATATTTTTTATTATTATTATTTATTTTATTTTAACATTGCTTAAATTTTAAAGATACCTGCATATTTAATAAAATATCCTTTATATGCCTTTAAGGCATAAAATGTCTGCAAATTAAGATTATATACAAAAATGCATGTTCTGGGTGTTCCCGTGATTCCTTTTCTATCATTTATTTATTTTTCAAAAAAAATTTAAGTCTGGAATCTGATTTCTTTTGGGATGAGCACCCCTCTGAGCCCCCCAATTTCAGAGGCTTCTTTGGAGGTGACCACTGAAAAGTATAGATTCTATAAAATAGATGTGAGGGGGCTTTGGACAGTAATGTCACTTTAATTATACTTTTCATATAGCAGATATGTGATATGCAATGTGATTTAATATATCAGAGTATTATCACTTTAATTGACACTGCATTTTTTTTATGCATTATTCTTTATGCATTCTAATTCTTCTTTTCTTAAATTTTAATGTCTGTTTAGAATATTGCAGCCTTGCAATATCAAATTAATTTTGCATTATATGTGCTTTTACAACATATTAAAATTAGCCTCTTTCAGAATTGTAGAATATGTGGTGGAACTGAATCCTCATATATGAGATTTGAAACTGTATTTTTATATCTACTCTGTGCCCTAATCTGTATTTATATACATAATTGCAGCAGCATATAGCTTTTAAAGAAGCAATTATTACACCCATCATGTGTGGTGATTGCGGACTTTTTAAAACCTACTTTTTATTTTTCTAAATCTGTTTCTGGCTTTGAGAGAGCAGGCTGCTGAATGCATGTAAATGCTGTTATTGCCTAGTCTACATACTTTTATTTATAAACAACTTTGATATTTAATCTTATTTTATATTATTTTATGAAAACCTAGTTTATGAAATTCACTGAGATTACATGTGTCTGATCTGATTACAGTCAGTAGTACAATATAATTGTTCTAATTTCCTTACAGCTAGTACGGTGGGATAGTACCAATGATTTAAGTAAGCTTTCCCTTTTAGAATTGGTGGACTTTACTGCCATTGCAATAGACTAAAGACTGTACCTAAGTAAGCAAAGTCATTATGTGCACGAATTGTGCACTTTAAATAGTAGAATACTTATGCTATTCTAGTGAATTGGGCTGGCTGCTTAACACATCATTTAATATCTTTTGGTCACATTTAAAGCTGTAAATGTATTTAACATTTTATTTAAATAAGCCTTTAATAATTTCAGTTTAAAAGTTATTAGAGATCCTGTATAGTTACAATTTTATTTTGCCCTGATCTATCTTACGTATATATTATTTTTAATCATTTTATAAATATTCATTTTTTTGCAGAGCCTGTTGCCCTTTTTTCTATCAGGGTAGTATAATTTCAACTCTGTTTAGGAAAAAATATGAGCTAGCTAGCATATATTATATAAAATATGTGCTGCATTGTACTGCACTGAATTTATTTAAAAGCCATGTCTTTCTCTTTATGGCTGTATGTTGTTCATAATTTGGAATATAAAAAAAAAAACGACTTCTCAATTCCTTGGAATGTTTACATGTCTCTGTATCTCTGCAACCTTGGCTGGAAATTCCAGACTGAAAAAATAGTTATGCTGTTATAATTCCTGATTTTCAATCAACAGCTAGCGTAACTGACAATATGGAAAATATCACTGTTTTATAAAACTTTTCTTATATAGTGGACATTAGAATCCAGAACGCAGTAATGCAATAATTAAAAATCCTGTCTGTCTGTTGCATGAATGTTTTCATTAAGCCATAATGCAATTTTCTTTGCATTCTTGGAATTAGACTTCAAATTTCATCGCTCTGTCTTATCACTTTTTTTTTACAACATTTTGCATTAATCTTTTTCCTGCGCATGCATACTAAGCAGCTACAAAGAGAACATATCCCCCTGTCTGCAATCCACTGTCCTGGAACTAACGGGCCATGCTGTGCTGGTGTATTAGGCATATTCGGGAGTTTACCAAATATGTATATTTGTTCTATTATTATGTTAGTTAAGATCCACAATTTCAGCATTTTATGCTAATTACGTTGTACCTGGCACCTGAACTCACAGTGCTTTGTTCACATTAAAATCATCTCTAATGATGATCTCTCTCTGAGTCTGGGCTACAAGTAGCTCAATAGATTCTTGATATTTCAAGACTTGTGCCATGACAAAGTATTGTGTCTTCTCTTACGTATAAGAGGTTACCTAGGTATTTATTTTATATTTAAAGCTTCCAAGTACAAAGTCCCTTCGTGGTCGCCAATTGTAACCGTGTGTGGTTCCCTTATTTACCACTATAATGTCTTAAAGCATAGAACTTAGTAGGGCTAACCATACAGATATCTTAGCCATAATTTTATATAGTGTAAGAGATCCTCTATTTAACATATATAAATAATTGAGAATACAATATAAAATAAGGATTGTCTTGGAAGCAAGATTGTCTTTTGGATATTTATTATATAAAAATATAAAATCCATTATAGCAGAGTTTATAAGATTATATTACATGCTTGCAAATATCATTAATAGGTTAACATACCCTTCTGAACATGTCATCATGTCAGCCTCTCTGTCATTTTAAGATGGAGCAGCGTCTGTCTCCAAGTCTCTCCTCTGTGTCTTAACATTTAAAAGTACACCTATTTATACCTTAGGTGTCTCCATTTTAGGTTACTGTAGTTCAAATATGAAAAAGTAACACTTCTTTTACTTTATTCAATTTAGGACCTCCCTTAATTTGGCAAACATACAAGGCCATAACTAAAGGGTGCATACGTCATGGAAATTTTCCTGACTTAGTTCAAGATGGCATCTTAAAGTCTGAATAGGTTATATGTTGTTTATACTAAGTCGTAAGTGTACAGTCGTGGGAGATTCCCGGATTTGGGGAAGTTCCATTAACTTGGGGTTACCACAGTATATTGTGTACTGCAAGAGTCGTAGCATAGCCTTGAAGCTTGTTTATGCATTATTGTTATTGTAATTCGTCTGGGACAAAATGGCGCAAACATATTATGCACTGAGGTTATTGCTTAAAGAAACAGTTATGAAAAACAATATGTTCCATTTCTAACACCTTGTCAGTTTGCAATATCTCTTAAAGACAAAGTACACAGTTTAAGAAATACAACATTTCATTCTAAAACTTGTAATATTTGCATTTGCCCATAACATTGGGGGGCTAAAAGGCCACATTTTGCAGCTGTGCATATCAGTTTCTCAGCTTGGAATTTTGACATGTAGTTAACCTGCATGCATGTCCTATTTGGGATATTTTTGAAGCCGGCCAATGTATTTTACCCCCATCAATCCATATATTTTTGAAAAGTAGACACCCTAGGGTATTTCACATGGTGGTATTTTAACACTTTCCATGCACTAATTCTACCACCAGGCTTTGTCAAACATTGAGGTAGTAATTATTTTTCAGTTTTTTTCACACACATTGTACTTTAGGCATGAATTAACAGATCCTGTTATGTGTCACTGCCAAACAACACCCCAATATGTTCAGCAACATCTCCCGAGTACAGTGATACCCCCCTCCCATGTATAGGGTTGCTGGGTTGTTTGTTGTAACACAGTAAAGGAGTTTAAGCATGCGTGGGATAGGCATAAGGCTATCCTAACTATAAGATAAGGCTAGGGACTAATGAAAGTATTTAGAAAATTGGGCAGACTAGATGGGCTGAATGGTTCTTATCTGCCGTCACATTCTATGTTTCTATGTTTCTATGTTTGGGGGGAAAAAAGGCAACAATCAGAACTTGTACATGTCAGTTTTTCAACTTGATATATAGATATGCTTGGTCTATCTTCAGTTTGACATATTTTTGCACCCCCAGTTAATGTTATCATCATGAAAGTATATATAGTATATATTTTTATAAAGTAGACATGAAAGGTTATAGAAGATGGGATGTTTTGACTTCTTTCCCTCAACCAGTTTGTCCCACCCCCCAAAAAAAAACAGAGAAAGTGTAGTGGTGATATTTAAATTCTGGTTTTTATGCACACAGCATCTGGTTTTGGCCAGCTGGTTATGTGTTACTGCCAGAAAACTTGTTAGACCAAATGTGCAGGTAGCAAAAGTACATTTAGCAGCAATCTTTAAACTGACTGCAAACAGAATCTAACTGGAGATTTGGGGGAAGAAAACTGACTAACAAAAAATGGCTGCTTTCCAAAGAAACAAAAAATAAAATAAAAATTCAGGAACACTTCTTACAACTGTTCTGTGTGGTACAGCTTGAAACATGTTCCTACACACAGTCCTGAAGGGAAATCAGGACAGTGAAAAGGGGTGTCTGTCCTTTTCCTGTTTTTAAAACAGACCTGGCAATGTTTCGGGGGCTTTCTAGCAGTTGGCCGTAACTTAAAAATAAAACACCTGGACTTGTCCATCTCCATAAATTGTTAAAATAATTATTTTCAACTGAAATTGGAGAAAGGTGGTTTTCCCTGGATTATTTTTTTTTAAAAGCAAAAATTAGTTGTGGGTTGCTATTTGCATCAGATAGATAGCCACCTTTTTATACCATGCTTTGGTTTTTCGTAAAATAAGATATGGCTGCATCAGCTGATCACCCAAATCAACACCCCCCATGTACTTATTATACGCCCTGATGCAAATCGGTTTGGACTCTACTCTGCCCCGGACAGAGACGTCTGACATGAGTTCGTCATGGATGGTGGTTAGCATGTTGACATCCTTCCTGTCCCTAAATTTTAGTGCAAGCACTTCAGCTTTGCGAAGTGCTTTACATTTGCCTTTTTTTTAATTTTGCCTCTATGAGAGATTGTGGAAAGTCTTTGGAATTTTTTCTGGCAGTGCCGCAGGCCAGTGTCTGTAAACCATAGAGTGTTTTAAACAGACAGACACTACTATAAAAAATATCCACATAAAGGTGGTAACCTTTATTAAACAAGGGGTTTAGTAGGTCCCATACAAGTTTCCCACTTGTCCACAGGGAGTCAGGACAGCCAGGAGGGTCCAGTTGACCATCTTTCCCCTCATATACACGAAAGGCAAATGTGTATCCACTTTCGCTCTTGCACAGTTTGTACAGTTTTATGCCATACCTAGAGCGCTTTGAGGGGATGTATTGTCTGAACCCTAATCTCCCTTTGTATTTCATTAGCGATTCATCTATGGATACATTTTGTTGGGGGGTATAAACATCCGAAAATTTGTCCTGAAAATGGTCTAGCAGTGGGCGTATTTTATGAAGCCTATCATATTGGGGGTGATCTCTAGGGTGACAGAGGGTATTGTCACTGAAATGTAAAAATCTCAGCAGTAACTCTTTCTGGCTCTAGGCATGGTTTGGGAAAATACTGGACTAGACATTATTGGGTTGGTGCTCCAGTATGAGCGAATCGATGGCTTCTTTATAATCCCCATGAGCATTGTAAGAGCCCAGAATTTTTTAAGCTCTGGGATATCTGTGGGATGTCAGTCATGCTCCCTGACTTTATAGCTACCTGGATTGTTAACAATAAATTGGGTAGCATACAAGTTAGTCTGGGAAGCAATTTCCTCCCAGATGGTATCACCTAAATATAGTTCTACATACTGTATTGGAGAGAAGCCATCCACATTAACATTAATGCCTGCGTTGGCACTAAAAGGGGGGATGTTGGGCTTGGCTAACTGTGTAGGTACCCAGTCCTCCCCCACATTCAGCGTAGCAGAGGAAGCACAGCTTCTTTCTTCAGCCGGCTCACACACAGATGACATGTCGTCTTGACTAGACGTGTCAGAAAACTGACCTGGGTCAAAATCTGATGCAGTGTCAGTGGTGTCAGAGTCTGACGCCAAGAAGGCATATGCCTCCTGCAAGTTATACATACGCTGCATGTTTTACACATGACTAAAACAAATTACAAACACACAAAAACATTTCTATACTTTTTTTTTTACTAAAACAGACTAAACAGCAATCCCTAAACTAACTCCTGTCACAAAAATCCAATGGAGATTTGGGGGAAGGAAACTGACTGACTAAGACAGACCAAGACAGACCAAGACAGACCAAAACAGACCAAGACACAGATTTTTAAAACAAATTTAACCCTTTAAGGGCAAAAAAAATACAGACAGTACAAATGCTGTTACTATATGCCTGGGATGTCTGGCAGATAGTTACAGTGTTATACCGGCAGGAGCGATCTTTGATCACTTCCCGCAACCCGTTTTTCACTATGACGGTTCAGGACCGTCAGCGGTCCAAACGCACGTTTTACCGCTGACGGTCCTGAACCGTCAGCGGTCCTGAAGGGGTTAAAGACCAATCACAGGTTAACACTAATACTACCCAAATCAGCAAGCTTGACAATATTACCATCAAAACAGACTACCGTATATACTCGAGTATAAGACGAGTTTTTCAGCACATTTTTTGTGCTGAAAAACCCCACTCGTCTTATACTTGAGTCATTATAAGCCAGGCGGTCCTGTTGGGGGCTGACAGTGAGCTGTAACTTACCTTTCCTGCAGCTCCTGTCAGCTCCCTTCTCCTCCGGTCCGGTCAGCTCCCCTGTCAGCTCCACTGCAAGTCTCGTGAGAGCAGCGGAGTCTGAGCGTTGCCACGGGTTACCGTGGCAACGCTCCGCGCGGCACTCACACCTCAAGACTTACAGTGGAGCTGACAGGGGAGCTGACCGGAGCGGAGGAGAAGGGAGCTGACAGGAGCTGCAGGAAAGGTAAGTTACAGCTCGGTGCCAGCCCTCCTCCTGCACAGCCCATGCCAGTGGACCACCAGGGAATGAGAGCCCCCCTCCCTGGCCATGTATGAAGCAGGGAGGAGTGACGAAAATAAATAAGTAAAAATTTAAATAATAACAAATAAAATTTAAATATTAATAATAAAAATAAATATTGCAAATTGCATGGCAGCAATGGAGTGCATAGGGTGAGAGTGTTGCGTCTTCTTCTGACACTACATATCTGTATTACTGAGGGACAAGGCAGATATAAAGAGTACTAGGTCAGGGAGCATGACACAGCATCTCTATAACCCATTACCCATACCCCAATAAACCACAGACACCAATTTCTACTGTTGGAATTATTTGTCCACAGCTTTATTAAATATATCATAAATTATAACAATTAGGGTCATTGCCAACAACCATCACAGCATTTTAAAACCATAACCCTCTCATACATAATCTCCCCTGGCAATGACACAACAATAAACAGTGTGTGTGTATGTATATATATATATATATATATATATATATATGTATGTATGTATATATATCACATAACATATACATATATATATATATATATATATATATATAAATATATATATATATATATATATATATATCACATAACATGGCCATCCATATGACCCCATTTCAAATGATAAACTGCAGGGGTGTACCGAGACACCTCTACACCACCAGGTTTCGAAGCAACTAAAGAGCTCAAACCTACCAACCAAGTTAACGACTGCCTAAATCACCTTAAACCTATCCATGGCCCCCTTCCTACTCCAGGTAGCTCCCAATTTAACCTTGCCATTCCCTGCAGCATGGATCACAATAGTAGGCTATCTCATTAACTATATCAATGAATGAAAAAGACATACAATGTCAAATAAAAAGTACAATGTAACACATACAAGTTTTAGAAGAGCCTATAAGCAGACTACACAATGCATGAATCTCAGAATACAGATATTCAAAATAGCTATATGAGATCCCAAACAATTATCATTAGAAACCCCAAAATAATTATATATACAAAGAAAAGAAAAGCATACCAGACCTAGTGAGAAGAAGGACAAGAGTCAACCAAAAAGCCCCCAACATTTTGGCAAAAAATGCCTTTATCAAGGGAGCCCCACACACAAAAACAGAGCTCTGGCAATACCCTTCTGAAAACCCCTTTTTTAAATTATATTTTTTTATTATGATTTTACATAGATTAAACAAATATATTTAACAGCATTTTTCAAGTTACTTCATACAAATGAAGTAAATTAAATTATTCCATTACTTCTCCATCCAAATCCAATCTTAGATAAATGGTCATTAGGTAAGAATATCTGGGAAATTAATATAGTCTTGAATTAAATTACATTTCCGGAATACTGCCGTCAAAAAGATATACATTACACAACAAATGACACAAATAAAACAAATGAAACATGAGGACAGCCATAGAGAACAGGGAGAGCAGACAACTCCAGTATCGCTTCTTTAATTATATTAGATCATCATAGAGCCACCTTAGGGATAAGATTGTCAGCATATTACCAAGAAAATATATCTATGTCCGGGTTTTATTTAGTGGGAATGTGACAAAATGCCTTTTGTCACTGGATTTTTATATGACCAACTGCCCTTTGCCCCTGGCTGTTGGAGGAGCCTGATTGCCAGCCTCCTCCCTCATGACTATGGCCCTGGGGTGTATTGCCATTTAAAAAGACTATTTGGGGCTTTTTGGCTTCTAAAAGACTGTTCCTGCTTTGCTTTCTGGAGGAGTCTATGGTGGTTATGGTGTTGGTTGGAGTGCTTGGAGCCCTCAGGAAGCGCTAGGAGCATCCATCAACGGAGGTACCCAGTCGGGGTGCCAGGTGATTTGTTGCATTGGTGGCAGCAGTGGGATGGCGTCCTAGTGCGAGGAGAAGCAGCTCGGAGACACTGGTAACGTTTGGAGTTACAAACTGAGGGCAACGCTAGTATCCGTACAGGGTCCCTGGCTACAGCAGGATGGAATTGGCTAGTTTTCGGACAGCGTTCCATGATGAGGAGGAGGAGGCTGCAGCGGACTATAGGGATGCAGACAGAAAGGAACTCTGGTATGATGCCCTGGAAGATGCCCAGTGGCGGCAAGGTGAGAGTCTCCCAAGTGATGAGCAGCAGTTACAGAAGCGTGTGGCGATGCGGATGTATCTATTGGGAGAGCAGCCCCTGGATGAGTGGGTGACAAGACTATAGACCCTGGTATGGCTAGAGATCTGGCTAGACAATGCATACCAGGCCCTCTGGTGGCATACCATTCGACTTACCCCCTGGATGGCCGAGCACGACTTACCGGAGGGGGATGATTATGATGGCCCGGGTTTATTATGGGATGCCTTGGAGGACGACATTGATCATGGCAGCATGGAGGGGTCTAGGTTTTGGGATATCTACGACTACGGGATGGACATGTATGTCTGGGCTGACGAACACGAGGTGAGCAAATACATGACCCACCTGGTAACAAGGGAGTGGGAGCTGGAGAAGGACTACCAACACCTGCTCAGCTTTTTGCAGCCCCAACCTACCTGACAAGCAGAACCAGACCTCATTGACTGGTGCTGGGATGACCTCCAGATGGCAGGTAGGGATGGGACCGAGGTCTGTCTACCGGCCCTACAGGGATGCTGGGCAGCCAACCCAGATCTCCAGCGACAGTGTGAGTTCCAGGGAGCCGAAGGTGCCGTCCTTCCTCCCCAACGGCAATGTGAGTTCCAGGGAGCCAAAGGTGTCGTCCTTCCTCCCCAGCGGCAGTATGTATCCCAGGGAGTTGAAGGTGTCTTCCTTCCTCCCCAGCGGCAGTGTGTTGACAATGGAGAAGAGACAACCGGTCTCTCTCCCAAGCGGCAACCAGCATCCCAGGGAGAGGAGATTGTCGGCCCCTCGTCCCTGCAGCAACCATCATCACTGGGAGTCGAGACAGTCGGTCTGACTCCCCAGCGGCAATGTGTTGTAAAGGGAGAAGAGACAACCGGTCTCTCTCCCCAGCGGCAATCAGCATCCCAGGGAGAGGAGATTGTCGGTCCCTCGTCCCTGCAGCAACCATCATCACTGGGAGTCGAGACAGTCGGTCTGACTCCCCAGCGGCATTGGGTTGTAAAGGGAGAAGAGACAACTGGTCTCTCTCCCCAGCGGCAGCCAGCATCACAGGGAGAGGAGATTGTCGCTCCCACTACCCATCACCAGGCAGCGTTAGCGGGAGTGGAGACAGTCGGTCTGATTCTCCAGCGGCAGTGTGTTGTACAGGGAGAAGAGACAACCGGTTTCTCTCCCCAGCGGCAGCATACCCTACTCCCCCAGACGGTTCAGATGGAACCTTAGTCTCTGCACCCGACCTACAGGGAAGCTGGACCGCCTATCCAGATCCCCAACTACCCTCACAAGAATACCGGGCGGAGAAGGTAAACAAGGTCTCCCCTCCCCAACCAAGTTGCGCTCAGGTTAACCCAGCAGAAGCGCTGGCATCGGGGCAGAGCGCAGTTGGCCTCTGCCCCCCAAGTCCCCACAGCGTGTTGCCCAGTACCACCAGAGGAACCACCAGGTGCAGTAAATGTGTGTTGTGGGTGGGCTACTCATGTACTTGTTCACCGTGGGAGGGTTTATTGACTAACTCAGGCACTAACCGATAGGTCAGGTACCCGGTTAGTCTCCCCCCCAAAGGGGAGATATGTGACAAAATGCCTTTTATCACTGGATTTTTATATGACCAACTGCCCTTTGCCCTTGGCTGTTGGAGGAGCCTGATTGCCAGCCTCCTCCCTCATGACTATGGCCCTGGGGTGTATTGCCATTTAAAAATACTATTTGGGGCTTATTGACTTCTAAAAGACTGTTCCTGTCTTGCTCTCTGGAGGAGTCTACGGTGGTTATGGTGTCGGCTGGAGTGCTTGGAGCCCTCAGGAAGCGCTAGGAGCGTCCGTCAATGGAGGTACCCAGTCGGGTGCCAGGTGATCCATTACAGGGAGAAACCAATCCTATTATTTATAGTAATCAAACCAGTTTGCCCATATCTTGTTATGGGTATCGATATTGTTTTCTTTTAAGTAAACAGCCTTTTCCATTATACTTTGATATTGGATTTGGGCTTTGATATCTATTAAGGTGGGAGGTTCGTTTTTTTTCCAGTTCCTAGCAATACATAGTTTGACAGCCATTAAAACATGGATGGTTAAATATAAAGATGGTTTAGCTATTTTTGGCATATCTAGGTGAAAAAAGTGATATTTAATTTTAAATCAGTAAGAAGTTAAGATGCTCCCAGTTTAAAAATATCCAAGCCAACGCAGTCCCACTAGATGTGTTTAAGTGAACTCAGTTCTCTATTACATCTCAGGCAGAAATTGGAGGAATTTATTTGAAATTTACATAGTTTAATGGGATCCATATACCATCTGGGAATTAGCTTAACGAAAGTTCCTTATATATTTATGAAGTGAATTGTTTTCCTTATTAACTCAAATGAATTTAACCAGGCTTGACATGAGAAGGACTTTTCCAGATCGATTTCCCACTTAATAACAGTATTCAATTTAACTTCTTGATTAAGTGTATCCAAGACCCTTCTAGTTCTTGAAGGTTTATTATTATCCTCCCCAAAGAGAATCTTATCAAAGGGTGAGTCCTTACTTATGGGTGTTTTATGAAGGAAATCTATTATTCTTAGATAAGTAAAATATTCTTTATTCGATAGATTTGATCTTTCCTGTAGGTGCGAAAATTTACTAATCCCAGAGATACTGTATAAATCTTGAATTTTTACCAAGTCTATTTCTAACCAGACAGATTAAGATGCTGGATAAAAAGTTTCAAGACTTCTAAAGGAGCGTTTATAGAGATTTGATTTTGGGAGAAGAAATATTTATTTATCGGCTATATAGATTGGAAAATGTGAGAATTAAGTAAGTTGTCGATAATCAAGTTTTTGAATAGTTTCTTATCTGCCCATAAAAATACCCAAAAGGGTCAAAGGTACCACATAATCTTTTTTCATATATATACCATGCTTTCATTGTTGAATTTCTGTTTCCCTGTTCCAAAAAAAATGGGAAAACATCACTGTATCAAGAGTATAAAATATATCCAGGAAAGATAATCCTCCTTCTGCTAATCTGGTGGACATAACTAAAACAAATGGGAAAACATCCCTGTATCATGAGTATATAATATATTCGGGAAAGATAATCCTCCTTCTGCTTATCTGGTGGACATAACTCTAAATGCAATCTGTGGTTTCTTACCGCCCCAAACATATGATACAAATAAGCAATGGAATAAATGAAGTGTCTTCTTTAGAACTCTAAAGGGAATTGTGCGAAAAAGATATTCCAATTTTGAAAGTAAATATGCTCTAATAATATTTATTCTTCCCATCCATGATATTTGTAGTTTGGACCATTTTGAGATAGTATTTTTCAACAAAAAATATAGCCCTAGAAGGTTCCAAATTTCCTATAGAAACCATAACAAACCAAAGTCTTACTAAAACGATGGATGATCTCTATGGGAAAATTAAAAATGATATTAATCAAAATATTTCTGAGGTAATTATAGTGATATCTACTCTTGATTCTAAAATGATTGAACAAAATATTACTCTAAAAAAAAAAAAAAACCAAAGAAATGAATAATAAACTCCCCAGCAGCAGATCATGTAGAAATAATATAAGACTTAAAGAAATACCGGAAGATATTAAACAAGAAAACTTAAGCGATTATGTTATGGAATTTATCACTCAATATGTCAATCCTCCACTTTTAACTCCCTTTCCATTAGAGAGATGCCATGGAATCTTTAGAACTAGAGAAACTAAGAATTTGACTCCCAGAGATGTTATAGTGGGGTTTTTAAACTCCACAGTAAAAGATGAGCTAATGAAACAGTTGAGACTTAATCCAAACCCAAGTAATAAGAAATTTCAGAATTTGATGGTTTTTCCACATCTCTCCCTAGCAACCAGATTAAACAGAAGATACTTTAAAGATCTAACTTTACAATTGAGATCTAAAAATATAATCTATAGTGTCAGGGTATTTATATCGGCAGACATCTTGTGCTATGATAGAAATTAAAAGTGTATATTCTGAGTCACTCTGAACAGACCAGACTCCATTTTGTTATTTTCAAGTTAACAAAGACACACAAAATTTCTATCCTATCTGTAAAACTAACCACTTTCCCAGAGTTAAAGGAATGCATAGTATAAACAAACCAAGTGATAAGGAGAATGGGGGTTGGACAGACTGTCTAAAATGTTAATGGAATAGATGCATATCTAAACACAGACATTTGTGACAGAGAAGATTAAATAATAAAATTTTACTTTCTATATGTACAAGGTCCCATTGTAAGTTACGGGTCAAAACTCAGAATTTGCCAGACACATAGTCTGGACAAAACTTAAAGAAACTGTTTGATCTGACAGAAAACGTAAGTTATGGCCACTATAAAGATAAAGCCAAAATGACGTCAAAATAGCCACCAGGAAAAGTTAACTCTTTCCTGGATAGGTATGTTTAGTGGGACAAGACTGCCCTCTATAGACCAAATACCTAAATTGCGATCCCTAGGTAACCACACCTCTAGTGCTTCTATTGGGTGATCAACTAATGACGTACAGAGAGTCTGGCCCTTTAAAAGTTAAGACAAAGGGAGTTGAGAGAAAAAAAAAAAAGAGAAGGAAAAAGGTGGACGAGGAATGCAAGGGTATGCAAAGAAAGCAAAGAAGTGAGCAGTGGGGAGCAATGACACTCTAGGACACTCAGAAATTCCTACACACCTCCATGCAGAGAGACATCCAAATAAGTTCCTGAGACTAACTACCAATCGGATGAAATATCTACTCAACTGGTAATTATACTGGTTTCATTTAATTAATTAAATTAATTAAAATTTACTAATAGCATGATATATGACTGGATAAATCACGGTCAGATTTCCAATATTAAGAAATCTTAGTTAACTAAAGAATATATAGTTATAAACATTCCATTCTGCAGGTGGAATTAAGAATAATTATATATTAATGTGATAGTATCACATGTTAGCATACCGCTGTTTTTATCCAGGTGAATTAAAATTCTGCTTATAAAATATTGTAGATTCTCTTATTGGATGGTTCCAGGAAATGACTAATGAACTGGTTTAAATGTTATTTTATTTAAAATTACATAAGAATAGATCTTAATTACCTAGGAGATCTAGCCAGCATTGAAAGGGTTATTCAGTTATTCTAACTGTTAGCCAGGGTTTTATAGCCCTTCGCTGTGAAAAGCTTCACTTTCAGTCTGTAAAGATAGTCATAAATCGTGTAAGTCTTGACAGAAAATGCTGTTTAGCCATTGAAACGTGTATACCCATTCCATTGTATTGCATACCATTTTATACTGGATATTCATTGATTATTGTCACGCATGTTACATATTATTATTATTAATTAATTTGTTATTATAAAATAAAATCTATTTTTATAACATTGTGATTTATTTATATGAAATACTTTTCACTTACGATAACGATCTTTGGGATCTGAGAATTGAATTAGTGGGCAATTCTCACTGTTTACTATTATTATCCCATAAATATCCCCACAATAGATGGGGTTTTCCAACTAAAGTGATCATTTTTCATAATGGGATGAGTCTTACTATCAAAGATCCTGTAGAAGAACTTTCCAAATTAACGAATCTTGGGATAATAGATTGATGAAAATAACCTCACTTAAACAGTAAAGCAGAATATGGCATAAAGGGGGGAGAGCAAGGGAAGTAATATGAAGATAAGGGTAGATAGAAAAGGGGAAGTATTATAACATAAACTTACCAAATCATTTTCAAAATTTAATATCCACGAAGTACTTAATGACATATGTTTAGCCATTTCTATCTACCAAATTACAACACTCTTTATATAAATTTAATTTATGCACTTATATATCTACTTAAAACATATTACTATTTTTTTTTTCATTTTGACAATTTTTATTTTCCAATAAAATGAGTATATGGGATACAGAAGAGAGATGGGGGGGTATGGCAGTACATCACATGTTTCTATCATATAGTATACATCATAACCGTTGTTACATGGTATATTACAATCCAATAACATTTTATCCATAGTGTTAGACCTGGGCTTGCTCTCTATCGATGGGTTCAAGACCCGTCTTGTGCTTAGCCTCTGTATGCGTACCATTATGATCTTTGATTAAATGTCCCTAACTATTTGTATCGAGTATGGAATATACTTCCCAACCTGGGTTCTCTCTGGGTTTTCAAACGTCTAATCTTGTGTATCTCTCCTCTAGTATCCCGATGGGGAAAGGGTTGTAAAAACTGGTGGGATGGGGAGAGAAGAATGGGGGGAGGGGGGGAAAGTTGGCGAGATCCGCGTGTCCCTTCTCCTACCGGTTCAGTTTCCTTATAGAGTCTGTATGATCTGCTCAGAACTCTTGGTCTACTAGATGTCCTCTGTCTGTCTTCTCTGCCCTCTCTGGTCCATATCCCATGGGCTCTCTCTCTTACTCCCGGGGGTGTATCCCTTTGTCTCACAGTGTCCCTTTAGGGGGGCGACTCCCTGGTTTTGGGACTATTCGCTATCCTCCTGTTCTTTGGGGGCATATGTGGCTTCCCATCTAACTTGTGCTCCCTCAAATTTTGAGCTGTTGCTGTAGGTTTTCCTCGCTACCTTTTCGTAGTGTAAGTTATTGGAGATTTGCTTTAACAGGGCACTTTTTGTCGGTGCCGTTGTGGTTTTCCATTCTCTAGCTATGAGCGTCAGGGCTGCTATCAGTATGTGGAAGACCAGTATTGCCCCAGTTCCCTGAAACTGGTCTAAGTTCATAAATAGGAGGCCCAATTCCGGGGTAAGTGTTATGTTGGTGTCTACCGTCTCTTTAGTTATGCCCTCTACCATCTCCCAATAGGTACGGATCGTCCCGCACTTCCACCATATGTGGTACATCGTGCCCTCCGTCGCCCTACATCTCCAGCACTACACTGATGTTCCCTGGTATATTTTTGCCAGTCTGGTTGGCACCATATACCATCTATAATACACTTTCCTCATTAATTCTAGGTGTGATGTGCACAATGTCTTCCCCTTGTGTGCCGTTACAGCTTTCTCCCATTGGGCTTTATCAAATAGTTTCCCCAGATCCAGCTGCCACGCCTCGCTGAATCTGTCTAGCTGTACTGGGGTACCCATATTCAGAAGCGAGTAACACAGAGAGATAGTCCCTTTCCTCTGTTTTTGGTTAATGCACGTACTCTCTAACCCCGTGATCATGCCTACCCCTTGTTCTATGGGTCTTTGGGCCCTAGCATTGATTTAAGTTGGAGATATGGGAATATCAGTTTAGAGGGTAGTTGAAATTTTTCTTGGAGGGCGGGGAATGGTTTTGGGTTGTACTCTTCTAGGAGATCTCGTACATGTGTGCATCCTCTCTTGGTCCATTCTCTGTAGTCAAACGTATTGTTGGCTACATGTAGGCTAAACAGCGGGGTTGCCGGTGACCATGGTAACATGGACACCAGTGCCTTTTGTGTTCTATCCCAAGCCTCCAGCATTGTTTTAGTGGTGGATAGTATGTAAGGTTGTGGTGGGCGCAGCCCTTTAGGTACCCATACCAGTCTCTGAAGGTCTGTTGTAACCAGTGGTTCTCTATTACTAACCATTGGGGGTGTGAGGTTTGTGAATGTATCCCTATCATTGGGGCCACCAGCGTCGCCTGGCAGTAGGTCTTAATATTCGGCAATGCCAGACCTCCCTGACTGACTGGTCTATATAAGAATTTTGTCACTACTCTCACTCTCTTTTGTGCCCATACAAATTTGGTGAGTAGTGTTTGTATTTTATTTAAATATGGGGACGGTAGGCCTGTCGGTATCGTTCTAAATAGATATTGTAGTTTGGGGAGGAGAGACATTTTAAAAGCTGCCATCCTTCCCAACCAAGACAAATATTTATCTTTCCATGATGCCAAGCTGGTCTCTAATTCTCGTTGTAATGGCTCGTAATTGGCCTTGAAAAGTCCCCCTATTGTCTTAGTCAGTTTTATTCCCAGGAAGGTGACACTGTCTGCCCTCCAGTCCAGCTCAAATTTGCCTTTCAGCACTCTTATCACTTCAGTGGGTATACCAATTCCCATTGCCTGGGTTTTTGTTATGTTTAATTTATAAGAACTATCACCATATTCTTTGATTACTTGTAACAAGTGTGGCATCGATATTAGAGGTTGGGTCAGGGTCAGCAGCACATCGTCCGCGAATAAATTAGTTTTATATTCCCTTTCTACTATGCGCACGCCATGTATAAAGTCGTGTTGTCTGATCTTGGAAGCCAGCGGTTCCAGGGCTAGGACATAGAGCAGGGGCGACAGAGGGCACCCCTGCCTCGTCCCATTGGAGATGCCAAAAGGGTTCGACAGGAACCCTGCATTGAGTACTTGGGCTTTCGGCTCGCTGTACAGCGCCTTGACTGCTGACCTGAATTCATCAGGCACCCCAAACTTTACCATGACCGCCTCTAGGAATGTCCAATGCAGGCGGTCAAAGGCCTTCTCTGCATCTAGGGATATCACAAGGCCCCCCTCTTTGTGTGTTCTGGGCAGACTGTGCAATAGGTTTAGTACTTTGCGTGTGTTGTCCGCTCCTTGTCTCCCAGTCACAAATCTAACCTGGTCTGAGTGGATTAACTGGGGGAGGAGTGCGCTCAGTCTCGTTGCATACAGTTTGGCAAATATTTTTGCGTCAGTATTGAGCAGGGAAATGGGTCTGAAGTTTTGGGGGACAGTGGGCGGTTTCCCTGGTTTTTGTAAGGTGATAATGTGGGCTAGTAGTGATTCCTTAGGGAGAGCCTGTGAAGTGGTTGTCTCTGTGAACATGTGTACTAATTGGGGCGCTAATTGATGTAGGAAGGTTTTGTAATAGCTGTTGTCTAAGCCATCTGGGCCTGGGGCTTTGCCGTTTGGCAGGTTCTTTATTACTTTGTGGATTTCCGCCTCTGATATTGGTTTTATGTGGTCTTTCGCCTGTTGGGACGTAAGCTTGGGGAGGTCTATCGTGGCCAGATAAGCATTGATGTGCTCCTCTGTGGGGTGGAACGTGGTGTCGTTTTTATTTATGTTATACAAGGAGGCGTAATAAGTAGCAAATTCATTGCAAATATCTTTTGGGATCAATTTCTTCTCTCCCGTGGGGGACATGAGATAGGCTATTTTTTGGCTTGCTCTTCTTTCCTGCAATCTCCTAGCTAGGAGTTTGCTAGCTTTGTTCCCTTGCATATATTGTCGTGACTTCATTCGTTGAAGCATGTACCCTGTCTGTTCTAGTGCCCTCTGGTGTAATTTTGCTGTAATGATGGAGATTTGTATTTTAATGGCATTGGAAGGTGAATTTTGGTTACGTGTGTTCAGCTGGTATAACTCACGTCTCCATTGTGTAATTTGGGTTGAAGATTTTTTTTGCAGGTATGACGCCCTTTTAATGAAGACCCCTCTAACCACTGCCTTATGTGCCGCCCAAATTGTGCTCTGAGAAACGTCTGGAGTGGTATTTTCTGAGAAGTAATTGTGTATGGTGGCCTCTATTTCCTTTTTAAATGTGCTGTCATACAATAAGGAGGCATTCAGCCTCCATGGGCTGCGTTGTTTATAGTCATATTGGTCTTTGACCTTCAGCGTAACTGGTGCTTGGTCTGACCAAGTGGTTTGGCCTATGTCGCAATCAGCGATTTGATTGAGTGCCTGCCCGTGGACTAGGATCCCGTCGATCCTCGAATATGTGTTGTGGACATGTGAGAAGTGGGTATATGCCCGCTCCGATGTGTGGGCTATTCTCCATATATCAAAGTAGTGGAGTAGGGATAGGAGGTTCTGTATTTTTTTGCACTGTCTGTGGAGTATTTTATATCTGGGGCTGTGTTGTGAGATATTGGAGTCCAGCTTTGGGTCCCATACATGGTTGAAGTCCCTGCATATGATAGACATTC
This sequence comes from Pelobates cultripes, assembly GCA_933207985.1. Taxonomy (NCBI): domain Eukaryota; kingdom Metazoa; phylum Chordata; class Amphibia; order Anura; family Pelobatidae; genus Pelobates; species Pelobates cultripes. The sequence continues at coordinate 71,714,707 of OW240920.1, forward strand.
CCTCTTGAATTGTGGGCAGTTTTTGTAACAGATGTTGTAGGAACCCGCCCTGGTTTGTGTTAGGCGAGTAAAGATTCGTGATGGTGTACAACATGTCGTTAATAGTACATTTCAATATAACATATCTCCCATTTGTGTCTAACTCTACGGAAATCAATGTAAATGCCACTCGTTTAGATATTAGTATGGAAGTCCCTTTGGACTTCATAGGGGAAGCCGTGTGGTATTGGTGTGGATAGTCGTGTACTGATGGTGGGATATAGTCATCGTTTCTATAGTGTGTCTCTTGTAGACAAACAACATCCGCTTGTTTAAGGTCTCTATACAATTGGTGTCTCTTAACCGGTAGGTTTAACCCTCTTACATTTAGCGAATATATTTTCATGGGGGTCTATACCCCGTTTGTTTAGTCAGGGACATACCAAATTGTAAGTACCAGTGCGGGGGGGTTCGCTCGCCCCAGCAGCATCAAGTCGAGCGACTTTCCCTTATTTGAGGGTAAGATTCGGACACCCCTCTCTCGCCGTTTCGTGGGTGGTTGGGAACCCGTTAGGTGCTTGGTGCTTTGTATAAGCATCCTGTGGGCACTTGGGGAAGGGTATAACTCGTCTGGTCCCAGCCAGACCGAGGGGAGAATGGGAACATAACATTAACAGGGTAAATGAACCTAACAAGAATGTGTGGTGTGCCGTATGCGGCATAGGTACAATTTAGTACCTCTGGGGGTGGAAGTGCTACTTCCTCTCGGTGGGGTGCTTCCCCGACTTGGCGTGATTTGCCGCTTGTGATTCCATATATATATATATATATTTTTATTTTTTTCACATAAAATTATCTAACTGTGTCATAACCTCAGCATGTCAATTAGCTTTATACGATACCCTTGCGTTCCTCCATGGTCGTTGTATCATGACCTTTCTTGCAACAGTCTCTCGGTATAGTATGCAGTCTATTAGTCAAGTAACATAGTCTTTCAAGCTTTTCTCCAGTCCGTGGAGGTGCCGCCTGTCCTATGCGGGCTCCGTCTCTGGCCCTGCTTGGCTATGCCCCACCTCTGTAGCATACGAGTCCCTTCCTCAGGTGTTGTTATGGCCGACACTTTTCCACCTCTGGACACCAGGATTTTCACCAGGTATCCCCACCGGTATGGAAGCTTGTGGATCCTGAGCTATTCCGTGATACTTTAAAGTCTCTCCTCCGTTTTAGTGTATATGTTGATATGTCCGTGAATATCAGCAACCCCCCATAGGGTTCAGGGAGTTTCTTCTTCGCCCGGCTTGTTTGGAGTATCACTTCTTTTACGTGATAATAGTGCATCTTTATGAGGACATCTCTCGGGGTGTCTTGTGGCAGGAAGCTGGGTTTAGCTGTTCTATGGTATCTGTCCATCAGTAATTGGTCTGTTGGTATATCAGGTGCCAGTTTTTTCAACATGCCAGTCAGGTAAGCTGCCAATTCTGCTTGTCCCACTTCCTCATTTATCCCACGTATCCGCAGATTATTTCTGCGGGCCCTGTCCTCCATGTCAGCAAGTTTCAGTTCATACGTTTTCATTTGGTTACGGAGCTCTGACACCTCTCCTTCCATACCTTTGTGTGCTTCAGCTAGCTCCACCATTTTGGTTTCTGTTCCGGTCGTTCTCACTTCCATCTCTTGGATATCTTTATGCATGGCCCCTATTGTTGTTTTAAAGCTGTTTTCCAGCCTGGCAGACATCTCTTCTAGCAGTGTCCGCAGTACCTGCTGTGTGACAGGGTTTTCATTATCTGGGGACTTACTATGCTGTTCAGCAGGTTCGTCGGCGCCATCTTGGATTTCCTCCTGCACCAAGGCCTGCTTCAGCTGCGGCGTCCTAGAGGTAAAAAACGCGGATTTTTCCGCCTTGTCCACTTGCCTTTTCCACTTGGCTTGAGACATGCTGGCTTGGGGTATAAGTGTCCCCTATTTTATTGTCGGCTATAATCGCCTAATGACTCCTGTGGGTCTTGTCGGAGCGGAGCGCTCAGTACATGCGACTGCTCAGCACCGCCGCCAGGACACGCCCACCAACATATTACTATTTTAACACTTTTTATGATACTAGAGTAAATAATGTACTGCACTTATACACGTAATCATGGTTGCTAAGAAAGCAAAATAACATATTAAAGAAAATAGTTAATAATTTTAAAAATAGTGAAGTTCTGTTTTGAAGTTTTATAAACATGTATCCCCCTTCCTTATTTTTTTTTTAGAGATAGGGTGGAAAAGACTACATAAATTCACTTTAGTATTAAGACAGTTATTTACTTATGACTTACCACTATTATAAAATATATCACAATTGAACAAGGTTGTAAGGAAACTAGAATAAACACTGTAGCACAGTGTGGGGATATTTATGGGATGATATTATTAAACAGTCGAGAATTGCCCACTATTTCAATCCTCTTAGATCTTAGAGATCGTTATCAAATAAGTGAAAAGTATTCCATAAATAAATCACAATTAGTTATAAAAATAGATTTATTTATTGTGACATATTATATAACAATATTATTAGGCAGCATGCATGATAATAATCAGTGAATATTTAGTATAACATAAGTATGCAATACAATGGAATGGCTATACACGTTCCAATGGCTAACAGCACCAACTGTCAAGATTTTAGATTTATGAGGGTAAGCTTCACACAGCGACCAGCCATAAAACCTTGGCTAACAGTTAAATCAACTGAATAACCCTTTCAATGCTGGCTAGATCCTCCTAGGCATATAGTATCCTATTCTCCTGTGATTTTCAATTAAAATAACATTCAGACCAGCTCATTAGTCATTTCCTGGAACCATCCAATAAGAATAATCTTCCAGATTCTATAAGCCGAATTTTAATTTGCCTAAAAAGATATCTTATCTTATATTAGAGCAAATCATTACACCTGGATAAAAACAGCGGTATGCTAACATGTGATAATATCACATTAATATATAATTATTCTTAATTCCACCTGCAGAATGGAATGTTTATAACTATATATTCTTTAGTTAACTAAGATTTCTAAATATTGAAATCTGACAGTGATTTATCCAGTCATATATCATGCTATTAGTAAATTTTAATTAATTTAAATTAATTAAATAAAACCAGCATAATTACCAGTTATGTAGATATTCTCATCAGATGAGTAGGTAGTCCCAGGAACTTGATTGGTTTTATGGAGGTGCGTGAGTGATAGAGAAAAGTGGTGTTGGTTAAAAAGTATCAGTAAATTTTAAGTGTCAAGGAGTTTAAAAGAGTTGAGTGTCCAAGAGTTTAAGAGTAGAGTGTTAGTCCCAGAGAATGTCCTGGATCTTTGCATGTCCGAGTTGGAGTCCCCAAACTTCAACTCCCTCTCTCTGCCAACTAACCTCTCTTCCCTTTGTCCTAACTTTTAAAGGGCCAGACTCTTTGTATGTCATTAGTTGATGAACCAATAGGAAACTGTAGATGTGTTCAATCTATGGATGGCAATTTAGGTATTTGATCCATAGAGGGCAGTCTTGCCTAACTAAACCTTCCTATCCAGGAAAGAGTTAACTTTTCCTGATGACGATTTTAACGTCATTTGGCTTATCTAAAATGACTACCATAACTTAGATCTGCTGTCAGTTCAATGCATTTGTCTCAGTCTTTGTGGCAACTACTTTGATCGTAATTTGTAAAATTGACAGTTCTAAACTCAATTTCACCCCTTACTTACAATGGAACCTTGTAAAATTTAGAAAGTAGAATTAATTACTTAGTCTTCTCTGTCACTAGTGTCTGTGTTTATGTAATACATTCCTTTAACATTTAGACAGAGCATTCCATCCCCCTGCTTAATTTCTTATCACTTGGTTAGTGAAATCAAGGAAATGATGTGTCTTTGTTATCCTGAAGATAGCAAAATGGAGTCCGCTCTGTTCTGAGTGACTCTGGTAATATACACTTTTAATTTCTTTTTAGCACAAAATGTCTGTTGATATAAATATTCTGATAACAGACTTGTATTTAGACACAGATGATGGGGAAAAGAGAAATGTGAAATAGAAAGGAAAGGAGAGAGGAAACATTTCTCATATAACATTGGATCACATACAATTTACATTACGTACTATGAATGAATACATATTAAGATTCACTTACTACTATTATAGTCACTTTTAATAATGTTTAGTTTTACTATAGAGGATGTGTGTTTCTTTATTGTTTTTCATTATTAATATTTTACTTATCTATTTAATTTCCTCTCCCACTTCCCTATACTAGATAAATTAACTTTGTGACTACTTATAAGTGGATGGTGGAGATCCTCACCTCCTTTTTTCCATGCTTAAATATAGAATTTGTTATATGTCTTACCTTCTGGCCATAGATAGCCACCAGCGACTGATTGTCCCTGAGATATATATTTTTTTATTTTTGTGATTGTTTTTGCATGTTTAGACCTCTCAGGGTAATCACCTGTAAGATGTGTGTTATCTTGTTGTGGTGTTGTATTGCTTGTTTATGTTGTATTGTTTTTTGTGTAGTTTGTGTGAGGACATCTATGGAGAATGGAACTGGACAATTCTGTTTGAAACTACTGGGACCACTTATGGAAGGACATTAGCTATAAAATGTAATAATGTCATCTATAAATGCACAGGGCCTGAACTCCCCGGTAAAAGAGGTCTTCTCTATAAAATAGACTTATGTCTTGTGCAAGAAACCCACTGGAAAGATAAGGATACTTTTGGGAAATTCTCTAGATTTTCATATATTATGAATGCTAGTATGTTGGGCAAGAAGAAAAGAGTTGCAATTATTTGCTCATCCAAGCTTAAATTTGAACAGATTCATATAGAAAAAGATCCATCAGGAAGATTTTTAATTCTTCTTTGTAAATTGAATGATATAATCTATAACCTAGCTAATATATATGCCCCTAACGTATTCTCACAAACATTTTATAGGAAATGCTTTAGGAAGATTGATGGGTGTAAAAATTGATAGGATATCTAGGGATTCTATACAAACAATTAATGCTTATAGAACTCATTGTACCTGGTTTCAGGATATCTTTTCTGAATATGAGATATTTGATATTTGGAGGGTGCAACACCAGAATGAAAGAGACTTTACTTTTCTATCTAAAGTTCATCTAAGTTACTCTAGAACAGATTTTTTTCTTAACTGATATAATAAACTTGAAAAAGTTTGTAAGCTCTGAAATTGACTCTATTGTTTGGTCAGATCATGCCCCCATTAGCATAGTAAAGGAAAATAATGCAGACTGCAAACATAGAAAAAACATCATAACATCAGAAAAAAAATAGAAAATATCTTGAAAACTTGGCAAAAGAATTTGATAAAATTAACGAAAATTAAGTACTGTATCTAGTGAGACTCTCTGGTTAACTTTTAAATGTGTTGTGAGGGGGAACTTAATCCAAATGGGGGCAAAAACCAGAAGAGCAAATTTAGCGGACCTATACATACAGCTGTCTAACCTTGAACACAGTAATAAAGAAAATCCAAATATGCTAACACAAATTAAAACAGTTCAACTTCAAATTAAAATAATTTTTGAAGACAAAATTAAAAAATCAATTACATCCTATAAAATATTATAGTAGTAACAATAGAGTAGGAAAGCCTATGTAAAAAAAAACTTAAATCAGATCAAATAAAACATGCAATAAAAAAGATTATTGATGGTGATAAAATTTGTCTTCCCCCCCTATAATATAGGCGACGCCTTTGCAAAATATTATACTTCATTATATAATCTGAAGGAAATAAATTCTCCCATAGTGAACTAAAGGCTTTCCTTTTAAAACTCAATCTTCCTAAAATAAAACCTGAAAAACTATAACATTTAAATAAACCTATTGAATCTGAAGAAATTAAAAGAGCAATTATTAAGCTTGGCAATGGGAAGGCACCCAGTCCAGATGGATTTACAGCCTACTTTTATAAATCCTTTGATACTGTGATAACTCCTCTACTTTTAAAACTATTCTCAGATAAAAAAAAATCCTCTGAAATGGTAAGCGCTACAATCTCCCCAATCCCAAAACTCAGAAAGGATTTACATTTTATAACCAACTACCATCTGATTCCCCTCATAAGTCTAGATATAAAAATATTTTTTTTTTTGCAGACAGACTTAGTCAGATATTTTCAGACCTAATTAATTTAGACCAATCTGGATTTTTAAAAGCAAGATCAGCTAGTGACAATATTCGTAAGATTCTGAATTTAATGATAGAAGAAGTTGATAAAAAAAAATCTGTTCCAATAGTTTTTATAGCTGTTGATGCCTAAAAGGCGTTCAACAGGGTAAATTGGAATTTCTTATCAGCTACCCTGTCCACTTTTGGGATTGAGGGATTGTTCAAAGATTTGGCAATGTCCCTGACTCTTCTCCTGTGGCAAAAATATATGGTAATGGCTTAGATTCCGATTGGTTTACTATTAATAATGGAACCCGTCAGGGATGTCCATTGGCACCCTCCTTTATATTCTCTCTATCAAGCCACTAGCTGCACATATCAGACAATCTCATAATGTAACTGGGGTGTCTTTAGGTGACCATGAACAAAAAATAACTGTTTCCTATGATATAATTATGACACTAACATATACAGAGATCTCTCTACCAGCTACACTATAATGTATAGAAGAATATAGTAGATTTTCCAATTATAAAATCAATATGCAAAAAACGCAAGTTCTACATTGCAATCTCTCATGCCCTCAAGTAGAAACTTTGAACAATGACCATAAATTTAACTGGTCTTCTAATTCCATTTGTTACCTGAAAACCAATGTTAAGCAGATCATACCCCACATCCGTTAGATGGACCCCATTCCGCCCAAAATACCCAGGAAGCATACCTTCCAATTCCTGATGCCTCACCGCTATACTTACTATACTCCTGACAAAAATCGCCATTGTCTTGTATACTTTCCCCTGACACCACCCTACTGCGGCCAGGTCCTTAGCATGCCTCCAGTGAAAATGTTTCAGACCACATACCTAGACTAGCTCCCATAGCCGGTCCAAATCTTTCTAGCCGGTCCAAATCTTTCTTATCCCTTGCACCAAGACTCTCTGTGGGACCAGCCCTATGTCATCACCCTCAAAGTGTATTAACAATATATCTGGGGCCACTCCCCCAACACTGTCCGAAAGATTTCCCCACTGACACATTGCCAACCAAAACCTCGCAACTCACACCACATCAGCAAAACTTGCTCCAGAGGAAAGCACAGCTGCACACCACACGTCTGAATTGCGGCTCTCTTCTATGCCCTGTAGATGTAAGAGTGGCCCACCAACAAGGCCACCCGACCTTAAATGAAAACAAAATTAACATAACAGTTTCCTCCATTTTTTAACACCACACCCCATCCTAGCCCAGCCACTTAGGCCACACATAGAACCTAAACCGTACGGATTCCCACCTACCAATTCGTTTGACCAAACCATCCACGAGCTCTAGGCGAGAAGCCTAAGCCTCCGTTGCCACCCCAATCCTAAACGAGTGGGTTCCAAACTGCATTTGATCCAAACCCAACCTCTGTAGCCTCAGCCGAAAAACCTTAAAATACTGAAAACATGACAGGGTAGTCCCATCCTCGTGTAACAAAAAGCAAGTCTCGACCCGTGGGCGAATGTCTGAATATGTATATGTACATGACACCAGTCATGCACCCGAGCTTGGTAGGGAATAGATTAACTAAAAAACCCTTCCCGAACAGTTCGGTCTTAAAGCATCAGAGACGAATCGACACCCTATCTGATCCCATGTCGACATCCAACCACTGAAGTCTCCCGACTCCGAGCTTGTTAACACTCACCAGTTGCCCAATCCAAAATACTCCAAAGAATGTCCACACAAAGCCACAGAGAACAGCACCTCTTTGTAATGGGAGAAACAAACTGCTGGGAGAACTGCCACCAATCTTTGAAGGACCTCAAAGGACACCGGCCTCCTACTGTCCCCCAATGCCCTACCCTTTCTAAATGCCCACATCGCCTGCCGAACTATTAAGTGTTTGGTTAAGTCTGCTGAACCGTGCAACTCAAACAGGAAAGCCAGTGCCGCCATCGTCCGATCGATCGGGATGCCCGTCGTGTGAACAAGCGGCATTAAAAACCACAAGAGGGTTTCCAAGCAACCCACTTATGACTGCCCAACCCCTGTGCAACCCACAGCCTCATCCCAAGCATGTTGTATGCTGCCCACGTGCCTGGAGCCAGTGATTTCCTTATGTACCCTCCAAGCAAGATGTCCCGAGCCGCCACATCTCTTCCGGACATGCATGACCCTCCTCCTGCGCCCCTGGCATTGCCAATCGAAAGCGCTCCCACTTCAAATGATACAAGAAACCAGCAACCAAGTTCAACAACCCAGGCACGTGACAAGCCTGGAAAACTATATTAAATTACATGCACAACAATACAAAATGCCTGAGCAACCGCTCCACCGGAACAAAAAAGGCCGTCAAGTTATTGACAGCATGCACCACAGCCATGTTATCCGTGAAAAAGACAACCCTCTGATCCCGAAGAAACTTCTCCCAAAGAGCCAAGGCAACCACTAATGGGAATAATTCCAGAAATGCCAAGTTCGGCATGATAGAGTTCCATATCATACATTCGGCCAACGCCACACACACAAACGACCCGCAAAATATGCCCCAAAACCAATACTACCAACTAGGACGTGGCCTCTCAATAGAAAACTTTCCCAGTGATGTCCTGTAGGAAAGTATCCCAAACTACCAAATCCACTTTCATTGCCCCGTAACACGTACATAGTGATGTGGGTACTGGACCCCACAAGTAGCACGAGCCAAGAATCTTCTGAAGACCCTCCCTATCAGAATCACCCTACACATGAAATTGAGGCTGCCCATCAGTGACTGCAGTACTCTCAGTACCTGAGCGTTCTTGACCAACGCCACTAGCGAGCGAAGTGCAGTGAGCTCGTCCTTGGGCCCCAACAATTAGTAGATTTTTAAGCCTAGAGAAGACAAGTCGAGGGCCCCACCATCTTGTCTGCTGCTAACAGTAATCCGAAGGATTGAGCCACCCATTCCAAGGACCTCAACGTCTGCCTACAACAATCTGACCCAGCTGGGCCCACACACAATTCATCAAGATAGTGTACCAATGCCCCCCACCGTCTTGTCTCAGACTCCCACTCTAAGAAATTACTAAACCTCTCAAAGTAAGCACATGAGATGGAGCAGCCCATGGGCAGACAGAGATCCATGAAATAAGCCCCGTCAAAGAAACACCCCAACATGTGGTAACAATCGGGATGGATCGTCAATAAACAGAAAGCCGATTCCACGTCCGTCATTGCCATCAGAGCCCTGCTTCCTGCCCTCCTAACCAACTCAACCGCTTGGTCGAATGATACATAGGAAACGGAACACAGGGCGGCATCGATGCCATTCACAGACGATCCTTCCAGATACAATAAATGGTGTATCAAGCTAAATTTACCGTCCTCCTTCTTGTGGGTAACTCATAGCGGCAAGATCTACAGCTCAGCCATCGGGGTTCAACAAACGGCCCAGCCATCCTCCACAATTTCACTTCATTAAAACACTTGTCACGGACCACCTCAGGGTGCTAAGCAACGGACTTTAAATTACGACACAGTTGCACAGCAACTTTAACCCAATAAAGAATAAAGAACCCCCTTGGAAAACACCATGGACAACCCCCACAGCAACAGGGGCTGCTCCTTCAGACCTCCCCCCTCCCGGTGAAGTAGTGGCCCTGACCCGCTGTGCCCTGAGCCCATGATCCACCTCTCCCTGCCCCAACCCCTCCCTCACCAGGACTATGGGGGGGTGCCTCCAGCGGTGTCCTCATTCCTCTGGCTGCAACATGCAGCCGTGCAACCACCTGCTCCTGACCTGTAGCAGGAGGATCCACTGCTGCGCCAAACTCGCACCTTCCGGTCCACTCCCAGGCTCACTGGCCCCACTGGCAGCTGTCGATGGGCGCCTCCTGCGGCGATGAGCCGGCACCTCACTGGGTGAGGCTTTTAACATGGGGCCATAGTCCAAAGGCAACAAGCGAGCAACCAGGCTTCTCCAATGCAATGTGGCGAGATTGGTCTCGTCACATCTCTCCCCTTTTCCAAACAGACTAACAGGGTATCTGACCTCCTGCCGGTCAGTGCCCTTGTTAGTCCTAAACGAGTGGGTTCCAAACTGCATTTGATCCAAACCCAACCTCTGTAGCCTCAGCCGAAAAACCTTAAAATACTGAAAACATGACAAGGTAGTCCCATCCTCGTGTAACAAAAAGCAAGTCTCGACCCGTGGGCGAATGTCTGAATATGTATATGTACATGACACCAGTCATGCACCCGAGCTTGGTAGGGAATAGATTAACTAAAAAACCCTTCCCGAACAGTTCGGTCTTAAAGCATCAGAGACGAATCGACACCCTATCTGATCCCATGTCGACATCCAACCACTGAAGTCTCCCGACTCCGAGCTTGTTAACACTCACCAGTTGCCCAATCCAAAATACTCCAAAGAATGTCCACACAAAGCCACAGAGAACAGCACCTCTTTGTAATGGGAGAAACAAACTGCTGGGAGAACTGCCACCAATCTTTGAAGGACCTCAAAGGACACCGGCCTCCTACTGTCCCCCAATGCCCTACCCTTTCTAAATGCCCACATCGCCTGCCGAACTATTAAGTGTTTGGTTAAGTCTGCTGAACCGTGCAACTCAAACAGGAAAGCCAGTGCCGCCATCGTCCGATCGATCGGGATGCCCGTCGTGTGAACAAGCGGCATTAAAAACCACAAGAGGGTTTCCAAGCAACCCACTTATGACTGCCCAACCCCTGTGCAACCCACAGCCTCATCCCAAGCATGTTGTATGCTGCCCACGTGCCTGGAGCCAGTGATTTCCTTATGTACCCTCCAAGCAAGATGTCCCGAGCCGCCACATCTCTTCCGGACATGCATGACCCTCCTCCTGCGCCCCTGGCATTGCCAATCGAAAGCGCTCCCACTTCAATTGAGACAAGAAACCAGCAACCAAGTTCAACAACCCAGGCACGTGACAAGCCTGGAAAACTATATTAAATTACATGCACAACAATACAAAATGCCTGAGCAACCGCTCCACCGGAACAAAAAAGGCCGTCAAGTTATTGACAGCATGCACCACAGCCATGTTATCTGTGAAAAAGACAACCCTCTGATCCCGAAGAAACTTCTCCCAAAGAGCCAAGGCAACCACTAATGGGAATAATTCCAGAAATGCCAAGTTCGGCTCACTGGCCCCACTGGCAGCTGTCGATGGGCTCCTCCTGCGGCGATGAGCCGGCACCTCACTGGGTGAGGCTTTTAACATGGGGCCATAGTCCAAAGGCAACAGGCGAGCAACCAGGCTTCTCCAATGCAATGTGGCGAGATTGGTCTCGTCACATCTCTCCCCTTTTCCAAACAGACTAACAGGGTATCTGACCTCCTGCCGGTCAGTGCCCTTGTTAGTCCTAAACGAGTGGAGACTGGGCTCCCAATTCCCAATAAATCGTACTGCCGCTGGGGAATGGAGACTGGGCTCCCAATTCCCAATAAATCATCCTGTCGCTGGGGAATGGAGCTTGGGCTCCCAATTCCCAATAAATCATACTGCCGCTGGGGATCTGAGCCAACTGCCCAGCATCCCTGTAGCTCACCCTGCCACTGGAGAGGGAGGACGCTGCTCTCCTCTCCCTGCAAGGTACACTGCCGCTGGGGGACAGGACCACTTGTCTCTGCCCCCTGTAACTCAGCCTGCCGCTGGGGAATGGAGCTTGGGCTCCCAATTCCCTGCAATACCTCCCGCTGGAAAATGGAGACTGGGCTCCCAATTCCCTGCAGGACCGGTGGAGAGACATCAGTCCCATCTCCACCAGCCACCTGGGGTTCTTCCCAGTAATACTCTGCAATATCTACCCAGCTGAATGGGTCTGGATCTGGGTCTCCGCTTCCCTGCTGAGCCTTCTCACTGGAGTGGAACAGATCTTGGTAGCCCTGCTCCAGCTCCATCTCTCGGGTCACTAGGTGGACCAGGTCTTACTCGATCTCATGAGTGTCATCCCAGTCATACCTGCTCTCCCTCCACTCCAAGAGATCACTGAACGGGGCTTGTGTAGGGCTCCCAAACTCAGGCTCTGAAAAAGCCTCCCATAACAAGCCAGGACCATCAAACTCCTCTCCCTCTGGCTTGTCATGCTCAGCTGTCCAGGGCAAGTACTGTGCCCCATACCACCAGAGCGCCTGGTAGGCATCTTCCAGCCACATCTCCTGCCATACCCGGAGCTCCAGTTCCTTCACCCATTCATTCAGGGGCTGCTCTCCCAGGAAGGGCATCCGCAGGGTTAGTCGCTTCTGCAATCGCTGGTCTTCCTTGGGGAGTCTATCGCCCCGCTGGTACTCCACAATACCCAGTACCTGGTACCAGATGCCTTTGCGAACTGCATCTCGGTCATCCATGACACCCTCATAGTACTCCACTGCTGGTTCCATCCTGGTGCTGTCAGGGTCACTGTACTGGGACATGTGTTGCCCTCAAATTGTAAAATCCAAAGAAATGGTGTCTCCTGTAGCTGTCCTTCTGGCTGTAGGAACGATCCCGCCGCTTGCCACCAAATGTAACAGACCGTTTTGCACACCAGGGGTTAAAACCGTTTAGGCGATATTCCCATTTTCAGATGCACAGGCACAGCTACTGCAGAACACCAAACTCCCGAACTGAATACAAGGGAATGCTTCAAACTCCCGAACTGAATACAAGGGAATGCTTCAAACTCCCGAACTGAATACAAGGGAATGCTTCAAACTCCCGAACTGCATACAAGGGAATGCTCCAACCTCCCGAACTGCATACAAGGGAATGTTCCAAACTCCCGAACTGGAACCTCATGAATAGCTGCTAGCAGACGAACAGGAAAAGCACCCAAGCGGCTTACACTCCTGGCAATCAGTCTCTAACAGCATACAGTAAATCCCCCCAAAGACGAGACAAGGCTCCGTGTTGAGGGTCAAGCAGTGGTCTGTTTAATGAGGGCTACCTGCCCAGTATTTATGCAGGTCTCCCACCTAGTGGACACTCCCCTAGGGGACTAAATGGGAGACTGTGACAAAGGACAGACATGAACCAATGACAGACAAAACCTCCCCACAATGCATCCTAACTTCCCTCCCTCTGTCCTGGAGATAATTGGGAAGTAATCCAATTATCTCCCATGACAGAGGCAAAACTCCATTAACCACATGGCAGTAAAAGAAAGTAAAAGACATAAAAATATATAAAGTTACAACTGTTGCACAAAACATATCCATTCTACCTATCCCCAGATAGCTTAGATCTGAGCGCACAAAAGTACCGAATAGCACTCAGATCCTATGCACACAGTACAATCGCCGTGAAGTTAAAGTGTTCACAAAGTCTGTTCTCCATACGAACAGACTCCACGGGATGGCTATCTGGGGTAAAGCTGTTCATACGGTTTAAACTACCGAATGAACAGGCATCCAGTTAAATAAGCCTTTTCTGCAGGGGAAAAGAAGGCTTTTAACATGGGGCCATAGTCCAAAAGCAACAGGCGAGCAACCAGGCTTCTCCAATGCAATGTGGCAAGATTGGTCTCGTCACAGGTATATATATATATATATATATTTATATATATATATATATATATATATAGTGATATATACGTAAATACTTATGTATATAGACATAGCAGAAATGATTGCACTCCAAGGACTTTATAGAGATTTTCAAATAAAATGTAACTTTTATTCAATCCATTTAAAAAGTCAATGTTTCAGCTCCCACATGGAGCTTTTATCAGGACAAAACATTTATGTATATACTTATGTATGTAGATATATATTATTTTGTTCTACATGTATTGTGATATCAATATATATATATATATATATATATTAATTTTAAAATACAGTTAGAACGAAATTACACATGTATATATTTGTATTTATTTATTTTTTTATTTTATATAAATATATATATAATTAAAATTATATATATATATATATATATATATATTTAATCAATATTATTGTACGTGTATTTTGATATTAATATATATATATATATATAATTATGTATATATTAATATTAAAATACACTTAGACAGTGTATGTGTATGTGTGTATATGTGTGTATATATACTTAGATCATATATATAGGAAATATATATGTGATCTAAGTATATATTATTTAATTTTACACTGTTTTAACATTTTTATTTTCATTTTCAGACAGCAGGGGGAGTACCTGTTGTAACGGATCGCCTGGCACCCCGACTGGGTACCTCCGTTGAAGGATGCTCCTAGCGCTTCCTGAGGACTCCAAGCACTGCAGCAGACACCACAATCACCGAACCAGAGAAGCGTATACCTTCTCTCAAGCATATGAATGCTGTAGACAGTTGAATAGGAACCATACGAATAGGTTTACTCTCCTAGCAGTCAAACTGGAACAGCATACAATGAATCCTTCCCCCAATAATGAGACAACACTTCACTTTGAGGGTTAAAACAGGAACTCACTGGACTGGCACATACAGCCTCTTTTATTCCCATTCCAAAAACTTAGTACTGCCCACAGGGTTTTACATAACAACCAATAACACACGTACATTACAGAAAGACACTCCCACACAAAATCCTCCCCTCTGGCTGTGATATGATTACTGAACACAATGGGTAATCTAATTATCACAGCCAGAGAAATACAGTTTCATAAAACACATCACAGGGACCCCAAAACATGCAATAACCTCATAAAAAGTATATCCTTGGACTGGGGGATCTGGGTGAACCACATATCCAAAATTCACCCAGATCCATTCAGTACTTTGGAAAATACAGTTTAATGCAGATTCTGCAGAACATATACAGGCTAAATGAAAAACAATCACTGTATAATGTGTCCCCTGCTGTATAGTCCAAAACCACTGCACGATGTCTCTGTGCACCAAATACTGGCGAGATGGCACCGTGTTGAAAAGTCCAAACAGTGTCTGGGAGTTAAAATGGCCGCCATCCATTGTTCTCACCATGTGCTTCTGATACAGGAAATGGTGGCCACCCAGTAACTCCACAGTATGTCCCCAGATGGTTCTTAAAAGGGCCAGCAGCAGCACAACACAAATCCATTATGCCCAAATCATGTCTTTAAAGGGCAATACATCCCAGGCCCATAGTCACATGGCAGGAGGCTGGCAACCAGGCTTCTCCAGTGCATAGTGGCGAGGTTGGTTCCGCCACACCTGTCATTACAGGCACTTCCCCTGCTGGCAATGCCTTGGACGGCTATGCCCAGGGGGGCCAAAGAGGATGGAGGAGGACTCCCTGGGCTCCCAGGTAAGTCCCCATACCACGATCGCCGGCGACCGGGTAAGTACATAAGATCGCAGGGCGTTCCATGCCGCCCTGCGACATTTAGAGCCATCAAAATAGGGACAGCATAGAACGCTCTGCGGTCTTAAGGGGTTAACACTTATAGCTGTTGAAAGAGACTATTAGTCACACTATATTGTGTTTAGCAATGGTTAATGTTCTCTGTAGCTCAGTATGGGGATACAAGTAGCAATTTATAAAGTTAGCAAAGGATTGCAGCTACTTTGTCTCACTGTATACATTTGATTGCAAATACAGCGATAGGAGGGCAAACACACAGGTATTTCGAAGTTGATGTTTTAAACTAGAGAAAAGGCTATAATTCTAGGTTGTCAGAGATTGATTCAGGAATTAAAGCTAGATCCTAGATCCCAAAATAAAGTTAAATCGCTAGTGCCTTCAAGGGCACCCCTTAACCAAAGATCTGCTCTGATGCTGCACCCCCCTTATCAGCTAAAGTACTGAATCGAGAAGAAAGTTGTAGTAGCTATGTATTCAGGAGAGAAAAATTATTCCCCATAAAGGACTGTTAGCTCCTATGCTTATAGACGCTGTGTGATAATAGTCTCTTTAGCCTTTACAGATTGCGGTTAGTGGAAAGCCAGCACTAATAATGAATCAAGTTGGCATCCAGAGCCCCTGAAATGTAATAAATATTAAGTTCAATGCTGATGATTACTATTAAAAAACAAAGGTACTGGGAGCTTAAAAAAAAAAGAAAAAAAAAAAAAGACACGTGACAACCAATGTCGGCGAGGTCAGACTTTATTCCAGTCTGCTGGTGCTGGCTCTGCTCATGATCTGGCTCCTTGGCTGACATCATCTGAAGTTTTTATATTAGCCAACCACAATTCTTTCCCATAGGATAATCTCAGTCAAGAGGCGGGCCAGAGGTGGAGCCAAACACCACCTGGGCCACTCAGCACCTCCTCATAGACTCATTGAATCAATCAGAGGGTGGAGACACCGTCTGTCAGTTCTGCACAGTGTGCAGCACTGCCCCAGGAAACACCTCTAGTTGCCAGCTGAGGAGTGACCAATGGAGGTGTCCCTAAGCTGTAATGTAAACACTGGCTTTCCTTTTAAAAGACAACATTTACTGTAAAATTCTCACCGGAACAACTACATTAAGTTGTAGTGGTTCTGGTGACTATAGTGTCCCTTTAATTTTTTTTATAAATCCACTTTACTCCAACTTTAAAGGACTCCTGCTCCCCATTGTTCACTAATACAAGATAGTAAAAGAAAAATAATTACCATCAATAATTATACATCTAAATCTCTCGCGTTCTATTCTTTTTTAATTCAGATATAATATAATTTTGGCAACTCAAAAATGCCTGACATTGTGTGGCCATTAGGCCAGGCAGTAGTCATTTTAGCATGTCAGCTTAGTCCTGTTTTTTTGGCTGCTAAAATTACTTTCCCAATATTATTTTGGGTTCCAAAACTCTGCTGTACTGAGCTTATGCAATGCTGAAGAAGATGGATACTTATCTATTTGCCATTCATTGCCTGAGAGTGTCAGCTGAACGCTCTAAGCCAATCAATAACATTCAACATATAAACATATGTGCAGAATTGATATTACTCAACCTGATGCTCTTGTTCTGAGCTGGTTATTGACACCCCAGTGACATTGTTGTAGATGTAGTGACACTTCCAGCAGCAAAAGGGTTAAGCTCTGGTAAACTCTGCATGTGCATCATTTCAGGGTGTACAGCTGTAATAAGGTAAGCCAATCACCATAACCACTTCAAATCACTTGAGTGGTCATGATGCTTGCAGTAACCCTTTAAAGAACCTACAAACTTTGTTTATAACTCACTGAGTCCCAAAGGACTATTCTAAATAGAAAGTAAAGAAAGCATATAGAGAATTAGTTTAAAACAAAATTGTTTTTAGACAATCAATCTCCAAAATTATTGGAAGACATAGTGAGCTGTGTTTGGACTAGTACTTATAAAAGCAAAGATACAGAGGACGTGCATGTCTAATTACTTGCATGTCATTGCAGAAACATACCCTTTACTCTCTTAAATCATTAAAAATTCATTTGGGATTCATTCTGGGAACACTTTGCCACTATCTCATTTGGATACTATTACGATAACAGACATTCTATGGGTTTTATTGCTTTTTTGAATTAATTAGTTTGTTATTGGAAAGTCGGCACATATAATGCGTATTTTAACTATTACTCAATTTATTTAGAATTTCTTGGCCTTACACAAACTTAACAGAATCTATTAAAATAAATGTATCTGCAAACTTAAAGGAACACTACAATGTTATGAATACAAACATGTATTCCTGACACTATAGTGTTAATTGAACTAGTTTGGTCCCCATCCTCCCTTAGATTGCAGTCGTTTTTAAACTTATCTTCATTTCCCACGCTGCACCATTCTTGCAGTGGCTCATCCCGTCTCCGTGACTGAGATAATCAATTTTAATGACAACCAATCTAATGTTTTTTTGGAAAACTTTGGGAAACCATTGCACATACTACAAAACATTATGCTGTGCCAATCAGCATCTCCTCCTAGATATGCATCGAATCAATGCATTTCTATATGGAGTGTTCAGTGCCCCCATGCATAGCATTGAGACAATGAACACCAGTGCTGCAAAGTAAATCCATAAATATTAAATAGTTTGAAAAGCTTATGAAAAAATATTAAATCAATACCTTATTTAGATCAGTTAATGAATATTCCTTTGCTTCACTATAAGAATTCAACTACAAATATGGGTGTATTTTGCATTGTGTATGTATGTGCTCTTGTGTGTTCTGCTCTAAAACAGGTGAAACCCTCTCTAGAGTTCCAGTTGTTATACTAAAATTGCAATAATAAAATTTAAAAAAGGTAGTATAAAATATACATAAGGCACGCATGTGTAAAGGCAGATAATTAAATCTCAGGGTTCAGTAGAAATCCATAAAGCATATAATCCAGAATCTCTGAAAGTAATTGTGACTAAAGATAAGAGTTTCAACTTGAACAAACATCTGGACATGTGTATATAACATATTAATCACCAAAGACAGTAAAAAAATACCAACTGGGTGTCACGATTCGGGAACCTAACACGCTAACAGGTCACAGAGAGGAAGGGTGCTATACCGGTCCTTAGAGTGGCCTTAGAGTTAAAGCATACTAAGAATAGTCAGGAGACAAGCCAAGTAAAGGGAGCCAGAAAACAGAAGAACGAGAAACAAGCCGAGGTCAAAGGAATGGAGAATACAGGAGAATCGAATAAACAAGCCAAATATTCGGTAACCAGAGAGAAAAAATGAGCAAACTGCAATACAGGTATCACAAGACCACAACAGGGCACTGAGAGAAAGGAAAGGTAAGTATATAAATCCTTTGCTTAATTCTGATTGGATAACCTCCAATCAGAAATAACAATCACACGTGGGAGATATTTACACCTCCCACTGTGATTTTGGTACTGTTGCTTTAATGCCGGGTGACGTGACTGACCCCGGCGTTCGCATAAATGCGCGGGCTCCCAGCGTGCAGCGTTATACAGCTGCCGCTGGGAAGCGAGGAAGAGGACGCGAGCGGCGCGTGTGGCAGTGAGGACGCTGCTCGCAGACAGGTAGGGGAAGGGGAGACTGCGGCGGCGAAGGACTGAGGGTGAGTACTGCAAGTGGATTGCAGCCTCCCCTCATAGCCGCCCGCGGAGCCCTGACACTGGGCATTGGAACTTTATAGGTTAATCCCTACTGACATGTGACAGGTTAATGCTGTGCAGCACAAACCAATGTGGACAACTAAGGGATAACATTGTGTGGGACTGGTGCAGTTTACAAAGGAGTACTGCATTTCATGTGGCAGGACTGAAGAGTTAATTGTATGCTTTTGTTATAGATCTGTGGCTTTACCCAAGCTCTGAGGATAGCACTACTCAGCTGTGAATCTCTAAACTCAGACAGAAATGTTGCAAGTACCCTGCAACATTCTGGAAGATAACTGTTTGACCTATGGTGACCAGGATTCTTGTCCTCCACAGCAGTGGTTCCCAACCCAGTCCTCAAGAAGCCCCTAACAGTCCAGGATTTAGGGATTACCCAATTGAGTCTGAGATGTTTTTAGAAAGAAAGAAAAACACTTTAGACACAGCAGGGTAATCCCTAAATCCTGGACTGGTAGGGGGTACTTAAGGACTGGGTCAGGAACCCCTGTTCTACAGCATAAGTAGTGCAGGACATAATCTATCCAGTGGTGTCCTTAGATTGAAGGTACTCCTTTTTTTTCTATGGCGAGCTCTCCTTTCTTTTTTGTTTTCCTCTAGGGAAGCGGTGCCCAGTAGGAAGATCCCCAGACTCCCATGATGCTTTGCATACCTTTATATTGAAATCATCAGGGGATCTACCTTTTGGGCACCCCAATTGGGACTTGCTCCCTTCCATTTAAGCCATTTACTGGCACCAGGGCTGTATATGTGTATGCCCTCTGATTATGCACGTTCTGATTTAATTTAATAGTGATTGCTTTGTTAAAACCCTCCCTAAAGGGTGAATGCTGACCCGCAAACCTATCATGTTTGAAAAGCTGTGCATAAACCAAGGTCCTTTGTCTCATGGGGTGTCATTTCTATACTCCATGTGCAAAGGGAAATCAGGACAGTAAAACCAACATTCATGGGGAAATGGGAAACTGCACTAGGCAGGACCTTCACTGACAAGGAATGGGAAAAGATGTGCTACCTTCCGCACCATTGTTCAGGAAACAGCCTATAAAATACTAACAAATTGGTACCAAACCCCAGCCATACTTAATACCAAACCCCAGCCATACTTAATACCAAACCCCAGCCATACTTAATACCACCCCATCCCACCCTGAGCTACTGCTTGAGATGTGGAAAAGTGGAGAGAACCGTGCTACACATATGGTTGAAATGTGAGGCAATCCATCTATTCTGGACATTTTCTCCAACAGTCTATCCTCCTTAGTTACAGCCGCAATGCTCCTATATGACACGGCCATACCTAGGTCCAGCTACAAGAAGTCAATTACCATAAGAATTCTGAACATAGCAAAACAAGTTATTTCTCATTTCAGCAGGCAGTAATCACTCCACTTAAAATGTGGTTCACCAGATGGAGGAACTTAGGGAGATACAAGATCTTTGTCAGGATCTTACCTGAGATGGGAGTCTGTAGCGCATATATGTTGCTCACCCTTGCAAATAGACACAGTCCAAGGTGACCAGACATGGGGACTGTGCAGGATAAAGCTCCAAGTTGCAGTACAGACAAGTACAGACAAGGAAACAAACAGCAGGATAGTCAAGGGATAGCCAACTCAAAGGATGCCAGAGGTCAGGATCAACGAAATGTAGCCGAGTCAAGGGATGCCAGAGGTCAGGATTAACTAAGTCAGAAGCCGGGGTCAATATGAAGTAGTACATCAAGAGACTGGAATGCAACACACACAACAGGATCAAAGACTTGATAAAGTTCACAGAGTGAGGCTGTGTTTATATAACCTGTTGATGTCTAATCATGGTCAGGTGAAGCACAGCAATCATCAAAGTCCATCCCCCAGTGCTGCAGACACACCAGGCCCAGGACTGCAAAGTTCCCAGGTTCAAATCCCTTGTTGGGCACTTCTGGGGTGACCACATCTAGAAGTCTGGATGTCATTGTGAGAACCCTGACAATCTTAACATGGACGCAGATAACACCTCACATACTTACATGGAGATTTTGATACACTGACAATTGCCACGGCTGACTTTACCATTCGACTTAGGTATTCACTAGACTGACATAGGGCTTTAAGGACAGCACCATACATACATGGATCTACCTAGAAGCCTTCTCTCCCTCCCCTCCTTGCTCTATCACCCATTTCCTTTTCTTTTTCATTTTCTTCTCTCTTACCACGCTAACTATCCCTCCATCACAGAACATCTTCAAAACAGCTTATCTGCTGCCTAAGGGCATCCCATGAACCAGGAGGAGAAGTTCTGGTCTGAATGTATAAGAAAAAACTCTATATGTTTTATGAATCAGAAAACCTAGCTATTTAATATATATTTTAAAGGTAAAAAATGGTAGAGATGGGTCAGTGCTCAGGGTATTGGTACAGATAAAACAATAAATGATTGGGCAGCCCTCAGAAGGCCTTACAAGTAGACAAAGCAAAAGCGTAAAAGGTAGTAGATAGACGGCATCAGTAATAGAAAGTAAAATAGATAGAAGTGGTAGTATAGTCTTCAGGAATATAGTCTTCAGGAATGTCTTTTGGGGGACTGTATGTAGAAGCCAACGAAAATGTAGAATATGGGATAACAGCTCTGTAACTTGAAGATGTGGAAGTAAAAGAGACAACTAATGGTGCAATATATTCAACTATCAGGTGTTATTCTAGTAAAAAGGTCTTATATGATCCTATTCACGTTTTATAGAGCTAAAGGAATTGCTCTAGTAAAGTGCGTACAGTGGTTTAATCCCCACTTATACGATACATGAGGTGATGTCTTGTTCGAGGGAAGGTCCTAATCAATAAAAAGGTGCTAGTGTTCTCTGTTTAAAATCAGATAAGCAGAAAATAAAATATAAAGTGGTTACTCACATTTACTTGAGCAGGCGGACTGATCAGTGTATAGGGCTTGAATGGTACAATCCCCACCTAGGATTATTTGAAGTAATGTCTCACTGGAACAGGATAAAACTCAGAAGATAGATTCTGACAAAACAAACCATCCAAGGTTTTGTCAGTTCACAAAATTCAAATGCTAATTTTTTCTTATGAGGAAAGAATGAAGGTGGCAAAGTTACAAAACCCTAATGCTCTGCCCATGGTGTGATATCACACAAACAATGTCCTATTCTTAATTCTGATCTTTCACCTTTTAAGTTGTTAATATTTCTATTACATATAGATAAGTAACATAATAATACAAATAATTTAATTATCAAATAATAATAAATAAGTTAATAAATAAGTATATTTTTATATTTGCAAATTGCAGAAAGGCTAATTTTGAATATGATATGTTAATATGATAATTGAGATCTGGCCTTACAGATGAAAGCAGCAGTCAGAGGGGATGAACATTCACTTTTAACATTTGTGAAAAATGTAGTGGAGAAAAAAAAATAAGAAAAAAATTTAAAAAAATAAGTTAATAGAGGGGTAGTGAGTGGGTAATTGATGACCCACTCACCTGTTTCTGTTTTAAAGCATTTGCACTCCTTCAGTCCTTGGCATGGGAAGTACCCACACAATGTCGTAGAATGTAACTGGCTGCACTGGCAGACAGTAGCAGGCATTGCTACAGCTCAGGCACAATCCGAGTGGAGAAACAAGTCACAAAGTTTAATTATTGTGAAAAATGTAAGGGAGAAAATAATTAGAAAAAATTACAAAAACTAATTTTCATTTAAGTCACCACCAACAGCAACAAAAACAAAAAAAATATGAAGAGGAAGTGAATGTGCAGTTGATGATGCACTAGGCAGTTTCTGCACCAAAACCAAAGCATAAGTAACTTTCAGTCATTGGCATGAGAAGCAGAGTCAGAGACATTGGCATACAGGCTATATAACTTGCACACGGTCACATTAAAAAAGTGACAGCCAACATGTCTCACACACATCCTCCTCCCCCTGACACCCAAAAAAAGAAAAACATTGCAGGAAAACAAAACAAAGGCAAATATGCTGCTCTCCCTGAAACAAACACAATAAAATACTACAAAATATTCAAGGCAATGACTCCCAAGATGGAAACAAGGCAGCAAACTCAAGTGTTGTGCATATGCTGGGCTTCATTGGCCAATTGACTATAAAAAAATCACCATTTAGTGGTTTGTTCTCTAGCATCAGACACAAAAATGAGATCATTTCATTGGACATAGAATAGAGAAACCTGACTCGGCAAGCAAGCATTACATCACACAAATAGAAAGAGCTGATTGGCCCAGGCTACCTCCCATCATTCTCTCCTTTCTCTCCCCCAAACTGTTTACTATTTTTCAGCCATCAGAAGTGGTTTTCATTCTATTTTGTTGTTACAGTAGTAGAACTTGAACATTTCCAAATCGAATTGCACATTGGTAATCAGCAAAAAAAGTTAAAATAATAAAAGAAAGGTTAGAATTCTACATTGTTGGAACATACTCCTCTCCTTCGTGATCACCAGAATTACCTGCCATGGTCATACAGTTCTATCCAGACTGAGCCACCCCCTTTCTAGTACTGGTAGACACACCATTGAAAGATATACAAGGGAGTCAATTCAGAAAAGTCAATGCTCTTTATTAAACAGAACAACTGTTTTGATAATAACATGCAATTAAGGGGAGACTAGGGGAGTATAATGAATTACCAATCAAATATTGTCAACTATTAACTAACAGAATGGACAATCTGTGCATACATCATTTTATGGGCATGTAACAAATCATTGATATAAAACTTATCTAAAGGGCATTACTAGGTGGATACTTCTTAAAATAGGAGGATGTAGGGCTAGTGTCTTCTTAGAATGGAAGATAATAAAGACAGTAATGTGCTAAATGACGAATGTGATGTCCTTGCAATGTACAAGGCTGATAATCTTATGATTTAGCCAAACAGAAATTATATGTACAGAAATTATATGTACAGCTATAAAATGAAGAGTTTTTTTTAATTCAAAAATAATCAGAGTATTGCAGTTTGTAATGATACCTTTTCTATTTGATTAGCAAAATATTTAAAAGAGACGCTTTCTAGAGTTTCCTCTCTTCATCAAGTCTGAAACAATATCTGAGGAAGAGAGGATAAAGAAGAACAAGAAAGGTCAGAGAGAGGTCCTAGAAGTTTACATTTTTATTTATCTAGCTCTGCCTGTCATGTGTTGTCTAACTTTGTTATTGTGCATATTCAAACTTTGATTACAACTTAAATCATGTAAATATTGCTTCTGCTTGACATATTTTCCTATTTATTACTTAGTTAATTTTATTTACGGAGAAAACTTCATAATGGTCATGGTAAAAATAACTGTGAAAAGAAAAAGCACAATTATGCACATACGTAGAATATGACCATCAATGTATTATTTTGCTACCTTTTCATTTTCAACAGATGTTTCCATGTTGGAATAGTTAAGATGTCTTAGGACAGCATCTCTGCCTGACACAAGAGGATTGGTACTTTTAAAAATCATAATATTTGAAGAATTGAATTTGTTCTTTTAGAAAATATAATCATCAAATTTTGTAACAGATGTTTCAGCATAATTTTATATGAAAGGCATCCGTTTATATTTAAAGTAAAATCTTTGCAAAGAGTTGTTGAAAATCAAATTATGTACTATTTTTGGATACATTTTTAAAACAATTTAATATCTTGAAAAATATTTAATTTTAATATGTTGATATTTATTGATATATTTTTATATATGATATATGTTTTGATATATGGTTTAAAAAATTAATTCAAAAATATTTTAAATATTGGTAAAACGTATCCAACAATATAAAAAAAAACAATGTTTGGGAAATAGAAAATATAAACCTGTCAATTGTAGATACAAACGGCAAAATTGTGTTGCTGTTGCAGCAATAAATAGCTGCAACATTAAAAAATGAATGCTAAATTCTGTGAGACTTTAGAATGTTACAATATGAACGTGATTGCCTCTCTTAAAGGCAAACACTATAATCAACAACTACAGCTTATTGTATTTGTTCTGGTGCGTATAATCATTCCCTTCAGGTTTTTTGCAGTAAACATGGTCTCTTCAGCAAAAATGCAAGTAAGATTTTACTATATTTAGGGAGGCAAGGTGGGGAAGGAGGTCTAAATGGTGGTTAGATCTAGTTAAACTTACACGTGTAGCTCTACCCCAGAGCTTTATTTATCTTCTTTGCTCTCCTATGTTTCTACATAATTTCTTTTAAATGACAGTACAATTAGAAGGGTTGCCAAGAGAAAGCCTCTTGTCTGTAAAAAATAACATGGCAGCACAGCTTAGATTTGCAAATTGCATCTGAACAAACCGCAAGACTTCTGGAACAATGTCCTTTGAAAAGATAAGACCAAAGTGTTTGGCCATAATGCACAGTGCCATGTTTGGCGAAAGCCAAACAGCATATCAGCACAAGCAACACAAAATTACAGAAATGTATATGAAGAATAACTAGAAAAACTCACATCGACAAGAGCCTATGAATAGCACCACCCCCACTAGCAACCAGGAACACGGCAGATGACAACAGGCAGCTGGATCAGTGTATGAGTAAAATAATCTTATTATTTGCTTAAAAAGTCATTTAGCTGTACACAAAAAAATAAAATGACATATGAATAAGAGTCCTCAGAATCCCTGCTGCCATTTAATATGTGTTTTACTGTGAAAAATCAGCTTTCTCAGTTAATATGTTTCTGCTGTAGTGCCTCTGAGTTCCAGGTTTATGAAATCACATTTTAATGGGACATGTGTAATAGGCGGGTCCTTAATTCAGTCGAAGAACATGTAGATTGTTTAGATGCCTACAATGGGTTTGTATTAGTTAGCAATTTGACAATTCTGATCCTGGCACTCCCTCATTACCCCAGTGATCAAGGGAAATGTAAAGAAAGGAAAAATATGTATAGTACAATTGTGATCAGACACAAAAGGCAACATGCATAAAAGCTAATATCTAAAGGCACACTACAGTAACCAAAACCACTACAGCTTAATGTAGTAGTTCTGGTGTCTATAACATGTCCCTGCAGGCATTTCAATGTAATTGCTGACAGGGATTGGAGTGTAGGGGATGTGTTATGTGTTATTGTAGAGGATCTAATGTGTGTGCTTATGGAATGTAGTGTATAGGGATACCAGTTTGTGTAGGTGATGCAGTGTGTTTGTGTGTAGTGGAAGCAGTGTGTTTTTGTGTATAAGGGATGTATTGTGTGTTTCTGGTTGTATGTAAGGGATGCATTGTGTGATTCTGTGTTTTTATGCATAAGGGATGCAAGGTGTGTTTCTGTGTGTGTAAGGGATGCAGTGTGTGTTTGTAAGGGGTGCACTGATGCATTGTGTTTCTGTGTGTGTGTAAGGGGTGCACTGATGCATTGTGTTTCTGTGTGTGTGTAAGAGAAGCAGTGTATGTTTGTATGTATGTGTAAGGGATGCATTGTTTGTTTCTGTGTATGTGTGCAAAGGATGCATTGTCTTTATGTGTAAGGGTTGCATTGTGTGTTTCTCTGTGTGTGAGGGAAGCATGTCGTGTTTCTGTGTGTGGAGGGATTCATTGTGTGTTTCTGTGTATATATAGGAATGCAGTGTGTGTGTGTGTGTGTGTGTGTGTGTGCGCAGTGTGAAAGAGCTCCCTGTCCTACAGAGCTCTCCCTTCTGTCCCTTAGTGGTCTCTACTCTCCTCCCCTCACTCCTTTTCTCCCCGACTTTCCATTAGTGGTCTCTCATCTCCCCCTAAGTGGTCTCTGCTCTCCTCTGCCCCCCCTTTCCATTAGTGGTCTCTCCTCTCCCCCGCTTTCCATTAGTGGTCTCTCTTCCCTCCCCCTCACCCTCCCTGTTTTCTCCTCACCTCCCACTCCCTGTGTTCTCCTCACCCCCTCTGTGTTCTCCTCACCTCCCCCTCCTTTGTATTCTTCTCACCTCCCCCTCCTCGTGTTCTCCTCCCCCCTCCCTGTGTTCTCTCTCCCCACCTCCCCTCCTGTGTTCTCCTCACCTCCCCCCTCTCTGTGTTCTCCTCACCTCTCCCTCACTGTATTATCCTCACCTCCCTCCTGTGTTCTCCTCACCTTCCCCCCGTGTTCTCCTCACCTTCCCTCTTCCTGTGTTCTCTTAACCTCCCCACCGTGTTCTCCTCCCCTTCCCTCCCTGTTTACTCCTCAACCCCCCCATGTTCTCCTCACCTCCCCCCTCTCTGTGTTCTCCTCATCTCCCCTTCTGTGCACACACCAGAGAGGAGCTCAGCCATGCTACAAAGATAAGGGAAGGTGAGGACCTTCCCTTATCTTTGTAGCATGGCTGAGCTCCTCTCTGGTGTGTGCACTTCCTATCAGTCCAGCCGGGTACAGGAAATGGATTTTCCTGCACCGCTAACCAGAGAGGAGCTCGTCCATGCTACACAGGGAAAGGAAGGGGGAGAGAGGAAGTGCTGCAGCCGCCTGGGGTTCTCTAGAGCACTCAGGCGGCTGCAGCATTTGAAGTGCCGGTGATGAGGACGCAGGGTGCCACATAGGCGGCTGCCTAGGTCGCCTTATAGAAAGTGCCGCCCCTGATCTAGATAGAGGGAAAGGTACGGCATATGGAACGCATAAGTAACTAGAGAGTTGTTGTGCCTAGGTAAATTAAATCCCATTCAGGCTATAAAGGGGTATCTGCTTATGTAATTACACCTTAGGATAGAGGAATGGAATAGCACCCGAAAGGCACAGCTGCTTGGGAGAATAAAATTACAGGATGGACAAATTTACACGGCAATTAGACTAGCTAGTTATAATATGGAAGCAGATTCCCTTAAATATATGAGACTAATAAAACATTAGACTAAGTCTCACACACCAACCACACACAACACTCATGCAGCACACGCACACAATACTGATATTATTACATAGATGGATTGTTTGAGTACTCTCAAGCGATACCAAATGGAAGTATAGTGGTATCACTACTTAATATATAATTTACATTAAATTAAAGAGACAATGGCTTTCAGACAATGCAGACAGCACACATACATGTCCTAAATAAATCATAAGCGCTACGGAATCTGTTGGCGCTATATAAATGGCAATAATAAATAAATAAGTCGAGCTGTCACACAGTTCACCCCTCATGATTGCATACACCATGCTCATGCATGAAGTCTAGAATTCAAAGATTCTCTGTAAGAATCATTGGATTGGTTGTAAACGATCAAGCTTGATGGAGGAGGGTCTCAATGGAATGTGGAGCATGTCTCGGTAGTGGAATAAAGACATGTTTAATTGCATTTTATTTCTATTTAATTTTTGTGATAAAAAGCAATATTCCTAAATCTAAACAAACTACGTTATATTTCAATATAGTGTTCCATAAACTTTAGGCAACTTGTATAATTCATGCATGTTCTATTATGTTGCAAATATCCACACAGTATACAAAGCAGACAGGGATAGATTTGAACATATTGCAATGTAACTACTTTGAAATGTTAAGAGCCAGAAGCACAAGCAGAACATTTCACACCTGTCTGAGAAAGAAACATTTACTTTTTATATGTTGACACTGATTGGTGTTCAGTGAAGCAAGCATGCCTTAAACTAGCTTGCTTGCATATGATTTTGTGAAAACCATCTGTTAATGTTCCTTAAAACAGAGGAAGACTGGTGAAAACCAATACTCTGTGCCATGAAGAGACACTTTGACCAATAAAAAATTATAACACAAAGCAATATTTAACAGAGCACCAGCAATAACTTACCATAGTTTCAACGTTAACTTTTCAATTATACTTTAGACTTCCTGTCACCGGTAAATTAAAATAGACAAGGGTCTAACAATTATGAATTTTGGTTGCTTCAAAATGCATGTTCCAGGTGTGCTCCCAATTCCTTTTTGTTTTTACTATGTAAGTTTGGAATCCAGACCAGATTTACTTTGGGGTTAATCACCCTGCCTGCCCCAGCTTCCGAACCCCTTTTGGAGGTGACCACGGGTATATATTTGAGGAGTTTTGGGATATTAATGTCACTTTAATTATAATTGTCATTGAGTAGATACATAATTTGCATTGTGAGTATATTAATCCAAGCACTGTCACTTTAATTGTTTAGTGTTAGCATGGTTTTTAATAGCTTTTATCACATTAACTTTGCATTCAATATACTCACAATGCTCTTAGAAATAAATTAATTAAATACATGTTAGCTTATTTAGCACTATTTCATTTGTCTCCCACATTTGGAATTAGTGTAGGAGCCACCAATATTGGGGTACTGTAAAGTAGTGGTGAGCTCAACACAATATGGACATATGATGGAACTGAATCCCCATATTTTTTTTTCTGAGATAAGTGATCTTAAGTAGCCTTATAGAGCCTAAAAATGTATTGTTATGTGTGCACTGTAACTTAATCTGTATTATATTTGTGCATGCATGTCAGTGTGTAGATCTGTGCATGTGGGTCAGTGTTTGAGGATCTCTGTATGTGTCACACAATACAACAGACAATGTGTAAATTGGCAGCAACCCAAGCAAAGGAGACCCCTCAGATCCTTCAACAAATAGAAAAAGTAATAGGAAAAGATGGAGTAGTGCAGCGCCAACAGAAAATAAAATAATGTAAAAGAGTCCCAATAAGTCAGGAAAACTTTATAAAATGTAGATGAGTAGACTCTACAGTGGGGAGAGGTGCGACAGAATGTCTCAGGGTGTTCGTTATATGGAAGAAAGAGAGACGGAGGCAGCCAATAGTCTCTCTCTGTCTCTCTTTCTTCCATATAACGAACACCCTGAGACATTCTGATGCACCTATCCCCAGTGTAGAGTCTACTCATCTACATTTTAGCTAGTATTCCTGACTATCTATTGTTGCTCTAGTGAGATTTTTTGAGACTCTTTTACGTTATTTTATTTTCTCTTGGCGCAGCCCTACTCCATCTTTTCATATTACTATCTCTGTATGTGTGTGTGTGCCATCATATCTCTGAGGATGTGTGCCATCATATCTGTATATGAGTATCAGTGTGGGCATCTGTTCAGGTGTGTCAATCTGTTTATATGTATCTGTACATGTGTGTCAAGTTGTGTACCTTTACATGTCAATCTGTGTGTGGCAGTGAGTGTGTATGTGTGTTTATGTATTGGAGTTCATCTCTGTGTATGTGTCTGTATGCACTTCTATATGGCAGTGTGCATATGTGTATCTGCATGTGGCAGTGTTTGAGTACCCCTGCATTTAAAAATTAACAGTACTTGTAAATCTGTATTCAAATATCACCACTATGCACAAATGTACAAATACACAAACATTCACAAACACATACTCCATCCAAAAGCAGTCCTATATTCATACATAGGCACTGCACACAAATACAACCCTGCAAGAATGGACAAATGCAGTGTGTGAATCGTATGCCAGGTGAGGATTTACCTCTTGGCCACCCTTGCTCTATGGGGAGGGAGCTTTTCTTGCATCAGGACACTTTCTTTATTAGTTCCACCACTGGGCATCATGACCACTGTAATTTTATATTCTTTTAATGTGTTCCCCAAGACACTTACACTTATATAGCTGTGATAAAATTAGATGGGTACATAGTAATCTATGTTGAAAAAAAGACTAAAGCCCATCAAGGTGACCCTTTATTTTTTTATGCTGTTGATCCAAAAAAAGGGGAAAAAAAACAATTGTAGTAACTTTCAAATATGCCACAAAAAGGGAAAATGCATTATTGACTCCATAATGGCAATTAGTAGACACCTTCAATTCTTTTCATTCTGAATATACATTCATACGAACTTCAGATGCTTACGAATGTCCGAAGTGCAGAGGTTCTGAAGCGCCGAAGTGACGAAGCTCAGTAACTCGGAAGTGCCGAAGCTCCGAAGTGCTGAAGTGATTTGGATTTCTGAAAAGTGGCAAAACAAGAGAGAGGGAGGGAAAATTAAGTGAATGATGACAGGAATCTTGACCAGTAAGCTAATTTCTTTTGTGCAGTGCAGGGCCTGACTGACTGGGAATTAAAAGCAGCCCTGGATAAAAAATATTTACCAGCCCCATAATGCGTCGCGCCAGCATAGTGTGCAGATACAGAGTTAGAACAGATAACTTAAAATTTAAAAGTAC
Organism: Pelobates cultripes; assembly: GCA_933207985.1. Classification (NCBI taxonomy): domain Eukaryota; kingdom Metazoa; phylum Chordata; class Amphibia; order Anura; family Pelobatidae; genus Pelobates; species Pelobates cultripes. The sequence goes on from OW240920.1 coordinate 71,745,958, forward strand.
TTCAACGTAAAAAGTGCACTCATAGGGTTCAAAATAAACAAAAGTGCAGATTTATTTTAAGCAGACGTGCCTTTGCATGTAATCAATGTTTCAGTCCAACTACCTTGACATATTAAGGAAAGCTTGTTAATGGGACTGAAATGATGAATGTATGTAGGGCACAACTGTAAAAAAATTTTATTTTGAAGTCCTGTGGGTGTGCTCTTCACTTTAAATATGTTGTTGTGCTGGAGTATGCACCCAGCAACAAGACTGGGCCAATATTTGCACATTACATATGGTACATATTAATGACATTCCTGTGTATTCTGCATATATAAATGTACATTAATATGTGTAAATATAATATATATATATATATATATATATATACCAGTGACGGATCCAGAGCCCGAGCCCGGGAGGGGCACTTGTAGATTATTTAAAGAAATATTCCATGCACAATAACCATTTTTTGGGGTATTGGTGCTTCATGAATTTAATGATTAGACACAACACCTCCCACCACCCTCCCTGGGCAAATCTCCCACAACTACTCAACTACCACCACCACAACTCTCCCTGGGGAACCCTACACTGCTCTCACTTTGCTCTCTTTCACTCATACACTCTCGCTTGCTTGTTCACACACAAATTGCTTTCTCTGCTCTCACTCTCTGCTCTCACACTTTGTTCACTGTCACAGGGGAGGGATTATATAGTGTGCAGAAGTGTTATATGCTGATAGTGCTCCCTGATTGGCTGCGCTATCTGTGCAGTGAAAATACCATTTTGTAAATTGTATATATACTAAAGTAACACTACTAATTATTTACTAAACCCAGACCACTTCTTTAAGATTAAGTGGTCTGGGTGGTGCTGTTGTCCACTATGCAATGTAAAACATTGCTGTTTAAGAAAAAAAACACAAATGTTTATTTTTCAAAAAGAACGACATTACGAACTGCCGAATGCCTGAAATGAGTGACATGACAAATTGCAGAATGTCTGAACCGAATGCCATTCAGTAGTTCCAAAGTGCCGAACCAAACCGAATGCCATTGGTCTGAATTGCAGACACCTTTTTTTTTACTTACTCGAATTTCTGTACCAAACCTAATTTTTGCCCATGCGCATCCCTAGCAATTAAATTCCTTCTTAAATCAGCAAACTATTTACATACATATTAATTATGTGCTTGAATAATCTGATTTTGCATAAAAAATAAACATATTTTATTAAATATCTGTAGAACATGATACAACAGTTTCTTTAGGTAGAAAATTCTACATATTTATTGTTCTTATTGTAAAGAACCCTTTCCTCTCTTGTAAGCAAAAAAAAAAAAAAAAACTTTATTCGAATCTCTATGGATAACCTCTTGTCTGTTGTATATTCCTGCAAAGCACTGGACACACCAAAATGAGTACACATTCATTATTTTATTTGTTTTCAAACTGGTAAATTCAGCAGGTAACAAGTAGCATTGCTTTAAAATTTGCTGGAATGTGTTACGTTTTCTTTTGTTCAGTGCAGAGTTTGTTTTGACTTGTTTGGACAATCCGCAAAATATATTATTTGGTCACTAAGGCCCAAATCTTTGCATGTCTCACATAAAAATAAAACATTCATAAAAGCTGTAGTTAAAGCATCACACATACATTGGAGCTTATGAAATGTATTTTCTAATAGTTAAATACTGGTGAAATCTAACACAGATGCTAAAACACATGAAGGAGGTTATTTCACATAGGTCACAAAATTACTGCTGAACTGCAACGATTTTCTGTCACTAGAGATCTGTGCCAAACATGAACTATGACACAGAGTTAAAAGCTCAGGACCTTTGTGTCTGTCCAGTGAACCTCTCAATCTTCTATAATTTTGACATCCTAAATATCTCAAACTGTCATGAATCCTGTCTTTTTTTGTTTTAACAATGCCAACAAATGTATTTTCATTTCATGAGAAGTATGCTAAATATACAGAAACATTATATAGTACACAAGTTGTTTTTTGCACTTTATGATAATGTGTTGAATGTGTTATACTCTATATTAGGATGGCCAGTTATTTTGTTAAATTGTCAAAGCTGGAATACAAATGAAAAATAGAAACAAATATAACAATAATTCTATCATTTGATAGCCTGATGCAGAATGCGATTTTTCTTTATTTTATAGTTTATGAGCTATATAAGGCACACCGTTGTAGAGATTAATTCTTAGTAATATCAAGATTATGGTAAATTAATAGAAATCTTTAAATCATTTTCCATCGTACAAATTGTTTATGTCCTCTACTTACCTGATTTATCTTTGATGAAAGAGTTTTCTCACCATTTTTGATGCATTTTACGTGTACCTATTTATTCTACTGTGTGTGCCACTGAATTTTCTGCTCTGGTTTTTCTTCCTTCACTTTTGTGAGCTAATGAGCAGTTCAAATTAGTGACACCATATAAAAAAAGCACATCATTTTTCTGTCAGATTTGTGTGCAGCCACCAGAATCTTGGACTTTTCGCAAAGCACCGAACCTGAAAAGTTAAACTTCTTCTGATATATGACTTTTTGTTCCAAACGCAGATAGACTCATTATTTTGCTATTCTTACTGTATCATGTGATTCCATCACCTGGCAGCAAGGTCCCAGTGTAGCATTTTTAGTCTATAGTCATAGTGTGCAGAGGTAAGAAGCAAGGTCAGATGTACATGTCAGGTGCCTATAGGTGCAAAAATGGAAGGCACCCCAGGCTCCCCAACCCATAATAAGGCAGATTAAGTAAATATAATACATTTATTAACTGGACATTGCAGGTATAGAAATGTCTAAAAAAAACAAACAAACATATTCCTATTTGAAAACTTTCTATGTTTAACCCCTTAAGGACTGGACTGTTTTTGCGATGTTGTACATTTGCGACCAGGAATATTTTTACACTTTTGTGGTGTTTGTGTTTGGCTGTAATTTTCCGCTTTCTCATTTACTGTTCCCATACAAATTATATATTGTTTTTTCAGGACAAAATGGGCTTTCTTTACATACCATTATTTATATAATCTCATGTATTTTAATTTAAAAAAAATACAAAAATCTGATGAAAAATTGAAAAAAATACATGTTTTTTGACTTTTACTTGAAAAATCTTTTACTCATCTACAAAAGCGAATGAAAAAAACTGCTAAATAGATTCAAAATTTTGTCCTGAGTTTAAAAATACCGAGTGTTTACGTGCTTTTTTGCTTTTTTTTGCATGTTATAGGGCTATAGGTACAAGTAGGATATTGCGGTTTAAAAACATACATTTTTAAAATTTATCAATAGTGACATTGTAACACTATTATCTGTCATAAATCTCTGAATAACACCCCACATGTACATATTTTTTTTAAAGTAGACAACCCAGGGTATTCAATATGGGGTATGTCCAGTCTTTTTTAGTAGCCACTTAGTCGAAAACACTGGCCAAAGTAAGCATTCATATTTGTTTGTGTGTGAAAAAAGTAAAAAAACTAAATTGAACGCTAATTTTGGCCAGTGTTTGTGACCAAGTGGTTACTAAAAAAGACTGGACATACCCCATTTGCAATACCTTGGGTTGTCTTCTTTTGCAAATGGTATGCCATCATGGGGGTAATTCTCATTCCTGGGCTACCATACGCTCTCAAAGGCAACGTAACCAACCTGGCCATTTTCAATGTAAAAATATTTGACCCATATATTTGACCTTGTAACTTTCAAAAATGCTATAAAACCTGTACATGGGGGGTACTGTTTTACTCGGGAGACATCGCTGAACACAAATATTAGTGTTTAAAAACTGGAAAACGTATCACAATAATTATATCATCAGTAAAAGTGCTGTTTGTGTGTGAAAAATGCAAAAAAAGTAACTTTCACTGACAATATCATCGCTGTGATATGTTTTACTGTTGTGAATCACTAATATTTGTGTTCAGCGAAGTCTCCCGAGTAAAACAGTACCCCCCATGTACAGGTTTTAGGGTGTCGTAGAACGTTACAGGGTAAAATACAGTGCTAGCAAATTAAATTCTCTGGAATTTCGGCCTGGGTTGGCAGGCAGGTCCCTCAAATTGCAATCAATAAAATTACTGAATTATGTAAAATATTACATAAATACGCACATAGAATTTAAATATATATGCATATTTATATATTTGAAGTCTACGTGTATATTTATATAATTATTTATGTAATTTTGTATATGGACGTATGTATATTTCTTATTATTTTTATTTATTTTTATATACATAGATATATATACAAATTCATTCTAAGTGTATTTTGATATAAATATATATATATTAATTTTAAAATACAGTTATAATAAAATTTCATATAGCTATATAATTTTTTTTAAATTTTTTATTATTATTTAAAAAAAAATTATTTAATTTAAATTACTTATTATTTATATTTTATAATAATATATATACAATATATATAGTTATTATATATATTATATATATACGTGTGTAATTTAATTATAAGTGTATTTTTATATTAATATAAGTACATATTAATATAAAAATACACTTAGTATGCATTATATATATGATATATAGACATATATTATATAGATATAATATATGTCTATATATCATATTTATACATATATAATTATTATTATTTTTTTTATTAACATTAACTTTAATTTTTTTTTGATTTTACACATGCAGGGAGACTGCCTGTCAGCACAGACAGTCCCCCTGCAGGCAGACACATGGACACCTATTGTGACCATGTGATTGCTGTGTTAAGCGATCACATGGCCACAGGGGTCCTAATCTGCCGTGGGGAGACTGTCTGGGCTGCAGGCAGTCTCCCCACAACCCGGAGGAACACTGATCGCCGCCGGGGGAACGACGGCGATCAGGTAAGTAGCCCCAGACCGTTTGGACGGTTCAGGACCGTCATCGGTCGGCAACGCAAAAATGCCGATGACGGTCCTGAACCGTCCTCGGTCCTTAAGGGGTTAAATGTATGTTTGTTCATATTGCTGCTCTGCTTGAAATGTACTGAGATAAAATCTGTGAATACAGTGAGTGTGGCCAGCTGTTTAAATGCATGCAGGGATACAGATAATGTTAGAAGTGGTTAGGGTAAAGGTGGGAGTAAGGTTGGAGAGGGGTGAATGTCAGAGTTAGATTACATAGGGTGTTCATTAAGAGTATTAACAACTTGAGAGGGGTTACAGTTACTTCAGATTCAGAATGCCACCTTGCAGGGGCGATACTGATTGAGTGAGAGTGTCAGCTGATCGCTTTCAGCCAATCAGTGGTCAACCCTGCCAAGCGGCACTCTGCACTTCCTGAATATGAAAATTTAGAAGTTAGATGTTGCCTGGGTGGGGGGTGGACATCTCTGCTGGAGGCAACTTTGGGGTTAAACGGTTCAAAATGTTTAACCTCTTAAAGTAACAGTGCCTCTGGGGACCTCCTTGCACCATAACAACTCAATTTGGATAATGTTTTGGTGTCTCTTCTGTACCTTTAAGGTGTGAAACATATGATGAATGCAAAGGATTTATTGTCAGGTTTAGACTTTGAGTGCTGGAGTTTGAAGGGTTATTTGCAAAGTACTTACCCTCCAAAGTCTTCTGTAGACCAGTCAGACTGATAATTTTAAAGCTGCAGGTGTGGTTATATAGTGCATCACTGATAGCTTCCATGCTCCTCCTGCAAGGACATTCCTTAGCAAGAGGTTACTAGTGGGCAGATGGGAAGTGATTCCTTCCTCTTCCTGTCCATCCTCACACACACAGATGCTGGAGGAGCTGGGACAGCAGTGAGATTTACACCATATAAAACTGTTTTTGCATGTCTGCTATTATGGCTGACTGGACTGTAGAGGACACTGGTCAAGGCTCCTACTTATAGCTCCCCAACAGTCTATTTAAGCTCAGAAAGTTCAATTATAAATGTTAAAAACAGGTGGCCCGGATAGGCTCACAGCACAACTACATGACTCGCCCAAAAAGTTCCACAAAATATGGGACCCATGGCTGGAGGGAGACACGACCATTCCGTGGTAACACGATAGGATATTAACCACCCCCCCCTAGCATAGGGACCCCCCAATCGAGGATATCACACACCTTCAAATAAGTACAACCGTCACCTAACCACACAGCTCCAAACACCAACCTAGGACCTCCAAGAGGGGGCCGCGCGTGGGGTGGCTCGCGGACCGCGAATTCTCCCCCCCAAGCCCACATTACCCTATTCCACAACCCTTACCCCAAACCACTTCTCGACTCGGACAAGGTTGCACCCGCACATAACGAGACTGGACTCACAAAGAATCGACGAGTGACAAAACCTACCCCTTAAAGACGCAGAAACGACAGGGTACTTAAATGAGCGTTCAATGAAGATACAATGTTGATACGAATGTACTTAAATGAGCGTTCAATGAAGATACAATGTTGATACGAATGTAAGCTATTTCCAATATGCAACAGTACCCTGCGTTGGTACCGACACCAAATTTGAAAGTACTACTATGTCTTGAACCACCCCCACCCTTCCCATCTTCTACTTTCTGTACCCCACTACCCTCCCTCCTAATTTCAAGGAGAAAAACCTACAAATAAAGAATTAAAAAAAAAACAGGTGGCCCCTTGTGGGCAGGTGCCTGTAGGCAAGTTCCTACCATGCTTAACAGTAAATTTAGCCCTGTTAAGAGGTTATTTAGTAGAAGATGCAATTGCGGTTACACCTCCCCCATTGTTTCCACCACAGTTCTACATTGTTACTGCCACAGTTAGTGTCCTTCCAATCATCTTTTTTTGCCATGGTGCATAAGCATGTATTCAAAATGTCCAACATAAATTTCCCACCACATCATGCTGCCAGAATGCAGGGAGCAATAAAAATATATATAACATTAATTTATAGCAGGGGTGGGGAACCTTTGGCCCTCCAGATGTTGTGGACTACATCTTCCTGGATGCTTTGCCAACATTATGGCTGTAAGAGCATTATGGGCGATGTAGTCCAAAACATCTGGAAACATCTGGAAATCCCCACACAAGTTACATCCTCTGATAGCCCTGATCTGTGTGACCAACATATCCAAAAATCACCCAGATCAGTTCAGGGGTTCAGGAATTTCCTGGAAGTTTTACCTCACATGAACAGAGCTTTTTAAAGTGCATTGTGCAAGGTATATTGCAGGGCACATAGTCCCGAGGCAAGAGGCTGGCCAGCAGGCCCCTCCAAGAACCAGTGAAGAGGTCACTTTCGCCACATATGTACAATAGCATTTCCAAAAGGTGGAGGGATTATGGGGATATATATGAAAAGCCACTCAAACCCTATGTGTAGCCATAATCCCTATGTGCATCCACCTTTTGGAAATGCTATTGTACATCCCACCCTTGGAAATCAGATTGGAGGTGGCTCTAATTTAGAATGCAGTAGAAAGTGGTTATTAAAGCAAGTCACTACAGTGCTAAAGATGGAGTAATTATTTATTTGAAAATAGGTTAAGAAATGTGAGATAGAAATCTTGTTTCGGTTACAAGTTCACTTTATTATTAACCCCAAGCCATCATTTTTCAGAATCATTCTTTCAAAAGATAACATCTCTTATTGATGGGGAAAAAAAAAAAAACAATCAATGAAAATTATTTCATTTCAAGTACTAACAACAATAACATTTTATATTATTTTGCAATAATATTTCACAGATTTCTAGTCTGTACCAAATCCCTAAACTCATTATACATCTCAGTCAGGCACTTATTGCGAAGGCAACCCATTTAGATAATTGTGATGGCCAAAAGGCATGATTTTTAAAGCAACCTTTATCTATTCTGAATGCAATGCTTCTCTCAAGTTGCAGAGGCACGTATCCTTGTAATATGGCTGTCACTTAGCATTGCAGTTAGTGCACTTTTTTGTCAACTTGAATATAATCTTTGCTCTTTAAGGTATTTAAAACACGTTTTGAGAATGGAATGCTAAATAGTAATTTTTACATCATCACAGTACCTTTTGACCTTTTTCATACCCCTTCTGTTTATGCTTTAATTCTATAATATGAAAAACTAGGCAAATAGATAACCATCGTAGTACATTTTATATAATTTACTAAAAGATAATTTGTCAATATTTCAACAAAAATACATTTCTAAATCCAGCTTCTCAATGTGACAAATATATAATTTTGTACAATAATTAAGTGCAGTTATCTGGTAATCAAAAGGTAATTTTGATAGCCATGTACAACACTCCCAAGCCCCCCATTTCACTCCCCCCCCCCACCAAACTTCCCTCCACTACCCACCCTCTTCTTTTTTGTTAAGTTTCTAATTTGATAACTATTAGTATATGCCACACAGGCTCCATTTCACTAGTTGATACAAGCAGTCAATTTGTAATACACTATAATAGGAACACAATATATAATAGTGCACTATTTAAAATATTTATTGCTGCAAATAGTTAAAACAATTCACGTGAGGAAACTATTTGTTTGTCCCGATTTTATTTATAAGAAGGATCATACTTGAAAATGAGAGAAATCTCAATGTATCCATCCTGGTAAAATATTTTATAAATAAATACATAATAATATATATTTGTGGTCTGAAACCGTAGCCGATCGTGAATGAGTATTATTATACTACAAGATGGTAGTTGTGTGCCGGAACTGACAAGTGGTTAGGCCTGTATTAAAGAGGGCCCAACTGACTAGAGTGATTAGATTTAAATATTAACCAAAAGGGGTGAGGCGGGAGGGCAACACTGGAACTCAAGTGCAGGTAAAGGGAGGAACTACAGGCTAACACCTTTACATTTGTGGTCGGAAACCATAGCCGATTGTGAATAAGTATTATTGTACTATAAGTCAGTAGTGGTATGCCAGAACCGAAGAGTGGTTAGGCCTGTAATAAAGAGGGCAAAATGATAAGCAATACTTATTAAACCAGAAATGATGATAATTACCAAGTCATGGTATTAAGACATTTTAATTTCCTCTCGGGACGTGGTATGCACCTGCAATAAGTGGCTTATTTTCAGCAGCCCATTTCTTTATTATGTGAGTTGGAACTAAACGACTGGCTGCAGTTGAAGCTACTTCTATGCGGAATGAATGACCAGAGTAATAGGTTGGACTAAACCCAACCTAACTAGCAGAGTTCGCAGGCACAGGACGAAATTGTGCGTTGTTAGCAGTTTACCGTGTAACTCGAGGATTGTAGAAGCATTTGAAAAGCCTATAAGTGATGAGGTTTATTTGTTGTTCGAAAGAAGCAGTGTCAAGTAAGTTTGATATGTCTCAAGATTTAGAGCTGAAAATTGGCACTGTGGGTTTTGAGAAAAGATTAACTTCTACAGTATGCTCTTTATGGGATCAGATAACAATAAACATGAATTATCAAGGAATGTAATAGGCATATGGTTTTGTATACCTATAAGGTATAACTTGAAGGAATTGTGTGATTATGTTTTGAGAAATGTGGCAAAAGGTAGCAAATGCAACCAATGATTAAATAGAAACTCATTATAATCCTATGGGTAGGCAGTCCTTTCCCAAAAGAGTCCAGTTAGGTACACTGCAAATTTGGTCTGCTAGAGGAGGCTACCAAAAAACTTGGGATATTTGAGCGCTCAGGGAAGAAAGTAAGGACATGTGTACTTGCGTGCTTCGGGGGATAGTAACTGGTACTTCTAAACTAAGTATAAGTTGACTAGTAAAGGAGAAGGATGAGTAATAGAGATAAAGGCCAGTTGTCAAAGTTAACTTCTGAAAATCACAGCCTGTGAAAAGCAGGGTAGAGTGCATGATTTGGTGTAGCAGAGAAACAGTGAGCGGATGGGGCGTTATCCACAAACAACACTGCAAATATCATCATGTATTGTTAGAGCTGCATGCCTAACCCTAGAACCCAATAGGTCTTATAACAGAGGTCCATATGTCCCTTAGGAGGATAGGACGTGTGAGATTGCGTATTTATATAGACCAAGGTCATAACCAGTTTGTGTATGTAAAGGAGTATGGTCTATGGCCCTTAGTACAAACTACTTGATAGACCCTGTAGGGCATCAGTCTACAACTGTTCTCGGTTAGGCAATAACGAGGGACCAAAATGCTGCCTCTGCCTTCAGGTACGTCCTGTAAATGGACAAGGAAGAACTGTGCCAGTGTACTGATGTGAGAAGGGGAACATGAGTTAAATTGTAACTGGAATTTTATATTAGGGGATGGAAATAAGGGGGGGGGGGGCTAAAGTAGGTGCTCCATGGGAGGGTAAGGAACTAATAAATTAGGAGGTTTGACTTATTCAGTTTAATGTGAGTCATATTAAAGGGTGAACAGATGTCATATGTTATGGTTTGCAATCTGGTATGCTGTCTGTGTAATAGACCACCTGGCACCCCAATCAGGTGCCTCCTCCAATCGATGCTACTAGTGCTCACCTAGGCCTTTAAGCACTCCACCCGACAACTCAGCACTGTAGTCCCCACTACCAGCGTTACAGCTTGGTTGGGGTTTCGCTGTCCTCCACCCACCCTGGATCCAGCTTCCAGTGAGTAGACCTCTCCTCGAAGAGAGTGTAGCAGGCTGCTCTTACAAGAGCAAGTGATTATAACCCAGAGGAGTATAGTGATATAACAATCCCAAGGGTAGATACAGCCATTTCCCCCGAAAATGAGACGAGGTTCTATGTTGAGGGTAAGCAGGAGCTCCCATTAAATAAGTCCCCATGCAGTTATCTGGTAATCAAAAGGTAATTTTGATAGCCATGTACAACACTCCCAAGCCCCCCATTTCACTCCCCCCCCCACCAAACTTCCCTCCACTACCCACCCTCTTCTTTTTTGTTAAGTTTCTAATTTGATAACTCCTGGACCTGAGAGTAAACCAAAGTATAAACAATTACACAACCACATTGGCTCTCAGATCCAGGACATTCCCATATATAGTCAGATAATCCCTCCTCTGTACCTGGGAGATAATTGATTCATGGACTGTACTAACTCAATTATCTCCAGGCAGAAAAACACACATTTTTATAAAACCCCTAAAATACCTTAAAACACACAAAACCTCCACAAACATTACACCCCATGATAGCCCTGATCTGGGTGACCAACATATCCAAAAATCACCCAGATCAGTTCAGGGGTTCAGGAATTTCCTGGAAGTCTTATTTTTGACCGACCGCACACATGGTCCCATGCCCAAAACAGTTCCAGGGAATCAGGGCTTGCGGTCGGTCTAGTTCGGTAGTTTGGAAAACGAACAAACTACCAAACATAGTCAATGTTCTTACCGTGGAGCTTGTTCCTCTCATCCAGATGAACGATTTCACCAAACCTTCTAAATTATATAGAACCGAATGCAAGTGGTGATGGAAGTCCAGCGGCGTTCCGGAGTTTCTGTGTCCGATTTAAGTTCCATGAGGTTCATGCCCAAACACCGCTGCCTGCGTTCATGAGAACAAGATGGCTGCCACCTCGTGATTGTCCACAGGAATTGCGGTCACCCAGACAAACAATTTGAACACTGCGGTGAGAACCATTACAAGGTGTTAATAGGTGTTAACAAGCTCCCGGGTGGTCCCTGGTGCGTGCGGTTGTTCTGTAGTCGAACGGGACAATGTTAGAATAGGAGGGGAATGCAATCTACCGAACAGAATAGCAAAAAGGCATGAACAAGGTCTTTTATGGGCCTTTTTGCATGGGCATAGTCCTGAGGCTTGCAAACAGGCCCCTCCAAGAACCAGTGGTGAGGTTACTTTTGCCACAGTCTGCAAATCTCGGGGATGGTAATCATGAATCCTTCTCCTAGGTTATGGGAGGGAATGGTATTCCTTATGTATGGACATCCGCAATTGGATAGGTCCAGGATCGTACAGGACTGGCAAAGCGGTGTCATGTTCTAGGTTCAAGTGCATGATTTGTCTGGGGTGGAGGGTTTGTTGAGGGAATTCAGGGGTGACAAACCTCATTGCACCTGTGTATGAGATGTAGTACGAGGTGATAAATAACATGTAATTTAACAGCCGTGCCATGAAAGTGTAACCCAGCATCAACTAGCTTATTACCTAGTGAAGAAATTAGCTAAACCAGGGATAGGTGAGGTTCTACTAATTTTCTAATTGGCTTTGAGAGGCTCTAGATATGAATTGGGCGGAGGGACTGAGGTCACCGAATGGAGCAGCAGGAATGTTGGCCTCAAAGCTTCAGAACTTCAATACAAGTGGCCGTGGCCAGTGAGGCCCTGTCTAATTACCTATAGAGGTTGAAGCGAGGCTCTAACTATGAGTTGGGACTATGGGCTAATACCTCCATTTGCGGATGGGAGTTGGCCTTGCAGGATCGAATTACCTTTAAACTAGATTATGGCCAGCACCATTACCCTTCACAGCCAGTTGATCTATCCCAAAGGAATGTAGGTGTATTGGAACGTAATGAATTGTTGGCATGCAAAAGAACTACGTACCTGGCCAAACTAGTGTGGTTGAGCTTGA